>CM044547.2:21990487-22590487 GCA_024416835.2 Perccottus glenii | reverse complement strand
TGAAGAGTGCGCACATTCAAAGGCAATTTCGATAAGACTGACCCCCCTTTCCCCACCTCCGTCTGCTCTACTTATATTTTCCTATTTTATTCTGTCCCCAATTCCTCGCTTCCTTCAGATAGAGAGTGTTTAAAAGAGCAATCATGACTCCTTTTATTGGTTCATCTTAGTCAACACAGAAAGCAGGTTCAATAATATGAGAATATAGGAGTGTAGACAGAGGGCAGGATTCATTTGTGTGATTGCTGAAGAGTAGCTCTTTTTGTTTGGTTGTTTATGTGCAGACTGTAGCCGTGTTTTATGACAGAAACCTACAAATCTATATAGTTATTATACATTTTATAGACATTTAATAACAAATATACTAATTTAGGACTTGTTTGTTTATGTAAATAATTCAGTTAATGTGTTGGTAAGTTACCGAGTGAAGTCCTCCTCATCCTCCCTTTTCTGTCTGGCTTGTCTGGGCTGGGCCATGTTTGCCCAGTTAGGAAGTGACTGGAGCAGACGACTGATGTCCTCATCTTTGGACCAGGAGGCACTGATGGTAAGCTTCTCCTCACACTGGACAATCGCCCTGAATGCAGACACATAAAATAACACTTATACACTACTGTAGAGCTAATTAAGAAAAGAATGGCACCAGACGTCAAGCATAATGAGATTATGACCTAAGATACACATGAGTTTTAATGACAATAATGTCCCCAACACTATTATTGAAAGAAAGCCTGGGTGTTGGTTATTTTCACACTGTCACACAATGTGTGGTTCAGGAATATTTGTACTGACATTTAGAAGTGTTACAGCAGATCTGGTTTAGTGTTAGGACAAATTGCTACCGACTGCCACCATGTTTTTGCTTTGTTTGCATATGTCTGAGAAGGAGAAACTGCTTTGTTCTGCAATTAATCTCATATTTGCACCATGTACAGGAGAAACGAGGCTCCCCCAGGGTTTCACATTCACACCGAGTTAAGAGCCATAGACACAGGGGAAGAAAGCTTTATACGTTAATGCACATACACAAGACATCAGATATGCATATATTATGGTTCAGAAGGGAGAAGGAACCTGACCTGTGACGGTCCAGATGGAGTCCCAGCAGTCTATCAGATCTCTCCAGAGTGCTACCCTTCATCATTACCGGCCTTCTGTGATCTTTTTTATAATTTCTAGCACTCCTATTACTTGGCCAGGTGTTAGTAGAGCTTAGGGGAGCAGACATGGATGGCTTCTTTCCTTAAATTTGTTTCTATCGTCTTTGTAACTACACAAAGATATGTCTTTTAAAACTTGCATTATGCGTTGGTGTTTCTCATTTTAAGATTTTATGATTATATACACTTCCTTTTTTATGTTGCAGACAGACACTGAAATCTTTACCTGTAGGATGTGTTACAGATTCCCTTGTACTCTTTGAGCTTGTCACAGACCATCTCTAGAAACTGGTTGGAGTAGGCACTCAGGTCCTGCATTAGGTTCATTAAATCCTGGATGGACTTCTCCACTACCACTGTGCTCTGAAAGAACGAAAGAGAGAAAGGGACATTACTACGTATAATAAGTGTTGAAAAAGCTGTATCTAATGGGCCAAGACACCCCATGGTTCATTTTATGCATCACTGGTGTTCAGGTGCTGGTGGTCAGCAGCAGTTTGCCTCAGTACCAGTTTATAGGAAGGCTCACTTCACTTGTCTCTGTCACCTGCAGCCGGACTGATGACTGGTTCTCCAGAGCTTGTCAGAAGTCGTAACATTGTAAAGGTGGAATGGATGATTCTTTGTGTTCAAGTGAATAACCGTGAGTTTCCATATTTGTGCGCATTTGAACTCTAGTATGTGTTCTCAGGCTGAAATTGAGACTGTGTGCATTTGTCACAGAGTACCCATCACCGAGAGCCACGGCAGGCCTGTGACAGCAGCCATTACAGATTAGCCATTCCTGCGTGACTAATAGCTGGCCCGGGAACAGCAGAGCAGCTTCATATCCCCAGACACACTCACACATATACACAGAGAACAAACTTTTCAAAACACGCACCTCTGAGCAATTCAAAAGCTGTTAAATGAGATTACAAGTGAGTATGTTCCCGTTTGCCTGCCCCTAGCACTTAACCAATCTATCTTACATCTTCAGTAATGAGTTATAACTTGCTATTAGGTTGGCAACACAACCACAATGAAAGGTAAGAATGTGAGAGTGGTACAGCATTGTAGAAGGTAATTTCTTGCTAAATAAAATAAAAGAGAGTTTAACCTTCAATTTATATTCATTATTCAAATATTCATACAATCGCTCATTGCTTGCTGCGTAAATTTAAGTTAACGCCTTACTTTAAGACTTGAAATAGGAAATGTTGGAGCTTGGACAAAGTAGAGAAAGCACTTGGTAAAAAGAAGGTGTTTTTTTAAACTGTAAATCAATTAGAATTAATACTAAAACAGTACTACGATCACAATAGTTTAAGATGATGATACAAAGATGTGTTTAATAATCTGCAGCTACATTAAAAGAGATATTGTTTTATTTGTGGCTAAGGATTGAATGATATTGAAAGCCAGCAGCATCAGCCTGAATTGACAAAAAGCTGTAGGGGGCAGCAATGACTCTAACTTGTAGTCTGTATCCGTAAAAATATGGATGGACCCCTGATGGTATTAATATTAATATGTCTTCCTCTGTTTCAGTTTCCCCCTCCCTCATCCTGTCCCAGACAGGCAAGCATACACACATGCACATGGACACACAAACACACACACAACAGTAGCAGTCACTCCACTGAGAGAAGTAATGATCCATGGCAGTGCCCATGCCCATGGAGTGCTAAACAAGGCCTTGTCTCTGCCAAGGGAGCACCCTTTACTGTCCATGGCTGACTCCTTGTCAGCCTGCCAGAATAGGAAGATGCAGAGGGTGCAGGAGGGCTGGCTGTTAGCGCAGTGCTGTTAGCAGCTACTGTAACGACACATCTGAGTGTTGGTGGTGCGACTTCATAAAACACGCTTTACGTTTGAATACAACATACAGTATGTGCTTGTTGTCCCTTTGAATTTTCTGGATTAAAGGGAATGGGACAGATGCAAGGTCACAGTGACCTTGACCTTTGACCATAGAATGTTAATCAGTCAATCACATTTTAAGTTTTAAAAGAAGTTGGTATGACTTTGCTTCCAATCTGCGACTGTGACTGCAATAATAATGCAATTATAATAATATGCTCTGAAAGGAGTTCTTTTTTGCAGTGCATGTTGATGAACATACATGAGACATAGTCACATTAATATAAACATGCCAGATTGTAACATTTCATCTATATTCACAAAAGCTGTGCTGTACTGCTCTAGCTGTTGTTACCAAGAGGACCAGCATCTTCAAGGCACACTGATAGAGAAGAGTAAACAATTGCTCCCCTATCCATTACTCCTGCTTTAACAAATGCTCTCGCACTCAGCTCCCTTGTCTAATTCTGCTCATTTAACACAGCCATTTGTCTTATGCAGCAGAAATCATTAAAAAGTAATCAAGGGACAGATTGAGAAAGGGAGGGCTAAGAGTGGTACAAAATGTGTAGCTATGGATGTACCCTGCATATTGTGCATATATGGCACAATATACATTACACAGCTTATGCTCAAACGCTTGTATCATTTAATACGCTCTTACTTGCCTTAAAGGTCAACATAGTGCACTGCAATGTGAAAAACACTCATCATTCTAACTTTCTGCATTAGCTTTGTTGCACTTTGTCTTGACTCCTTTACATCATTACTACGTAAAAGCATCAAAAGAAAATTACACTTTACTCTTGCAAATGGATCTGGGAATGTGTTGCTGTAACCTGCTGTCATTAAGAGCGAAATGGAGTGGTTTAATGACAGCGACAAGGCAGAGATTGCACTCAGACTGGCGCCAAGGCGGAAATAGCTGGTAATGCACAGTCATCACTGAGAACCAACCAAGTACTTGCTCCAAAGATGTTTTCCTTTTCTGGGTGGAATGGAATGACATTGATCTCAAAGTACAAGACAACCATCAGAGTGCAATAGATGTAACTTTTCTTCCTCAAAATATGGAGCCTAAAATGATAAAATAATAACCTCAAGTTTATTTTGATGGTTTCTTGACATGAGACAAGTAAAAAAAAAAAAATACTCTCTTTTAATTACAAAGTACAGCTAGTTCGACAGATAGTCCACGTCCAAATACTACTTGGAGGGACAAGGGGTGACCATGGCCCCAGGTTTGAATCAGAAACGGATCATGGCTTTCCCTATTAAAATAAGAGTTGCCCCTGTGGGTCAATCAGGGGTTAAAGTGTTTAACCCCATAGTCTGTGCCATTTCTCTCATTCCCTGATCTTGAACTGCTGACTCGTGTAATGCCTCCGACACGCCACTCACACCCAATCAAGTGTTGCCAAACTAATACACACTCAGCAGTGCATAAACACAACAAGAACACACACCAAGAAAACATCTGTCTCTCCTACTCTTGGTCTCTCACACACACTCACAGCCTATTCCTCTCCTGGGTAAAGGGGAGCCGGGCATGAGTGGGATACGGTCTTGACAGATCATTCATCAACGTCAGAGCAGCGCCACACTTGGAAGATTCCCCTGACACACAACGGATGGGCCTCATGCTTGTATCTGCTGAACCACAGCACATGCCTTTTTGTATGGTTGTACATGTGAGTGGATATATGTTTTGGTCGACCCGTGTTCTGTCAAGTGGACAATTTGGATTTATCTTCTCAACCCTGTTAATGTCACAAACAAAGGGGACACACACTATGATGGCCTTTGCCCCTCATAGAAATGCTGTCATTTAGCCAACACCTAGCGAGCACCTTTTATCTGGCATTTAACAGGTCCATTTGTTTTCAATAAAAAAGTTTTGTGTATTCTATTGACAGTTTTATGACTAAGGAGTATCTAGTCTACCAATCTACTTGCACTTGTTTAAAACTAACTTCAGTGTAAGTCACTTGCGTAGATGGGTTATTTGCTCAAAGTAATACATCCATCAAAATGAAACCAGATGTACACCAGGATTTCACTCTGATATTAGAAGACCGACATAACAAACATGTCACAATGAAATTAATACAAGTGCATCTTTTGAGTGGAATTGAGTTATTAAGTAAAAACATGGCCTTTTTCACCCCCCAGTGTCATTACCTCTAATGCAAAGCTTAATGCAGTGCTTGTAAGTGTTCTAATTGAGAGATGAGGAGCAATATCACACTTGGTTGATTGCAGATGGGCTTCCATATTACACACATCCCATTCACACCCACACATGGAAGGTGCTATGCAGAGCTGCAAGCGCTCAAGTGTTTAGATTTGCCAAGAAATTCCACTTTTTATCCCAAAAGTAATTTTACTAATCATCCTGTGATCTTCTATCTTATCCATAGTTTACATTGCTCTTTTGGCTTCTAGTGGATTCGAGAAGGATGTATTTTTAAAAGAACTATTCATAAATCATTGTTATTGTCAGCCTGTATAGGTAATTAATTTATCAGATAGGATGAACTGTGGGAGTGGCCATGAATTGTGAGGGTAAAGTTTGTATAGGAGGTAACAATGTAATAAGTTATTTGTATGCATGTTCTGGAGCCACTGGGTATGGAACACAGCAATTCCACAAATACGCATAATGTGTGTGGGTAGAAACAAATTGTCATTTACAGATTCAGAGCCCTGACTTCTAAAAATTTAAGTTGTAAATTTTATCTGTTGCCCACAGCTAACTCTGTCTTTCCTTCAAACCAAAGGGCATGTTTGTGCTACAGCTGACATTTCAACTTCTCTCGCTCAAACTCTCTCCCTCCAAAGGCAAAGATTATGTCTTGTTACACACAGACTGTCAGTGGCAACACTGCATGGTGTGAACCTGTACTTCCTCGGGCGGCAGCTGCTCAGTCTCATTTCATCCACCCACACACACATACGTGCCTGTTTGTGATCTGAGTGTTATCATCAACATAAATATATACAAGGTAGAAACAAAGCACTACTTTGCAATGTTTGTAAAAGAAAATAGTGTGTTGCAGAAGCAGAGCAGTTTAGGACCCATGGCAGCTAGGCACATGCCTCAGGAGGACATGTGTTTGGTGAGAGATAACCGGCGAAGGTAGGAGGTGGAGACTGTTGCACCTTGAGCAGTGAAAAGAAGGATTTGAGGCAATGTAGACCCACAAAGTACATTAGCATTTTAGTCAGTGTTGAAGAATCCAAAGTGACTTCTATCATTGTTTTACCCAGGGAAAGTGCTTTAAAAATTGAATTCATCACACTTTCTAGTTTCTCTTCATTTGTATGACTCACAATGAAAATAAGAGAGCACATTTGGGCTTATTTCCTTGGCAAACAATATAAATGTAAAAGAGTGGATGCTATCTAAATATCCAGTGATTTAATACTAAACATGCACACCCATTGGCAAACACATACACACGTGGACAAAATTGTTGGTACCCTTCGGTCAATGAAAGAAAAACTCACAATGGTCACAGAAAAAACTTTATTCTGACAAAAGTAATAATAAATAAAAATTCTATGAATGTAATGAAACCAATGAAAGTCAGACATTGCTTTTCAACCATGCTTCAACGGAATTATTTTAAAAAATAAACTCATGGAACAGGCCTGGACAAAATTGATGGTACACCTAGAAAAGACTGTAAATAATGTGACCAAATGGACATGTTAATTCAAGGTGTGTGCACTAATTAGCATCACAGGTGTGTACAATCTTGTAATCAGTCAGTGGGCCTATTTATAGGGCTTCAGGTAGTCACTGTGTTGTCTGGTGACATGGTGTGTACCACACTCAACATGGACCAGAGGAAGCGAAGGAAAGAGTTGTTGCAGGAGAATAGAAAGAAAATTATAGACAAGCATGATAAAGGTAAAGGCTATAAGACCATCTCCAAGCAGCTAGATGTTCCTGTGACTACAGTTGCACATATTATTCAGAAAGATCCATGGCCAACCTCCCTGGACGTGGCCACAGGAGGAAAATTGATGACAAATCAAAGAGATGGATAATCCGAATGGTAACAAAAGAGCCCAGAAAGACTTCTAAAGAGATCCAAGGTGAACTCCATGGTCAAGGAACATCAGTGTCAGATCGCACCATCCGTCGTTGTTTGAGCCAAAGTGGACTACATGGGAGACGACCAAGGAGGACACCATTGTTGAAAACAAATCATAAAAAAGCTAGACTGGAATATGCCAAACTACATGTTGACAAGTCACAAAGCTTCTGGGAGAATGTCCTATGGACAGATGAGACAAAAATGGAACTTTTTGCCAAGGCACATCAGCTCTATGTTCACAGACGGAAAAATGAAGCATATCAAGAAAAGAACACTGTCCCTACTGTCAAACATGGAGGAGGCTCTGTTATGTTCTGGGGCTGCCTTGCTGCATCTGGCACAGGGTGTCTTGAATCTGTGCAGGGTACAATGAAATCTGAAGACTATCAAGGGATTCTAGAGAGAACTGTGCTGGCCAGTGTCAGACAGCTTGGTCTCAGTCGCAGGTCATGGGTCTTGCAACAGGACAATGAACCAAAACACACTGCTAAAAACACCCAAGAATGGTTAAGAGGAAAACATTGGACTATTCTAAAGTGGCCTTCTATGAGCCCTGACCTCAATCTTTGGAAGGAGCTGAAACATGCCGTCTGAAAAAGACACCCTTCAAACCGGAAACAACTGGAGCAGTTTGCTCATGGGGAGTGGGTCAAAATACCTGCTGAGAGGTGCAGAAGTCTCATTGACAGTTACAGGAATCGTCTGATTGCAGTGATAGCCTCAAAAGGTTATTAACAAATGCAACAAAATATAGTAATAAGTTAGGGGTACCAACAATTTTGTCTCGGCCTGTTCCATGAGTTTATTTTTTAAAATAATTCCGTTGAAGCATGGTTGAAAAGCAGTGTCTGACTTTCATTGGTTAACATTCATAGAATTTTTATTTATTATTACTTTTGTCAAAATAAAGAAAAATAAACTTTTTTCTGTGACCATTGTGAGTTTTTCTTTCATTGACCGAAGGGTACCAACAATTTTGTCCACGTGTGTATATAACGTTGATTATTTAAACATTAGAAAGGTTTGTGTAAAACCTCTGCAGCTTGGTGACAACAACTCCTGTGACATTGGTCAAGGGCAAAGATAACTAAATAAAAGGAAATATAAGTGTAAAACAATTACATTACAATAATTTAAAACATGTCCAAGATTACATAAATAACAACAAGATATATTATAATCAAATACAAACAAATATAATCAAATATAGACAAATATAATCAAATTTTGTCATAAAGTAATACTAGAATAAACCCAAATACATAATAGAGCCAGTGTTTACAGCTTTTACTACCAAAGGTGAACACAGCCAAAAGATTTGTAGTATTGTATTTTTTATCCGAATTCTTAATCAAGGCCACATCATTTTAGGACAAGCAAGAGGGCCCTAATTTAGCATATTTGGAAAATCAACCATGTTTAGCAGATTGAAAACATAAACAGAAATCAGTTGTGATTTTGTTTCTGATAATGTGTGTCTACAAGTGTGTTTATTTGGCCGTTCATACCAACCACACTAATAGGACTTGCTTTTCCTCCCACTGCCACTTGTGTCCCAATCACAGGCCATAACTGATGCCACTAACAGGTGTATTGTGCTATGATTGCTTTGTCTGTTGATGGAAGCTGGTGCTGAGTGTTTTCTTAATAAAGAGCCCCTACTTCTTTTGCCCTAATCGCCACAGCATGTTTGTATGTGTGTGTGTGTAATTGTGTGTGTAATTGTGTGATACTGTGGTGTCTGTGGGGGGGCAGCAGGGAGCCAATCAACAGGAAGTGATCAACCCCCCACAAATAAACATTGTCTACACACATCATCACAAATAAAAAGGTCAGTGTCATTATGGTTACTGGAGGTGGATGTGCACGTGGGTGTGTATGCACCAGTGACACATGTATACGTGTTTATGCCTGTTCCTCGCTGCTCTTTCACAAGCAACATGTGAAAATTAAATTGAAAAGGTCAACATCATTAGCAGACCATCGGCAGCTGCACGTATCTGCAATACAGCGAGTCTTTGAGAGGATGATGGTTAGTGTGAATCCAATCAGTCTTCAGGCTCCGAGACTGTGCACACACACAATCATCTACCTACACGGAGGGGCAAATATGAATAACAAACACATTAAAAAGCACCAGTTAGAGAGTATTGTTTAAAGATAGGGACAAAGATGAGTGATACTTGGCAAACCACAGGAGCCAATAACTGAAGTAATTATGGCTCAGCTGTGGTCTAGGCTGATGAGGTGAACAGTGAAAATGTATCTGTATTCTGGGGCTCTTCACATGCAACACTGTGCTGATTTGATTGGTAGATTACTCTCTTTATTTCTGCTAAACCCACATGTGTGCGTAAACATACTAGAGACATTGCAACCTTGTGTGTGCGTATTGTTGCATGTTGGTGTGTCACAAATTGTTTGCGCAAAGGGGACATGGGGAAGGGGCGGGGTGGTCTACCAAGATTAATGGAGCCAATCTCCAGAGCTATCCAGCAGAGTGACCATACACTGCCTATCCCGCTTTCTATTCCCCATCGCTCCCTCCCCCGTCTCCACCTTTCCCTAGAACCACCTCTAATTAAATGAATCAATCAGTGGCAACGCCAAAGCTCGACCGATACCATCACCCTGCCAACACCATGAACCTTTCTGTTATTTTATTGTTGGAGGGAGCCTAATCTGTAAAAACTAAAAACAAAAATACCAATAGTTACAATGTATTTAACCATAGAGACTAAAATACAGATCACCCCTGAAGGAAATGCAGATATTTTCTCACACCCTACACTATTGGAGATAGATAAGCTCCCCTTATGCTATCACACCAGCCCATGGATGTGCGTTAACCTTTTCCATTGAACTATAAACTGTCCCAGTCAGCTCTTATCTCCTGCTCCTAGTGGGGAATATATAGCTAACTCTCATAATCATATCATTATTTTATAATGTATGAAGAGAATATTAATGTAGTCTTTACACTGCTGGTCCCCAGTGATAGGCAAATCTTGACCATATCAATATCAGTTTTAACACAGGCCACAACTGCATCTACACTGTTTGACTAAAGCCAAGGATATTCACCTTGACTCGTATGCAGTGTCCACAAAGTCACGCAATCTGAGAAATCTGGTCAAATAATTCATATAGCATATATATAATAAATAATAGTCTATTTCAAACGTTAATGTTATGGTAATTAATTCTTTAATATTGTAGATGTTGCAGGAGGATGTGTGTGACCCTGATAGCCCTGATGCTTTTAGTGTCAGAAAATAATAGCATTCTAATCAGAATATAATTCTAGCCATCCCAGACCATACAAATGTCTTGCTCCAGTTGAAGCACTCTTCCCCACCACTTTGCGCTTCAGTGGCTGCAGTGAGCAGATGTGTATATAAAATGTGTTCCCCTATGGTTTCCAGTATGTGGCTGCAGCCAAGATGTATGAAAGCGTGTGTTTAATGTGGTGTAGCAATACCAAGCTTTTGCACACTTCTGATGCCACCGATGTGTGTCTCTTTTTGATAGCGACTGGCACACAAAGTATAATGATTCTTAGAAGGAGCACATGCGATACCCCATAACCCAATCATATCCACATCTGCTACAGTATTGGAAAGCCTTGCAAGCGTTATATAGAACTGTCACTGTGATCTTTAATTATCCATTGCAGTCAGACTTGGACAGATTCACCACCTGGCGGATAAAAGCTCATCCATTTCAAAACCCTTTTAAAAGGATACTTTAGCTTATTCTTTAGGGATGAAAAGTGTCAACCTCTCCAAAGCACTTATGACCACTAAGTCAATTAGAAAACTGAACAGTGAAGAGGATGGTGATCTATCATAAATTGTGGGTGAAGGCCATCAAAAACAAAAACAAAAACAAAAAAACAGTGGAAAGTCTTTATAGAACAGAGGGATATACACTGCAGGTACTAAACACACATGAGAAAGTACAGGAGATATAAAAATGACATTTTGACCCTGAAATGTGAATGGCAGTAGAGGAGAATTGGAAGACTCTTTTATTTAGTCCAATTAAAAAAGGCAAAAAGCCCACACAAAAGGAGTGTTTTATTGCACTCCCTACCATCAGCAGAAAGGCTCATTAGCCACAGCAGCATAATTAGCAAGATGCTGCACTCCTCGTTAAGGAGGGGCCTAAGTCGTAAACAAACCCTGCTGAACTCCAAACGCCCACGGTGTCTCCGTAATGAACTGCCACCGCTGTTCCCTCCCTGGGAGACAAACAGGAGCAGAGACAGAACGGCTCTGACTGACACACAACCCAATGCACACACACTCAACACACAAGACAAAACATAACAGTAATCACTAAATGGATCAATGGAAGCAACATTTAGAAGCACGCATATATCAATGTGTTCAAAAAGTGTATGTATGAAAACAACATTTTACATTATAACAAAGTATGGCTATTAAAGGTCCTGTGACTAATGCATGGTTAACTAAGTTGACACATGCACTCTGTAGAACCTAGCTGTACTATGCTTGACCAAGTCCCAATCACTGCAACTGCACTGATGAGCTTACGTTTGCCCCTATGCTTGTACCACAACCAGTGTTCACCAACAGAATAACTAAGACAAATCTCAATGATCAAACGCCATACATATGTAATGGCTGGAACAACTACACTTGGCAGATTACCAAAATTGAACTCACAGCTGCCTATCTTGTAAAATATACAATATATGCAATATACTAGCCTTTGCTATGGCTACAAAGTTAGTGTTTTGGGGAAGATACATTTGCAACAATTACAGACAAAAGCTATTAATAGAGGTTGCATGGTAAGATTAATGTTTAGTGTTAGGCACATACACAGCTTTTTCTGTTACCACCATTAATTACTGTACCTACAACAAATGTGTATGGGGCAACAGGCACTACAGTGAAGCCACCTTTTCCATATGATAGAAAACAGTCTAGAGAACAGGCAATAGCAGTCTATGTTTCTGTGTGTGCAACTGGAAACCCAGAAACAGAACAAGCACCACTGAGCCCTTCATTATGATTCTGTGAGATATGTGGCTTGGTGGGAACGGTGATCCAAGAGAGCAACCAAAGAAAATAGTATGTGTGTCCCGAGAGAACAGAGAACTGTAAGATGAGTGTAACACAGGTACAAAAGGGAGAACATACTGAAGTACTGGGTGTGTTTGACATGATCTCCTCAAGAACATTTATTATTTAAATGAGCAAATCATACATGTTAGCTTATTTTAACTTACTGTGCTTCAAGTTGTTTACCTTTGGTATATGTATATTGACTCACCTGCAGCAGTGGTCTTTGGACTCCCAGCACTTTCATAGTATCAGCACTGGCCAGAATCTTTAAAGGGTCTGCTACCTTGCTCACTACCTCGATTTCTTTGTTGATTTCGGTTCGCACCTAAGGTTTGGTGACATACATAAATGAAAGGAAACAGGTCATTTTGAAACATGGGCAGTACATTATTATAAATAAATTATAGTTTCAAACAATATCAGAGGGTGGTGTTCAAATCAATAAGCTACATTAAACAATTATTAATTAGAAAAGTATGTTTCTGGTTGTGTGTATATATGTGTACAAACAATACATATTGGCACTAAGTGTAGCTGAGAGTGTTAAATACGTAAAAGTCTATGATTTCAAAAGTATGCTGCTTTAAGCCATTGTGTTATTTAGCTTTATTAGTTTTAGATCCTGACATTCACGTCAGCTGACATTTAAAAATATTGGTCTATTATTTTGTGTTGATGTGTACTCTGGGTGGAATATCAAAATGTCTATGTATAAGATAAAACCAGAGAAACAGATGGTGGTATTCAAAGATTAGAACAAAAATAAGAGCCAGCCCAAGGCTTTGCAAAATAATAAACTAAGAAGATGTGATTAAACTCACTTGGTTGAGGAAGAGGTCATTGATGTAATAAGTGAGAAATGCTCGAAGCTGGCACTGCTTGGCTTGGCCTGGACCCATTTTCATCTCTATTTCCTGAATAAATCTGTAATGAAAAATTAATTATTAGAATCAGTACTTCAATAAAACGCTTCATCTGAAAAGTCTTAGTACACATCTAACATTTATATACAGAATGAGCAACAGGACACACAGCCTGAACCTGTATGCTTGCAAAAAATAATTGTTTTCCAGTTCCTTATCCACAGAGTGATACAAACACTGGATCTGTTCAGTGAATTAGGAAGCACAATCTAATAAACAAAGAAAATGCATGGACTTTCTACTGCTAAGTACCTAGTTAATGATACAAAACTGGATAAGAGCTTTAGTGAGCATGCTCTCCACTGGGCCCTGGACACTGGTGTCTGGTTGGTCAGATAGGGTCAGACAGTAATGTATGGGCTGGTAGAGAGCCATGCACAGCTCATTTGTCAGAGAATCATTGGTCACTGGCCTCCTCTCACATACACCACAGGGCAAAGCATGCAAGAGTGAGTGCCTTCTCAAGCAATCAGCCCGTATAAATGCACAAATAAATCAAACCCCCTCAAAAGAATTCTTTGACCTAAAAGACCTGTAACATGGATGACCCAAACTCTTTGGACAGAGACAAATATAGAGGGAGGATGCAAGAGACAAAAAGGGCAGAACATGCAGAAGAAATGTGATACATTTTATTTTTATTAGTGGCTGCAGAAGACAATATGATTTCAGAAAGCAGGAACAATATCCGTTGCTTGGAAGTCACAGGGATTAAGTATGGGAACATTATAATAATAATAAGTATTAACATTATTACTATATGCTGGGACTATAGATCAGAGGAGTAATGATTGATTAGCTCAGTTTAGCATTTACATACTTGAATGGAAATGAAAACAAAAACACCTGATGTCAAATGAATAGGGGAATACAAGCTGCTAGAACTCACCACTCAGCATTTGAACCCAATTAGTCAGCAGGGGCCCATTCAAGTGTATGCACATGTATCCATGCATGTATATGTGCTTTCTTGTGTCAAAGTGAGTTGGAAAGAGTGGAGACAGAATGAGCAAGCTTCCTAAACCTATTCTAAATCCTTCATTGATTCTTACAGAAGCTCCACAACAGAAAGTTAAGTGGAAGAAATTCTTCGGTGGCCTCATTAAAACAGTTGAAGTTGAAAAAGCAATGGGGTCCAGATGTACAGCATCTCTGTATAAATATGTAGAGGAAGAACAAAGAATACTATTTCTGCTGACAAGTTTATTTCCAAAAATCGATCTTTGGACAAAAGTTGCCTGTTTAAAGGCACAATGTGCTGTTTGAAGATCCATCTCGTACTGTCATTATTGTCATTGTTTCAATACAAGTGTCCAGATGATGGATCTTTAAGTTAGTGTGCGAGCACAGATGGATTTTTCTAGGCAGAACTGATAACGTTTGAGTAATGTAGCAGGAAGCATGCAGTAAAATGGATTTGTCTATACAAACAAGAGCCACAGGTCCCCATCACTATTACATACTAAACCCCAGGGGTGATGCACAGAAGTTCAGCCAAGGTCAGTGGCCTATGAAATGTGCAGAGACCAATTATTGTCAACTACAAAATCAATCCATTTACATTTTGAGAGTATACCCCAGTGAGCAAGACGGACAAGTGTTCAAATAGGTAGTACAGGAAAATCCTTTGGAATTTAGAGCAGAGAGGCTGGTTAAAATACACAGATTAATAACACAAGGATAGGAGCACAGTGTAAAAAAGTATCCAAATGCACCCAGAAGGAAAATTTTCCCCTGCTCGTCTTGTACAAGTTCTGGTGAAAATGATGGTGCAGATAATAACATTCTCTCAGTCAGTGTTAAACTTAACTATTTTTTATAAAGGTCAGTAATGCCCATCACACAGGAGTAATAAATGTTATGATCAGAATTATCCCTGACATTAGCCTATTTAATTGTTAGCAAGTCTTAAATGTCTTTGTGCTTGTCCAAATAGCTCCCATTCACACAGAAAGCACATTCATATAGAGGAAACATTTAGTCCTCTTTAACCTGCAGGCATCCAGCTGCATCTGCTTCTGTTTATGAGGCTGTAAATTGGACTCAATGTGACATCAACAATGTCAATATTGTTTCCAAGTGACAACAAAAAAAACACTGTCGAGCCATATGGCGGCAGAATACTGCAGAGGTGTCAGCCAAGTCACCAAGGAGACACTACGAAAGCTCCACATGGACACAATAGGACCTACACACTGTGGACAAAGTCAGTGTGTGAAATCTTAATATCCTTAAATAATCTGCTTATCTAGCCTTGCATATGCATACTGAATCCAGCTGACCTCATACAACTGTACTAGAAATGTGACATGGCTTGGAGCAAGGTTACAGTTTAATGGGTTCAGATTTAAAGTAAACTACAAGGAGCTTTTTATAGTGTACGACTAATATGTGAGTAAACTTTAACTGCTTGTTGCTGCTGCTCTGACTGTTGCCAGTGCTCTTTACTGGGAGTGCACTGCTCTACCAGGGGCACATGACAAAAGCCAGTCAAAATCAATTCACCATTGATGACAATTAAGGCCTCACCTGTAGGTTCTCTTTAAAGTGCCTCTCAGGTCAATGCAATCACTGCTTAGGCCAATAACATTACACTCACAAAAGCACATACACACGCACACAGAAATTCACATTCAGTGGGAGTTGCACAAGACACATTTCAAAGCCGTGTTCCTTGCAGTAACTTCAGATGATTGTCCTTGACAGCACGTAATTATCTGCCATTAGAAAACAGATGCAAGAGCCTTGGGTCTAACTAGAGCTAATAGTAGAGATACCATCATTTATGTGTATGTTGTTGGAGCCGTATGAATGGCATAGTGCACAACTTACTGGGCTAATGAGTGAAGCTACTGAATATAGATGAATCTAAGAGTGCATAATTAGAATAGACGGGATTTACATTTCCCATTGAAAATAAAACCTATAGTAACAAATTGGGAATAAAAAGGTCCTTTTGTTATAAATGGGAAGAGTTGAGATCACATCATCTATCTCCATCTGCAACAGCAATGTAATGATGCTGAAACCAAAAAGGGATAAAGACAAAGATTTAAGAAAGGCAGCAGAATAAGAGTGAGCTAAGATCGATTAAGACTCAGCATTTTCAAATCTTCAAGAATTCCCCTCAGGCACGAACCTATCAGTTACGGTGAATTTTGATTTCACCAACCAGACAGGAAGGCTTGTTCTGTAAAGACCTGTCACACACCAAGGACAGGACACACTGAACCTGTAGCAACTGAGAGGAAAAATAAGAGAAGGCGACAAGGAGTGCTGTCTGTGCTTCAGTGTGAGTGCCGTCGTCTGCATAGGTCTGTACATGAGCCACATACTAAATCTGTCTTTTTCACTCAGCTCACTGTCATAAAAATGCACATGTCAATACATCAATAGACCACATCCACTGACACTTGAAATTACCTACTAATAAGTCACTCCTCACAGTATCCTGTCATCTCAGCACAATTTCAGTCATATAAAAGTATTTTGAGTGAAGATGATATTTGTGTTGTACAACAAACCTTAGTTTAAAATCAAGTCAC
Organism: Perccottus glenii; assembly: GCA_024416835.2. Taxonomy (NCBI): domain Eukaryota; kingdom Metazoa; phylum Chordata; class Actinopteri; order Gobiiformes; family Odontobutidae; genus Perccottus; species Perccottus glenii. The sequence continues at coordinate 22,573,815 of CM044547.2, read as the reverse complement.
TGGGGCATCAGAACCTGAATAGCATTTTATAAGGACAACATTTAAAAGATCAAAACAAATAGTACAAATGAATTCTAGTCATACTGAGTAACAGAAGTCACAAACTAATTCATACATCTTTGATTACCGAATACTAATCAAAAACAGAGAGGTAAATGACGACTTTATCCAGAATATGCAATATTAAACACAGATACTTGTGAAACATTGGAGACCAGTGAACATTATGTACCACTAGATGGCAATGTCACAGCTTTTAATATAACCTCCAGTTACAAAAACAGTTCACTGAACTATTTTTAAAACGCAAATGTTTAGAGATACCACGTCTATGAGGTAGTAGGAAGAGTGCACATATACAAAAAGAGACAGATAACAATCTCTATTTTTCACTTGATAATATAAGAATAGGCGTGTGAGCCTGTGACTTCCCCCACACTGCCCAAGCCTCTGCCCATTTAAGCACAACACTTGTGCCCAGTGCTGCAACACATATGCTGCAGATGTCATGCTGGCGTGTTTGTTCAAGTGTGCATGTGTGGGCAAGTTGTGTTTTTGTATGGGAAGGCTGGCTTTAGAGTTTCCTAAGAAAATAATGATGGGGCAGGCTACAATAGTCAGTGTAAATATACTTGTTTTAATTTATGTGCTTGTGTGTCCACAAGCTAACACAGGCTAGTATAATAGGACTTTACAATCTGGACCTTTCCTAGCTGTAATGCTAATGGGATATAAAAGAGAGTTACAGTCAGACTACAATAGAAGACAGATAGCTTTGTCCCACTGAGACATAACTTATTAATCCCTCCAACACTAGCTCTATTGGTGCTGTGTTTGTGCCCACAGACCCTTTTACATTTTGCAAATAAGGAAACAAACAGCTGTGTCATATGCTTATAGCCTTTCAGGTGTGTAATAAATATATTTAGAGCTAAGAATAAAGTTAAGAATGAATACTTCATGTCTTTATATTCCTGGACCTATTTCTGTCAATGTGCCGGAGCATTTTCAGTGTATGTGTGTTTCCCAGTGTGGTGCAGACCAATTAAATTTGGGAGATTGATGACCTGGGGCTGTGGGTAGCAACAGCAGTAGCAGTGCTAGCAGACAGCTGCTTCCTGCAGACAACAGGAAATGAGATGGCCTTGTTTAGCTGACGCTGCCAACAACACCACCAGCACAGAGCGTTAAAGACAAATCACCACGTTTCCACAGTAACTGGTCCACTGCGCCATCTTCCCACTGTTTGCTCTCCACCCATCATGGTTTCATATCGTGCTTTACAAGTTGTGACCTCTAAGTCTCCACATGCTTGTGAGAAGTTGATGGTGGTTAAAACATGTCCATTGCTGATTCAGTCAATGTACAGTATTTACAAAGTCTATAATTGAAGAATGGTAAGGTTTGTAGAGAATTAAATCTTTTTGAGCTTGTTGTACAGAGTAAGTTGAATAATACAATACAGATCATGCCTGTGCTGTAGATGAGCAATGATGCAGATACTGTGTATTCAATATTGTGATGCTTAAATGTCCACTGTGTCATAGTAAAAGCTGAATTGTAATCTCTGCGCTAACTTCCACTGGTACCACTTTGACAAAGAGTTGCTCTACATTTTGATTGTCTTTAGCCAAATCTGGGGTTACAAACTCTGTTTATTAATCATAGTTGATCACACTAAATAGCAAATTTGGTCATAACAAATACAATTTCTGGACATCATGGTAGTATTCCCATTGGCACTTTACATAAAAAAGTGATTTTTTTTCCTTCTGTAAAGTTCAAACTCTTGCAAAATAACACATCAACTAATGTTGTTTATTTATGTATTTATTTATTTATATATTTATTAGAAAAGGTACTGTGGGGTACCATCTACTGGGAAGAAATAGATTATGCCTCATGTTCTGACATTTTTATCACTCAATCTATATAAAACTGAGACTGAGTAAAAAAAAAAAAAAAAAAAAACAGGGAAAATATGCTTTGGGCCTTGCCATCTTATTATGATTTTGAGCCAGAAAGCAGCTACACCTACGTTGTCAGCTTTATAAACTTCACAAGCTTTTCTGATCTTGTAAACTCTAGCTGGTAAAGACTTCAGAGCCGGCTTTTTTAAGCAGCAAAGTTTAGCTAAATAAAATGAGCAACAGATAAATCCCTTCATGGACTGAATGGGTGTCAGACTCGTCATTTCTTACCCTCTGTACTATGGCGCCCATACATTAACACTGTGTTCTGTTCTAACCAGATGGCGATGATACAGACGTCTATGCCCCCGAAGGACATTCATGGTTCAGTGAATGACTAAGCTTCACTGAAATGGCATCTATCCCTGAGAGAGCAAAGTGAGAAAGCACTTTTCATTTCGTCTACAAACTACTGAGAAAAACACTTAACCTGTTCACACAAGGGCTGCCAGAAAAGACTAGAGTGAATCTAAAGGTAAAAAAAAACAGTCAAGTGGAGGCCAAATGGTGTGTTGTAAGAAAATGGCAAAGGTTTGGGATTATTCTAAAATATTGCTTGGACACGGTGCAATTTGTGTTACATATTCCACACACCTTTAAAAGATATCTCTTAACAGCATAATATATTTGAAATGCACTGTATTTGAAAGACTAATGCATTATCCTGAACAGGTTGCTAGTTTGAACCCTTTCACATGACATTCTCGTGATTAAAAAAAACAAAAACACACTTTACATTTATCACGATTCTTCCCTGGCCCTATCTCACCTTTTTCCTGCTGTTTGTCTTATCTGCTGTAATGCTTCAGATTCTTCCCTGTTATCCCCTCATTCCACACCTTCTCTTGATTTTTTCCAAGCCCTTGTTGCTATCTTTACAAGGCACAGTTTCAATACACCCCCTTTACATTGCTTCCCTCCATCTCGCTTAGCCTTCTCTTCCATTTGAGCTTTATGTTAGCATAGGCTTTTCCATCCTGTGGCGTCCAGCGAGTAAATTGAAATAGTTGTGAGGGGCTCTATTGAAGCCTGATTGAATTAAAAAAAACGGAGAAAGTGCCATAAAGAGAACTAGTGGTGAGATGTCTGCAATACACTGAAGGGCTCTGCGAGGTATGACAGTGTTGACAGGAAATGGAAAGGAGAGAAGGAGGGGACACGGGAGATGAGGATTGGTAGTAAGTATGAATAATAGCAATAGGATAACAGTCTGGAAGAAAGATAAAAAAAAGTGTGAACATAGAGGAATGAAATGATTGAAAATGTATAAAACTCCTCATCGACAGCAAACGTAGCCTTTTACCTGTCGCTGATATACAGAAACACAAAAAGGCTTCAAGAGTGTGCGCCCTTGATACTGACACATAGCCAAAATGCCTCAATCACCGTTTGCATGGCCTCGAGGGGGCCGGGTGACAGGTCTCATATTGGAGACGGCCAACAAAATGAAATTCCACCAAGTCAGCTCTAGGGCCGAGTGTCTGTCATACCTACAGCTCTGATAATACTCCCACACATCACATTACACAGTCGAAATAGCCACCTTTCAGCATATGGGCCGCGGCAGAAAAACGAAAGGCAGACAGGCGGCGTATACACAAGTATCACTCGGAACACTGCCATCAAGTCTTTCTGTATACATTACTGCCATGGAAAATATGATGTTAGGGGTTAAATTATTCATTGATCCTTTCATTGCTTGTCCAGGCTGGCTTGTTGGAGTGTCATGTCTTGGTCGGTCTGTCCATTTGAAAAGGACCCTCAGGAGGAAAAAGACAACCTTGAGCCGGTGTTGTGACCTTTAGCTATGTGTGGTTCGCCTTAAAGGTGACAGGTCTGTGTGGGTTGGAATAAGCAGCATTTTGTGGTCATGGTCAATATGGTCAATTTTCCATTTTTGGAAGACTTGAATCTGGAATAGCACATGAGAGGATCATAATCATATAAATGCTAATTACTTACCAAGACAGTTGACAAGCTGTTGGCATGATGGTGAATAATATTACATCTTTTGATAGATATGGACTACAAACCTTCTACAGGTTTAGGCTGCACACTTGAAGAATACATATGTGTGTGTAATAAAGATGTCAGTGACTTTTAATTAAGCATGTCTCTAGCCTGGGAATAATTCTCGTGTCAAAGTCAGATTATATTTGTCTCACATCTTGAACCTAAAATGTTTTTTTTTCTGAATCTTTGCACCAAAAAAATGAAAAAAATAAATAAAAACAACAACTTTATAACAAAGACAAACTGGCCGCTCTAAATGTTGAAGAAATAAGAAACACTAAAAGGTGCATTTGAGGAAAAAAAAGTGAAGAAAAGTGTTGAATCAAAAAACTAACTAGACACTCCAATAAGTAAAACCATAAAAGTATAGAGCTGTTTACACCCACTTTTTTCATGATTCATCCTTTTTAATAAAAGCTTTTCAAAGCCTCAGTTCCATTGTACCTGTGGTAGTGCTTTGTAAACAACTCCATTTGTCCTAGCTTTTTTACCTGGAATAGTTAAACATAAAGTTTGAAAGTTTTGATTGAGTTAAAGTGTAGAGGCGACAGCATGGTATGAGGTATGTCAATAACTGCAAACACATCCAGCCATCTTGGCAGGAGTGTGCTGATACAGTATGTACACATTGTAGAACTTTTGACTGGCAATTTAGCCAAATACAGCCTTTCACTCATTCTGCCACTTTGCTAGCATGAATTATTGAAAACAGCAATCTGTTATGGCTGATTTGCATTAGATGTGTCCCTGCAGAGGCATTTATGTGTCTCCTGACATGGTGACACATTAAGATTGCAGGGCATCTTCTTTCCCTATGAAATCTCACTTTCATTCTACCTGTATTGAAACTGCCATCTTGTGCTGTTCCATAGCTCTTTTTTCATTTTAGTATGAAACACACACAAAAAAACATTTAACCAGGTCTTAAGTCACTAAGTGTAATTGTAGAAGTGAGAGCTGCAGTCATCATTGTAGTGTGTGATTACAGAAAATGGTAATGATCTTGTTTTTCTTACAAGGAGACTAAGGGCATTAACTCGAGCAGACAAACAAAGGCGACAGAGACAGAAAGACAAGAAGGCTAGAGGATTAGGCATGAAGAGTCACAACATTCAGCACACAGCTTACAGCTACAGTAGTTGACCGACTAGAAGGAGAGATAAAGTTATGAAGGAGACTGATGTGGGGGCCGCTGATAAGTATAAAAAAAAAAAATCTTTAAAAGCTTGCTATTGTTACATGTAATAGAGTCTTTGAAAGTAATGTTCCATATGGTTGAGTTAGACTGGACCCTTTGGACCCTTTTTTAAATTTTTTTTAGCAATTTCTTATTCATCACTTGGATAGTGCTATCTCTGAGTGTAAGGCTTCCTCTAGGAACGCTCTCATTACCTTGAAGCAGTTGCCAAGGTATTCAGTGTGATATTCAATACTTCTGTTTCCCATCCCTCCAAACTCATTTACACTTGACACCTGACATTTGCATAATGGCCTTGCTCCATCTCCTTTCTGCTGAAATACAGAGTGGGTATGCTGTGTGTATATCTGTCTGCAAGTGTGGTTGTGCCAAGGATGTATGCTGATCTGTATGTGTTGCAGACAGGGGTTAAATGACTTCCTACTTAATCTAGCTCATTAAGCCTGCAGAGAGCTCAGAGTGCACCACATTGGCTGATTTGGGACAATTTGCAGAAATGCTAGGAGGAACAAGAAAATGTGTATGCTAATCAGGAATGCCATGACCCCAATCAGGCAGAGACAGATATTAGGATGTCAGGTAAAAGAAGATAAACACAAGTCTTTTTATAATATATCCGCAAGAGAATGTCAGTGCACTGAGCTTTTTATCTGGGAAAATTGTGGATCAGAATCAATACTTTTGTGATATCACTCAAAAATATAGGATAGAGCAACTATCCTAACAATTGTTCACAAAAGTGTCTACAAAGTTTTTAAACCCATTCATTTTCTGCCACTTATTATAAACAAGTTGAAGTGCATGGGGCACAATGAGAGGTACACCTTTGACGCCAATTATTTGCAGGGCTAACATTAAGAGACAGACCATTCAACCATTCACTATGGGACATTTATAGTAGATTAACCAGTTCCCCTTCACATGCATCTTTGGATGGTGAGAGGAAGATTGAGAGAAACCTCACGGTACCTTTAAGGACTTGAAGACTCCACCTTGCAAAATCATAAATCCACAAATAAGCAGAAAAGTAAACGCTATTATACTTAGTTTAACCTGACTCAATAAACCTGAATGTAAACCATCATAAAATGTTGACAGACAAAAACAAACCTATATAATGTAATGTAGAAGGGAAGGAATACACAGCCAATTAAACACACAAAGAAGAGCAAACAAAGGATGGAGACGCACTTTGGTTTGAAACACACACACACACACACACACACACACACACACACACACACACACACACACACACACACACACACACACACAAAAAGCTGGTTCTACACGCTACAAATGCGAACTGTGCATTAAACAGTGCATTTGAGAAACTAGTGAAGGTGGTACCTGTATAGTGACCTCCACAGTTGTAGATGTATTCACATAGCCATGTAATAAAATAATTAATTATTTTAATTTAATAAATAAAAACTAATTCACTCTTAATGTCTATTAATTTAAAGAACAACACAAAAATATAATTATATAAGCCTAGGCGCACACACTCATTTGTTTTAACTGTCTGTTCCTGTCACACATATCATAGTCAAAGCAGTGTCAACATTTATTAGTGTGTGAGCACGCACGCACGCACACGCTGAGTCAAATGAGACGGCTCACGAAAAAGAGCCAGAATGCCCATCACTAATAATAGTATGATGTCGACCTTACCTTGTCGAAGAAATACAATAATCAGACTGGAGTAGTTGAATTATTGTATTTCTTCTGTTTAATTATAAAAAAAGCAGAAGAGAGTATCTGAAGAGACAACACATTCACCAAAGTAAAAGCAGTCTACAGGAGGCACACGCCCCCCGTTGTCACGACAACAGTGAACACAGCGTCAGGAAAAGTCCAATAGTCCACTTTTAAAAACTGTAGTGTAAAACCAAAAGTTACAGAACCTAACAAATACTGCGTAATTATTTGAGTTCTTCGACCTTAGTGCAGACTTTCAGTTGAGAAAACGCCCCACGCTAAAATGCATGGTTGAAGACTTTCTGAATTGCACATCATTTATTATCGAGATACAGATATACTGCCCAGCGCTGTTGTTTTCTGTTCCTGCTTCCCCATTAGTTTTTTCAAATACAGACAGCTCTGGTGCTCTTCCAGTTCGTGCCCTCAGAGTATCTTGATCTCTTCATAACAACACCTTCTGGCCTGCCTCTGGTCTCGCCCACAGTCAACCCCATGCATCCAGACCCTGCTGCTTTCTTTGTTCTCCTTCTGTTACTTCAGACCACCTGACTTCCCACTGTCTGTAAAGCCATTGTTTTCTCCAAGACCATCCCTGGTACTCAAATCTGCAAATAAAGCATTCTCAACTTCTCACTTCCTATACACATCCACTGCCTCAATCTTTTAGTAATCAGAAAAGTATTGCATTGTTGGGTGAGGAAAACACTGATAAATAACCAAAATAAGCTTACAGCTACTTTTGCAGTAAGAATCAAAAAGAGTGGCTAATAAAATATTCTTCATACCTCTGCACATACTGTAGAAATAATGTCTCTCTCTCTCATAATACATATTACATACTGTAGAAATTTACATTACTCTCTCTCTCTCTCATAATATACCAATTTGTCACAAAGTTGTGCCTCGAATATTTATCATGATATCTTGCCCACAGGCACAATCCTCCCCACAGTATCCCCTTGTAGCTAGAACACAAGTAGCTAGACTACCTCCTGGTTGAAACGACCGCTCTACCCAAATTGAGCTTTGCCCCCAGGAGGGAATAAATACTACAGATAAAGACTGCTCTAATGTGCTCAAATCCATTAGAAATCTCATATTCACACATAGCAGAAATCACATTACAAGATGCCCCTAATGTCATTTCACAGGGTTTTTCCACCAGCATCCACTGCTTGGGTGAGACACTAACATCAAACATAATGGATTTTCGCCTTTTTCCCTTCCCTCTTTCCACCTCCCTCTGTTGTTCATTCCCGCTCTCTAATAGTCGGTGCCTTCCAATTTAGTTTGAAATTCCCATCCAATCTTCACTGTCGTTGATGTGAGTTCTATTTTGGGTGGATGAAATGAATTTAGCACTTTTGGAGAAGACACTTACAGAAAGAGGGGGCTAAAGGGTACACTTACTTACCCGGAAATGCTTGTCTGTTTTAAGTGATTACACGACTGGAAAAATATTTATATAACCCACTTTCCCATGCTTCAAAAGTTCCAAAAACAAGTCAATTGAGGAGACTAGAGGTGTTGTAAAAGTGGTGTTAATAGCAAACTTGAGTCTGTGAGTTGGACTCAATGCAGTGGGGATCGAAAGTTTGGGCAACCCAGGTAAAAAATTTTATTAATGTGCATAAAGACGCCAAGAAAAGATGGAAAATCTCCAAAAGGCATCAAATGACAGATTAGACATCCTTATAATAAGTCAAAAAAAGATAGATTTTATTTCCATCATTTACACTTTCAAAATAACAGGAAAACAAAAAAATGGTGTCTGCAAAAGTTTGGGCACCCTGCAGAGTTAATACCTTGTACTGTACTGTAAACGCTTTTTGTAACTAGCCAAGAGTCTTTCAATTCAAGTATTATTAAGTCTCAATACGAATCTTGTATATGTACAATGTAAGGACGTGTCGAGAGTTCGGAGTAGAGTGTCCGCTGACTTTGGTGCACTGTGTCTGTGAAAGAAGAGTCATTGTTTGTGTTTCATGTAAAAATATATTTTGGTGTTATATTTTAATGATAGAGGCTATATATTTTACAGTAATAATACTGTAAAATATAAATATATATTTTACATACATAATTAATCTGAGGCTAGACCCTAATTTATAGTAAAATTACACATAGTATTGATTTTCATTGGGGTTCATGAGGAACCCAAGAAGGGGTATTGGGTTTGTTATTCAAGATAAAGTATTAAAAACTGGTCTCGAACAAGACTTTCCTGGTATGGTCTGCTCAAATCCCAATTTACCCATACAATAATAGTCATTTGATTATTGTTATCAGATACAAAAGTGAGTACCTGTTAGAACTCCCGTTAAGAGTAATTCACCAGCCCAACTTTGTATGCACCAATTAGAAAAGGACAGACAAGGGAGTTGGACAGTGGATTTTGATCATGATAATTAATTGCCGGCGGTCTCTTTCTCCACTTCTAGATGAGGGACAAATGTCTTGTACTTTCACAACTATGTCCAGATGCCTTCTTCTTAAACCTTTAACCACAATGTGTTGCAAATATTAAGTCTGAGGGAAGGTTTCTGTTTACACACATGCATATACCCTTATCTGGAGCTGGCTTTGTCAATAACGCAGCCCCCACTCTGTCCGCCCGCACACACATAACCGACACACACACATACAGGGCTGCTTCAGAAGCCTGGACCCAGACAGGGAAAGCAGATCAATCAATTACATCTCTGCTCCAGCAATCAAACAAGGTTATTATCAGGCAGCGGCTCGCCGACCTGGAAAGGCCTGGCCAATCAAAGGCTGCTGTGATGTGAGGGCCGGCGCTCACTCATGTGACAGTAACACAGAGTGGCAGCTCATGTTGTCAAGGGATGGAAGAATGGAAAGAGGAAAGATACACAGATGAAAAAGAAAACACAGGAAAAGGTGTAGTACAAGAACCGGATAAATGTGTAAATCCGGCATCTCTAGTGCTCATCACCTTGACATTACTCCAGTAAGAAACCCAGGATGCAGCTGCATGTAAACAGACTTCAGAATTTTTATAAACAACAATCTGTAATGCTATTGAATTAAAAAGCTACACAACACACAGTGAAAACATGTCTTCATTGTGGTTCAGTAATTCCCTCCTTGGCAGCGGCTCCCTCTGGCATTCATTCGCTAAGCATTAGGGGCATTTTGTCCTCCCACTTCTGTCCTTTCATAGCAACAGGTCTGACGTAGTGCATTTGTCTTAATTAAATTATTGTACACTTAAAAAAGATTTCCATTAAATTACTGTTTATGACACAATGAAACGAGACACATACACAAATGCCAAAATCCCAAGAGAATTCAACCTAATCTCTTTTACAGGCAGTCAATAGGAGACAATCGGGCGCTGTGGGGCCCAACGCCCATGTGGACCACATGGCTGTGTGAACATCTGTGCCATAATGACCTGGTCATCTGGACATGCTTCAAAGATCTACCCATAGATGTGTATATTTAGCAGTGGTCTAAGGGTGTATGCATTTGTTATGTGTGTATGTGAGTGCAGGCACAGTCTTCACTTCTAATTAAAGCTGGCAACAAAAACCCCAGCAAAGGGCTAAAACCTGAGGGATCTTCAAAGCCCACTTTATAAGAAGTCTACTGCTGAGCATTCATACAAGGCAGACCCCATAAGCTCTGACTGACGACTGTCTGCTCCACATAAGTCTGTTGAACAGGTTGCCCTGGGAACCGAGTCTGATTCCATTTTGGGATGGATAAACGCAATCAAAGAGTTTATCCACCTTCTATAGCCAGAGAAAAGACCCCTGCAATGACGGATCTAATCTTCTGCACAATATCTATGCTTTTGTGAGTCCATGTGTATGTGGTGTACATATTGTTCATGGACACAGTATGTGGATCTGTCGGTGTGTGTGTGTGTGTGTGCGCACATGTAAGACATGAGGAAATTAAAAACTCTGCAGCTCCATACAAAGAGGCTGAGTTGCACTTTTAAGTGATAAAACTGTCAAGTACTATTTACAACTACACATGTGTTTGTGTGTTCCTGTGGGAAAGTGAGAATAACATCAGAGAAAGGCAGGACAAGGCAGAGCTGTATTAGGTGCGTTAGACTCAAACTACCTGAATATGGAAATGTATGATTGAGACAACACAGAGCTTTCTCTCTCAATAAGTTAAGCATCCCTGTCTATTTTAGAGAGGTGAGTTATGATTTAAGAGCCTTATGTAACTGGAGCCCTTTCAGCAGTCACACATATTATGCTTTAAGAAGATACACAATTAATATCTGAATAAATACATTTAGTGAATATTTGAACATGATTTATTTTGTAACTTACAGATCTATTTAAACTAAAGCCTTTTGATGTTTCAGTAGATTTCAGTCAATACAACAGTGATGAAGTGCAGTTTTTGTCATACAATCTGGAATTTTGTCAATTTGGTGAAAGTAATTTGTGTTTGTTTGTTTGTTTATTAATTTGTTTATTTGAATTTATGCATGTACAGTCAGGTCCATAAACATTGGGACATCGACACAATTCTAATCTTTTTGGCTCTATATGGATTTGAAAAGAAACGAACAAGATGTGCTTTAACTGCAGACTTTAAGCTTTAATTTGAGGATTTACATCCAAATCAGGTGTACGGTGTAGGAATTACAACAGTTTGTATATGTGACTCCCACTTTTTAAGGGACCAAAAGTAATGTGACAGATTAACAATCATAAATCAAACTTTCACTTTCTAATACTTGGTTGCAAAAATCCTTTGCAGTAAATTACAGCCTGAAGTCTGGAACACATAGACATCACCAGACGCTGGGTTTCATCCCTGGTGATGCTACTGCAACTGTCTTCAGTTCCTGCTTGTTTTTGGGGCATTTTCCCTTCAGTCTTGTCTTCAGCAAGTAAAATTCATGCTCAATCAGATTCAGGTCAGGTGATTGACTTGGCCATTGCATAACATTCCACTTCTTTCCCTTAAAAAACTCTTTGGTTGCTTTCGCAGTATGCTTTGGGTCATTGTCCATCTGCACAGTGAAGCGCCGTCCAATGAGTTCTGATGCACACACTACCAGGGACGTGGGAACTAAATTGTGAGGGGGCTTTCCATGGTGATGCGTCATTGCTTGTCACATGACACACCGCAGCAGCAACAGCGCTGAATGAATGATAATCTGCTTTTATGTCATTTTTCCTTTTTATTCAGAATATTCACAAATGTGTTAGCTATGGCATGAAATATCTGATATTCCGATTGTCAAATACATGCAAGTGGAAGTATATTGTTGTTTAAACACCTTTATAACGATCGCGTTAGTTGAGCTGTATGGTCAACTAACGCGTTGAGCATACATTTCAGAGAATCGGATCTGTTGGATTTACAACCTCTATGTTTACAACACGTGAATTCATCCACTTCTCCCGAAATACTTAAAAGTAAGTGGCTGGTGAACTGGGAATAGAGTAAACATTGAAGTTACTTACACAATGTGTATCTGATTTGAATAAAACATGTTGAATTATAATGGAAAGGATTATCATTACCTCTTCCATAGACATCAGTGTGTATTTTACAAACTCTAAATGTATTGTTTTTTTAGTACTTATGTGAATTTATATGTTTGAAAACTAAAATAAACAGTATGTGGTTGAAAACACTGAAAAGTTGTGATATATGACAGCTCTGAGCGCGCCTGTCTCTGGCTAAATTTAACATTTGAATTTAGCAGTTGATCATGTGATGCACTTGATCGTACGCACCAGGGACCAGCCTAGACTGATTACACCTGTGTGATCGTACGTGCAAAAGGCTTAAAAACAATACATTTTCTGACACTAAATTTTAAAATGTAGGCTTAAATCAAACACATTTTAATTCAGATTCTGTATTTATATATATATATGGGCGGCAGTAGCTCAGTGGGTAGAGCGGTCGTCTTTCAACCGGAAGGTAGGCAGTTCGATTCCCGCTCTCCCCACAGTTCATACTGTGGTTGTGTCCTTGGGCAAGACACTTAACCCACCTTGCCTCCAGTGACTGTAACACTGGTAATGTAATGTAAGTCGCTTTGGATAAAAGCGTCTGCTAAATGAATAAATGTAAATGTAAATATATATATATATATATATATATATATATATACTTTCCACATTTTTTTGTATTATGATCTTTTTATTTTTCTGAGAAATGCTTGGTTTTCACCGAACACGTAGTCATATCGTATCGTATTGTATCGATATCGAGATATCTGGCATGAAGATCGAGATATGAAATTTTGTCCATATCGTTCAGCCCTACCCGAAACACTTCAGAATTCATCCTGCTGCTTTTGTCAGCAGTCACATTATCAATAAATACAAGAGAACCAGTTCCATTGGCAGCCATACATGCCCACGCCATGACACTACCACCACATGCTTCAATGATGAGGTCAAGTTGATCTTGGTCTCATCGGTCCATATGATGTTGTTCCAGAACTGTATATTTTTTTTAGATTGTTTGGCAAACTCTAATCTGGCCTTCCTGTTTTGAGGCTCATCAATGGTTTACATCTTGTGTTAAACCTCTGTATTGATTGTTGACTTTGACACACACACACACACACACCTACCATTCCTACCAGAATGTTCTTGATCTGGTCAACTGTTGTGAAGGGTGTTTTCTTCATCAGGGAAAGAATTCTTTGGTCATCCACCACAGTTATTTTCTGTGGTCTTCCGGGTCTTTTGGTGTTGCTGAGCTCACTGGTGCGTTCTTTCTTTTTAAGGATGTTCCGAACTGTTGATTTGGCCACACCAAGTTTTTGCTCTCTCTGATGGGTTTGTTTTGTTTTTTCAGCCTAATGATGGCTTGCTTCACTGATAGTGACAGCTCTTTGGATCTCATATTGAGAGTTGACAGCAACAGTTTGCAAATGCAAATAGCACATTTGAAATGAACTCTGAACCTTTTATCTGCTCCTTGTAAATGGGAAAATGAGTGAATAACACACACCTGGCCATGGAACTGAGCAGCCAATTGTCCCATTACTTTTGGTCCGTTTGGGTTCATATTATTCTACTCATCCACCAATTTGTCTGTTTTATAAACTCTCTTTTGTTTTTATTTTATCAGCTCCCATCGGTTATCTTCTGTTGGTTATCTGCCTCTTTATTCTCACTTCTTTCTTGACCTTTGCAGTGTGAAAACACCACTTGCTTTGATTTCAGACTATGCTTCTTTATTTTAAGGACTGTGTTTACAATGAGAGTGTGGGTAACTATTTAAGAAAAAAATCTTGGAAAATGACAGCAGAAAACTATTTTCTAAATTTTTCTCTTTTCAAAATTATGTTATGATAGATTGAACACATCTGGTTCTTTACCTGCCTAACAAGATTTTCTTTGATTGGGCCCATATAAATATGTATTGGTGCACATTTAAAAAATATATACGTTATTGTTAGCAAGGCTTCTCCCTGTACATGTTTTTAAGAAAGAACATAAATTATTAACACTGTACATGAATGGAGTAAAAGGGAAAAAGGCAACAAATATTTTACAGTTTTAGATGTCTTTTGACAATATAATTGTAAAATGTATGTAACTAATGGGCTGTCCACACGGAGACGCGAATCACTGTATCCATATACATTTTGTATCGTATTGGCGTTCACACGGATCCGGCGTTTTGGGAGACTGAATCCGCTTATCTGTAACCGGTTCTAAAGTGGATAAATCTGAAACCTTCACCCTTGCGGTGGTGTGTACAGCCAATCCGTATATTCTGTGAAAACGATGATGTCATCGCACTCGGCCTGTCACACGTGCGTAACAGCAACAACAATAATGGCGGACTACATGATTGAGTTCGTGCTGCAGAAGTTACTAAGCCTACTAGCTTTATTACAGCAAAATCTATTGCTTCTATGCAGTTGTGGTGAGCAACAAGCGATAATGGACAACACCATACGCCACATGCTCTTAGATCCACATGAAAAGAGAACCAGGAGAGCAACCTGGAGAAAATGAATGGAGAGAGAATTTCCGCATGTCCAAAGCACTCAGAACTCAGTCCGTATATATTGAAGAGCAAACAACAAACACGAGGCACCAATTACTACACTCAAAATAAATGACTGCAACAATTTGAGAACTTGTTTTTATTAGAAAATAAATATTTAGGTCTTCGTCTTCTTCTGCAGCGCGCAAGGTTATGCGCATGCTCAAAGTCTTCTTCTCCGTGTATAGTGTATATCTGTGGCAGAATTACAGCGCCCCATACTGGTCTGGCATATATACTACATCGTTTTCAGCCGGTTTCAGTGGTTTCGTGCCAGATATTTCTTGAGACGACGCCGTCTCAAGATCGGATAGGGGATGCACTGGCTTCGTGTGGACATAGCCTAAGGGTGCACGTGGCAGAGTGGTTAGCACTTCTGCCTCACAGCAAGAAGGTCGTGAGTTCAAAACCCGACCGACTCAAACATTCTCGGCCGACTCAGCTCTTTCTGTGAGGAGTCTGCGTGTCCTCCACGTGTTACCGTGGGTTCTCTTCGGGTACTCCGGCTTCCTCCTACCGTCCAAAGACATGCATGTATAGGTTAATTGGCAAATCTAAAAAAGTGTCCCTAGTGAATGAATGTGAGAGTGAATGGTTGTCTGTCTATAAATGTTAGCCCTGCGACTAACTGGCCACTGTCCAGTATGTACCCCACCTCAGGCCCAAAGCTGCTGGGATAGGCTCCAGTCACCCGTGACCCCTAACGGGACTAAGCAGTAGAAAATGAGTGAGAATGTTTGTAACTAAAGTTTAACTTTATAAGAACAGACAATATCCAGTGCCATCTCCAGAGTCATAGTATGTAAGGTTTTCACCTTACTTTTAACGTTGTGCAAAAAAGGAAACCTTAATTTGTTGCTAAAGCTGTAGGCTGTGTGCATGAGTTACGCATTTTTGATCATTTGTACAAAATACAAGAACGTATAGGAAGCTGAGCCCTTCTGTCTTCTCTCTGTCATAAACTCCTTTTTTTAATCACTTTTTAATTATTTTATTATTAGATTAGTTTATTTCTTTAGAACAGCGTACAATGTACATTAAGCAGGAGCAGAGATGCTTGTACCAGATTATAGTTTAACAGCTAATTTCTATTTGTAATCCTATATTGTACATGTGGTAGGGAAACTGGAGTACCCAGAGGAAACCTACGCAGACACAGGAAGAACATGCAAACTCCACACAGAAAGGCCCTGCCTTGCCAATCTTTGCCTTCTGACTCTTCCTCTCTCATTTGCTTTTCTGTACTCCATTGCTGCAACTTAGCGTACTGTAGAACAAACTTTGAGGACACTGAGATATTCATCTAGATGTTGGAATCCACTCAAAGAAAACCTGTGCACACACAGAATTATATACTTAATTAAAACTGTCTAACTTCAGGCACCAACCACCTATTGTGTGAATTATGTCAACCTTGAACAAGCAAACACAAACAAACTAAGTCAATCTATACCACACACGTGTAATTTTCCATCTACTTTTATTTACAACAAACAAAAGGGTCAACATTTAATCGCAACTCCAGAAACAATTTGCAAAAATTACTTAAAGCAATTATCCCTACAGGCAATTGTAAAGTTAAGACTGTAATTATTTCTCAGTCTCTGCAGCAGGAGGATGAAAAGAAAAAACATGTGCCAATTAGAAAATAAAACATGTGTAGAGCAAAATGATAACTTTAAATAGATTTATTAAGGTCAGGAATAGAAAGAAATAGAATAATAGAAATGTCAAAAATATGTTGAGCTTATTACTCCTTTTCTAGAAACAATTTTACAAGATCCTTAATATATTTGAAAGTGTTAGTGGATGTATTTTGCCACAATAAATTACCTTCCCACACTCAATGGACTCATCTTCTGTGCATATTTTGAATAAAAGAAAGAAAACAGAAAGAACAACAATAAAAACATGTAAATCAGCTGAGATAGCAACACAGCAGCCATTAACAGTTTCCGCCTCACCCGGTCATCCCAAGGATAGAGAAGGGAGATTACAGGCCTGGTGAAGCCTTTCAAAATGCCAAACTCGTACAGAGCAAGGGGTGTAAATACCACCCAAATGTCAGCAGGAGACCCCCACAAGTCAAAACTAAATTGGCTGCAACATGCACAAACACTCCTGCATTGCTTTTTTAGCGTCCTTTAAACAATATATGCACTTTGCAGCCCATTTGGTTACATACTGTATGTATCGGCAAAATATATTGCCTCCATTTGTTGACCAGGATAGAACTGTCTATAATTCTTAATATAAGTCTTCTGGTACTTAAAAAAAGACATTACAGTACAAGGAGACAATCACAAAAAGCCCTCATACATTAAGAGCCTGTTGTCTTCGCACACCCACACAATAATTTCCCGAGCTGAAACCCCTAACTGATTTTGTCATTAAAGCTGCCATGAGTTGGATGGCTGACTACAGGAGGTGTAGCCATCCATCAGCACAACGCCGGAGCTTTGCCATTAGAAAGCCATCTGCAAGCAACAGCGCCCCATTGGCACCAGAAGTCTAGTGAGGGCAGGTTGGAGGGAGGGGAGGCGAAGACAGAGCACTGCATGTTCGAGGCAGTTTGGTGTGATTGATATGAACCGTTACAGACAACATCGGAAAGAGAGGAAGAGAACTAGTCAGAGTTAGATTTTTGGCCATTTGTCGAACAGTATTGGCCAAAAACGCAGTTGGACTTGAGGCCAAAGCATCTGTCCTCAGTAAAGACAAATGAACAAAAAGTGAAGGCTTGCATATTTACAAGCACACATTTACTTCAAGGCACACATATGTACACACATGTAAACACAGACAGTCTCTTGAGACTAGACTAGAGTAGTTAAAGTAGAAGTGATGGATGCATTTCCAAAAGAACCTCCTTCTCATTAGAGGATTTGATTGGATTGTGGATCTACATGCTACACCACATTCTTGACACATTACATAAGATAAATTAGGAACATGCCCTTTGGCTGCTTTGTACATGCAAAATAAACATTAAATTCAGCAATTCAAAAAATGACAGTAGGAATGGTAAGAAAATGAGAAGGCATGAATGCCAATTCAATTTAACTGCCTCACTATTAGATTTACACTTCTTCACTGGGACCACCGCACCATACAGAAACATCATTCAGAAACATACAGAAACAGAATAACACAATCCAACCTTCACAAAGCAATGAAAAGAGAAGTTGAGCTGGTGGTCAATCCTCATTTTGAATTCTACCAAATAAGGGCATAAGGTATTGTGTCATGTTTGATTTATGGTGCTCAGCTTAACATACAAAAGGCAAAAAAAAAAAAAAATCAATAGATGGCTACTAAGTGGTCATGTAATTTGATTATTTTGCATTTTACTGGTATTGAGTCATGTTCCAGGCTTTAGATGTCTTAAGTGTTGCTCTACTTGCTCTATGACCAGTAGAGCAACACAGAGGCCACTGTCACACAATAACATTCTTATATTAGTGCTCTACGGACTCTTTCATAGTTAGATTTTTGTTTTCCTTTTAAAACCATGTTTTGGATAATGCCTTACCTGACAAGAGGCTGAAAGATGACTGTAATGTTACGCGCTCCTGGTTTACAAACAAATTTCATCTCTCCGCCTTCAATTAGATTGTCATCTGCACCACCTGGAAAAGAGGGAAGGACAACTAACTCAAACTTGAAATCACTACGTATAAATTTAGTATTAGTATTAGGATTCATTCAGCTTCAGAATATATCAAGTTATGAGTTGTGAACCCACATGCTTGTCAAGTCAAATGTTAATAATTAACAATTAATCTGTTGTACAGATACCCCCATCAGTTATTTCTGATGTCCCAAGACCTGAACAGGCTTTTTTTGCAAAAGTAAAGAAAGCCAAAGAAGTGACTATTGTTTTACAGCATTATGGTGGTGGCACAATACTTACAAAACTAATGTACATACGAATAATAATCACTGATGACTCACATTTCATAAATAATGCAAACCCATCCCATTGCAACATGTAGTTGATGAACCCTCTAAATAACAGGGTTAATCAGAAAATCATTGCCATGTGACCTGTTCAGAAACAAGCATTTGGAGCGAGACACTGAGGGAGGGGTGGCCACGGGGGATCACAGGGTAGACAAAGAACACCAAAGCTCATTACCTCCATTCATCCTGAAGTAATCGATATAATTGACAGAGACAAAATTGCACCTCACTGTCAATACAGCAAATTGCAGAGGGAAAAATGGCTGTTGGTGTTTGTGTGGGAATGCGTGAATGAGAAAGTTATAAGAGACTGCGTGTGCACATGTTTCTGTATGTATACACACAAAAAATGACAAAGAATGCAAATTGGAACGCGGTGAGGCAGTGACATGTCGGCCTTTATTCAGAAGAGACAATGTACTTCATTTGAATTTCTTGATGTAGTTATATGATAAAGTCTCATGGCTTTAAGCAACAATACAACCAGGAGACTGGTAAATCTGATAATACAATAAATAACTGTGAATCAAACCAAGACTGAATCACAATAAAAAAGTGCATGCAGGCAAATCTTAATAAAAAAGTTTCATCTTTTTATTATAGGGCTGCAAAGAAATGGCAAACACACTCACTGTAGAACGCTATTATTTAATATTTAAGACTTGAGTTGATAACACAATATGTTGATTCAAAGTCTTCTGATTAAGTTATAAAATGGATGTGTGTATGTGTACTGAGAACCGAACCCGAGATCCCGGCTTCTCACAAAGCTTGAGACGAGTGTATTCTGATGTTTCATTTCCATGTCCAATATGCCCTGCAAAGCTTGTGTGAAATAACAAAGACACCTCGCTATAGTGTGAAAGCTTGTTCTGCTTTACCTGCTCTGGCAGGAGAGCCCTGCTTTCAAATGCATATGAATGTATTGTTCCATGTGCAAAGTCTGTATTGCACTTCTAATAGAACAAGTTTCACTTGACAACCCTATCCATATTTTCATTAAAATGACAAAAACAGCTTTCAGTTTTCCAAACAATAGTTTCAAATCTAGGCCTTCTGATCATGATCTTCTGTGGTGAAATTCATTTGCACAGTAAGCCCATATTCATGTTACTAAGTACAGATTTAGATGAGGTCCAATTCACTCACTTTTCTATCATTCTATTCATGCATCAATCCTTTAGTGCCAATTCAATTAAGACTCAATTACAGGCACCTAAACAAAGCTACCGCCAACGCACTCCTGCTTAGCCTCCTCTGCTCCCTCCTGTTCTCCAATCACTGGCATACAAACTGCCAACTAAACTTTTGTTTTCCTATCAACTTGCAAAACACTCAAGTTCCCATGAATAACATTTACATGTCACACACTCTGGGAAAGTTAGCGTGACTTGTTTGCTCCATAAAACCACATTAAACCGGTAACTACACACAGTCACACACCAAACTGACTACCACGAATGTATTTCCAATGACAGTGACCAATTTAATTTCATGCTCTAAACATCTGCATCTGTGTCAGACAAAAGAGCGAGGAAGAGTCCTCATTGATCCGTGGGGTCTGGCACTAGCTGCCAACAGGGCATATCACTGATGAATATTAAATAAATCAAGCATTAATATGCATACGATTCTTCAAAGTGGTCTAGAAGTGACAGGGGGCCTCTACTTTCAGGTCAGGAAGCTACTGAACTGCTGCAGACCTATCTCAACATCACGTTTAAACTTATCATTTTGTTTAGAGGAGAATATACAGTTGAAGAAATTATGTTTTGGATGCGTGCTTGGATCCCTTGGTGTGGGGTCTGATCCAGGATTAGTGGAGCAGGGGCTGTGTGGAGGTGTGGGAAAGCAGCAGAAAGCAGTAAGTGACATTCTAATGTGGCCAAATCTGCCTGAAATCCCCCTCGAGAACCAGTGCATGTTCTGTAACATACCCGTCAGACCTAGAGCACAACTTGTAGACCATTAAAAACAGATTAGACAAAAAACTAGCATGAATATTCTTGGTTTAAATCATAAAAGCAACTGCATTCAGTGTGCTTTGACAAAGAATAAAAAGACTGAACAAACTCCATGTGTTCCATGTGCTCACACACATTTGCAGTGACACCCATCTAGCCTCCCGCAGCGCCTTAGCATGCACTCCCTAACCCACATGTAATCAAGTCAGGCAGTGACTTAGTGAAATTGCATTAGCTACACTTTCCTGGGTTTGATGAGAAACGGGTTTGATCCTGTGATGAATTCCGGCCCAGCCCAGATTTGGGCTGAGAGAGAATAAATGTGTGATGCCTTCTTTAACACACTCCTATGTCTCCTGGGACCAGTGTTTCAACATTCATCTGCAAACGTACAAGAGACGGGCTGAGATAAGGAAAATCCACACATGCGGGGCAAAGGAATGGACGTAATCCTTTAGTTATGACTATTTTGAATTGGTTTCTAATCCAAGAGGGTAAATTTTGCATAAGTAGAAGCGGATTCAGAAGTTAGTACAGATATTTTGGTAAAGAATTTCGACATGTTTGATTTAGGGATTTAAAAAAATTATAAACTACAGAAATGCAAATTGTGAATCTCTGGTCATTTGGTTCAGACAGTCTTCATGTCTGATTGGATCCTAATGAGAGGTTTCTATTATTAAAACAAATTTGATAGAAAGGTATTTGTTGCTCCACCAACCAAGAGAGCTAACCCCACCTCTGCACAAAAAAAAAAAAAAGGTGTAAATAAATTATAGCATAAATAAATTCAGGTGTAAATTGAGTTATATTAATAATTAAAGTGTCAATGTGGCATACACTGTGCCTCTGTGGTCTTGATTTTAATGAATGCACATCTGTCACCGTTGGTAAGACAACAATGCACACCGGTGGCTGAATGAATATTAATAGTGCTGAGCATTCCTTCTGAGACATGAAGACTCATCCAAACTGGCTGAAGGTGTTTGCAGATTGTCTCTTTAACTTTAGGAAAGTCATACCTGCTTTAATCTACAAGTTTAAATATTTTAAATTTAATATTAGTGGAGACAGAATAAAAGAAACATACAACTTTACAAAAATGCTGCTAGAAAAATATGAGGCTAGTGACCAAAAATGGCTCAGCATGTCACAGCACATCACACCTTCTTTAAACCAGAAAACCTGCTGCATGCTGGGACAAGGAGGTGTGTGTGCGTTTTCTGCCAAGCGATTAGGCTGCCTCTTAGACATGCCAAAGTCTATATAACACACATGCCTGCTTTCTGCATGTCCTTCTCACATCCTCTGCTCACGGAGAACCTTTTTCATTTGTTCATCCCTCAATCTTCTCCAATCAGCAGGACTGAGATTAAAAGTAAACACAGAGGTGACAGTTAAAGCCGCTGATAATGACAAGACCAATGCTGATTAAAATTAGCCTCAGGTTGAGAAAATACACCAAGCTCTTTCTCACTGATTAAATGTCTGCACTGTGTAAACTATTGCTACTTGGTTGTATTCTCCTTCTGTTGTCCTCTGCCTCCCTGTCATTTCAGTTCCGCATTCTTCTATCTCAGTGGCTTGAATGTTAATAACACTTTTAAATATAAATATATATATTTTGCAGAGACATATGTAACAAGGAGCATGTGATGGAAATTACAGCTTTCACACAAGCGATTTTTTTTTTAAACAATTCCAAATAGTTTTTCTTGTATTTGTTTTTTTTCCCCGCTTCGTCTTAAAGTAGAGAGTAGCAACTCCTTAATACCTTGATGAAATAAATATTTAAACACAAAAGGCTTGTCAGTCTTTTGCAGGTATTTGAAAACACATGATTACAGTCAGGTACTGACACTCTCCTCCAGATTTTTTTCTTCTGTATATCAGTTCTGTCAAGAAAAGTTTGGCTGGTGCGCTCAAGTTTACAATCTGATATTGACCACGATTTATTTACCATCTATAGCAGATGGGAATCAGAAATTGCATTTAAGTTGCATTTGTTATCCTCACTTGTAAGTCGCTTTGGATAAAAGCGTCTGCTAAATGACTAAATGTAAATGTAATGTAAATTTGTTCAGTCAATAAAAACTGGGGCACAGATTAGTTCTATGAATGTTTCACAATATCTCCCCAGTCATGGTCTTCTAATTCAAAGTAAGTACAGAGGCATAGACCATCTGCAGAGGTGTGTGTAGTGAGCATGTTCTCCTTGATATGCAGAGCCACTTATTTGCTTTCTTGCTGAACACAAATAAAGGCTTTTCACAGTAATAACCTGTCAAGTAACAGAGGTACCTTGCATTTTATCTACAACCCAGTTATGTCACCACTGGAACAAAGCAATTCAGGTCTGGCACCAGCACTAGAGAGGAGCGTGTTATTCTCCAGTGACAGTCCCGGCTCCATGGACCTCTAGGATTCCCTCGGTTACAAGGTGTCATTCAATTATAACATGAACGTGTCATTTATCACTTATAACATGCAGACAGTTTGTAGTGGGGACAGACAGACATATCACATGACCAATATGAAATCCATGACACAATGCTAATAACACAGATTCCTGAATACTGTATCTAATCGATAAATATTTAACTACCAGATATTTCTAAAATTATGCATGATAAGTGACTTATTCACCAAAAAGTTAAATTCAATACACATTTTGCATCTGATAAATCATAATGGGTCACCTTCAATAATTCATTCCACAATATTAAAATAACAACCTTGAACTCTGATAATAAAATTGGCACGCAGAATTAGAATGAAATTAGTGATTCTATTAAAAAGTAGTGAAGCATTAAGGTATGATGTAAAAAAGTAAGAGCTAAAAGTAAAATCTTTAATAATTAGATTAGTTAATGAGGTTAGAACTTGAAAACATGGGTTTGTTTTCCTTTGAAAGGATTTGTGCGTTGTTCAGAGCATCTTTTTGATGACCTCACAACTCTTAAAATATCAAAGCTTTTATAAACTGTCCTTTCCAGCAGTCACATCCCAGTTTGGCCCAAGTGTGTACGCCACACATCACTTGGTAAGAACATGCCGTTTCTGCTTCTTCACCTTAAAAACACACACCCGCAAACACACAATTCTGTGAACACGTGGCTATCAACATCTCCCTGTTGCACCCTTGATATCTCACCCACCACAACCACCATCCCCTCCACTAACATGTCTCCCGTTAGACAGTTTTCCATTTGCACCTCTTCTATCTCCCTCCTCACTGGGGTGTACAAATCAGTTTGACAAGGAACACCACTTTTGGTCACCCAGAGTAACCACTCCTCGCCTGTTCCTCAAAGTCTCAGAGGAACATGATGCTACTAAACATAAACAAGAAACTACAAGAACAAATAAAGCTTGAGATTCTTTTTACTTTACATCACAATGAGGATTAACTACTGAGTGCTAAAGAAGAGGAAACTGTAAGTAGATTGCTTGCAACAGCCCAGACTGTGACCAGACATTTTGTTTTTTTGTACGTGTGGATGACTGTGAATGAATCTAGTTTGAATATCAAAAGGAAAGGAGGAAATGTTTCACACATTTCAGATGTGACTGATTCAGAGCTGTGTTGATTAAGAACACATAGTAGAAGTGGATGGAGGTAAAATGTGGGAATGAGTTGGGAATGGGAGAAAATGGAAGCCTGGGTTTGTGATAGATATGGTTTCATGCATATGTGCAGTAAAAGACATGCTTTGTCTGAGGCTGTTCACACTACGGGTGACTGGGGCGTCTGTTGTCACATCAAAGCGCCCCAAGGCAAGACAATATTGCACACAACACAAAGAGTGACCGCAACGCAAGAATAAATCAAATCACAATAGCCTGTAAATGTATTAGTGTGTGTTGCTCCGCTGCAATGGTTATTGAGCTTTATTCACACTCCACATCCCAAATGACCACTGGGCCGGTCTGAGTTGTCCACACTACAAAGGCGATTGAGAGGCAATAAAAAAAGCACTGGGCCAGGATGTAAAAGTCTACTGGCAGGGAGACATAGAGAGGAATATGAGGCCATGGTAACATCCATAGATGGAAAATTGTTACTTTCATCATTTATTCATGGAGATTGAATCTGGATGAGGTTTTCTGATTGTAAAATTGTGCTATGTGATGACACAAACACTTTCCCACCTACACAAATGGACATGCACACATTGCTGTACTCTATCCATATTTTGAGAGGCAGCTGAGGTTCAGGTAAATATAAAGAACTGCTGTATACAAACTCGAGCTACAGATGTGGCTGCATATGGGCCTTTGATAAAGTCTTTGGTTGAAGCTTGAAGAATAATTAAAGTGTGTGAGACGAGCTTCATTGGAGAAACGAGGCAATTAAGCCCTGTTGTGTGGTCGTTGTGTGTGGGACTGTTTGGTGATGGTCGGAGAGTCTTAGGCGCAAAATGGCTGCCATGTCTCCGTCAGCTGTGGCTACAAAAAAAGTAGCTTACCACCACCAGTGTTTGACTGTGGAGTAAATGAATAATGGACTGTGCATCATTCGGTATCTTGAAAAGCACTATATAAGTACAATGCACTCATAACACAACATCAGGTCTTAAATTGCACATGTGACATTTATTTTAAAGTTAATTTCTAACTCATTAAAGATATGTGATTAGCTTTTGACCACTGCAAGCTTTATAAAATAAAACACTAATAAATTAAGAGAATATGTATTTAAATAATAAACATATCCAATTGCAAGAGAACACAGTAGTGGCTCTTGTTGTGAACAGAATTTATGGCAATGGACTGTGTGCAAACCAAAACCAGGGTAGGGCGAAACAGAATCTAGCCATGATACCAGGGAACAGCTCTAGAGAACTGCAACACTATTATTGGGACACATTTGGGAAAAGTGTTTAAAATTAACAATCAAACTGCTATTTCCAAGGCTGCATCTGACTTAATAACTTTATTGACTCAAAGTAGACTACTCGGGGGAAAGAAAAAAAGTTGAGAAAGAGGAGAGACACACATGACTAAGCTTTAAGTGTTGAGTAATCCCGTAGCCAGAAGAACTCATCAAGCCAATCTCTCACGTCGTTTCTCTCCCTCCCACCCTACAGTAGCTTTAATTTGAAGAGAGAGAAAAAGTCCCTTTCCACACTGTCTCAATACATATTTTTCTAATTTCTTCCTTCAGAAATCTTTTAATGGCTTCTTCGCTGGACCCTGATGAAAACAATGACTTTTAACCTTCCTTTCTCTCTCTCCTTTCCTCCATCCATCTCCTCCCACCCTTCATCACAGTCGACTTATTTCACTTTCTAAATGATTTCTTACTCCTTCAATCTCTCGCCAGCCATTCAGGCCTCGGCCTGGGCTTGAGGCCGCTGCAACGCATTGTGACAGGTGAAATGAAAGCCCAGAGAAATCTCATCTTCTTATAAACGCTTGGAGGCATTCAGCCAGTCAAATAATATTTTTTCCTCTTCTTTTGAGCCTCCAACAGATGGTGGAAGGAAAAAAGCGAGCTTTTATTTAAAGACCATTTGGGGTTTCCCTTTATCTCTACTTAATCAGTGCTTTTCCTTTGTTGCGGGGGAATTGCAGTACAGTTTACATACATTAATTAGCCCAGCATACAGCATGAGCGACACAAAAAAGGCCCTAGTTATTAAGATTAGGCAAAATTAAGCATTTTAAGAAACCTAATTAATGATATAGTTAAAGATGCTCAAAAGATGAAAAAATATTATTATTATTATTATTATTATTATTATTATTATTATTATTATTATTATTATATAATTTCTTTCCAAGATGTTATTACAAAGAGTAACAAAGTGAAAAGTTGCAGATAAACAGCGCTGTCAGGCAATGACGACTGAAACCTCAAGGTCATGGGCATGAAATGCAGACAGAAGAAAAAGAAGAGGGAGCAGTAGCAGAACAGCTAACACTCTCTAGGGTCTAGCTGTGAGCGAGAGGTTTTCAAGGCCTCTCCCTGTAGGCAGATTCTGCAAAGTCATCCTGCTCTCTGTAACTTGTCAATCTATTTTTCCATTGCAGTTTTCCTCTTCACACTCCAGTCTGAGTCCAGAGTAACTTCGTGACCTGCGATGTGCCTCTCCTACACTGTCTCCACAGCACCTTTTGTACACCTCCTTCATGGTCTATATTATACTTTTGCACGAATCACACCCTATCAAACTCCTGCTCCCCATGTTAGTCTGACACCACCAAAGCCCACTCTCCTTACACCTGATTTTTCCAGTCCTTTTTGATACTTGTAACCTTTTGGTCTGTCATCCCTCCTTCACTCCCATTGTCTCACTACCCTTCCACACATTTCTATCACCACTTCTCTCCTCTGGCTGTTCAGGAATCTCTTCCCCTTACCTTGTAATTCTCCACTCTTGCTGTAGAGCTCTCGCCTCTGCTCTCTCAGGTAGGTACTCATGCTGATGGCATGGGAAGATGATTCAAACCTGCAAAACACATAAGGACAGCCCCTATAGCATATAGAAACTCTCATCTCATGTCCTCATTTATACATTTAGATGATAAAACACAAAGTAAAGAAATGAACATTCAGAGACTTTATATTCCAGATAGATCCCAAGACTATCAACAAAATAATTAATCACTCTTTCTTACTTGAAAAGAGACTGCTTGGCACGCTGTGGTTTCTTCTTAGCAAAGAAGGCGGCAAACTCACTGCCAGTGCTGGCATAGGAGAGCTGAGCTGATGGCTCTGTGGTACTGCGGCTGTTCTTCACATCCAGATATTCCATTAGCAACACCTGTAAACGCACATAGGGAAAAATAATAGCTGGAAAACTTTAATACATGACAGAATTCAATGCAACTTTAAATACTCACAAATGTGCATGTTTACAGAAAAACATCAGGCCCCACACATGATCCTTTGCTCTGCTCTAAAATATCTCATCCCCATTTCCTTGATCTGTCTGCATGATCCATGGCCAAATCCATCAATGTCTTATCGTGCTTCATAAAAATCTTATCAACTTCTAACAATAGCCGGACAAGCACATTGAAACTGTGGCCAGACAGAAAGTTAACTTCTTCTACTCTATCATTTTCTCTTTTCCGTTCATTGGCTCTCATTTTTCAAAATCTCGTCAAGTTACATCTCTCATTTCTCACATTTCTTTTCTTGCCTCATTTACCTCAGTACAACACACTTTTCTCTTCGCCGGTCTTCTGTTCGCTCTCTGTGCGACTACATATGTTTTAAAATAGCCTCCCATATCTAATAGCTTCATAATTTAGCAGAGCCATTTAACGCATGTGTGTCTAATTCTGCAGCGCAGTGTGGTTTGGCCCAGAATGGGACAGGAGTAATGGTCGAGCAGATGGAGATCCATCCTGACCATAATGATGTAATTAACGCTGCGGAGAGCACCCCGGTCATGCATGGGAAAGCCTGCGCATGCTAGCACCAATGATAATTTATGTGCGCACATACTTAAACAATGATCAAATAACTACATGAAAGCAGGGAATCTGTTCATCCAACCACTATCTCTTTACCCAATAGACAAATATTTTTAAGTATACCTTGTCATAGCTAAAGTATATAAGAAAATCAAACTTGTAAAAATAGGCATGACATTCCACGTCACAGAAGCAATGATGTATTTATACCACCAACACAAAAGAGATGCATATAACTCCACTTAAAACCCACTCCTGCCTCTTCATCTTAGTCCCTCAGCCCATGTTTTACACACCCTCTTCCACTGGCATCACAAGGCTTCCACTTGCCACTAGCCCCGTGCTGCCACTAATCCTATCGCTGTATTAATTACTAATGATGAGCTGATGGAGCAAAACGCCCCAATTGCTTGCAAGCTAACACCCAAGTAGACTTAATGAAATGCCAGCACTGGGCTGATGAAGGGGCTCCGACCCTACTTAAATTGCATTAGCCCAGAGACAGAGTGAACTTTGAAGGCAATTAACTTAGAAGGCTTGGACGGAGAAGACGATAGAAAGAAGGGAAGGTGAAATGAATAAATAGTGCAATGAAAGAGAGGAGATAATGTTGGAGCAAAGAATTATGTGTGTAAAAATAAACAGAATTCTTATTACAGAAACTCAATAAAGAAAAAGAAAACAGAGTATAAGAGGCCAGTATAACAATCAATCAGTCTATTTTCAGTTTAAGGCATAAGTAGTTTTTGAAATACACTCCAATAGCAACAACTTCACATAAAAAATATATATGACTGCCAAAATATACTATTTAATTAGGCTAAACTAATTATTAAGTAAACTTTCTCAATCTATTTCCTCTACCTTGCAACCAACTGCCAACAGTGTTACCTTAGTGATGGTCTCTAGGGTCTAATCAGTTCATTGTGACAGCCTTATACAACTCCTCTACATTTGATTAGACAAGCTTGCTCTATAAACAAGTAAACATCCACCAAGACCAGCACTTCTTCTGATATATGGTAAATATATTGTTATATGACACAGATTAGTCACTGTTGGGTATTAGAATGGGCAGCCACAGAAATGACAAAGCCAAACAACATTACCTTTTGAGTAGATGAAGCTTTTAGGTATGAATGGCTGGCCATAAAGAGAGAGGACAATCGATGTTTAGGAGAGAGTTTAGAAAAGAAAAAGGTGATGGTATGTAAAGATGTGGGAAATAGCTCTTCACACCAGATAAAACCAAAGTCCAAAAATTCAAGTGTGTGTTTTTGAGGATGTGTGTCAAGATCAAACTTAATCAACCAATGTGATTCTGCACTTGGGTCTGCTCCCAAACTTGAGGCTGAGTACTAAGTTTTTATTCAAGAGAGAAGAGCTGCACAGAAGTCTGCCTTTGTAATTCATTAGCAGCACTCACATTTATTTCTCTCTAACCAAATGTTCTGATGTCACCCCTTGTACTCTGAAAGGGCGCATAATCATCTTCCATCCCATCCATTAGGGCCCTAACACCCAACAAACCATGAGAATTAGAAGAGCGTCACTCAAAGCTTTGCAGGTGAGCACTTGTCGTGGAAAAAATTGGCAGTCAATTCACTGAAATTAAATAAAAACAATCAGGCATTTTATTTTATATTGCATTGCTTTTATTTTTATTAAGCCATTTTAACACTTCTTTTTCTTAAGACTAACTTTTTTCTCACTAAATCTAATGGCTGACTGATGTGCCTTGTTGCTAACTCTATGTCAAGTCCTTGGTCACCTAAGAAAGTGTCCTGTCTACACTGTCTATTGATTGTGTTCTTTAAAATTCAATATCTTTCTGAAGTTCTGACCGAGGTTGAGATGCATCTAAAACAGCAGGGACTGAAAAACTCTGCTAACCAATGTTGGCATCCGACCTTGAATGAACATCTTTTGAAAGCTTTGGTGTTGATAGAAGGAAGGAGTGCTGTCACGTTCATTGAAACCATTTTATTTCTAAAGTGTTCCCAGACTGTAGAGTTTATATTATTTTATCATAGAAATGGAACGATAAAAGTGTTTTATTGATAGTATTGTTCAAAAACTGTGAACAGTATTTTGAAGTTGAGCAAATACTCCAATTGTATGTGCAGAAAATGCACAGAAATGAAAGCATAGCTTTAATTCCCATCATTTTCAAGAATTATAATGGATTTTACCTTTGCAGTAACCTTGTTCTATATTATTGCTTAATTTTTTTTAAATAAAACTCTATTTAATTTTTCCTCAATATATTATACGTCTATTTATTGCCATGACTTCAATACATAAAGTACATTTTATTATGTCAATGGCTAATTTGTACTTTTGACACAGTGACGCTAAAAAAAAGAGACAACACTGCAATGGAGTCTATAAAATGTAAATATGACATTGCATCAAAGGACAGAATAAATGTGACACATTGATTAAAATGAGAGGCGAGAACAACGTCTGTGCTTCATATCTAATTAAAAGAGATCATTGTCTTCGGGCTGCTTTCTGGCAGTTCATTCCACCTCATCTTAAGTGATGATGAGCAGACATAGGACCTTGAATATTTAAATGACTTGTCAATTTATACATTTTGACCACAAATATAAGCCCCATCCTCCGTCCTGGCTGATTTAAAGAAAGCACTAAGCTTTCTTTGAATCTACGGATTGACACCAAAACTACCATAAGTTTTGTACATCAAATCTGTATCAAAGTTTCAAAGATTCATTTTCAGACAGCATATAGTCATCATCTATCAAGATCTGACCATGTTTTCCAAAGCAGGCTCAAAGTTCCCTGACTGCAGAAAGCAAGCCACTTATTAAAAGTGTGATTTGTAGTCTGGTCACACACTTGTAGCAGACAACGCAGTCACCCGGCTACAAATCCTACCAGAATGCGCTAATTAACAAACTCAGATGCTTCAAACCAAAAGACAAGGTTAAAGGGTGATGGACATTAGTAGCCGGAGACATATCGAGCTAAATAAACATTAAATAACTCTCTTAGCTGAGTGATCTTAATGAAGGTTTATGAACTGTGTTCTTTCATCTCATTAAAGAATAAAAATAAATAAATGTGTGTACTTCTTATGACACACAATCAAGCCACTTAAAAATGTGGTACAATATTTGTACAAAACTTTACAGCAACTGACTTTCAAACACTTGTATACCGGAGTTCCAGATAAGCCTTTTGGTCACACATTAGAGTGCATTTCTCAGTTGAGCCCTTGTAACTGGGTGCAGCCTATGTTGCTGTCAGCTTTTGAGGCTGTCTGCGAGTATGTCATGTGGAAAGGTCAATCTGGCTTCTGCACCTTTTTTTGTAAATGTTCCCATACACATCAGAAATGTGAAAGATTGGCGTCAATTTAATAGATTTTCCCTAAAGAGCATATCCTAATATAAAGTCTTTTAAATCAATTGAAAGAAAAGGCTACATTAAAGGTTTCTGCACACAAATTATAATTGGATATATTTAAGACAATAGTAAACCATACAGGGTTTAAAAAAAAATCCTGCTTTGCAATTTGATAAAAGCTTTGGTACAGTAGATGTGGAAAAAACAAATTCAAGACAGACAGACGATAAGAGGCTAACATAGAGATTGCAACCAATTCTGGCCAATACCAATACCCCTTTGTGGGTCATAAGACGTGAGATAAGAACTGGTTCAGTATCCAATAAAATTTAACAGAGACACTGAGGGAGCAGTAAGGATTTAATTTCTCCCATTGCTGATATGTGACTCTCTAAGACACACTGGGCTAAACGAAGGAGGTGAAAGGGACTGTGGGAGCTGTGAGAGGGAAAAAAAGAAGGCAAGATAATGAGATTAGGAAGGAAATTACAAGGAGCACGAGTGGTATGCACAAGGTATTGAGCATCTGAGAAACTATATTACAGATGCGGGCGGAATTATGCCGAACAAGAGAGAAGCAGGGGAAATGGAAATGTTGAGCAGGGGCGAACAAGCGAGAGATGAGAGGAATGGCAACAGGGAGAGCGTGATGGACGAGGGGCTTTATATTGATAGGATCGGTCAGGAAATAATAACACGAGTGAGTGAATAAGAACACCTCGTTTCACGTAATGAGTATTCTAATCAAGGGATTACATTATCTCGCATCACAGAAACAGGGAAGCAACCAAGCAACTGGGTGTTGTCAGTAGTTGCAGGCTTTGGAATGACTAAATGGCACCTATATACACTTCAGTGCAGTGCATGCCTACACATCACTATTTATAGTAATATATTGCTATAAATTTAACATTAAAGCTGATTACAATTCACACATCACTACTAAAACTGCGATTTTCTTTTCTAATGAGAAAAGGCGTGTATATAATCTTTTTTTTTTGTGACATGTGCAGGACATCGGTTAGAGGTTCTCAATATTGGGTTGAATTCATTTCGGATTAATTGGCCAGCCTTATTACAAATAAACAGGTTAGGTGGGGTGTGCAATAGTTGCTATGGTGAAATCCAGGCACCCAAGGTTATTGCATTAACACAATCCAATCTAAAAAGTTATAAAAACTGCAAAAACCTTCAGGCAGAAAATTGCTACATATTCACAAAACAGACACATGCAAGTACCAAGAGAAGAGCGTCTGCCACAGATTCTCCTTTGAGACCCATCATAGGTCAGCACTACAGCTACTCAGCCAATCAAACAAGAACAGGGAGCAAGAACAGAGCATGAATGAACGCCAATTAAAGAACCTCAAATTAATCGAAGCTATTTTTTGCTGACAGACTGAACGCCATCTATCACCGGTATTTCTCCAGTGATTAATTTACTGTAAAAGAAGGTGAATTCACATGGGGTTTTATGTGGATTGCTGCCTGGAAGAATAAATAAAGGGCAAACAAATCTCTGTGGCTGTGAAAGAAAACAGAAGCCTCGGGGTATGTCAGCAAGCAACGGGTACACTAGCAAACACACTCAACAATTATTTTACACAGTACAAGTGAGTCTATGTGGTCTGCTGATTTGCCTACAGACATAACTAACAGTGATATGATTTGTTTGTATACACAGATTCGAGGAACACGTACTATTGGTTGAATCTTACCTGTAGCACTGTCTGAATTTTGGCCGAAACGTCTGCCTGGTCGTACAACTTGAATCCTTCCCCGCCATGACACTGCACTGCAATCTGCTGCAGGTGGGCCAGTACCACGTTGTGAGCCTGGGCCACTGCCTTGAACTTATCAAACAAGAGCTCCAGCAGTTCCAGCAGCAGCCTGCAGAGGGAGCCATAGAGAAAATAGAGAAAAGCAGAAAAAGAGTTGAGATGGTAAAAATAGTAGAGTAAGACTTTAGAATAACTTACACTATCATTAAGCATTAGTTGAGTAACAACCTAATTAAACTTTATTTCATCATTTACAAAGCATTAATCCAACATTAATAATTACTATAAGGTTATTAACATTGTAATAAATGTTTAGTAAAAAATAAAACCCTTAAAAATACATAGAAATTATATTTCAGTATCTCTAAATAGTTTATTAATTAATTTATTGTTAACTACGGTTTTACTGTGTACGTTATTCTAAAGTGTTACCAATAGTGGGTGGCATTTAATTTATACGACTACTGCAAAGTCAACAGTGGTTTTCAATGCGTTATGTTTATGGTAAATAACCCTGCATATATATTAACATTTACAAGGTAGAAGTATGAAATTGGGCAAGACACTGCAACAAAAACATATATACTGGGTCTTTCTGTCACAATCACTGGTAGGTTTTAATTGGCATTCTGTAACAGTCAGTCTTCAATAAGAGAGCACATTAACATTCAACAAGAATGACACTTTCTTTAGCAATAATTTTTGATGTTGTACATTTCAAACCAAGGTATACAGTATGTTGTTTCTTGGAGCCTAGCTGTACAAACTAAGAGTGCAAAGAATGCACTTTGTTACCTTGAGTCAGTAAACACAACCAAACTCTCCATGAACTAGTGCAATGCCCAGCCTCAAATAAACCACTTCTCTCATTAGTTGGAAATGATTCAGGCTGAAAAAGAGCACACAGCCCGAACCAATTTGACCTTCCACTTGATCAGAGAGTGCAACACTCACAGATTGGAAACTTGCTGTTGCCTCATCTACGCTAATGCTTTCATATGACTTTGCCAAAACAGCATTCTGTAGAAGGACAAAGCTTTCAAAGTTAAGAGGGAACCAGAGGTTACATTTGTGGTGCCTGAAAGAGTAGCTGCAGCACCTATGTTACCGAGTGGCCACTTCATTGTAGTGGCATCAAAAGTTATTTTAGCATTCAGACTTTTTCTAATAGTGGACTGTTAATACACTCTGGTGGCATGTAATTGTTTCATGTAATTGGAGAGAAACTTTTCCTCCACCATACAAATTAACAAAGAAAAGAAAGCAAGCTAAAGTTGTTGAAGTGGCCAAGGTTTCTTGTGAAGGCACAGGGATAAAGTGGAAGAAAGATGGATGTTTCACTAGAGGGTATTTTGGTTTGCTGTCTGTCACTACACTGGCAGTAGTAGCAAGTAAATGTTATTAATGGAGAGGAAGGCAGGCACAAATCACTATGAGCTATAACTCTGTGAATGGAAAATGTTCACCAAAGACGGGGGGGCTCTGAAATGCCAAGAAATCTTTCAGTTCCCCTTTTTCTCTTTCTCTTATGTACTATGGAGGGAATGCCAACCTTGAGAATCTGACAACAAACAATGCAGCCCTATTAGCATCCAGATGGACGCCACAAAAATGTATGACTTTGACCTTGTCACCTCTTTTTTCTGTTTAAACTGTAGGCACATTTCAACCCAAGCTTATACTCAAAAAGACACACGCTCACACAAAAAAAGTGCAGACAGCCTGGTCCTCCTCATTATCTCCCAGTGGAGGCCATCTTAATCCATACTGTCTGTTCTTTGAGCCCTCACTTCTCATTTCCCCTCAGGATCGAAGCTGCCACACACGTAGAAAGCTGATGAACAGCTCGGGCAGACAGCGGGAGCACACACACGAACACAAAGTCCCTAAGTAACCCTGTCTGACCAACTGAGAAACAACATCTACAGTGTGTTCCTTATACACCAGCTGGCACCAGTTAATCTCTACATAAAATCAGCATTATAATGATTGTCAATTGAACAAAATTACAACTCTACATAGAGAACAGTGATCTATACTACTATAATTCAAAGTACCTATTCAAAACTTCACAAAGTTGTCTTAAATTGCTTAAAGATTACAGAGTAAAGTGGGATAAAAACAACCAAGCTTCTTTGATCAATGTTGTTTTTCTTTTGCTCTTTATTTCTGTGTTCAAAGGTCACTTAAGCAAAACTTTTTAAAGAAAAATCAGAAAAGAAAGAAAGGTAAAAGAAAAAATTATTTGTTTTACTATGATAGTTTGATATAAATTACTCTGTCTGACTGCTGCATGCTAAAAAGCTTGGTTCAATGTATGGAGCATCAATGTGAATGTAATCTCTAATAAAAGGATGATGTGACAGATCACAGAGGATGTGAATCAGAACATAAACCTCAAATCAAGCCACTGATCATATAAAGTGCAAAGTGCCTTATGGTGTGCATTGCTATAAAATATAGTGTGCTGTATGCAAGTTGTTCCCTACAAGTGGTTCACTGGTTGGTGTTGCCATAGCAACAAGCCTTGCTTTAAATTAAGTGTACATAGGCAGAGCTAGGTGTGTGGGGATCCAAACACAAACACACGCCCAAAGCTTTTAGTGTTTGCCAAATGCAATTCTGCACACTGTGACACAAAAGCGGCATTAGTCGCTCGTGCACATAGGCACACACAGGTAAACTTGAAACAATCTGTAGGAGCAGAGCTGGAAATGAGCTACATGGTGGCCTATTGCACTGAGGTCAGATGAGATTCAACAGCAACAGGAGAAGGGAGGCAGACGAGGCCGAGGAGAACATCCCTGACAGAAAACAAGACGTTCCTCTTAAATGGTTCAGGATCAGTGGACTGAGACCTGTGCTTCCCAAGTCTGTTCGCTCTTTCTGTATCTGCAGGCACTGACGTGACTGCTTTTAAAATGCAGTAGTCTCAAAGGCAGGTGTGGAATTGTTTGTGTGTGTAGAGCAGACATGCTTAACCATGACTTGTCTAGGTTTAAAGCAGCACAGTATATGTTTTCATGGTCTGAGGCAGGTGTGTGTGTAGCTCTAGCCTTTACTGAGTTTCATACCTGGTTGACTGACTCACTATCAACACCGTGGGACAGCATTTAAAACATGCTCTCTACCACCTTTTCTGACAGCTGTAATACACCAGTGCATCTACAAAAAGTGGCTTCAGACAGAATTTAGCATCAGTAAACTGTCCAGCATCATGTTAGTAGTTAGTCAGTAAACTACATATCTTCCATTATCTTGCCAGCCTGATCACTGTACCTTGGCTGGCTCTCCTGTGCAAGGTTTTCTCCTCTTTGATAAGCATGGTCTGCAATCTGAGTGGTGGACCTCTTGACGATTTGTTTCAGCTCAGGTTCCAGTCGCTCCATTATGGCTTTGATGGTTTCTGGGATCTTCTTCAGCTTGGCCAGAGCCTAAAAAAAGGCAAATCAAACGGTTTATCCCCACAGTAAATTATTAAAAAGGCATGCTGGACAGATAAAAGAAAACTGGTGTTAAATGTTTTCAGTAAACACACCTTGATGAGGATGCCCATGAACTCTGCACTGTTCTCTTCTGGGTCTATGTCTGGAAGATCACCTTGGTTCATCTCTCGACCATCTTGCTGAAGCTCACGCACTAAATAGAAAGAATAGGAGTCATTAGTGGATTGGCTTTATTAAATATAGCGTATAGGAAACAACAAATGCAAAATACACCATAACCAAAACTACTTGTATCCATTTAATCAATTACTATATTAAAAACATCCTTTATTTGGTGTAATAAAAATAAATATACGACTGTTTTGTTGATAACTTAACATGTCTATTTTCATAATCCAAATAAAACATAGCATTAATTATTCCATTTAATTATACTACCTGCACCTTTCCCGTTTCCCTTACAGTCCCTCCATAAGAATTAGCTACATTAGGAGCTAAATTGAGAGTAGCAACATTGAATGATGGTCTAATTTCCATTTAATAGGGCGTCCCTATTCCCCATCAAAGCATGTTAAGAGTTAATGTTTATGGCAAGGTAATGGACATTGGGTTTTATTTCCTCATTTCCTTCATTCTAACTGTAGTCTGTGTCATAATTATGAGAATTATTTGCAACAAATGAGGTGCTCTAATGTTACGCAAAATGGCCACTGATGGATGCTATGTTGTGACAACGTTTGACCACTCATTTCCTGGCAGTTTTAGTGGGAAAAACATACTTAAGCTCTTATTTAGACAAGACTGATGAAGAAAATGAAAACTTTATTGTTTTCTTCTTTAATGTCTCACTTCTTTGTAAGTTGATACTGCCAAGGCTTACAAATGTTATTTGCCATCAGGCATATGCTAATGTTTTTTATCCATCTCCACAATACCTGTAACATGGTCACGTAGCCATAAGATAATATGTCAATGCTGAGTGGTATGAATGTCCACTTGGCATCCACAGCTCAAAACAGTGAATTGAGAGCTGAGAATGCCAAGCGTGGGTGGTAAAAAAGTGCCAGGCTTAATATAAAACTCAGAAACACCAAGGGAACACCAAGTTATTGCAGGATTAACTTTTTTCATTATCTTCTTGTTTGCGTTCCACTGCTCTCTGCCTGGAAGGAATGTAGCCCTGACTCTACGCCCCTGCAACCAAGAGAGATTTCATACGCTCGTGAATACAGTTACTGTACAGCTTATATCATCAAATCCTGTTACGTGCTGGCTACCAGTAGAATCATAATGAATGCTGCTCTCCTGCTGTGATGACAGAGATGAAAGGTGACTAATGGTGCACACAGAGGGCATATGAAAATTGCTGTGGAACGGGATAAATGTCTCTAATAATAGTACTTAATGTTGCCAACATGTATAGCAGGGATAGGAGTCAAACGGTGACAACTTTAGAGTAGTATAGTATAGTATAGTATTGTATAGTATAGTAAAGTATAGTATAGTATATATTTACAATAATTTGTTGAACTGTATCAAGTGCAAATTAGGTCTTAATGGGAAAATAGAAAGAAATGAGGGGGCAATAGTAACACCCCAAAAGGTTTTGATGCAATGCTCAAGCTAAATAATAAGTAATGTGGTTTAGAAAAAGTAACATCTAAAAATCTGAAATTTGCAAGCAAAAAATTGTACCCTAATTGTAAATCTGTTTTACAGGCTGCCAGTCACTCATCGGTTTTAATTGTCCCAGTGATTAAAAATAAAGCGGGTAAACTTAGCAATATGGATAACTAGGGATGTCCCAATCTGATCACGTGATCGGAAATCGGGCCTGATCACGTGATTTAAGACTCGATCGGAATCGGACGTTACCTCCCGATCAGGACTCGATGAGAATATACATATATACAGTGGGGATCAAAAGTTTGGGCACCCCAGGTAAAAAAAATGTATTAATGTGCAGACGCCAAGAAAAGATAGAAAAGATCTCCAAAAGGCATGAAATGACAGATTAGACATCCTTATAATAAGTTAAAAAAAAGTTAGATTTTATTTCCATCATTTACACTTTCAAAATAACAGAAAACAAAAAAATGGTGTCTGCAAAAGTTTGGGCACCCTGCAGAGTTAATACCTTGTACTGCCCCCTTTGGCAAGCTAGGACCTGACAGTGTCATCTGTGAAAAAGCTGAAGTTAAAGAGAGGATGGCTTCTACAAATGGATAATGATCCTAAACACACCTCAAAATCCACAGTGGATTACATCAAGAGGCATAAACTAAAGGTTTTGCCATGGCCTTCACAATCTCCTGACCTCAACGTAATTGAAAATCTATGGATAGACCTTAAAGAGCAGTGCGTGACAGCCCAGAAATCTCAAAAACTGGAAGACTTTTGTGGAAGAATGGGCAAAGATACCTCAAACAAGAATTGAAAGACTCTTGGCTAGTTACAAAAAGTGTTTACAAGCTGTGATACTTGCCAAAGGGGGCAGTACAAGGTATTAACTCTGCAGGGTGCCCAAACTTTTGCAGACACCATTTTTTTGTTTTCTGTTATTTTGAAAGTGTAAATGATGGAAATAAAATCTAACTTTTTTTGACTTATTATAAGAATGTCTAATCTGTCATTTGATGCCTTTTGGAGATTTTTCCATCTTTTCTTGGCGTCTTTATGCACATTAATAATTTTTTTTACCTGGGGTGCCCAAACTTTTGATCCCCACTGTATCCTCATTATTAACACATCAATAGTTATGCGGTGGCACAGCGGCATGACAACAACGCGTGTTGCAGAGACGCTATTGGTTTAAATGTGAAGAATTTATGTTATTTATTACTTAATTGTTCAAGCTACCCAACAGAAGTGCACTGTTAACAGAGTTGTTAAATGTTAAAATAAGGTGAATTAAATACAAAAAAAGGAACATCCTAGATCTCTTTTTTTGCTCTTCTTTATTCTTTTTTTTATGTATTATAGAAGTATCGGATCGGGACTTGGTATCGGCAGATACTCAAAATCATGAGAAACTGTTTAACAAACGGTCTAAATGTGGGGTCCCCGGATACCTCATTAGAATTCTCATATTTTGGTACTTGCAGCAGACCATGCAGGTAAAATAGGAGGAGTCTTACTGACACCTTTAAGGTCAGCAATGGGGTTCGGCAGGGAGGATTTCTTTCCTATTTGTTGTTCAATATGTACATGGATGATCTGTCTGTGCAGCTCAAAACCAGCACAACAGGGTGTGTTGTTGGTGACTGTTTATATAACCATTTTATGTATGATTTGGTTGTGTTCTCTCCCTATAGCTTGGGCATTCAACAGCTTCTCAATGTCTGTTCAGAATATGGCATGGACAATGATATTCAATAAAATGCTGCTAAAGGTTTTCAATTGTTGTTAGAACTAAAGATGATAGGATATTAACATTTCCTGACTTCTCTTTGTCAGGCAGTATTCTGAATCCCTCCAATGAGGTAAAATATACTGAAGAAACAAACCTTTGTTGTTGTGGAATGTAATTATGAGGGAAAAATATGTGTAGGCTCTTTCGAATGGATAAGCATTGTGAGGTGAGGTAGTAACACATTATCATCACATAAAAATATGTGAATAGTAAAGATCAAAATGAGGATACTAACACCTTTGTCATATTAACAATCTTCACCGTGGTAAAAACACATCGGAGGCAATGTTAAACAATGCAGTATAAAAATCAATATTTTATGTTCTGTTTTCCTTTATGTTACTTGTCTGATGACAACCCTCAAATTTCTTTCCCACCCATCTGTCTAATAATAGTTAAGGCTATACCACTGCTGGAGCCAGGTGTGCTGTACTGTGAAGAATCTAAAAGCTTGCGTGGAGTGGAAAGGCTGCTGACATCCAATACCGGCATTGGAGATGTGTCTTTAGACATGGAGCTGAAAAAAGGAAAAAACACTCATTAGAAAGTATTACATGTGGCAATATTATTCAGAGTGTCAAAATCTAAACTCTTAAAGGTAATAATAATTTTAAATACATGCCATGTTTATGAGATAATAGCTTCCTATAGACAAACAGTGTGCACAGAACAGAACAGCTCTTTTTTTTTTAAACTGTGTTATAACAAGAAATCTAGCATCCCTGGGTAGGGTTGGTTCTGCTTTCCAATGAACCATTTATCAAGCTTAAAGCTAACAGTAGAAGCAATCCAGGCCCTTTAAGTTGGGCTGTATAAACACAATGTGCCTGCTAAGTGAATGGGGTGTATGGAGGCAGGCTTGTTGTTAGAAGCGACCTAATACTGGGAGGCCAAGTCCTGTCACTGAATGACCCTCTGTAATAAATCACTGCACCTTACAAACCAACTTCACTGCCATAATTACTGTACCCTACAAACATACACAGACTTGTAAAAGTGTAAACAGCGAAGGCTGAGCGCTTTAAACAATAAATGACTAAGGTGATAAAA
Organism: Perccottus glenii; assembly: GCA_024416835.2. Lineage (NCBI taxonomy): Eukaryota > Metazoa > Chordata > Actinopteri > Gobiiformes > Odontobutidae > Perccottus > Perccottus glenii. The sequence goes on along the minus strand of CM044547.2, from coordinate 22,532,492 downwards.
ACTGTGTGTTCAAAGCCATATTGCCACATTATCTGTAATAGACTCCGCTGATGCATCTCAAAAAACTAAACAACAAAGAAAAAAAGCATTTAGTTTAAAAAGATAGACCTTAGATTATTCTTCCAATGGCTCCAAAAAACTGATTATGGATTGTGATATTACCTTTAATCTATAAAAAATGACAAATAAAACATTTGTTTTCTTACAGGAAAATGCTTTGTTTCCATCAAACCCAAGTATTACAGAATAAAAATGTAGTTTGTTATATCCAAAAGGTTCCTATACTAAATCCTACCATTACATACATTTCATGTTATATTCCTTCTCATTACATGCAGTGCTATGCTGTTTTTCTGTTTATAGTAATTGATGTGGGGTGTTTGAAACGACAGAGCCCCAAGAACAAACAAAAAGTAGAGCAACAAGTTATACAATGTCTAATGTGTTTTGGTCAGTAATTGGTTTGGTGTCCACACAGTCAATAATTGGCATCTTGTTCTTGGTCCACTAAAATAACTTATAATGAAGGCATATCTACAGTTAAAAGTTTTTAAAGTAAGAAGCAGCCTATTTCAGCTACAGTGCATCTGGAAAGTATTCATAGTGCTTCACTTTTTCTACATTTTGTTATGTTACAGCCTTATTCTTAAATGGATTAAATTCATTATTTCCCATCCAAATTCTACAAACAATATCCCATAATGACAACGTGAAAGAAGGTTGTTTGAAATCTTTGCAAATTTATATATATATATATATATATATATATAAAAATAAAAAAAAGCACATGTCCATAAGGATTCACAGCCTTTTCCATGACACTTAAAATTGCGCTCAGGTACATCTTTTACTGATCATTCTTGAGCGCACAAACCAAGCCATGAAGTTCAAGGAATTGTCTGTAGTTCTCCGAGACAGAATTGTATCGATGCACAGATCTGGGGAAGGGTACAGAAAGAATTCTGCAGCATTGAAGGACCTAATGAAAACAGTGTGTCCATAATAGAAAAAGTTTGGAACCACAAAGACTCTTCCTAGAGCTGACCACCCGGCCAAACTGAGCAATCGTGGGAGAAGGGCCTTAGTCAGGTAGGTGATCAAGAACCCAATGGTCAGAGCTCCGGCGTGTTTCTGTGGAGAGAGGAGAACCTTTCAGAAGAACAACCATCTCGGCAGCACTCCACCAATCAGGTCTCACCAATCAGTGCTGCAGAGATGGTTAATAGCGTTGTTGTCAGAGTGACCATTGGATTTGTGGTCCTCTCCCTGACCAAGGCCTTTCTCCCCAGATTGCTCAGTTTGGCCACTATAGTAGGTGTCCTGGTGGTTCCAAACTTCCTCCATTTACGGAAAATGGAGGCCACTGTGCACAATTTTTCTGTATCCTTCCCCAGATCTGTGCCTTGATACAATCCTGTCTCGAAAGTGTACAGACAATTTCTTGGACTTGGTCTGTGCTCTGACACTGTTAACTGTTGGATCTTTATATACAGTAGACAAGTGTGTGCCTTTTTCAAATCATATCCACTCAATTGAATTTAGCACCGGTTGACTCCAATCAAGTTGTAGAAACATCTCAAAAATGATCAGTGGAAAAATTATGTACCACAAGTAATGAATTAAATTCATTTAAGAATAAGGCTGTAGCATAAATGTAAAATAAGTGAAGCACTGTAAACACTTTTCAGATGCACTGTACATTTTGCATTGATTTTTCTGAGGATATTACCCTGGTAAACGAGCGGTGCTCTTGTCCTTGTTCTTGTGCCCGAGGCGGCTTGTGGATTTGATGTAGAGATGTCTGTGTAGCTCATCGATGAGCACGAGGTGAATGTTGAGCTTTTTATTGTGAAGCTCCAGACGCAGGTCTCCAAGACCCTCCACCTGAAACAAGTGACCTTCCAAGGAATCTACAGCTGATACCTGCATAAAAACATAGCAGACACCTACAGGTCAGACTTGACTTTTATTTTATTTCAATTTATTATCAGAACATTATGTAGGTATAATGTAGGTATAATTTCCACAGTCAGCTTAAATAAATGACCATTTATCAACAAACAATGAAAGAGACAGCAGTAGACAATTCATGTCTAAAAACACTAGGGCCATAGACACTTGTATATCATACTGCATTGATGTTTACAAAAACTCTTTCCATTGTTATGCATATATGTGTTTATTTACATTTTCATCCGTTGTCCATGAGCGCCAATGAATTGCAATAAGAATATTTGCATGTCCAGGGAAGGCCAAAGGGGAGTAGCTTAGGGGATAAACAACTAGCTGTGGGCACAGGTCAAAAGTGTGTGGATGCAAATAGGGGACACATTAGTAATAGGTAAAATTATTTAATAGGGCAACTTCTTGCAGTCCTGTGTACACGTCCCAAAGATTATATTATATTACTGCATGTTTTTATTGTATGACTGTAAATTGTTTAACAACCCTGCATCTGTGTGTTGGAGGCGGGTATCTCATTCCTATTAGGCTGAAATTACAGCCAAAAAAAACTGGTTAACAGAATTAGAGGAAAAGCCTGTCAGTATAATGAGAAATGTGAAGACTCTGGTGAGTTGACTTGAAGATGAGAGAAAAATGCAGAAGAATTTAGTAAAGAGAAGACATACCATAAGAGCTTTTTCCCAGCCTTTGGGAAGTACCAATTTAAATTTAGCTCCACAACTTTATACACGTCCCTGTTTAGTGTGAAACAACAGTAACAGGGAAATTAACTGTTTTGTTAATGAAGGTCGGGGGTCTATACACCACCCATTTTTTTCCAATCCAATTTTTGGACATAAGCTTCACATAAATGCACAGACTGACTCATTTAGTGTGACAGAATAGTGACAAAGTATGATCCAAGACCATGTGAGGCACATCCTGTCAAACATTACTTATACTTTATTTAAACACATTATTTAAAAGTTTAATAAATGTTAACTGTAAAAATACCTTTAAAAAGAAAAAAACAAGTTTAACAGTGAAAGAAGAAGTTGAGCCAAATATAAAGAAAGCAAGAGAACATTAATCTGACAGATGACTGCAGAACTGAGTGACAGCTTGGTGGGAATAAACACATCAGGGGCTCTCAGAGAAGTGACACATGCAATATGATGTTACAGCAGTGACAAGTGGGTGTCTTTTAAATACTGCTCATCAGCCAAACAAAACAATGCAACTCTTTAGAATGCACCAAACCTTTTGTGGTGACATTCATATTACAATTGGGAAAAAACAAAGAGCCTTTAGGAAAAGGCTTTGTTAAATGTAATAGTAATAATGTATCCAGAAAATATTAAATTAAATAGTTTGAATTCACAGCCCCTGGTCAACCACACCATTGTAAATATATGTTCACAAATTTACTTGAAATCAATGCATAATAACAGTTATAATGATTTTAACTGAGCATGGGACTGCTACCTTGTCTTGCCTGCTTACAGAACTTAAAGTGAAAAGTAAAAAACAAAACCTAACCAAAAACAGCTGTTCAAAAAAAAAGACAATATACTAATAAACAAAAGATTTTACATAGTACATACATTTAAATGTCGTAACTGTGAGATATTTTTCCGAAATATTTTCTTAAAAAGATGGAAATATCAACAGGTTTTTAATGTCAAACTCACTCTGCTTTGTTGTAGCCTTGGGTAACTTAAAAGTCATCAATATATTCATAAGTTAGATTAAAACGAAATGAAAAGCAACAAAAGCATCACACAGCATTTTAACATAAAATCATTGTTACACTGTGCCTTTTGGGTATAAATTATATTACCAAGAGCTGATAGAGTAAAAAATATTTGAAGTGTGTCAGACAGAGCGCCCAACTGACTTTGAACTTTAAACAGCCTTTCAAAACACGCTGTACCAATAGAGCACAGGTTGAATGAAGTTCCACTTATTCCACCCCCACAAAGAGGATTTTTCATGGTCCTTTGGGCACCCCATCATCCCTCTTTTTTCCACCTCCTCAAGTAACCCCACTCTAGCAAACTAATTATTACCAAAGTATGAAGTAAGCCGTGTGGGAGTGACAGAGGTAGAGAGTGACATGCAGGAAGCAAAAGAAAGCAACAGTAAGATCACAGAACCAGGTTGTTCAGTCCTCCATGCCATGTCTTTTAGCTCTCCCGCCGAAGCAAAACACACATCAAAGAACAAGAGCACACACAAACACACAAGCAGTGCCCTGGCTGTACTCGGATGATGTTTGCTTCAAGTACAAGTTGCACCCACCGGACAATTCAAGGCTAGAAAGGGATTTTTAAAAGGTTGACAGATGCTGAGAAATCAATCTTAGCAGTATGACACTTTGAGTACAGTGCACAACAGGCCTAAAAAAACTCTAAGAAGACTCCTATCAGTTTTGCTTCACATGCTTTTATATCTTATATCCAACTGTTTCTTCTTACTGAACATCAAATAGAAAGCTCATTTTCATTTTTATTAATTTTACAACTTGTTTGCAACAGCTAGTAAACCATGTACAAAATTATCTTTAAAAGATGTTTTTCCAAAGCAGATTTGCTGTATCACACATTTGTATATTATCCACTCACCAGCATATCTGTGGCATGAAGGTAGTGTTTGCTTGCCATATAGGCCTCAAGTCTCTGAGGCACCTGCTTGATGCTCTCAATTTCATCTAGCAGCTGGAGGACATGCTTGTGTTCAATGCCTTCTATCCACAGCTTCCTCAGTTCGTCTCTTTTGCAATGGAGTAGCATCTTGCAAGACAAAAGGTTCTCCTTAACCTGAAATCCAGAGAGATAAAATTATAAAAATGCAGTTGCATAAATGCAGTAAAACCATTCAAAGGACATTACAAATAAACCACTATATTTAAAAGCTTGTTTTATATTTTTAGGTATATTGGTATTTTATAATTGACCAAAAAATAAATAAAAATTTGATAACACAGTGAAGTAACATTTCACTCTCAAAAGATAATGATCAATCAGAGTCCAAGTAAAAATACTGAGCGTTGCTCCATACTGATAAACTGAAATGTTAAATCTCTTACTCAACAAGAAACCTTTCTTGCTAAGCAGGACCTATGGGGTCTCAACTCCATTAATGATAGTACTCTGGGTGCGGGAGAGTCAACTACTGACCTTAGTTGTGGAATAAAGCTAGGAAGAGTACCTGGAGGTGTGGCTATTCTGTGGAATAAGCGGTTTGACTTGGTGTGGACTGGTGTATTGCAATACGCAGAACATGGACATTGTGATTTTAAATGTATATGCCCCTTATGAATGCAACCAAAATGAAGAGGAGTATTTGAACAAACTCTCTTTTATCAGTTCTTTTATAAAGAGTGAAAGGTTTACTAGTGTATATATAATTGGTGACATGAATGCAAAGATCTCAGACAAGAACTCTGTTTTTGCAAAGCATATGGAGCATTTTTGTGATGATAATAATTTGATTTTGTCTAGCAAAGAGCTCCAAGTCAGAGCTATACATACATAAGTGACCATTGCATCTCTACAGCTGACGCACATGCTGCTTTGACATACATTAACGTTCTACAGTGGCTTGCGAAAGTATTCGGCCCCCTTGAACTTTGCGACCTTTTGCCACATTTCAGGCTTCAAACATAACAGTGAAAACTGTAATTTTTTTTTGAAGAATCAACAACAAGTGGGACACAATCATGAAATGGAACGAAATTTATTGGATATTTCAAACTTTTTTAACAAATAAAAATCTGAAAAATTGGGCGTGCAAAATTATTCAGCCCCTTTACTTTCAGTGCAGCAAACTCTCTCCAGAAGTTCAGTGAGGATCTCTGAATGATCCAATGTCGACCTAAATGACTAATGATGATAAATGGAATCCACCTGTGTGTAATCAAGTCTCCGTATAAATGCACCTGCACTGTGATAGTCTCAGAGGTCCGTTTAAAGCGCAGAGGGCATCATGAAGAACAAGGAACACACCAGGCCGGTCCGAGATACTGTTGTGGAGAAGTTTAAAGCTGGATTTGGATACAAAAAGATTTCCCAAGCTTTAAACATCCCAAGGAGCACTGTGCAAGCGATAATATTGAAATGGAAGGAGTATCAGACCACTGCAAATCTACCAAGACCTGGCCGTCCCTCTAAACTTTCAGCTCATACAAGGAGAAGACTGATCAGAGATGCAGCCAAGAGGCCCATGATCACTCTGGATGAACTGCAGAGATCTACAGCTGAGGTGGGAGACTCTGTCCATAGGACAACAATCAGTGATACTGCACAAATCTGGCCTTTATGGAAGAGTGGCAAAAAGAAAGCCATTTCTTAAAGATATCCATAAAAAGTGTTGTTTAAAGTTTGCCACAAGCCACCTGGGAGACACACAAAACATGTGGAAGAAGGTGCTCTGGTCAGATGAAACCAAAATCAAATTTTCTGGCAACAATGCAAAACGTTATGTTTGGCGTAAAAGCAACACAGCTCATCACCCTGAACACACCATCCCCACTGTCAAACATGGTGGTGGCAGCATCATGGTTTGGGCCTGCTTTTCTTCAGCAGGGACAGGGAAGATGGTTAAAATTGATGTGAAGATGGATGGAGCCAAATACAGGACCATTCTGGAAGAAAACCTGATGGAGTCTGCAAAAGACCTGAGACTGGGAAGGAGATTTGTCTTCCAACAAGACAATGATCCAAAACATAAAGCAAAATCTACAATGGAATGGTTCACAAATAAACATATCCAGGTGTTAGAATGGCCAAGTCAAAGTCCAGACCTGAATCCAATCGAGAATCTGTGGAAAGAACTGAAAACTGCTGTTCACAAATGCTCTCCATCCAACCTCACTGAGCTCGAGCTGTTTTGCAAGGAGGAATGGGCAAAAATTTCAGTCTCTCGATGTGCAAAACTGATAGAGACATACCCCAAGCGACTTACAGCTGTAATCGCAGCAAAAGGTAGCGCTACAAAGTATTAAGTTAAGGGGGCTGAATAATTTTGCGCGCCCACTTTTTCAGTTTTTTATTTGTTAAAAAAAGTTTGAAATATCCAATAAATTTTGTTCCACTTCATGATTGTGTCTCACCTGTTGTTGATTCTTCACAAAAAATTACAGTTTCATATCTTTATGTTTGAAGCCTGAAATGTGGCAAAAGGTCACAAAGTTCAAGGGGGCCGAATACTTTCGCAAGGCACTGTATATAATGTCTATTGTTGATCAATTTCCTGTAAAGTTGAGTATTAAATTTGATCATATACCAGATACAACCCAGTCTAACATAAAAAAACTAATATTTGGACTGGTCCACTCTCTCCACAGAGGACCTGTCCTGCTACTGTGCTCACACTGATAACCTAGAGAGTCAGTTTTGTGTAAAGACTACAACTATACTAACGCTAACCACTAGGCAGATATCTCTTTTATGTACTATAATATTATCAGTGTGTTGTTTCAAGCAAGTATGCCTTATTATAAATGTAAAATTAAGTGTAAAATTGTGCCTGGGTGGAGCACTTATGTGGCTGAATTTCAGGCTAGAGCCCGTAAGGCAACAACCTCCTGGGCTCTAGCTTGTAAACCCAGACATGGGCCTATATTTGAGCATAAAAAGTGTACAAGTGCCAAATATAAATATGCTATACGCTTTATCACCAAAAATGAGCAAAAATGAGGGCTGATTCTATGGCTAAAAAACTCATAGGCAATAATACTCAATCATTTTGGAAAGAGGTCAAACTTATCAATACCTGTAGACCCTCTCTACCCCATACTATGGATGGTATCTCTGGTCCAAATAAGATCGCTGAGCATTGGCGACGTCACTATTGTGATCTATTTAACTGTGTCCCAAGTGAAGGTTTTGGATTCTGTTGAAAATTATCAAAACCCATGAAGTCTTTCAAGCAATAAAAAATCTCTCAGGAAACAAGTCTACAGGGATGGACCACATCTCCGCAGAACATCTTAAATTTGCCAGTATGAGGTAGGCACCCCTTCTTGCCATATGCTTTACATCTGTTAATATAGGATAAAATATTAAAAGTGGGCAGCTCTAATAACTATAGACCAATTGCACTTGCAAATGTACTCTCTAAAATTGTTGAAGAAATACTCTTGAGTAGATTTCAAAAACTTATAAGCTCTACCGAGAACCAATTAGGGTTTAAAGTCAACCATGGCACTGACATGTGCGATTTGCTTTAAAAGAATTAGTAAGAAACTATAAAAGTAAAAATTCGACTGTGTTTATGTGTTTTTAGATGCCTATAAGGCTTTCGACCGTGTGAATCATTGTAAACTATTCCAGAAATTGTGTAAAGCACGTGTGCCTAAATATATAGTGAGATCTTACTGGTATGCCCACCAGACTATGCTGGTCAAATGGGACAACTGTATATCTGCACCCTTTCAGACCTGTAATGGGGTAAGACAAGGTAGTCTGGTCTGTATAGCTGGAGGCAAAGTGGTGAATCATTTAATGTACGCAGATGACCTTGTGGTTTTTAGCCCCAGTTCAGCAGGTCTCCAGCAACTCCTGAATGTGTGTTCTGTGTTTGGAGATCAACATGATGTCAGGTACAATGCTACAAAAAGTGTTATTATGATATGTCGTACCAAAGAGGATCGATCACTTGTATTCCCTCTTTTTAAGTTGTCTGGCAATATTTTAACTGTATGAAATGAAATCAAGTAATTTGGTTACGTCATAAATGATCGTCTGTCTGATGATGAGGACATGTATCGGCACTGCCGTATGCTGTATGCACACGCAAATGTATTGGCATGGAAATTTGGCTCATGCTCAGATGGAGTAAAACTGACTTTGTTTAGAGCCTACTGTACTTCCCTGTACACTGCACATCTGTGGTCTAATTACAAAAAAGGCAGTCTTCAGAAAATGACTGGTGGCTTACAACAACGCCTTAAGACTATTATTAAAAAGGCCTAGGTGGACAAGTGCCAGTGAACTTTTTGTGTCATCTCGAGTCAACACATTGTCAGCTGTTTTAAGAACTTTTATGTATAAATTTATTTGTCGGCTGAATAATTCTGAAAATAACATTGTTTTATTGTTAACTAATACTGCATATAGTTACATGCGTTACACATCAGTGCTATGGAAACACTTGTACGCCTGCCTTTTAAAAGGGATAGAAGTCTATTGTTTGTTGTACTTTGGACCTTATGTTACCGTGCTACATATGTTACTGTGTTTGTTTGTCTTTTTTTTATTTTTTATAATATTATTATTATTATTTATTATATTGGACCTCGAGTCTGCAATAAAGTCTATCTATCTATCTATCTATCCATCTTAGTGGGTACCTACTCAGTATATGCATATAACAACAATCCTGAAATCTAAACACAATGAAACGGGGTTGGACTGGACACCAGTTTTTTTTCCAGTTTTACAGCAGATGGACTTTGTAATACTCTGAACTATTCTATAAACTGGTGGTTTATAGTTAAATTTACTCATCTAGATTTAATGAAGCTGAGTATGGCTGTATGCTATATTACTTACAAGCCAACAAATGCATATTAAATAATAAATAAATAAATAACATTATTTAATAAATAATGTAATTTATTTTCACAAATAGTGAAGTGATTTAATTAATGTTAAATCACTTCATTATTTGTCACTATTTAAGTTTTGAGTGTGTTGTCCCTTATACCTGTTTGATCTTGTTTCGTGAGCTAGTAATGCGTTCTGTGATGCTCTGGTATGTCCTAATAGCAGTGGTAAGTTCAGCATAATGCTGCACAATCAGCTCATCCAGGTCCCTGTCACATGTCTCAAAGGCCTCTTCCAGGCGTCCCTTTTCCGTCTCCCTGTCCTGCACATCATCACTGCTGGACAAAGTTCTGCAATGAGACAAAGAGGTTAACTACAACTCAACAACTACAAAAGGGGAAACAAGGCATTCAGTGTGTGCACAATTATCTCTAAGGATTTTGTGGATAAGTTGTGTCTCAGTAGACAGGAGTAATAACTGTCCAACATATAGGAAAATAGCTTATGTAAGAGGGACATCACCGACTTAGATTTTTAAATGTTGTGACATACGAAGACTGAAAATGTTGTGGCATTTAAACATTTGCAGCCAAAATACAAAGTAACAAACGAATTGCATTTATTTAATAGTGACCGACCAGGCATTTACAAAAGAGCTCATTCTTAAGTAGGGCATAAGCAACTTGTGATAAACCTTTGACAAAAAGATGAATGGACTACTATCAGTAAACTGCATAACTCATACTCAACTATCGGCCAAATGTTAAACATAGGCGCTGTACTTTTTATCATGAAAAAACCAAAAGGCTACAGGAAGGAAGGATGTAGCAGCATGCAGCTAGCATAAATGTTAGCTGTCATTTAATATCTGAAAGAAAACGTGAATAGCCGGAGGTAATAACGCAACCATTTTTTAAATTAAGAATGAAACAGTCCTACCTTATGACAGAGATTAGAAGACCTGAAGGGTCTTTGTTTTTGTTAACAGCACCCCTGTATCTCCCTGTATCAGCCATTTTTACAGCTGCGGCACCTAAACAGGAAGACAGGAGCGCGAGGTTACACAAAGGGATTGTGGGAGTTGTAGTTCATTTTATGGAAATTCAAAAAATAGCACCTCCCGTTCATTGCAACCATATAAACTAATAGAAAAGTTAACATCAAACAAGCACTTATGACATATACAAATATCAATTTCCTTTTGCTTTGCCTCCTATACTCAGGGGATTATTTATATTATTTATATTTATTCCTCCACCCAAATACTGTAAATGCTCATAATCTGTCTTTTCTGACTAAACATAACCGTGACCTTATACTGTTTATATTTTTCTTCATATTTTTATTCTTAGAATTTTTTTTTTTTTATTACTGTGTTGTATTTGTATTGTTTATGTGCACTGGAAGCTTCAGCACCAAAACAAATTCCTTGTGTGTGAAAGCACACTTAGCAATAAAGCTCTTTCTGATTCTGATTCTGAAGTTGTTTAGATAGCATCAAAAGCTTTTGATTTACATTTTCGCTCTGCATGTAGCCTCAGTATTTTTATTATGAATGTGGTAAGTTTTTGAAGAGCATATCTGATCATATTAAGATGGGTGGGTGGTACCTTAAATCTTCTTTTACAGTTTGTACATTTGTTCATCTTTTTCAGAGAATTTAAAAGATAAGGTTTAACAGAAAGTAAAAGTGAGAGACAAAGGTGTCAGTGTGTTAATAGCCTCTCCCATTTAGTACATTAAGTGCAGGATTTGCTCTCTCCTCCTCTGTATCTCTGACCATCTCTGCTATACCAATGAGAATGGAAGAGGCCATTGATTGTGAGGGGTCGATTCCCGGCAGCTGGGCCTTGATTGATGTGCCGGTGGACTTGCGAGATAACATTGTGGGTGATCTTTAAGTCTCTTCCCAAAAAAAAAAGAAACAATGGATGTGTCATGCAGGATTCACAGTTTTTTCTTTCAGGGATGCCTAGTTTCTTGGTCAAATTTAATTCTGAAGTTCTTATCAGCTCTCCCTGCAGACTATGTTGTCTGTTCAAATAATTGACGGCAGAACTTTTCTCCATCAACACAGTACCAAGGTCATTGTTTGTCTGGTTACCAAAGATTTTGGATTAAATAAGGAAAATGTGGGTTTTTCATCTATGCATAATTTATTCAGATTTGTCTTTTATACTGTACATTAAAAAGAAAATTGGACATTTTTATTTGTATCACATGGTTTTAAAACCAACGGTCAAAGTTTATTGGGTTTTCATACTATACCTGTTGATTCATTATTGATAAATTGATAATTGATAATCTGCACTCTTTGTCTTGATAAAAAAAATGAAATTAATGAAAAAAATAAAAATAAAACAATAATAACCATAACCAGGAAGTACAATAGCTAGATAGATACTTTATTTAAGTGTCCATTAACATTTTATGACACATGCAAACAGATCACCAAGAGTTTTAAAATCTCTCCACTGGTTTCATGTTGCTCAGAGAATAGACTTTAAAACAGCACTGCTGGTTTATAAGTCTCTCAATGGTTTAGCACCAGAATATATTTCTAAAATGCTAGTTTTTTATGATACCTTCTAAGACTCTGAGAACATCTGGGACAGGCCTTCTGCTCATGCCCAGAGTTAGAACAAAACATATTGAAGCAGTGTTTAAGTTTCATGCAGCAAAAACCTGGAACAGACTCCCAAATGTAGTAGGCTAGTTAAACAAGCTTCAACTTTAACAATGTTAAGGGAGGTTAAAAATCTTCTCGTCAGCTGCGCCTACATTACATAAAGACTGAAAGGGTTTTTGGGGGTTAGATTCTCGCTCTCCCCTGTTCATACTGTTGTTGTGTCCTTGGGCAAGACACTTAACCCACCTTGCCTCCAGTGCCAAAGCACTGGTGTATGAATGCGTGACAACAGAAGGAAATTAGTCTAAGGGTACAATATGGCATGTTTTATGTCTTATGTATGTTCATTAACATGCACTCTCCTAGTCAAATAAAATTAATAATAATAATCTGCACTCTTTGTCTTGATTTTTATTTATTTATTTATTTATTTATTATAATTTAGCAAAGCTAGAATCAAGGTCTATTCTTAGCACTTTCATTTTTTATTATTTGAGTGACAAGAATAGTGGAAACAGCATGTCAGCATGGCACTTGTAAACTCCCATAATGCAGTAAACCAATTGAAAGCGCCCTTGTTAAATCTCACAGCGCTTCTGTCAAATGAGTTTCCACGTTCTTCCGGCGCGTCTGACTCCGGAAGTGGGGAAGTGTGTGAGCAGTACGTTTCGGCCCAGGCACTTTCCCCCTGACTTTACAGCTATTAATCTTTAATTAAAACTACTAGTAAATGCAAGTGCCCCGTGTTATATGTAGATAAGCGACACTCTGCCAGCGGTCTGACAATGGGAATGAACAATAGCACCCGCCGAGTGTCGTTTGAGTCAGACGAGAACGAGAACATAACTGTGGTGAAGGGCATACGGGTAAGGACTGCTTATTAAACTCATAGACATGTTTTTGGATGACTGGACCAAGATAACATAACATCGGGGTCATTATTTTGGAGTTTTAGTTTTATCTTTGAGCGTGGGTTTTGTTTGTGTCTCGACTCAGCATTATCATTAACTTTTCATTCATTCAGGAAAGTTCAAAGAAGCATTACCTCAGTCTACGCTTGAGAGTAGATTAGGTTACTGATTGTATAGAAATTGGTAAAACTGGATAAAACTATATAGACTACGTATCTTTAACAATAGAAACATTAAATTTGTCATTCTCCTTTTTAAGAATGTCGAGGCTAAGGGCATTGGCCCCATATGTTGTCAATCAGCTTAGCCTTTAAAGTACAGTTATAGCCCTGCTGTATCAATGCTCATTGGCGTTTATATTGTTAAGTCTGATTCAATATTTAGAAGTGTTTCTATTTTTAACTGGGGATAAAGGTTTAGAGGCTCACCAAATGACACCTGTTGGCTGGGGGTTATGTATTATATTTGATGGCTTATTTAGGGATGGCTGAGGTGTAGTGGTGTTTTATTTTTGTGTTTGGTCGGCCTAATGTTCAGTTATAGTCCTGTTGTTAGTATTTTGTAAATGTGGATCTTTCAGGTACTTTTGGATAGTTAGTTTATGTCATACAGTAGATAGTTGTTAGCACTTTAAAAGTTTGGAGAAGCAGACAGGAAACTAAAATCATGCACTGCTGTAAATGGGGGCAGTGAAAATGGATTTTAAATAAAACATTGAAAACTATGTAGTCCATAACAATACAATAAATGTTGCTGAAAAATGGCACAGATTTTGGTTCAGAAAGTTCTGTTAAGAATTATTAATTATTATTATACCTAATAAGAAGCTCTGTTAAGATGTACTGCAGTTGTATGTCAACATAAATTATTTAATACCTTCTATAAAACACATGCTTGAACTAGGCCTGTCATGATAACTACTTTTTGTTGTGCAATATATTGCACCAGAATTTATTAAGATAAACTATATTATTGTGATGTTAAAACAATTTGCAGTGTTTCCTCTGGGCAAAGTGCCTTGGTGTGGTGGCCAAAGGTCACATGACCTGTTATAGGGGGGTTGGGAGCAAAGAGAGGTAAAAGTAATAGTAATTCATCTACTGCATAGTCTACAATTTGTTTTTATTGCAGAGACTAAGTGCATTCAAAATATTTTTAACTCTTTTATTTGCTCTGCCCATTAAGCTGAACTGTGGGCCTATTAACAGATATCAATATCAACAGAAGAACAAGAGATCTTTTAATATTCTATATTTATATCATAATTTGCTGATACCTTCACAGCTCTACCTTCATTTAACAAATCAGGGCATACATTACATTTAGTCATTTAGCTGACGCTTTTATCCAAAATGACATGCATTAGGCTTCTAAGTACCAGTGTTACAGCTGGAACACCATTGGAGACTAGGTGGGTTAAGTGTCTTGCCCAAGGACACAACAACAGTATGAACTGTGGGGAGAGCGGGAATTGAACCTTCTGGTTATAGGACAATGGCTCTACCACTGACAGGATGTGTTTAATTTGAATTAATAAAACTACAGTTGTAATACAACACGTTTTTATTTATTGCCTTTTAGTTGATATGAAACTGTGTTTTTACTGACCCCATGAGCAGCCATACATGCTCATAACCTGTGTCATTACTCCTGTCTGTGTCTCCAAACTGAGGCTGTGTTGACAATTACCAACTGCAGGAAACAAGCTACCTCATAGTTATCTTACACTTATTTCATTGACCCTGTTTAACAATGTACTAGTCTAATTCTATAAAAGAAGAAATCAAGCCTATGATAAACGTCTACATTCATTATTTTATCGTTACAGCTTTCAGAGAATGTCATCAATCGGATGCGGGAACCTGCTGCTACTCCAAAACGTGCCACTGTTTCTCCACCTTCTACAGCATCAGCTCCCCTACCCCCGCCTCCTCTTCTGCAACCAGTCACTTCTCTACCTCCCCCTCTGCCCCCAGTGGAGCCTGTTTCACCTGCTGCTCCTCTCGGTCCTCCTCCACCTCCTCCTCCTCCAGGACCCTCCACTGAGACCATAGCTGCTCCTCCACCTCAGCCTCCTAAAGAACAGGTAGCAGCACCAACTGTCATTGACGTGGTGCTCCCAATCACATCTCCAGCTGCTGCTAAAGCTGTTACTGCTCCTGCTTTTGAGCCTGCAGAGGTCCCTCCTCCCGGTCCATCTCTCGCTGCTGTTGAACTCGCTCCCTGCCCAACCCCTGAACCCATTGCTTCTTCATCTATACCTGAAACCATCTCTGCTCTTCCTCTTCCTGCCAAGACTGAACCAATCACTGTTCGTCTTGATTCAGAACCAATTTCCTCTGCTCCCATTTTTGAGTGTGTCAGTGTCCCGCAGCCAGCACAACCTTCTTCAGGGGACACTTTGTCTCCACAGCCTGCTAAGCTATTTGCCAAAACTCCTTTGGCTGAATTTACTGCTTCATATGAACCTGTTGCACCTCCTCCTCAGACCCCAGCAGAACCTGTAGCCCCTGTCCCTGAACCAGTGGTGGTACCTGAGTCGAGTCCAGTCCTGCCAACTCCACCCGTTGCACCACCTGGTAAGTTTTATTTCAGTAAATAAGACAATGTTTTCTGTCATCACAACCATGCCCCATGCACATGTGTTGATAGTGAGCACCTTTTTAGCACAGCAGAAAATATAGATGAGAAAAGGCACAAAATTTCTCCCAAAAAATGTCAAGATGCTCATATTCTTGAAGAAAATTTTGAAATTAAAGTAACACTGCGTATATTTTAGGTAGTAGCATTGCGTAGTTATAAATTCCAGAAATATACATTCTCGTATTGATTTAATGGTTCTTAGACACACGATTGGTAGTATCATGTCTATTTCACTGACACAGTACCCTCAGCTGGACAGAAAACTCAGATATAAAGGTTTTCCATGCCACCGGGACTCGCAGACCTCTCCTAAGTCGACATGCTCAGCAACTCAAACAGAGGGAGCAGAAATAGGCTGATACATTGGACCCTAGCTGAGTATTATTTGGATAAATTGCACTAAAATGACCCTACCGTTTAAGAAGACATGTTTATTTCTTCCAAAACCAACAGTTTCCTCTTGAAAACAGACAACACAGTCAGGCTGTAGAGGGATCTCCGCCCTCTAGTGGCTAAACGTTACATAGTGTCGCTTTAATGCTACATTTGTTTGACAAGTCTATATTCTATTTCTTGTTTATGTAGCACTTAAGTTTGTGCTTGTTATTTGTTCCTTAACTTTAAGTTCAGTTAAGTATAGCCGGGGGCTGACTTTGTATAGTTGGATGTAGCCATATTAAGGCACTAGTTATTTGTTGTTTTTAAGGCATTTTGTTGCCTATGGTTATTGGGAGAAAAACTTGCTGGGTAAATAAAAAAAAATAATAATAAAAAAGAAAACATTGTCTAATGGTTAGCTTTTAGTTTTAAAAGGAAGAGGATTAGGGCCACAGTGGAACAAAATAGTTTTTTGAGGGTAGAATTCTGAGATTAAAGTTAGAATTCTGAGATTAAGGTCAGAAGTATGGGTCCCTGTAAGTACAAACTTTGTGGTAAAAGAAAGTTTCTAAACCCATACAATAAACTATAAATGCATAAAACACTTATTGGGGAGCTTGTGACAGTGCATTGTTTGTTTCTCTTACATTCAGAAAATGCCTTTTTTGTATGCTCTTACTCTCACGCTGTTGCCACGACAACGGCCTGTTCACTGGCAGCAGAAAACCGGCTTATTTAGGAGGTTTACATTAGAAAATGAATAAACAGGCACTTGTGGTGAGGAGTCAGAGTTTATATTAATAATGGCATAGACTAAACACCCAGAATAGAATTCAAATATTTAATATTATCGCAACTATTGAATTCTGTAGTATAATGGCAGTGGAGTCAGTCTTTAAACTGAGAACAGTTTGGCCATAGGTTCAATTCCCACTCATCCCCTTAGTCACAAATTATAGATTAGACATTAATGTGTTTGGAATTATTGTTTCCAAGTTTTACTAGCCACACATTCATATCTCGCACTTCTCCTATGCACAGATGTTCTTATTGTAAAAGGTGTATTCAAACCTTTTTCAGTTTATTTTATATAGATTTTTAAAACAAAACAAAAAATAATAGACCTATATTATTCACACATCTATAATTTCCGAGGAGGCTAAGGGGATGAGTGGGAATTGAACCTGTGGCAATAACCTATGCTGAAATTATTTGTCAGGGTTTAGGCCTACTAAATGTCTTTAATATTGAAGTTGGAGATTAGAAAAGTAATTGTATAATTTCTGGCAGAGCTTGTGAAGTTGTGGATTGAGTAGAGAAGTCTGGTGACCTTTGAAGTTGTTGGGTGGGGGAACAAAAAAATGACCTGTCACTGGTAATGGCTAATGTTCTCTAAAAGCCTGTGTTCCTCCTCTTCAGTAGCACAGTTAATTAGAGTGCAAAGGCTACGAGGCAATGCACTGTCCAAGGATTTATTTTAATGCCAGCTGCATCAAATATAATGATGTTTATTTTGTGGGTATTTGGTGTGAGCCACCTTAAGCTTTTCGTCTACAACTTTTTTTGTGCAGATTGTAATTAGTCTTCATTTAAAATGGACCTTCGCTGGCAATGGTCATATTGTGATACATTGCCATTCTCTAACAGTTAATGAAATGATTAATTCTTTCTTGTAATAATATTAATAAATTGATGCTGTAATTAGAAGTCCTCCATTCTGGCTCGTCAGTGTGCAGCACAAGCTGTCATGATAATGCTTCTCCTCCAAGCAATTTGTTAGACCACTCAAAACTCTTCAGAAACATTTTATATTTTCTGCATTGCATCTACAATGTTTTTAGAGTTTTTGCTGTGACTATGTGATTCTGTATCTTCGCTGACAACATTGTAATAAATTGAAAAGTTATGGTATTTCACACCCACTGTTTTAGTAAATAAGTTAGGGTTTTATAAGAGGTTCTTCTTCATCTTACTTTACAATCTATCACAGTAAACCTCTAGGCTTATTATATTACTCACCTCTTATCCAGTAAAGGACATTTGAATGTTAGTTGTTTATTACATATTGCATTATGGGCGTAGGTGCAGGTCTTTCAGTGGGTGGTGTCCAGGCTGTGGGCAGACTTTCCCATCCTTGACTGTGCTCAATCAGTGAAGTAATTAAAAAAGGCCAACTTATGCCACGCCACACTGACTTCAGTGATTAAAATGACACCTCTGCAGTTTCACACAACAAAACACCAGGACTCATTAAGAGAAGAAGGTGGAGGTTGAGGGTATGTGTTAACGTTTTTATTTGACCAGAGGCTTTCTGTGCTGACAGTTTATCATGACGTCTTTGCAATTTTGGTTATTTTTAGTTAGTTTTTATTATCCTAATGGGAGAAATTCCTAGTCTGCAGCCACACCAGGGGGCACCTAGCATGTTTATTTGTTTGTTTTGTTAGTGGGGTAAACCGGAGCATCCGGAGGATATCCACCAAAGCACAAGGACAACATGTAAACTCCTCTCAGAAAGGTCCCGTATGTGTCGTGTATATGCAGTATTGTGTATAATGCATACTTTTCTAGGGTAATCTGGTTGTCTTCACATCTGTGATTACTTTTTCACACTATGGATTTTTATAGGCTTTTAGCTTGAGCCATTTAAGCAAACCTAATCTAATATTTAATGATTTTTGTTTTGGCCGATGTCCCAGCCTTACAAGTTTTAAAATGACAATTTTTTTTCTGTAATCCTGCCGGGAGATAAATCCATCAAAAGAGCTCAACAGGTGCAAAAAAGTCAAGTTTGGTGATCAATCTAGCATGTACCTTTTATTTAGGTAAATATATAAAAACTGTACCTCGTTATTTCCATAGTTCAGCCCATTCCTAAAATGCTTCGACTGTAATGAGGCCATCATTGATTACATGTGTCCACAAGAGTTGAGGCACTGAGTGAAGCTCTCAGCAGGTCGGCTGTCTCTAAATCATGGCCCCAGTCGCAATGTGTGCTGATTACACCATAGTCAAGGTTGAACCTCCTACACTGTCTCCAATGTGCTATAAATATTCATATGGCAAAGCCCACACACTGCGCCGGACTAATAGCCTGCTTAAAGATGTCCCCCAGGTGCACCAGAGAAAATGTGAAAACTTTAGAGACAAAGGATAACTAAAAGGAAAAATCATGCTGGTGACTTAGCTTTTGCATTAATCTGAGAATATGCTTTTTAGGATCTCTTGTGGAACTATTATCCAAGTCTCAGTGGCTGTTCTAAACTTTACAAAACTTTACAATCCCCAAAAAATCTGTTGCAAAAGAATTGACTACTGTTATAATTTTTGACAGAAAATCAAATTAAAGTATAATGAGTATAATGAGCCCTATTTAGTTATAAAACACAAGTCTGGGTGTGGGAAACTCTGATTATCTTTTATCAGGTGATATTTATGCAGAAAAGCCTTTGACAAACTTTGAAGCACCACTAGGCCCTAAATCTGCTTGCCTGTTGAGAATGGAAGCTGGCTCTTGGCGCTTCTCTTAATCTCTATTTGAACATTGTGAAAGGTGTGTGGTGACAAAACTGAGCGCGAGCTGGGGGAACGTGAGGAAGTGGTAATGTTACAGATTATGCCCTCGACGCGGGTCCTGGGGTTAATGAAACTTCTGATGAGAAACGCAATTTGCCTTCGTCTATTATCTCCACCGCCAATAGCCTGTGTTCCAAAGCCTCTCCTCCTGCTTCTATGGGTTTTTCCACAGGGTTTAGAAATCGGTGGAACAGCAAAGCAGGGGGACACGTCTAAAAAGATGATGAGTTTTTAATCTTTTTAACATTTACATGTCCTACTCAGGAGTGACACGGGCTCTGTCGATCTGGAATTGTGCGTGACCCCTAGCAGCCTCCCTCAAGGACCCCAGACAGTGTTTATCATATCAGAAGCTGTTCTCTGGTTGACCCACCGGCCGCTAGCTATCTGAAGCCTCTCTGCAGCCTCTCTGCAGCCCCGGAGAGGATGAAGTGATAAATGGCGCGTGCATGAACTTAGAGGACTTCTAAAAAATGTTACTTTTTAGAGTGCTGCTATAGGGTATAGAAAATGGGGGAATGGCTTTTTGAAAGAGCAGTGGATGATTTAATAACACTGTTACTTGATGGAGAAAAGTTTGATAGTGACACAACTTGACTTGTAACTTAAGAGTAAACAGGCTGATTTATCATGTATTGAGCCAGACAGACATTGGGTAGAAATTCTAGACTAGAGTACTAAACAGACAGAAATTAAGCTCTCTGCCGGCAGCTCTCACAGTGTAGCGTCTGAGTGCTGTCAAAACATGATGGATATTATTTTGCACACACTGGACAGTAGGTGACAAGACACTGTCTTTGAGGATACATAGCGCGGCAAATAGTTGTCAATTGTCAATCACTGCCTACGTTTACGCCAGTTTCCTCTGTTTCTTCTGAAGCCCTGTCATCCTAAAAACCCTCCTTTACCTGCCACTTGTTCACTCTCCTGTTACATGCCCTTTACTGCAGAGAAGTGAAGTCGAGAGAAAGTGCAAATCAGAGAAAATATCATGCCTACTGTAGTGTGGTAGAGTGTGTTTAAAGGGAATGCAGCTTGAGAGAATAGTATTTACTCCGTCTGTGTTCGTACTGCACAGTTTGATGAGAAAAGATGGAGATGGTTAAAAGGAGAGATTGTAGGTGTCTGTGGCAGGAAGATACAGTAGCTCCATCAAGGATGTTATTTTTCCACATAGCTAGTTTTATGGGCAATTTTTATGTCACTGAAATCAAAAATGCTTCCCATGATGTTTGCTGTAGAAACCTATAGTAAAAGGCTATGGGATTTGTCAACTTAATGTCTGTTAAAAAATGTAAAGCTAAAAATTAACAACGTGGCCACTGTCCAAACAAAAATATTCTCGCATTAAGTTGCATTCAGCTTTTTATGAAATCAGTGCTGAGATACACTTGTTGAATAGGAAGATGGCAAAAAGATTCTTCATGCTTCACAAACATGTATTTCTTTGGCCCAGATTGAGCATCGCTGAAGAGATTGCACTTTCTTTCAGTGCAAACCCTCCTTTGCCATGGTATGTTTAGATGGAGTTTTCTAGGCTTAATTTTTCTGCGCTGATCAAAAGACACTGCCGCTTCTAGTAGAACAAACGTAATTTAAAAGGCAAGGACTGTTTTTAACAGTAAAAACGTCTACTCAAAACTTTATACTTTCATTCCTGTCTCAAGGGAATTTTAAAATATAGATCTGAATATAGATTTCAAATGTAGCAAGTTTAGCTTCAGGCACACTGTAGGAGAAGTGGAATTTAATTGGATTAAGATGTTGGTCTGAAAAAAGAAACAAACAAAACTAAAATAGATATTACTTTCTATATCCCAAGAGTGTGTTTTTGGGGAGATATATTAACAATGGAGTGTAATAATGTTAAAGGAATGGTGATTGTTTGAGGCAGGGTGGGCGGGTGGGCTCATGGGAAATAATGGTCATAAGCCAGCCAGGCTGTTTTGTGTCAGGTATTGGTGTTAATTTTTCTGGCATAATATGCATGGCTTTTTATACTTGGTGCCATTGTTAATGTTATTTAGTTGTAATTAGGTCTTTGTGCAAGTGTGGCCCTTTCAGCTTTCAGCTTTACCCTTTCAGCTGGCCTGCAGTTACTAGGTATTACCAGGTAATAATAATAGACTGACAACAGGGATTATCCCATCTACCTATTGCAACGGCAGAGTAATCTTGACACTCTCCGACACTCCCCCTCTTCACCGCAGCTGTGTCGCAGCACACCGCATGGCACTTGTGTGTTCAGCGCACGTTTTGGCCCGGTCGCTGGCTGGCATCTTTACTTTCATGCTTAATTACCTGCCAAGATAGAGTGGTGAGGACATGGAGTCATACATGGATGATGTTGCCGTCAAGAATGTAGCTAGATGGGTTGGTACTGTGGCCGCCATTGGAGGCTGTGAGAATTGTGAATGTGTACGTGGTATTCTCAGTTTGGCTTGTAATGTTTCACTTTAATATGTTACGTCTTTTCTAATGGGTGTTTACACGCTTTTGACATTGACATCTATACCAATTCACGTAAGAGCACGATAGCCTGAGGGCCCAGTGTTCATTCTGAGGAGCAAACAGAGCACATCCCATCACAATCAATGCTCCTTTGTTACACATAGACTTTGGTTGCTAACATTATACTATGAATGATTTTTTTTTAAATTTGTGCTTTTGTTCCATTTCATTTTATTTGCTTTTGTTATTTACTCTTGTTATTTTTTTCTCTTTTCCCTATGCCTCTTTTCATGTTTTTGTATTGATTGTCCCAGTTGATAAAGAGGCCTTGAGGAAGAAGATCACTGATGAGCTGCACAAAGACTTGGAGAAAGAGAGGACCAAGGCAGAACAAGATCTACAATCCTGGTAATATACACTCAGTTGTACAAACGTACACACACTGTCTTGTTAGCCAGTGTTTGTTGTTTATATTATTAGTTTTTATACCAGTGATCTCATTTCTGTTTGAAATTGGCCACAAATTCTCATCCCTCTTACCCTTTTACTTTCTGGCTTACCCTGTTCTTTTTGGACTGTGATGGATTGAATCCAGGTAGTGTGCTAGTGTCAATTCCTGTTTCAGGATTTCATTAGAAACCAAGGACATTTCCCATGTTACCATTTTCTGCTCTCATTAATAGTCAAAAAGGTCAATTCAGTCTTTCCGATCCCCACTGTGTTTCCAATCTTTCTTTCTTCCGAAGCACATCAGCACTTTTCCTGCCCTTCTCTCAGCGTCTGCTCCTCCTCTATCTGCCTCTTTGGATCAATTAATCACGTCTGAAAAAGGAGGGAGCCTTTCTGAGGTAATTTCCTGGGCGTTGAGTGGGTGATCCATTTGCCCTGCCTGATGAAGAAACATACTCTTGTTCTTGTGAGGAGCGTACTCGACTCTTCTGGCCTACTTTGGCTCTTGTCAGCTCCTCAGGGTTCTCCGTTTTGACCCTAAAGTAGCAGGTGCACATACCGTGATGTCAGATAATTGTGTTGTGCTCCCTGTTTAATAGGTTTGGATGCTCTTCAACACAACCTAGCGGATGAATAACTCTCTGATTATTCTCTAAACTCACCCTTTTAACTATAGAAGAAAGAAATAGTCTATATTCGATTTAACTTTAGCTCTGATTAGCCTCATTTTAAAACGCCTATTTAAGAAGACAGACATTTACAAGTAGTCCTGAGAAATCAGTTGTTATTGACGTTTTTTCTCTTGGCTGTTTTATTTTTTGAGCTTCCTCCACTTTGCTTATTGATGTCTGGTCAGAGTAAGTGCTTTAAAATTACGCCCTCTTTTGTATTAATTGAAATCATAGTGGCTTTTCTGCCCTCAATTTTCAGTTGAGCATGGCACAAGCTGCGCTTTAACTCAAGAAGACTTGAAACTATAAATAAGCAATCATCAGTGGGCTGTTCTTTGATGCTGTGTGAGTTCTGTGTGTGGGCTGTCTTTTCTTTTAATTTTTGGGTTTAATTTCTTGCCTCACACATTCAGCTTCTGGTCTTGTTCTCTGGGCTGCTGGGCTTTGTAAACAATTTTTTTAATATATATATTAATGTATTTCTTCTCCTAAAAACTAAGAAATTGTGTTTAGAATTAGTCTCTAGACTTTTAAATTATAAAGCACTTAAGCATTTATTCCAGTAACAGATGGATATTCTGGCTTGGACATTAAATATAGCTTTTGTAACATCACCTGACATGTAACTGCAAGGAAATTCTGTTGTTTGGCAATAAACAAACATCAGAAATGGTGGCCTGCTTTGAGTGTGTTGAAAGATGTGTTGTAAGAAACTCGGTTGCTTTTGCTGCAGAATAAGAGCGAGAGGTAAAAGTCTTTGTGTGTGAGTGTATCAGAGCTTAGCTAACAAGACTGCACAATGCCTCGTGGTTATAGAACCCTGCAGTGAAAGCTTGAACACAAGGAAATAGAGGAAGGTCCATACGGTCTCAAGGTAATGTTCAGTGCCAGCCATCCTCCTTCTTCACAGACTGCTTCAGTTACCTGCTCAGTATTAATTGGTTTTAATGTTATTATAACGATAAATGAAAGCAGTGTAGGATACACAGAACTAGAGAAATTGGAGTAATAGTTGTGTTTAAACAAAGCTGGGGTTTTTCAGTTCAGCACAGGCTTCATAACAGTCCAAAGATCTGGCTTTGCATGTTTTGTTCTGGCAGCAGTGAAGTAAGGGCTCTGTGAGGAGTTAATTTGTGCGCAGCCTAAACTCATTTGTAGCAAGAAGCGGCTGTAGGCAGCAGATTTGCTTTTGCCACTTCACTGTGAGCCATTGGAGCAGAACGACTCAGGGAAGTCGTGAGGAGAGAAGTCTCTAACGCATGTGTGTCCTCCCTCCACCGATCTCACCCTGTGTCACCCTGTATGCCTGCTCCCTCTTTCTAACTCGCAGCCTTGTCCATCCTTCTACTCTTTACTTTTCATTTCTAGTTTTACCCCAACAACCCAATATAAAAGCATGTCTACAGCTCATGAATGTCTTTGTCTTTGGAAAACTTGTGCCCATTATTTCAGCTTGTAGTAAAGAAAGCATTTGCGGGCATGTAAGGTCTAATTGTGTGTAAGACTATCAAGTGTGAACTCTGACCTCCTCTGTGCTTTATCTATTCTTGTAACAAACCTCATTCTTAAATTGTTATTGCTCATTCATTAGGCACAGACACAACTCCATAAAAATACTTTTCACACTTATATGTACAGTGTGAAAACTTCTAAAGTTGAAAAACGTCTGATTAAAACAAGAAAAAACAATGACCAAAAGACTGAAGTCAGTTTGAATGTGTGCCAATGCTTTAGTGACTCTATAAGCAGCAACATAACATTTGTTTATGGGGTGAAAACATTTTTGTGATTGAGTTACAGTAAGGATCAGAAATCCATCAGTTTCTCAGCAACTCATTGTAGTTGCTCCCCTACCTTTTTAAAAGCACAAATAGGCTTATTGTACCTATAGCACTGAAACAAGATGGAGAACCTGGAACATCTGGAGGACCTCTCCAAGCAACTTTGTTTGGAGTTCTTTGTTTACTGTAAATACTTATAAGTGTTGAAATGTAATGTTGTTCATGAAAAAAAAAATCCAATAACAGTTCCATTACAAATACATCTGCGAAAAAAAAAATAAACATAAAAAAATGAACACAAATGCATCCATTAACTCAACACTGAGCTTTAGAACTGGAAACATTTTAGACTTGCCATATTGTACTTTTTATAGTCACTTGCATGAGTAGATTTCTAGCCATTTCTAAAAGAGCACTCTCCTCCAATTGCATTTCCTCTCATAAAACTGGTCATATTGCTATAAAAGTGAACACACCTGCGAGGCTATTACCAGTGGAAAAAATAACATCTTGGAAAAGAACTATCTTGAAATGAAAGCTAATGCATTTCACTGTGCTGTAATCTGCTGGTGACCTTTAACAGTTTCATGCCTTTGTCGTTGAGTTTCTCAGTAAACTACAGAAGAAATGTACATAAACCTCAGTGAATGTATGCTGAAGCTTAAATTGAAAGAAATGTCCTCGTTTTCCACTGCATCTAATCCTCACCTGTGTTGGAGATGCTTATAAATTAATCTTTGCTGCTCAGTGTCCTTTGTTATCCAAACACTTTAAAAATTTACCTCTAGTCTGTAGAAGGATCATTCAGGTATGCGGTGCATGTACGTGTTTGTGTGTGTCGTGGAGTGTATTGCTCTATAAAATATTCATACTCAGCATTCAACGACATAATTCCTAACCTAAATATTGCATTGTGCCTTTAAATGCCTTTGTTTTCCAGCGCTTGGGTCGAGGCTGTGCTGTTATGCTGCTCTGTCAGAAACCATCCTGCTAGGTAGACTGTGCTGAGATAATTCTTGTGTGGATGACAGCCAGACAACAGGAAGCATTAATGGATGAAAGGCTGAGAAAAGAGATGGACATGATGAGGATATAAAAGGGGGGTAATTTTGTTTTGTAAGTCGTACCAATTTTAAATTGTACTGGAGTTGAGATATTGGATTAATAAATACTGAATTAACTGCCACAGGATTTAAAAATGTACTTTCTGAAATAATATATTGCATGACAGTAAAAGTTGCAAAAACCTCCCAAATTTAGATTTTCTTTTTTTCTTTGATAGTGGTGTTTTTTTATATAAATTTTTTTATTTATTTTTTTATAGGAGCAGGCGAGCTACTCTGGCTGTAGAGGCATTTTTAGGGTTTGTGAAGGTTGGGGGCTTAGCCCAGTTCTGGGGTATTTTAGATGACGTCGTGACATTTTTTAGCTTTTTTGTCATATTATGGAATACATAATAATTTAGCGTCAGCTATAAATGTAAAACCATGGAATTGCCCCACTACATTTGAAGCACCAATAAGTTCTGTTAATGTGTTTTAAAAATAGTTAAGCACAACCCTCTTGTTTTGGATTATTGATAAATAAATCTAATTAAAATACAATTTAATGTCTAATGATATCATACATTAAACTGAAGCAGTGTCTTTAATGGTCTCAGACAATCTGTTCAGCTCTAAAGCTCTGTCCTTTTCTGCCTTAGTCAAGTGGTTTCAGCTGCTGTCGAATGACACAGCTTTTATTTTGACAGGATCACAGTGTGGGGTTGTAAACAATACCTTTACATTGTTACAGAGGAACCTGTGATGAAGTGATGATTCAAAGTCATTTTCTGGAAAGGCTGTACAAAAACAAAACAAAAACAGGTACATAACCAGCTCTTTTTGATCTTGTTGATGTTGAAAGTTCTATATTTATGTTACTGCTGCCCACTTGCGGCTGGCCTTGGATTTCCAGTATCCTTGAGTCAAATGAGAGGGGCGACTCTGGAATGTTCTGGCATTGAGCAACATGTGTGAACAGTGATACAAAGATCTTTGCATCCTGCTGCTGCCTACAAGGAAATTTGTATCCTACAAGTTACAAAACTTATATCTTACTTCTAGAGTTTTTGGCATCTCTAATTTATTCAAGTTGAATAAATGAATTTGTGTTTATTTTCATGCAAACAGGGCTTATGAATACATCCGCTCTCTATGTACTCTGATCTAATCTCTGTTCACACCGAATATAACTCAAGTGTTCCCTGGTGCGTCTGATCAAGGTCATCACCTGAAAATTGTAAGATACTTTTCTACAAAGGCCAAACGCTGACCGATCCCTCTTGTGCTCTTCCTCCTTTTCAAATTAACAGCACCAGAATGCTTCTGCCTCTCCGTCTTTCTGACTCCTAGACTCACTCCACTGAGCCATCAAAACACAGGTTACTAGGCCACGATTATCCTCTTTCTATCCAGTACTGGGCAAAATATCACCCCTTATCCTCTGAAGACATGATATTCTTTTATTTTTTGTTCTGCTCACTCTGTCTGAGTCAACTATTCTTTGCTCAAAGTCTCCCTCTCCTGCACAGTGCCAATCTTCTACAGTCGAATGAAAAATGCGTCCAATATCCCAGGGACAGGGCAGTAATGACTAGAAAGCAATAGAGGTGAAGCAGACAGATAGCATCCAGCTAGTGATACCAGTCTTTGCTTGGGTTAGCACTTGTGAGGAAATCAGTTGAAAGACTTTTTTTCTTGCTAGGCTGTCTATTTTCCTTGACTCTTCTGTCTGATTTTTATTAACAGTATTTCTATTTTATTTTATTTTTTTACAAAATATTTATAACAACATTTATAGAAGAAATTGATTTAAACATTCAGGAATATTGCTTTTTATAGAGTGATTCACTAACACTGGTGCTCTCTCTTTGTGCATCCACTTTGAAGTGAAAATATATCACAGTCAATCATTTTAAGATGTGCTTTAATCATGATAAATAAAAACCAGAAAATATTTTCTTTTATTTTCAAACTATTAAATAAAGCCTACTTCTTGACCCTCTGATAACTCTGTATATATCTGTTAGCACACTAATAAATCATAACAATATATATATATGTAATATATAACTATAACTTTTTAAAAATATTTTTGTAAAGCAAACTCCCTAATTATGATTGTTTATTTTTTAAATATGAGCCCAGAAACAGATGTTTGGGAGGTAATCAAACCAAATCTACAAACATTTCAATAATCCTATAGCACCACTAGTTTATTTTTGCTGCTCTTACTTGTACAGTAGTAGTTTAATAATAGATTAGATTCGGTATACTGTTGCTCCCCTGGTGCATACTTTAGCAGACCTTCGATCATTGCAGCTCCCCTGTCATAGCAGTAACAATAGCAACAGCCAGAGTTCAGTGAAAGGTGGCTTAGGTGCATTAGCAGTGAGGGCAGGCAGCCGTGGACTGTGGGGAAATGGTGAATGTAAAAGGCCATTAGGAGGCTCCCTGTATGTGAGAGAGTAGGAGCCTGATGATGGATGGCGTGTGCTGACGTGTGCAGCCCAGTGGACTGTGAGACTGGACATGGCTGGTCTCTCCCCGTCTCCCTCCATCTCTGTCTCCCCTTCTCTCTGGCTCACTCCCTCTTTGCTTCGCTTCCTCGGGGCCAAACATGTCATGTCGCCATTGCTCAGTCCCACTCGTTCCTCTCCTTCTCTTCCTGAATTTCTTACTATCAACCCATCTCTTTTTTGCTCTCTGACATTTAGTAGCGCTGCAGGCTAAATGCTGGCTGTAAGGCTGCACACATACAGTATATTTATTAAACCTACCTGTCTACTGCAGGGTGATAAGGTATAACAGTCTGTCTACATGTTGAGTTATTCCCAAGAGTCACACCATGAAAAAACAATTAAAAAAGTTCTTAAATTAACAGATCTAATAATATAATCAGTCAGACAGTCAAAGAAAAGTGAAATTAGTACATCCCCGTCAACCAGAATGATGCTCTTAAATTACCTGTTAAATTGAACTATACAAAAAAGTAACAGCTGAGAATTAGTCATGCATTGAACAGAGCCGTTCATGAATACCAAACATGTTTACCCCTCAGAAATGCCGCTTTAAACATTCTGTGTAACATAATGTTGAATATATCATCAGATTATAAATAGGAATGTGTTATTGTAATCAGTCAGCTTTTAGCAACTGTTTTTGTAACCAATATCAACTGAAGTGATTTAGTAAGCTATGAAAACCTAAGATCACAAGTGGTTTTGCTCTGAACCTCTTTCTTATCTGTGCAATTCATCACACAAACACACTCCGTCACTCAGCGGCAGCCCACTTGTTGTCAAGGCTGTCGTTCTGGGCTCTATTTGGATTTTATCTTACGCAGAGGGTTTATTAAGGTCCTAGCTGTTGTCATTCACCCTGTCATAATTCACTCACACTCACACCGTCTGCTGTGTTTATTTTACCTTACCGCCACTCTCTGCTCTTTGGCAGAGGAAGAGTTTCAGGGACGTTCCTCCTCTTCTCCAATCAAGCAAACTGTCGCAGAGAAGGGAGTGCGTTGCTAGGCAACTATGAGGATCTGGTGACAGGGTTCAAATGGTGGTCTTGTTTCCGCAGGGAGCGTATTTTCACTGTCTTTATCACTTTTTCATTACAAATAAATACTGCATATATATATATATATATATATATATATATATATATATAAAATATAGGGTTAGTGACATAAATATTAAATATACATTATTAAACATGTTGGAAGTAATATGGCTGTTAAATGCTGACTGTGGGGAAATTTAGCCTACAGATATATTTATAAACACAGTCAAGACTCTATGTTGTTAAAGGTATTAAAGAAACTTGCATTCTCTAAAAGAATAAATGTTTGTATAATATTGTTTATGTCACAAAGGTTGAAGTCGGAGAAGGCCAGAGCATCAGCACAGGCCCAGGCTGCTGCCCAGTCTCAGGTCAAGAATAAAGTGTCCAGTATCCTGGCAGTGGAGCGAGCTGCGACTCAGGACAATCTCCAGCAGGCCATCATCAGAGAGAGGATCAGCAGCGAGGATGAGAGGCGCCGTGCACAGCTCTTTGTAAGTCAACACTGATGAGTGACACTCACCGTGCTATAGGTCGGCGGTGCTCTGACATTGCTCATTTTAACCACATAACCTTGCAAGCACAAGCATACTGATGAGAGCATTTTGAACTTAAAATCAGTGTCTCTTGATTTGCACATAGCCCTCATCTCCCACAGAAGCTGTTAAGTAAGTCAAGGGTCATGGGAGACATAAAGAAATGTGTACATTGCAAATAGTGTAGTTTTTTTAACCTTGAAGTTAGGAAAGTTTTTTAAAGTTCCATGTTTAAGATTATCTGTGTCAGAATAACAGAATGAAATTTTCAACATAGTTCAGATAAATTGAAACAGCATCTGTTATCAATGGGTTATAAAACATCTTGACTCTAGTCTCATCTAGGTCAATATTTTTGTCTTCTTCCTTCCTTCCACTTTTTATCCTGGAGCATTATGAAATGCAGCTTTCATTTTGGCTGCCTGTGTCTTTATTTCCTGTAAATTGCCCTTGTAGACAAACATTCTTCAGCACACAGGCTCAGACAGCACATTGTTTTAAAAAAGAAAACATATTTTCCCTCGAGTGTGGCTGCTGTTTACAAACCTGTGCTATTGATTATATAGCTCATTTCACACGCTCATCGCTGTAATAGAAAAATTAATCATTTTGTTGAGAAGAGAGAGGAGGAGCGTTGACGTGATTCCACACCGCAGGACAAGTGTATGAAAGATCCCTCATTTGGAACAACAATCAAATCAAAAAGAAAGATGGTGAAAAGGAAGATGTATGATGTGATGTATTTCCCCCTTCAGCATTTGAAAAGAATGCCGTTTCAGGTTTAGACTTTCTGTAATTTTATTTGAATTGTTACCTGTGTTTTAAGTAATGCTTAAATCAGCATTGTCGGGCGGTTCTAAAAGATGTCAGCAAGGTCCTTGTGGCAAAAACGCCTTGGTGGTTCTAAAGTATTATCATCTTTACTGTAGAGAAGTTGAAATCTAGTGCACTGTGAAGATGATGCTTGTAACCCCAAGGCTAACCTGGGGCCATTAGCAGCCTTTGAAGCTACAAATGGCAACTGGATTTATATTCACACAGTAATGTACAATATTTGTTGCATTCTTTGCTTCTTACTTTTACTTAGAAATGTGGTAGAAATTTTCAGTTTGTTCAAATTGTTCCTACTTCATGGAGGCTACCTTATACCGGTTAAAAAGACAAACACATTTTGTATTGTTCTGTGCATATGTGGGATAATACCCTCTACTTGAGTATTCTTATGGAGTGCTGGTTTTTAAAAGAATCCAACGGGTTATCAGCCAAGGTGCAGTGCCATTCCCAGCACAGCCACCTTTCTTTTTAACTTGAAATGGACTTCTCCGTTTAAAAAGACAGCCACTCGCCAAAGACATCTCCCATCCATTGTTATTCCTCTGTGTTTGTCAAACTCTAGGTTTGTCCCCCTCCCACAGTGAACTCATCTTTGATAAAAACCTGTTTCATGGCTTTTCCTGTGGGCTTCTTGTGTCTCTCTGTACTTTACTGAGAGACATACTACTTTTTTCTCAAAACTGCTAAGATTTTTTGTGGGTTTCATATATGCGAATCCATATGAAAAGTTGTCCTTCATGTACAGTGATTTTAACTACCACTTTCATTAAAGCACACCCACACAGCACAGCCTGTTCTATGAAGTTGTAATGCTCATAAGTGATAGTAATTGGAAGATGAGATTGCTCCTGATTGATGGTGGAAGTCAATTAATTACATGATGGAGAATGCAGTTGTGGGAGAGGTTGTGGTTTGCTATCCAAGGCACATAATCTGGTGGCGGATAGTGCTTAAAGGTGATTTGTTTTGTTCCCTTTTTCCTTGTAGACCTGTCAACACCTCGAGTATTATCTCCCAGGCTGTGCATTTATGACCTGTAAGCAGTTATTTATAACTTGTGATAAAATCAGATTTTTTTGATTAGAGCTGTCTTTGCTCTTTTTATGCAGCAGCATTGTATGTTATTCATCCACTTTAGCTCTAGAGAATGTTACATTGTTCTGCAATGTTCAGAAAATGACTTTGAAGAATATTGTGTTTTAAAAAGAGCTGCTGTGATTTGAGTGCCAAAAGAAATTATATTATTTTTGCATTGCTGTCCAAAGTTAAGAAAGCTGTGTTCAAGTGAATTTGTCATCAGTCAATCTTTTCAGTGGACTGCATTGAGGTAGACAGTACAATGGAGGCTGTTTTAATACCAGTGTATTGTAGCCTTTATTCAAGCTCAGTGATAATTAAACTCATGCCGGTACTACTTGATTCTAATTGAACAAACCATGCTTTCGTCTTTTCATTGCTACTGAAAAAATCCTGTCCAAACATTTGTCCCTGACAGCTATAGTTCTTCTGTTTGTTATCCAGCCAGGTATCGATTTGTGCCTCTCATTAAGATGCAGGTCACAGGGGGCAGCAGGACCCTATACAATACCTCATCTTCTTTACCACAATGAGGGTGACACAATGAGCTGCTTTGATGGCAGGCATAGTGTCTGTCTCCCTATGATAGCTGTAACCTCTGCAACTAATTACTATGACAGCTGTCAGGGTCAAACTCTATCATTAGCAGCTTTTTATTTCAATTCCTCTTCTACTCATAGTTTTTCCTTTTGATCCACTGTTAGTTCTTCAGTGGCATTATGTTATGTTTTGACTATCGCTGTGGACCTACGTGCAGCTCTGTTTTCATATGAATCTCAGCGGTGCCTGGTGAAAGTGGGGCTGTAGGTGGTTCCTGCTGGAGCGCACTGGCGGGGGAGCTTGTCCTTCAGGCTCTCCCAGCAACAGTCACTCCGTTCCCTGACAGGCTGAGTGGCAGCAGCCAGCCCGCAAGTCTCCCAGTAATTGAAACTTCACAGCAGTCTGGACGTAGTTGTGTGTTGTCATTTTCATTGTTGCATGGTTCCTGGGGTTCTGTTTTCTAAAGGGAAACATGTTCTCTGTCAACACTTGCACATGTTCTGCCACTCACAGGAACCACCAGAAGAAGGCTAACACTAAAGGTAGATGTAAAGAAGCTTTACATTTGATTTGCTTACTTTCACTTGTAGGACATTTTCTTAAAAGCTAAATAATGAGTCACAAAGAGGCTTAATTACTAATATCAATTTGCTTTTATCTGCTGTAAAAAGGTCCAAAAATGAATGATTTAACAATTGACATTTAAATCATAAAATGCCATTTGTCAAACTTGGAATTAAACTACAGAATTACTGTTTTTAATTTTCCCATCACATAGAGTTCATCTGTGAGATGACTGCTTCATATAGAACTTTAAAGGTTTAAATTGAATAAAAAAATACATTATTTTTGGTGGCTAACATGTGATCAATGTGGATTTGTGTAACATACAACATAATCCAGCCATCTGTTGTTTCTCACGTTTTGTTGTTGTTAAAATCAGACTGTTATTTTTTTTTTTTTTTTTTTTTTTATATTGAATGATTTTGCCCCCTGTGGAGGAAAAGTGGCCCAATGGCCAATCAATCACTGGCCTCAGCTTTTTACCCAGACACAGACTCCAACCCTGAGGCCCACTTTTCAATCAAACTTACTGTCATCAATCTTTGCTGGCTCTGAACACTAGTCTGGGTGCGGTTCTACCTGATGGCCTTGGTTTTGTTGTTTTGGCCAGTGATCTACAAACATTTATACTATACAAAAAAGTATTCCTTTTCCAAAGTGTTCTGTTTTCTGTTATTATAAATTACCAATGCACTGACGATATAGGCCAAGCATCTATCATGCCCATATAAGCTTTGCTGTTATTTTTAGACTGTAAAAAGATTTTAAAAAAAGTAAAGTTAGATTTATTTCTAAAGCACATTTAAAACGACCTCAGTCGACCAAAGTGCTGTACAGTCAGTGCAGAGATCAAATTAATTAATAGTACAAATAAAACCAGATAAAACAAAACAATTATACACAATCAAAAACCAAGATAAAAACATAAAACCAAGATAATCCCATTTAGCATATATATTGAGAAAAGATTTGGACCCAATATGGATCCTTGGGGGACCCCACATTTAAGAGGAAACATGGAGGAGGAGTACTGGCCTAGAGTCACAAAGAAAGTCCTAAGAAAAGATATTTAACCATTAAGAAATCTAACAAATAATAAGAAAAGTCGATGGTATTTATTTAACTATATATTTAAGCTAATTTAGTTGATGACCCCCGATCTAAACCATTTCAGCGCTGTACTTTTTCAATTCCACAC
Organism: Perccottus glenii; assembly: GCA_024416835.2. NCBI lineage: Eukaryota > Metazoa > Chordata > Actinopteri > Gobiiformes > Odontobutidae > Perccottus > Perccottus glenii. Next base: position 22,498,155 of record CM044547.2, on the reverse strand, counting down.
ATGTCACCAGGCGAGATAAAAGAATGTTGTGATCAACTTAATCTCACCAAACACTTTTTGCACTTTTTGGGCCGCTTCTTTTGTGAAAAGATGGGCTATTGCTACAGGTAGGGCAAAAACAACACCAGGTGAGGAGGTAGGCTTTAAAACATGCTTTAACAACAACAAGTGTTGTACACTACTAAACCAGAATTATCTTGGCATAAAGCTTAAAACAATGATACAGCTAACATTAATCTGTACAGAGCTGACAGACGGCTGCTGGTACACACTGGAGCAATCTCCCTTTGTATCATACTCGTTAATGCGAGTAGGGATACAAGGATCAACTCTAAACCGTTTCATTCAGTTAAACCCAAAACCTTGTTCCACTATCAGCCTTCTAGTTGTTTATTATGCCCTTGTCTTTTCCCATTCTGTCTTTATCTCTGTTCTTCTCTCACGTACGCACGCACGCACACACACACACACACACACACACACACAAGAACACACATAGGCACAACAGGCATTACCAGTCACTAATGTGATGTTCTGTGATTTTTCCACTACCTCTGCTTCACAGCAAGAGATAATACAGCATAGCAAGAATGTTTGTTTGCTTCTTGCGCACACACACACACACACACACACACACACACACACACACACACACACACACACACACACACACACACACACACACACCAGTGTCCATCTTGTCAAAGCTGCCAGAGAAAATCAGTGCCTGCTCTTTCCTTAAACTGTTCCATTTGATGCTTGGCTGGGTTGAAAATTACTTTGGGTAAAGCTTAACATTTTTAATGCTACAAGCCCCACACCTCTTCCTTTGCTCACCCCGATACTCCACTACCTTCCACCCATGTGAAAACTGCAGTCTCCAGCAAATATGTGCCTTTTTGGTGAGTCTTGTGTACTTGAGTGGCACGCCAATTGCATTTAGGTTCAGATGACTGGTCTTGGCTGATAATGTTCTGACAATTAAATTTCTCAAATATTAAAGGACATTTGATGGGTTTTGAATTGGGGGCTGTTTAAGCTAAAAAAAACATTTTTTTCACACAGTGTATAGTTTCTGCCACATGAGGGGCTTTGGTAAAGATGTGGGATTTGCAAATGGTGCGTAAAGACACTACACAAAGTACAGTATATCGTACATGTATCCTCAACGATCAAATTATCTTGACAACTTTTTTTGCAGAAGAACCCATTAATACACAATGATCTTTTTTTAAAAAAAAAACATGACTATCCACTTGCTTTGATGTTGTCATTGCTAAACTTTCTGTTGTTCACACCTGCTTTAGCAGTGTGGTTCTTTATGTCCCTATTATTGCAGACATTTTAACTGTATTTATAAGTAAGCCCTTCTTCTCGGCCTTTTTCATGTTCTTTTTTTGCTACAAGTGTTATCAGAATGTCAAAGCAGGCCCAGAGAAGGTGCGAGAATAACAACTCTAAAATGTAACCGCAGTATGTCTGGCACAGTGGTTTAGGTGGTCGAGCAGTCATCCTATAACTCAAAGGTTGGTGGTTTGATTCCCAGTCTCCCGTCGTTGGGTCCTTAGGCAAGACACTTAACCCACCATGCCTCCAGTGCTGCAGCACTAATGTGTATGACTGTGGTGATTGGAGAAGGCGTGAGCGCCTTGTATGGCAGCCCCCCTCTCTGTCTGCCCCAGGTGTGAATGGGGTGAATAGAATTATCATGTTAAGCGCTTTGGTACAACCAGGTACAAAAAATGCACACCATTTACCATTCTGAAATAAATAAATAATTGTATGTGTTTAAGAACCTTCCATAGCCCTTCTGGAAAAGAGTCTGTTTTGTGTGGAAATGTTTTAGGCTTTAAGTTGTGATGGCAAATGTCTTAAAACAAAAAATGTATTATGCTTTCCAGTTTTTTCCAATTGCTAAGACACATTTTCTGAAACATTGAACCCATTTCACTAAACACCAAACACAATTCTCACAACTGAGCAAAAGCTTACTGTTATTTTTGAATTTTTACTTTATCAGAAACGACACACACAGAGCAGAAATAAGACACTGCACAGCAAAACACTAAACTTGTTTAATAGAAGATTGGCAAGTACAAACAATGACACAAATAATAATTCAAGCCTCAAGAAAATAAACAGAACTGCATTTTAAAAAGTTATTGACAAATGACAAGTAGTACAATGACTTTGTAGCATTTTACAGTAATATAGTACTGTAACAGTACAATACAACAAATCAGGTTTGTATATTACATAAAGCAATATTTATTCTGACTTACCAGAAGGACTTCATCCACATCACAGGCAATGTTCTCTCTAGCCAGACAACATGGGAATAAAAAGGTCTGGTGTGCCTGATCCAGCCCTGACATGCCTCAATAAAGATATCATCACAGGCCAGGTCCATTGCCTACAGAAGGGTTTCTTGAGTGTAGGGGTTGCCTATCATAAACCTTCCACCTCCATGCAGAAAAAAAATCTTCTATTGGGTTTAGTAAAGGGCCAATTTGGTGAAAGAAAGACCATAACATACTGGCGATTCATTCACTCTCTTTCTTGGAAACTGACATTGTTCCAGACAAGAACATAAACCGTATCTTCTCCTTGTTCATTTTCACAAGCAAAGAGGACATCACGGAGACCATCCAAGAAGGTTAACAAATGCTGTGTATTATATGGCTCCAAAACAGCGTGATGGTGTAGCACTCCCAGCCAAGTTACTGATGGCAGCACACAGTGTCACATTTCCACCACGCTGACCTGGGACTTGCGCTACTATGGCCAATAATGTGTATGCCTTTGTTCCTCCTCTTTGCCAGATTGAATCCGTCTTCATCAGAAAAGATGTATTCATGAGGCCTGTCATTTGCATCCAATTCAAAAACTCTCTGAAAAAACAAAATAAAGTATAAACATTTTTATATTATATTTTTACAGTAACAGAATACATCAAGATTAGAATTAGAAATAGTTTTACTTAACTTGAACATATTGAAATTGTTGTTCTTTAACCCTCTCAGAATTCCTTTCAAAAGGAACCCTATATATTTGTTTTATGCTCACTCTGTTTTTCTGGAGCACCCGATCGATGATGGAGAGGCTTACCCTGTTGATTTCTCTGAAATTGTTATTGTCTCTTATGTTTTGCTATATTTGCCACAGTTTTATTGCATTGTTTTGTAAAATCATTTCAACAATTAAAGCTTCTTGTTGCTGGTTAAATAAAGGCAGACTTCCTCCCACACGGTGCACAGAGGGTCCCTCTGTCCTGCCTCTCTCATACTCATATCATGAACCACCACACTTGGCCTTTGTCTTTGTCTTGGTCTGTGTCCTGGTTTTAATCTGGGTGGTGGCTTTTGTTTTGGACCTGGTTCTGGTCTGAGTCCTGGTCCTATTTCTGGCCTTGGTTCTGGTCCGGGTTCTGGTGGGGCTTCTGGTACAGGTTCTTGAATTAGTCTGAGCCGTCCTTGTTCTTGTCTTCTTCCAACAAGAGCTCTTGCCCCTCTGGCATCCATATTTAGCAGCAAACTTGCATTATAGTGATTGTAGTTCTTTAGCAGTAAGTGTATTCAGCTTTGAGTTGTTGTGTGTTAGTAGTGACAGTTGTGTTGAAGTTGTCTGAATTCTGTTTTGTGTTAACTTTTTGCATCATGTGTGGTCTAAATGTCAATTGTGTTAAAATGGATGAGAAAGTGTTAAATGTTTTGCCAAAAAGAGAGTTCAGGTTTTGCAAATTGTGTGTAAATGTACAATTGTGTTTGAGGTTTGGACCAAAGAGTCTAGTTTTTGAGAAATGAGTTAAAGCAGTTGGTGTCTTGGTTTGGGGATTTGCTTTTAATCAAGGAAAAACTGTAAAATAATTACTGTTTGACATTTGACCAAAATATAGACACTTAACTTTTACATACCAATGTCTGCTTTTCCCGATCTATTGAACAAAACCCTACTCACAAATGTTGCAACCAAATCTCTCTAAAATTTGACTTATTGGGCCTGAAACTAAAGATGATAAAAATCTCAGTTTTAACTAAGACACTATACAGAGTTACTGCATAGACACAGCTACTAGTTACAACTTTGCCTTTGTATGGAAGGTTGACCTTTTGACTGTTCCTTTCTGACAGACTACAGTCTATGCTCCATCTGCTTTTATACACACTGCTGTACCTCTGTCTTGTCTTGACGGGTGTCCACTCAACAGTCCTTTACATATGGGCAGGCAGAGCTCGACCCTACGCAGGGTGTGGTGCCCACACATTGTGCCAGTGTTGGGGCTAGACGGCAGGTCAGACTCTAATTGGCAGAGTTCGTTGCTGGTACTCGGCGCCAGGCCTTCATACTGTCAGCTAATTGGCACTGCGAGAGAGTATCGGCGGGGCTCGGAAGCGGCAGTGCTTCGATTGATGGATGGATACCGGTGTCAGGAAAGCTTCTCACTGACACCAGAGCTTGTACAGTCAATTTACTGCCTGGGTTTCAATGTGAAAGACATTTATTATATATGCGCTTGTTCTCATTTGTTCTAAACACAGTGGCCCTCTGGCTGGAACTGCCATTATTATACGTGAGAGTAAACAATGAATGCATTTGATGTGTTCATGTAGACTAATGATCCAATAACTGTTAAGTGCAGTATTTTACCCTACCTGTTCTATAGTTGAATATGTTTGATGAGCTGCACATTAAAAAACTAGTTAGTTAGTTAGTTATGGTTGAGTAGTCCAAGTTCTACAAGTTGACATGGAAACCTGAACATTAAGAATAGAGATCTCTTTTTCTCACCATTTAGAAAATTATTATATGCTACAGCTATAACATATTGTATACAATTATTAGTTAAAAGTAGGGCTTGGATGGTTTGAGAAATGTGACAGTTGAGGTTGAATATCTTAAAGTGTTATTGTCAATACTAATCAAGTCATTGTGAGACTGAGTTGTAAGTACACTGTATGTGTGACAAATATCTTTTATTTAAGCCTCCACTTTTTTCTTATGTTGCTCAGTTTTCCCTTTGGTGCTGACAGTAGAGCAGTATTAATGAGGTTTACGCTCGGCTAATGCTGCTGGAGGGAAAAATTTGATTGAACGATGGCACATTTTTAAACATATGGATGAGTGTGAAAATGACAAGGAAGTATACAACATAGTGAGAAGCCAAATATCTCAATGAGCTATAGACCAGTGTGAGAATGTAAAGAGGATACAATATACAAATGAATATGTAAATAGTTATTGATTCCCAAAAGCATCTTATTAGACCAGACTTCAATCTAGAATACAAAATTGTTGGCTTTGCTTTTTGGTGTTTCTAAAGCAATGATAGAAAGCAATAATTGACCTTAAAACAAGTTCTACATCTGTAGTTCAATTGACTGAGTTCAATTCTCTGCTCAAGCCAGTTTGCTGTTTACTGTATCATGGCCCAAAGAAGGATAAAAATGTCAAAATATTTTGCTAATCAGATTGGCGATATGGCTAACTTAGTAGATATGGCTTATGTATTATCATATAAAAAATACAGTGAAAGTATTCTATTTGCTGGGTTTTTGCTTCACATAAAAAAAAAATAATAATAATAAATAAAATTGGATTGGGACTCCTAGAACAAATAGACCCAAGCTGGAAATTAAACTGGTGTTGCTCCTTATGTAGAAGGTACTCCAGATGAGCCACTGAGGAATAGAGGGAATATGCATATAGTACTGGGGAGTTATGAATGTAGAGGTGACCCTCAAACAATTGATACAGAGCTTTAGACAGAACCTGAAGGTGGACCGTGGCCCCCTCCTGCTTTATCAGGCCTGGAAGTACCACCTGCTGCTTACTGGAATGAATATGTATTAATACACAGCATGGGCACAGCAGCGCTGACAAACGTACAGTATGCCTTCAGCATTAGCATGAAAAGACTAAGTCACTGTCACGTTCATCAAGATTGTTTCAAACAATAAAATGAATCTGTATTTCACGTGAGCACATGTTCAGAGAGCGATCACACATGCAGCTAGTGCCGTTCACGAGGTCCAGTGTCGCGGACACATCCCGAGGCTGTCCCTGTCTCTCTGCGTGTCTTCTCCTATTGTTTTTCAATCTCTGTCTCTCTCCTATTACCTGCTGGAGGTTGTTTCTCCTCTTTTATTTCTCTCTCTCGCTTTCTCATGTTCACTTTGCTCCCTGGGGACATCTGTTGTCCAAAGGCAATATGCTTCGCTCCACTCACAGGTCATTCACTGTGTCCTCTGCCGTCAAGGAAAGGAATTTTCCGCCTCTGCCGTATGTGTCTGACTGAATGTGTGTTGGCATTCTCCACACTGTTTTCCTCTGCCTCCGTTCTCTCCTTGCATCCTATTATGCTCATGGCTCACCGTTAAACAGGGATGTGGTCAGGAATTAGGAATTAGTGTGTTTCGACAGGAGGTTCCATCCAAAATGAAACATAAGATTGGAAATAAGTTGAAACGGTTGCTGTTTTTGGGCATATTAACAGCATCTATTTCTTGGCTTAGATCAGTGTCACTACATGATCCAACAATTACTCCCTTTGTCAATTTTCTAAAATAAGTAAATGGTAAGTAAATAGGAAGTTCCCCCAACCTTCACCCAAAAAAGTTGAATGTGGCTTAGGTGTCCTGCATGATCTTGAAATACCATTCCCAGATAGAAACATTGTGCAGAACACTGAACTTGTGCACCCACTGGATTCTCACAACATTTTTGAGTTCACAAACTTACAAAATACATCTAGTACGGCTCCAAGCAAAGCACTGAGTCTTGACTGGCTGTGGTTTGACCAAAGATGTGGCAGTACTGACAGGCATGGGTGTGTCATAGGCTTGATGACATAGAGAGCGTTTTACTAATGTAAACAACATTGCTCCGATAGGATAAAATTGCCGGTTACTCACAGATGATGGATTCAATCACCAGCCAGTTATTTATTTAAAGTATCTGCCTGTTGTAAAATATTTCTATGGAAGATGGTAATGTGTCAAAGGTGAGCCAGGTAGCAGAACACTGTAGTGTGCAAAAGTGGTTACAATAGGCTAAGACGAAGGTGAAGATAGCCCTTGGCAGTGTTGGGTAGCGTTACTTTTCAAAGTAACTCGTTAGATTACATTGTTACAGTGCCTACAAATGTGTTACATTACTGTGTTACTCTCTGATAAAACTAACTCATTAGAGTACTCTTGCATCACTGTGTGTGGCCCATACTCCATCTATCGCTATTCATGACAGGCTTTATTTTCTAATGGCAGAGCTTTATTCATTTATACTTTCAGTTTCACAGCTGTTTGGTGGCGAACAGGAGTTTAACACGTAGCCAATAACATGTTGCATGCTTTTGTAATTAAAGAAAAGGTTTGAAAGAAAACTTTCACAGGCAGCAGCGCAGAACTTTGTCCTGTAAACAGAGTGGAGACATGCTCTAGTCAGCTGCTTTGATCAGAGGCCCTTGTGAAAAGAAACAGGCAGTGCAGTGATAAACTCATGTCCAGTAAGTCTTAAGCCTACACGTCATCAGCTCACTGCACCATCCTCGTGCCCAAACGGCTGCACAGGTGATTGATATTCTCTATTGGGACAATAAAGAGTAACTTAATGTCCTGTAGACCCTCTGAGCTTCAGAGTGCTTCCTACTTTTCTTCTACCCACAGAAGCATTGTCTCATGGTCCTTTTGTTCACTCGGCATGGCCCCCCTGTTTCCACATTGGTTCAGACTACTTTCAAACATGCCCCCCATGTCTTGGTAATGAACCTCCAGCTCCTCGTCTCCTTTTTCCCCCGTGTGTTGGACATGACAGATGACTGGCGACCTCCAGAGGTTCCCTCCCTAGGGCTCTAGATAAAGGCGGCTCCAACCACAAGATGATCAATCAGTCAGTTTACACCGCAGGCGGCTGATCAGCCAATTAATCAATCTCTAAGCCAGCAGATGTTGTGGCTGTCCCTCAGTGAAGGAGCTGGCAGTGGAGTAGTGGAGCTGATGTCTCCAACAAAGGCTGTGGGGCTTCATACATCTATGAGGAGAAAAGAGTGATCATTCATTTTTCTACCAGAATGTAAATCTTGTAAGACCCATTCATTTTCACATTAGGTTATAGAAAATTCACTCTTTAAAATGTAGAACACCTTCAAGAAAACATGGTTCTGGTCTTCCTCATTTAAAGTTACGGGGTAAAAATAAGCCCATAATTTGGACGAGGTGTAAAAGAGATGTAAATGTGTGAGTGGGCTGACACCTGTCCCAGCATCATTAAGGCCAGCTGGTTCAGATCAAGCTCCTGTTGACCTCTGTTCAGTCAATGAGCTCCAGACTGCACAAAGACTACATTTTAACATGTCCTTAAACAGCCAGCAGTTAAGATAAACGCACAAACATTGAGTCACCCACACTCACCACCTACAGTTCTTGGCCCCTGGTCCCTGTCCTGGAGAGGTCATCCCTTTTGACCTTCTGGGTCAGGGCATCATTATTCACTGTGCTAAAAGATCCCAGGGGAGTCTGAGGCTGAGGCAGTTTGTCTTTTGGCCACTCAAGCTGTATCTTTCAGTCTTTTTGCCTTTACTTTACAAAAATGAAATTTGAAAACAATTATTTTTTTGGTCTTCAGACAATTTGGTTTAATATTTTTTGCTCTCACTTGCATGCACATTTTCACCTCATTTGAATTTGAACTAGAAATATGAAAACAAAATAAACTATTGAACTTGCTTTATTATGACAATGCACCATCCATAGTATCTGTTGGATGTGTGTCCTGGTGGCTAGAATGGATAGAGGTCTTTTGAAAATAATAATTTTTAAAAATCTCATAATAGTTGGTGTTTATAAGGTGTATTTGGAAGTTAGGGACATTGATAGGAAATATAAAAATAAATAAAAAAAAACATACAGATGTAAAGAGATGAAGCATCAAGGTGCAATTATTAGTCCTTACTCTACAATCAGAGCTCTTTTAAATGTTTTTTGACAGGGTCTAAAAGAAAAAAAAAACACACACCCTTTTACACACTATCTTATATTTGAGTTTAGTGTAAGTTAGGCTCATTAACTGACCACGTTATATTGTACATAATCGTACTGCCTCCATTGGTGGCTAATAGCCAGCCTTAGACCTATAATTGTTGCTGTTCAGAAAAACCTTTCAGTGCAAAATAGGCACCCACAGTTTCTATTATTGGGATGTATGTTTTATTGCTTGCTTTATTCTGAGGGTAATGTGTACCTCTGCCAATAAGGGCCATGTTAGGTGATAATTTTACACTCCATCACTTAGCTGTGATAGCTTTTAAAGAATTACATGCTATCGTTTCAGAAGCACTTAGAGTGGGACGACTGTGTGGCAAAGCCATAGAAAAATAGCTTTATGTCCCTGGTGGGAAAAGGTAGAATATTTTAAAGGACATTTCAAATTTCCAGACAGTTCTCTCAAAAATGTAGGTCTTCTTCCAACCATCTTGTCATCCATTTTCTCTCCATCTATTGACCTCTCACTCCCTCCTTTTCATCTCATGCGTGCTCTTCTCCTGTTTCCCTCTATCCATCTCTAACCTTCAGCTTGCCACCTCCACCTCCAGCGTGCCAATTAACACCGGAGCATGGTCACATTATGCTGGCCTTTGACCTCCTCCCTGGCAGTGGGAGCACGCACTACCCGAGGCCCGCTGCTTCAGTATTAGTTTGTCACACGGCCCTGTCGCGCAGCTCTGTGATAGATGGGCCCTGGCACATAGCTATGACCCGCCGTGCTGCACGCAGTCACTCGGAGGCTGTGAGGGAGCATTGATTATTATGCCGGTCATGACAGGGGTGAATCAGGCCTGAAGTTACATTGGCTGTGGTAGACAAAAGAGAGCACGGTTATGGATGAGGTGCTGTTAGTTAATGTGATGGGTTTGATTTGTGCTCTATTGATCATGGTATGTTTCAAGTTATTTTCATCTAGCATCATTTATCAGCATGTAGTAGCAGACTTGCAGTGTAAGTCACCTTAGGTCTCCATCAGTGAGGTGTGAAATGAAAATGTATGATGAACATATTTGCTAAGAGCCATAACAGTAGTGGTAACAGCTAGGGATGCTCATTTTGATTAATTTTCCTGACCGACAACCGCCGCTCCTTAATCGATTATTAACCGTTAACTGATAAGATTATAATATTGAATTGGCACTAACGGCTTAGTGTACAACGTCCTGGTCCGTGGCGTAAACACGCTACAAAAGAAAGCCTGCGTTGTGCTTGCGTCGTCATGCAATAGGCGATATAAACCATTTTAACACGTTACAACCACAGCGCCCGACACCAAAGCCTTTTTACAGACAAGCACAAAGATTTAGTTTGGACTTGTATTACCTTTTGACGGGTCTCTTGGACTGAAACAGCAACAAATGCATGTAAGCGGCGTGTCTTTCTGTCCGTAAAAGGTCCAGTGAATAATATTCAGTAAAATAATTAGGTCCACAAGACATGTTATTATCCTCCAAGGCTCAAAAACTGCAGAGAAGTATTTCCAACTTGAAAACTGCTGCGACATTTTTGTCATTTCTATTAATAATAAAAGCCATAAGTCCGCGAAAAAGCTACTAAAATGCTAACAGGAAGTGTTAGCCTTCGATTGACACCTTTTTCAGCCAATTGTGAAAAGTTTTGACATGGGCGGGACCTGGATATGCACCAATGGCCGCACAGACATCTTCAGGCATGTGTCAGGTGTGTGGTTGCGCCTGCCGACGTGCTCCGTGAGTTAATAAATATAAGCTATATAGTAGGCTATTTTATTTTTAAACCATGCAGCAAACAAACAAATAAAAAAAAACTTAAAAAAAAAACTTTTTAAACCGTTTAACTGATAGTATTAATCGGTCAAAATATTTACTATAGGTTAACGGTTAAACGGTCAATATGAGCATCCCTAGTAACAGCTTTTGAGCTGCTCTCACAATGATGTATTTTTCAAATCCAAATCGCATAACTTTGCTGATCTAAAAATGAATTACCTTGAACTTGTTTCAAAACCATGCATTTTTTTTACAGTGTAATTTAGTGTCATTATTTTCATTTGCACTGTTTATTTCAACCATGAGCTATTTCTACAAAGGGAAAATTATGATAATGCACACAAATGTAAATAATGTATTGTCGACAATGGAACACTTGGATCCCAGCAGCAAAGTGATTTGAGAGGTTACTGAGAATCAGGTCATTCAAATGAGAAGAAACGTCATGTACAGTGCCTTGCGAAAGTATTCGGCCCCCTTGAACTTTGCAACCTTTTGCCACATTTCAGGCTTCAAACATAAAGATATGAAACTGTAATTTTTTGTGAAGAATCAACAACAAGTGGGACACAATCATGAAGTGGAACAAATTTATTGGATATTTCGTAAAAAACTAAAAAATTGGGCTTGCAAAATTATTCAGCCCCTTTACTTTCAGTGAGGATCTCTGAATGATCCAATGTTGACCTAAATGACTAATGATGATAAATGGAATCCACCTGTGTGTAATCAAGTCTCTGTATAAATGCACCTGCACTGTGATAGTCTCAGAGGTCCGTTTAAAGCGCAGAGAGCATCATGAAGAACAAGGAACACACCAGGAAGGTCCGAGATACTGTTGTGGAGAAGTTTAAAGCCGAATTTGGATACAAAAAGATTTCCCAAGCTTTAAACATCCCAAGGAACACTGTGCAAGCGATAATATTGAAATGGAAGGAGTATCAGACCACTGCAAATCTACCATGAGCTGGCCGTCCTTCTAAACTTTCAGCTCATACAAAGAGAAGACTGATCAGAGATGCAGCCAAGAGGCCCATGATCACTCTGGATGAACTGCAGAGATCTACAGCTGAGGTGGGAGACTCTGTCCATAGGACAACAATCAGTCGTATACTGCACAAATCTGGCCTTTATGGAAGAGTGGCAAGAAGAAAGCCATTTCTTAAAGATATCCATAAAAAGTGTCATTTAAAGTTTGCCACAAGCCACCTGGGAGACACACCAAACTTGTGGAAGAAGGTGCTCTGGTCAGATGAAACCAAAATCAAACTTTTTGGCAACAATGCAAAATGTTATGTTTGGTGTAAAAGCAACACAGCTCATCACCCTGAACACACCATCCCCACTGTCAAACATGGTGGTGGCAGCATCATGGTTTGGGCCTGCTTTTCTTCAGCAGGGCCAGGGAAGATGGTTAAAATTGATGGGAAGATGGATGGAGCCAAATACAGGACCATTCTGGAAGAAAACCTGATGGAGTCTGCAAAAGACCTGAGACTGGGACGGAGATTTGTCTTCCAACAAGACAATGATCCAAAACATAAAGCAAAATCTACAATGGAATGGTTCACAAATAAACATATCCAGGTGTTAGAATGGCCAAGTCAAAGTCCAGACCTGAATCCAATCGAGAATCTGTGGAAAGAACTGCAAACTGCTGTTCACAAAGGAGGAATGGGCAAAAATTTCAGTCTCTCGATTTTCAAAACTGATAGAGACATACCCCAAGCGACTTACAGCTGTAATCGCAGCAAAAGGTGGCGCAACAAAGTATTAAGTTAAAGGGGCTGAATCATTTTGCACGCCCACTTTTTCAGTATTTTATTTGTTAAAAAAGTTTGAAATATCCAATAAATTTCGTTCCACTTCATGATTGTGTCCCACTTGTTGTTGATTCTTCACAAAAAATTACAGTTTCATATCTTTATGTTTGAAGCCTGAAATGTGGCAAAAGGTCGCAAAGTTCAAGGGGGCCGAATACTTTCGCAAGGCACTGTAATGTATATTCAAGTGTTCAAGTGTGGGTTAGTGGTGCTGGTTAATTACAGTTTAGAGAGACCTTTTTTAAGTTTTACAACCAACTGGTGTTTTACTACTGTCTGATAAAATGAGTCCTCCTGTTTTTATCCACTTTTAACTTTAATATTTTGTATGTCAACCTTTTGCAGCAGTTACAGCAGCACATCTCTCTGGCATCATGTCAGTATATTACCTGAGAACTTCAACACTAATGTTCTCCCAGGGCTTTTTCTGTGAGGGAACATGATCTAAATCTCTTTATGATGGCTCTATTCAATATTTTTGTGGGACTGTGTAGATACATCCTTAGTTTTCCGGGTATTTTAATGGCCAAACAACAACAGCAACTGAAACCTCTTAAATAAGCCAAGTGTTCTAATACTTTTGGCAACCACTGTATGTTATTTCTCTTTTCTTTCAATTGTAACCCTATTTAAGAAATGATGTGTGGGTGAACATTTTGTACTCAAAGCAGGTGTGAGAGAAGACTGAGCACAAGGCACAGATTGGCGAGAGAACAGGAGGTGGGTGGGGGACCTGACACAGCAAAATCCACTTGTTTTCATCCTTCTTCCATCCTTCCTCCCCTGTTTCTCCTCCTCTCCCCTTCTGCCCTCGATCCCGGCTCAAACTGCGGCAGTCGGCTAATTAAAAAACATGGCTGTCCTTAATTATTCAGCGGCTGGCTAATTGATATTCACAGAGGCGTTCCCCTCGCCTAAACGATCCGCTTAATCTGACCACCATGGTCTCACTTTCCAGCTCCCGTCACCCTGCGTTGCTGTGCTACTGTATATGCAAGACCAGACAAGTACAAGATGGAGACTGAAAAGTTTACAGTTGAAGATATAATAGATTTAGAACTTTACGTTGGCACAGCAGGGAAAAGTTTTGGCAATATTCTCCTCTGTGTCAAGGGTTGTTGCACAGGAAAATTAATTTGAGTCAGGCTGAATAAGAATTAGTGAATTAGCCCCAACAAATTACTTTATCTTCTGTTCTTGTAAAGTTGTCAAATAGCTTCCAGAAATAAAAGTTATTTATGAAAGGGGATGGTTAATGACAGTGATTCATCAATGTCTAGATTTCAAAGCCTAATATTTGCTGCTGTATGTCTATGATATTTCAGACATAGATGAAAAAGGTTTTACAAGTGAAGAAAGTGCATATGGACATCAGGTTATAATACAAATAAGTATTGTTATTAACTGATGTACATGAACACACTAAAGTTGGAAGAACATCTTTGTAACTTGAACACTTCCTGTTTGATGAGCACACCAACACAACATTACTTCACTCCTTTCCATGTCTAATAACTTCCTAGAGACACACTCCTCTCAGGCTTTGAGTCCCGTGTCAGCAGCCGGCTCACCACTTTTGACATCCCCAGTGATAAATGACTGTTTATTCTCCTCTTCTTCTCTTTGTTTCTTATCTTTTTTTACGCTCTCAAGTTCACTTTTAAGTATTCTTTTTTGTAATTCACCGCTCACTCTGTAACCCCCCCTCCCTTTTCCTGCATTGTAGCCTCTCTTCTCCATCCTCGACCGCCTCTTCATTAGCTAAACAAAAGGTCCACGGGTGGCAGTGAAGTCTACCCTATTGTTTGGCCTTTAGTATGATTAGATTATCTTTAAAGGCCGCTGAATGGGGTTAATCAGTCGGAAGTAATCCTGACATAGTGTCTGTTTGAGCCTGTGTGTTTTCAAAGAGGGGGACCAACCTGCTTATATGGAAATCGGACACATGCGGGGGTGCACGCCTAACATACACACACATACATAGCGCATAAAAAATAAAATCCCTTGGCACACATTTCTGTCACAACCTCTCTTCTTTTAATGACCCCCTTTAGTCTCGCCTTCAGCACACATTTATCTCAGGGCCCGCTTTCTGTGGGTACAGCTGCTTTGCCTGGTGAGCGAATGTGTGTGTTTCATATCAGTGTCTGAGTTGTTGTTTGCGTCTCGGCATCTGTGAGCATCTTTTGTCTTTCAGCGCAAAGCCACAAAGTCTTTAGTTGCCACCTCTCAGCGTAACATTTCGTTTGGACACATTTGTGACCCCTGCCAATCCCTTTGCTCACGTTTGCCTGTGTCTTTTCATTTATCTTCTCTTGTTGCTAAATTGAGTTGTTGGTGGGAGACAGGTTTTTGGCACCCAACTTTTGCAATCTATCCTGGAAGCCTTGATTGAATGCTAGGTATTAATCCCCACTTTAAAGGTCATAATCTACCTTTTGCAGCGGGCTTGTATAGCTCACTTTATAGGGTGCACCTTTAGAGTTCTAGCATTTCTACACCCTTCAAATATCAAAATAAATGTATGTCTATGTATGCATATTAGATATTACTTTATGATTTTATAATCCATAGAAATTATAAAAAAATAAATCTATCTATCGCAACCTCCCTCAGTATGCCTATGTTCAAGCCAACATGAAGTGCAATACTTGATACAAAACACAATGGCATCAGAGTGATTTTTTTTTTTTTAAACTTCAATACTATAATTGGTGCACTTGCTTAGTTTGGAGCATCCCTCCTTGACTTTCCCCTCACTTCCCCGATGCAAGGACAGGCTTGTGGTGACTTTGCTCATCACAATGCATAGAGCATGCAGCTGAGCCTGCACTGCGCAGAGTATCCGAACACAGATGGTTATCAGCGCACTAGAGATTGAATGGGGTAATGCAAGTTATTTCCTATGTTAGACTTACTTCAAACTGACTCTCTTCCTCTGCTTAAAGAAATGCTTGAAGGCCCAGCATATGGCTGCATGGCTGCTTTTATTAAACTCCTGTGCAGTTGGAGTGGTCCATCTGTATCTATCAGTGTAGATATATGGATATTATTGTTAGGAGTGTATGAGTTTGAGATGAAGTGTGTATATTGAAGCAGAAGAGTGTTTCAGCCTTTCACCCAGAGCCTCTGAATACTAAACCTTTCCAAATGTCATTTGAAAAAGCTCATGGTTGATTCAATGCATCCTTACACTTCTTCTCTTTCTCTCTCGTTTTCCTCCAATGCTCCACTCTTTCTGGAGATGAGATGCAAGGTAAGTTTAGAATTTTTGATTTGGTTCTTACTCTAGTGCTTTCATTCACGCTTTCCACATGATAGGAGCCAAGTATTTCTTTTCCATTTCATTTTCTTTTGCATCGTACATTTTCTTCCACCTGATTTACACAGCTCTCCTGCCTGAATTGTTTCGTAAATAATAGAAAAGATGGCAATTCTAGCTTGTTACTGAAGCATTGTTAACAAAAACAAGTACTTGAAAAAATGGCTTTGTTTGTGTTCCAAAGTTCAGTGTTGCTCTAAAATCAGTGTTTTTCTACCTGTTTTATTTAGTTCATTTTAAAATACAGCATGTAAACTTGTGTTTTTCCCAACCAAATCAGTTCTTTAAAACATTTTTCCTTAAGGCTAATGTTTTTATCACCTGAGCACTACCAGCTAAATCAATTACAACAAACAAAAATAGCTCATATGTATTTATCAGGTAAAGAGTCAACCATTTGTTTAGTGGAGGTCACACCAGATGAAAAGACGGTAAAAAGATAGTTTGGGTAAATTTATAGAAGCTGTTGTAATGCAGTATTTGTGAGAACGAATTTTTTTTCAGAAATAAGGGACAAAGAAACACACCAAGGTACACTGCAAAGCATGGATGAGCATGAACACTGAAACATAGACCTGTTTGTTTACACAATAAACTAAATGTCTATATTGTTTTTGAATGCACATATTCTACGTCTGTAATATGTGTGCCAAAAAATGGAGAGCACTGTGTCACATGATCTCCCTTGGGTTATGTACAGTATTGTTTAAAATAATAGCAGTATAATGTGACTAACCAGAATGTTCCAGGTTTTTAGTATATTTTTTATTGCTAAATGGCAAACAAGTTACCAGTAGGTGCAGTAGATTCTCAGAAAACAAACAAGACCCAGCATTCATGATATGCACGCTCTTAAAGCTGTGGTATTGGGCAATTAGTTGAAAGGGGTGTGTTCAAAAAAATAGCAGTGTCTGTACATTTACATTTACATTTAGTCATTTAGAAGACGCTTTTATCCAAAGTGACTTACAAGTGAGGAAAACAATGGAAGCAATTTTAACAACACAAGGTAACATAATGCATAAATGCACCAAAAACTAGTCAGTTTAAACCCAGCACAGTACAAAGCTAAGGATAGGAATTTGTTATTTATTTATTTTTTTAAATAGAGAAGGAATCAATAGAAAGGAAGTAGAATTCAGTGTTTTCAGTCAGGTATTGATGGAAGAGATGTGTTTTTTAAAGATGGCTACAGATTCTGCTGATCTTGTAGCAGCAGGTAGATCATTCCACCAATGTGGAACAGATCCAGAGAAGGTACGTGAGAGGGATTCTTTTCCTTTTTGGGATGGTACCACCAGACGTTGTTCATTTGGACAAACTCAAAACTATATTGTACAAAACGTTTTGTTTCTAGGATTTAGCAATCCTGTGAATCACTAAACTAATATTTAGTTGTATGACCACAGTTTTTTAAAACTGCTTCACATCTGTGTGGCACAAACTTGTGGCACCTCTCAGCTGTTATTCCACTCCATGACCATTTACATTTCTTGGTTTTTGCTTCAGAAACAGCTTCAGAAATCTCGATTGGATTAAGGTCCGGGGAATGGGCTGGCCACTCCATAACATTAATTTTGTTGGTTTGGAACCAAGACTTTGCTTGTTTACTCGTGTGTTTGGGGTCATTGTCTTGTTGAAACAAACATTTCAAGAGCATGTCTTCTTCAGCATGAGGCAACATGAACTCTTCAAGTATTTTGACAAATGCAAACTGATCCATGATCCCTGGTGTGTGATAAATAGGCCCAACATCATAGTAGGAGAAACATGCCCATATCATGATGCTTGCTTCACTGTCTTCACTGTGTACTGTGGCTTGAACTCAGAGTTTGGGGGTCGTCTCACAAACTGTCTGTGGCCCTTGGACCCAAAAAGAACAATGTTACTCTCATCAGTCCACAAAATGTTCCTCCATTTCTCTTAAGGCCAGTTGATGTGTTCTCTGGCAAATTGTAACCTCTTTTGCACATGCCTTTTTTTTTTAACAGAGGGACTTTGCGGGGGATTCTTGAAAATAGATTAGCTTCACACAGATGTCTTCTAACTGTCACAGTTCTTACAGGTAACTCCAGACTGTCTTTGATCATCCTGAAGCTGATCATTGGCTGAGCCTTTGCCATTCTGGTTATTCTTAGATCCATTTTAATGGTTGTCTTCCGTTTACCTCCACGTCTCTCTGGTTTTGCTCTCCATTTTCAGGCATTGGAGATCATTTTAGCTGAACAGCCTATAATGTTTTGCACCTCTATAGGTTTTCCCTACTCTAATCAACTTTTTAATAAAAGTACGCTTCCTCAGGCTTTCAAATGCATGTTCAACAAGTGCTTCATCCTTAAATAGGGGCCATCTGATTCACACCTGTTTTTTCACAAAATTGATGATCACAGTGATTGAATGCCATACTGCTATTTTTTTTAACACACCCCTTTCAACTAATTGCCCAATTGCACAGCCTTAAGAGCGTGCATATCATGAATGCTGGGTCTTGTTTGTTTTCTGAGAATCTACTGCACCTACTGGTAACTTGTTTGCCACTTAGCAATAATAAAAATACTAAATATCTGGATTATTCTGGTTAGTCACATTGTACTGCTATTATTTTGAACAACGCTGTATATTTGCATTTGTGCACAGAGTGCTTCACTAATAAGTAATTTTGTTTATCTTTTTATGTCTGCATGCATATGGATGTGCAAATGCCCAGGCCAAGCAGCTGGAAGCTACAGAGGCAGATCTACATAGGCGAGGTTTTCTACAGGGATCAGATGGCCCGGCTGGAGGAGAGGGTAAGAACTGCACCATAACGACCTATTAATAAGTCAAAGGTGAACTTAAAAACGAGGCTATCATCATCTTAGCTTAACTTCTAACATTGTGTTCACGCATTGATTACCCTGCTTATGCCATTCCTACAAAATTTAGGTAACAACTTGAAACGAAGTGTATATCCACCACACACAGTTTTGTTGAACACTAGTCGGCTAATCAGAAAAGAGTATTTATACAGCTCATGTTATAATTAAAAGATGTTAGTTCTCTTTTAGGAACTGCATGAATCCTGCTCGTTCACTTAATGCACAATACTTCAAAGAATGTAACCAAAATCCAGAACAGCAGCAGTTTGGAGCATTCATTAGATATTGATTTCACCATATTGTAATATTATAAATAGTAATTGTACTATTAAAAATCACACTCAATCACACATTTAGTTCTAAATTACGTAGTCATTATTTTTGAACCGCAAAGAATGTCACACACTGAACCCAGTTTGGTGCTGGCCTTAGGGAAGTTTTCATAAAATGGCACTATTAATTCATAATACACTCATTAACACACTTAAGTTTGAGCTGACACACACACACAGCAGGGCTGATTACCACTGATTTTCCCCAAAACACAGTCACACGTTTATTCTCCCAATTCATCCTCCCGCCCGCTGCTTTTGTTGTCATCCTACAACTCAAAGTCTGCATGCTTGGCCCATTGTGCTCAGTCTCCTTTACCCCCTGGTTTTTATTTTCAGTCTCATCTGACCTCTATTCTTGTGCCTAAAGGATAAAGGGCTAAACCTCCTGTCATCCCTGTGTGCATCCTCCTGTCCCTGAAAATGACCCTATCCTGTCATTCCTTGTGAAACCAGTGTCCTGTGGAGGTGGACAAGGGTCAGCTGCCGCACTTAGCCCGCTTCAAACGGCTGCTCCATGCTGGTACCAGTGAGAGACGGCTGTTAGGCGGGGGACCAAGGTCAAAAGCCCTGTTAAAAATGTGTTAAAAAGAATGGGCTCATGCTGCCCTCAAATCATAAGTGTATCTTGGAAAAGATGCAGTACTTAATGTGGCCAAAATGACTTTTCACGCTGGGAAGATTTTTGTCCCCTCAGGAGGGAGCAAGAAGTTAAACATGGGTAGGGAAGATGCACACATTCTTTAAAATGGATTACTACACTGATGCAACCATTGGAGGATACCCCAAAATATTAGAGGCCATTTGTAGTTTTCAAATCCATATGCATATTATTAAACATGTTTTTGATTCTTGTTGAATACTACAATATACAATATAACTTAATTGAATCTGTTGCATAAGGAAATAATATTAAATACAGGGCTCACTACTAATTAAAAGTTCAGCTGGTCACACTCATCACTACTAGGGATGTAACGATTAACTGTGAGCTGGTAAAGCGTGGATGTTGATATCATAGATTGTAAAAAAAAAATGGATGTAATCCTCCCATTGATCCCCTATTCACAGATATTGTCATTACGACAGGGCAATAAAAGAGTAGAGTTAGCGTTGAATAGAGTTGTCATGTAGTAAAAACTTAGCTCTAGAGACCAGAGCCATCTTTTGTACCAGGCTATAAACATGAGTTTTATACTTGTAAAGTCGCCATTGGGTTTCTCCTTATATTTCCGCTTTTTCCGCTGTACTTCGCTGTAAATTGCCGTATGGCGGCGCCCTTACACGAGGACCATTTAAGAGGTTGCATGAAAGAGGCTTGGTTGATATTGAGAAAATCTCATCCTCGCCTTGAAAAGGCCCACTGTGTGTCTCTCCGCTGCTGCTGCACAGACCAGTCCAGGGCCAAGTCAGCTCCGCGCGGACTTATGGTGCGCAACAAAAACAAATCTGGGTCTGAGGCTGTGCTTTACTTTCTCTAAAACAGACACAATGTCCTGTCACAGGTGGAGAACAGAGAGAATGTGAGCAGTAATCTGTGTTAGCATAGAGGCTAAACTTTAAACGGAAGCTGTTGTCCCGAGCCATAACTTATTATTTCATAACACAGTCATACTGTATTGAGGCCCTTGTTAGAGAGATGTAATAATGTTCTGGATAATGTGCTGCCTTCTGAGTCTCTGCTGCAGCCACTGAGAGTAAAGACCAGGGGTCTCCAACTTTTGACATTTACTTAGGGAATGTTGGAACTGGCTTTTGGGACGGTGATGAAAATAGTTAGTCTGAGCCTTGATTTGTGAAATAATAAAAAGGTTCTTATTCACCTCTAACTTGTCTAAACACATTTCAGCAAAGGAAATCGTGACAAAATCGAATCGTGAGATCAGAATTGAGAAACGAATTGTGACTGGACTGAATCAGTACATCCCTGGTCACTACCATTTTGACTTGACTGCACCACAATACAAAGTTCCACCTGATAAAAAAATTGACATGTAATATGGGGATGTCTGACAAATGGAACAGCATCAGTCTTTTTGTTGTCTCTGTAATATACAAATATTGCACATATTGACACAACATTAATGACAGCGCAACTGTATGTCCCACCTCCAATTCAAACACGATTGTATGTAACAACTCATGAACACACAACCAGTTAATTTCCATAGAGTCTTTATGGTAATGACAACAAACAACCCGAGTAGACTATCCCCAGTTCTACTAAGGTCTGCACACCGACTTGGTTTTTCCCATGACAGTTTTACAATTTACAACCACTTCTTCAGGGGGCAGAGGACCCCCTCCTTCTAATGGCCCCTCCTTTATTTTAACCTTTGTCCTTATCCCTTGTGACCCCTTTGGTACCAGGCACCCATGTTCTTATCTTTAACCAGATCTTCCCTGTGTGTGTGTGTGTGCGTGTGTGTGTGCATTAAACTAATAATGTTTTAAACCATACACTCTGACATTATGTTTTTTCTTTTCTATTATGTTTCTAGATGTATTACTATAATATCCCCTACATGATTATAAACCATACAAAAGTATAAACCAACCATCAATGAATAACTAAATAAGTACAAGAAATAAACACATAACATCCAAAATATTACACCACAATAGGAAGTGTAAAGTGGTTGGTTAACTGTAAACAAGTGACGTCATTCACCCAAAGACCATTACAAGACATACGATTACAAATACTATATAATCGAAGAACAATTTAGCTTAGCTCTTGTTATTGTTAAATTTGCCACTTCGGACAGTGTGATTGTAAGTGATGAGGCTCAACTACTGCACAAATTATTGACTAGAGGCACTGGCCATTCGTCAGGAGTGTACGCCTCTGGTCAATATTCATTAAATCAAAGTGTCAACAATTCACCTTCACATGCCTGAACGAAACAGAGGAGAATGAAGGAGAGCGAGTCTTAGACGCCTGCCAAAGCATTCAGAATAGGTGAAGTTATTTTTATTTGTTGCAAGTATCACTTCTAAAGAGGAACAAGAAATGCTTCCAAAGCTCTGTGTTCATTTACACATTATATTTTCAGATTACACTGTCAGGCATGTAGAGGCAAAATCCTAGAGATGGAGCCAACTGTGTGTTTGGAGAGAGGCTGTATGATCCTGTGTGTAACCAAGGATCAATGGTGGCCATATTGCATGTTGTCGTACTGTGCAGCAAGCGGCTTGGGACTCCATAGGGGGTGCAGCTTGTTTGGACTGTAGAAATAGTGCTCTTTTTTTCTCTTTTGGCCACAGTCACTTTATTGGCACTTTGTAACGGCCTTGCTACACTTTATGCAACCTACAAAGTAAAACCATTTGGTACACTTTGCACCAGTACCCTTGACACTTGCGCTTCAGGTTTAACAGCAGGAAATAGATATGACTCATGAGATCCAAAAATAATAGAATAGATTTGTTATTTATTTTCATATTTTAATAGTGGGTCTGGACCATAGATTGTAAAAAAATGGATGTAATCCGCCCATTGGTCCCCTATTCACAGATATTGTCATTATGACAGGGCAATAAAATGGTGGTTACATCCGGGCTTTTCGGCTTTTACTGCATAGTAGAACAATAGTTTTCAGATAGCATGAACAGACATATTAATCACCCCCTCCCAGGCTGTAAATATGAGTTTTATGCTTGTAAATTGTCCTTATATTTCCGCTTTTGGAGCCTGCCCTCTGGTGGACGGCGGTATATCGCTGTATTTAGCTGTATATCGCTGTATGTCGGCGCCCTTACACGAGGACCGTTTAAGAGGTTCCATGAGAGAGGCTTGGTCTGGACCAGTCCACTGACATTGCTGTTAAATCAAAAATATATGTTCTCAAAATCATTTAGATGGTTTTTAGACATGAGATTGCTAGAATCATGTCTGTGTCACTGACACAGTACCCTCAGCTGGACAGAAACCTCCCAAAACCTTTCCTGCTAAGGTTTTTAGAATGGAGAATTTATGCTAAACGTTATGCACTTTATTTGCAAATTCTTAGAAACATAAAACACTGTTAAGTAATCAGAGAGGAGAGGGCTACTGACCAAATGTGAAGAAACTGTGTAATATGTTAAAACAGTGATTATTAATTAAATGTAGAATACCAATTTCCTTTTCTATGTTAACATCATTTTTGAGGTTTCGAGTATTTAATTGAATGAATGTTACACAGTCCAGATGGATGTTAAGTGTGGTCAGTTCCTCATGTGTTATGATCATGTGTTAACACAAGGATCCTATCAAATCTGTGTCATGCTAAGAAGTGGTTATTTTGGGAGAATGGGTATGACATTCTGATGGTATGATAATTATGAGGAAAAATATCACACAATGATGATATCAAGGTATTGTAGTTATAACTTCTGTTAATTTCCAAAAAGGGAATTTATATTGTTTCTATTTTTGTAATGGTAAAATACAAATACAGCTCTTCCAAATAACTTAATAACCAACTACTTTACAGGCTTTGAACCTACTTTAAGCGCGTCAAATGATCAGAGCTCGCCACCTTTCTTTTTAGTAATACAGGCTCCATGTGAATAAACCCACTCAGTATTAACTTACCCATAGTTGTTATAACACTTTCAATACAATTCGATATATTATTTTAATGCTGCAAAGTGTTTCATTAGCTCATTTTACAAGAATGTTATGATCAATATGTCACACTATTACGACTATTGCACTATACCTTGACACCTAAAAACCATGGTATACCCTGAAATTGGTAATTGTTCTTCTATGCTTATAGTACAATTTATAATTATTACAATAGTATTATAACTGTCTGGTTTTGGTTCAAAACACAGATTATCAGTTGCTTTTCTTGTTCAGTTGTGCCTTACAGAAAAATGTGATTTATTGACCAGGGAACAAATCCCAGTCAACTCAGCAAATATCAAAACCAAACTAATCTTTTTTGTGTGATTTCTTTTAGTTTTCCGAATGCACCAAATGTGATTTTGTAGCAGTCTAGCGCTCCCTTAATATTATCTCCCATCCACATTGCTGGCCCTGCCTCCACGTGCCCTCTGCTCGTCCATTCACCTCAGGCTTCCCTCTTCCGAAAGAGGCCGCACCAAAACCAAGCGATGGAGAGAATATAAGTCTGATATATATTACACGTCTGTTCTAATCCAACATGGCCATTCATCAGAGGGGCTTCCAGTGACAGGCCATCACCAGGCTCACAGACAGCTCAGCCTGCGCCTCTGTTCTTGCCGCTCACTGAGGCCACCGAATAGCCCCTGAAAGCAATATCTATATATTTATTACGTTTTCACTCAATACCTGCCCTGCTGTAAAACAATCTCATATTTAACAATCAACTTGCTTGTTTTTTTTTTTAAACTGTGTTTCTTTCCAAGCCCTTCCTCCTAACCACATCTGCCTCACTCTATAAAGCTCTCTCTCCTTTTCAGATTTTTTTGTGCCGCTCTTCTCTCGATGCTTCAATTTATTATTTTACTTTTCAGAAGAGGATTTTTCTTCAGTTTTTTTGTCTTTCTTTTCGCCTTGTATATCGATGAAATTGGATTTTTCTGCTCTCCCACAGAGGACAATCACAGCAGCAATTGCCATCTCACAGTAAAGTTTCACAGCTCTGTGAAAGGAAGGAACACAGGGGATAGAGCATTAAAAACAGTAATGGTTTATATCTCTCTATCCTTGTCTCAGTCCACTGACATGGTATCTTCATCTCTTTCTCTGCCATTTTTTAAAATCTCTCTCTGCCACAGTCTTATGAACTCTTAAACCCCCAAAAAGTATATTACATTACTCTTGTGAAATTATAATCAAAAGATCATAGATTATTTTTTTGAGCTGGACACAGCTTGTCAAAGAGTTCTGTCACTCCCGCTGCAGAGTGATCAATGTAGTCTTTGTGAGTGGCACTGGTTGTGTAACTGGAAACATAGTAATCTGTATGACATGACAGTGTACTGTAGCTTTGAATTATTGCTGCAACGGATTTACCAGGATTTAACTGAGGTCTTTTCAGGATAAGATGGTTTCTCAGTAACACCCTGATGCCGTTTATGGGTGTTTTGCAATGGTCTTTACTAGAATTTCAGTTTAGCAATAAGCTACAAAGTCCTTAAGGTACATCAGGGTATTTGTTTGTTATAGTATTATCTGCACTATTTTATTACTCCAATTAGAAACAACAAAAACTCTTTGAAACTTTTTGCATTTTAATCCTAAAATGTTTGACAGTGTTTCATTTCAAAACATCTTTGTAATCTATATTTAAAAAAGTCAATATAACATTTGACTTTATTATAAATAATGACTTTCTTAGTTTTTGTCTTGCCTCATCTATAATCTACTCAAATTCTCTAGATCTGCAATTACAATTTTAAACATTTTGGGCAGAGTTATGACTGGATGTTCTCATTTACATAAACATTATAAAACTTAGCAGTAATTTATTAAACTGAGCTTTATGAAAGCCTGTGGGCCCACCTCAAGATGTGGTGCAATTTTGATCCCAATTTAATCTCAAAGAGGTTTTTTGTTTGAGAGTATTCATATAAAATAGATCATTTAGAAGCAAGCAAACAAAGCAAATTGTGACATGCTGCTTTATCAATTGTCTGTATGCAGAAATTTCACAGTGAGAGTTCATATGTTTGTTCTTTTTCTTCAGCGAGTTACACAGCAGAAGTCTCATTTTGTCTAGCTCTGCAGAATGTTGCCTGTGGTGAGGTTTCGTCCCGTTTCGGCCCTCCTGCACCGCAGCAGATAAGAGGAAGAAGCCATCAGTACAGGGTGTTATTTGTTTTATTCATTAAAAATTGGAGTCTTCTTCTCTAAATTGAGGTGGAGTGTGTGTTGGGATGCAGCCTCAATCTTCTCCATATCGCTGCAGTGCATTAGCAGTAATGACTTAATTTGTCTACGACACTCCCCACCAGCATTTTTGTTTGGCTCCAGATGAGCTACAAACCTTGTGGAAAGCAAATGGAGGAAATAAAAAGGAAAATAAACAAACAGGCTTTTTCAATATTTGCTAGCTGCTCGATTGTCCGTAGAGGATTACACTCTCAGCTCTCTCTAGTCTGTAGCATACAGGGTTGTATTTTTTTTAAGGTTTTGAAAAAGGGATAGAAATCTTCTTTTCCTTTCTTTTCCTTTTC
The DNA here is from genome assembly GCA_024416835.2 of Perccottus glenii. Lineage (NCBI taxonomy): Eukaryota > Metazoa > Chordata > Actinopteri > Gobiiformes > Odontobutidae > Perccottus > Perccottus glenii. The sequence continues at coordinate 22,471,879 of CM044547.2, read as the reverse complement.
TGCTTTCATCTATCCCCTATCCCTTGTATCCTTTTCTCTCAAACCATCTGCCATCATGTCCTCCTTCACTCAATCCATAAACGTCCTCTTTGGTCTTCTCGGCCTCCTGCCTGGCAGCTCCAACCCCAGCATCCTATGGGATAAAAATTTGTTCACTAAAATGCTGTGTTGTCTCTTCTTGGAGCTAATAAAAAGCCTGGCGTCCTCTTTAAATCAGTTGGGGCAACAGTAGGAAATCACAATTTGAGTCCACTCAGTAATCACACAAATTGCACTCTTCTCCGTTAGGGGTGAGTGAGTGACAGGATGTTTTTTTTGGTTTCACAGTTTAGACCCAAGCTGCTTTGTGCAGATAATTTGACAGCATTTCACCATAGGTGCTGTACACCAGTTATAGATCTACTGTATGTAAGAGGACCTGCATTGTTTATAAGTGATCCTGCAGTCGTTCTGGCAGAGGCTATCTTTGCAATTTAGAAAAGTGTTATTACTTGACACTTAGTATTCTAGTCAGAGACCTAAACTTGGCTCTTTTACTTTTTCTTTCTTCCCTTTCCAACGGCTCAATCTTAACACCCAGGAGAAGTCTTATTCTTGCTTCTTTAGCAGCGCCAAAATCTCTTCTTAGTCTTTTTATCTGCAAATAAGCTACTCTTTTAAATCCCTTTCCTTGCACTTGACAGTTCCTTTGTCTGTACAGGAAAGCGCTTGTTTCAAGGCCAACAGGACACCGATACAGCATGAGCTTACAAGTTAACGCTTTAAAAACTTTCAGCTTAGTCTTCAGTAGCCTACACCTAAACAATTGTATGCCTTGGGAACAGTGACAATTACCCGTGACAAGGAAATGGTGTTGTATGTGAATATGGTCAAGCAGATGTGTGTTAAGTGGGGAAGTATAGAGTTTAAATTAAACTTTTATGCTCTGAGTTTAGCCTCTTTCCCAGTAGGATGGTCCTCCACCGCAGACCAACGACGTTAAAAGCTGCACACTGCACTTTTAGACTACACAGCAATGTACATATTATCACAAATTTTGCTTAAAGTACAAATATGATCTTTTAAATTGTTCAGCTGTGACCACATTTATATGACAAAATACTCCAGTGTAAATTATGTGTGAGGATTGTGTGTATGCTAGCTCGCCGTTTAAGTGTCTGCCAAATGAAGAGGACTCAAATGTGTATCACGGTTTGTCAGCATTGTCATGTCTCATCTACTTTTTAGCCCTGCAACACATGGCTATTGATCTTTACAGCAGTGCAGTTCATTCCTATTGATCTTCACCAAACTATGATGAATGTCGTAGCTACAGGAGGTTACCTTTAGAGCAGATCAGACCAAGAGGCCTACATTTGTCATTTGTCTTGTATAAGTGTCATTTTTTTCAACCACATTTTTTGGAAACCCATTTAAATTGCAGCTTGTGTGACATTAAGTAAAACATATATTATACAGAGCGATAATAAAATTTGGTTTATATCTGACAGCATTATTAGAAACCATTTGTTTGAAACCTTCCATAAACACACACTTCTCTCAATCAAGCCATCAATCAAACTTTACAACCTCTCACCATTTGATCATTAATGTGCATAACAGTCACCGAGAGCGGGAATAACCGATCTTGGTGGAGTAGTGTAAATGTTGTAGAGGCCAGGTTATATGGCTGTGTTTGAGGAGGTAATTCAGGTTGAGTGGCCCAGCTATGGGTTCATTTGCTATGGGTCACCGGGGGATTATGACCAGTGATCTGCACGTTGTCGAATAGTGACCCGTCTGACCTTACAGGATTGCTGCCTGTTATTACAGCAGTCTTTTGTAGAAGGATCACCACAAATATACACACATACAAATAGCCACAATGAATGATGTGACACTGAACTGGGGCAAAGTGATGAATGCTGAAACGTTGCTTGAGACTAGCAGCACTTTAAAGCACACTCTTAAGAGGAAATGCAGTTATCTAGATAATAACTAAATATTTACTGGGTGTGACCTCAATATCATTCCTGCACCTTCCCATAAAGTTTTAATATGTACTTTGACTGAAGGTGAATGGCTTTTGTAAGCTCAGCAGCACTGTATATACAATTACTATATTTTTTTTCCTTTTGCCCATAGGTTTAATCTAAAAGTGCAAGGCTCTGAATAAGTTGGATAGATTTTTTTTTGTAACGTAGATTATAATCATACTTTGGTGCATTTCACTCACTGCTCCTCTCTCTCCCTCTGCAGAGTGCACAGTTTTACAAGGTCACTACAGAGAACTACCACAAAGCAGCGGATGAAGTAAACGCCAAGTACAAGTAAGTACTTAACGCCACTTTTAAATAAGGCTGAGTGTCTGAGATTATAAAGAGAATTTATAAAAAACATTAGTTGAATTTCTAGTAATCTGTTTGTGTGTTAGCAATGATGCTGCACATGCCCTAGACCATGTTTGTGCACCAGTCTGTTTACACTATTAAATTAGTCCAGCCACAACCTAAACTATGGCTTTCAATCAGGAGCACATTAGTCTGGCCCATTAGTTCATGTTGATGATGTGGTTCACTGATAAGACTCACCGCATGTCAATGGCAGCTGACAAAGCCTTTTATTTTTTTTGTTTATTCAAAACCAATTAAAAAATGATCAACAACCTCCAATTCAGTTATTAATTAGGTAGCTTCACATTATTTTTTACTGAATGATTGTACATCAAGACATAATGACCTTGTTTATTGTAGGCTACAACTGCAAAGAAATTGCTTTTTTTCTTTTTGGAAATGGCTTTCTTGTGTTTAACATTTTCTGATCACAAAGGCTATGCCATGCCTTATTCTTAATAAAATAATAATGGAAGCTGTTAGCACAGAGTGTAATATAAAAAATGCACACTGTTGTAGATGTAGCACATATCCAACACACATAAGTAACTCAAGAAGATGCAGAATCCTTTTCTACCCTGTTCCATCTGTCTTCTTATTAAGAGGCCATTAGACTCCATAGTAATGTAGGGAAAGTGGATGAGGAGCCAGCAGGAGGTGGGGCAAGAATGAGCACTGGCTCTGAGCTTTGCTCCAGGGAGGCTAGGCTAATTGTGTTAGCTTGTCATTAGCCAGCGCTAACACTAGGATCATTGTCTCCCTCAGAAATGCTGGAAACTGATTAGCCTTGCCCATGGGGGGTTTAGTGTTAGACTTGTGGAAGCTGGAGCTGAGGCTTCCCAGATTACATTTAAGAAAGGGGTGGGGGGAACACCACAATAGCATTAGAGCAAAATGACAATGCTAACTGCAAATGAATGTTGGGTTAAAGTACGGGTAGTCATGTGACCTACGCCTTTGCACCAAGAAATGTGATTGGCTGATTGGGTTATAAAAGGTGCATTAGCGGGCATGTGTGCATTAATAAAATGGCGGGAAGGTCTGGTATTACAAGGCAGAGGCAGCACTCCATTGTGGGGTCAGAGAGGGAGTTAATGGATTTAACAGGGCGTGTTTGACTCATTTTGTTTATGTGTTAGTGCATGTGTTCCTGATTTGATATGCCTGAATGTGCTCACTTCATAATCTCCTTTTTTTTCCCTTTTCTTTTAATGTAAAGATAAGATCCTATCTGTGGCCTCTGTTGAATAATAATGTTTTTGTCTCACAGTGGCTTTTGATTTCTTTAAAATTGAAAATGTCCCCAAGAGGTTTTTTCTTAAAATGGCACAGCCAGGGCTGTATTCCTACTTGACTAAAGGAACATTTGATATGTTAATGTGACGATGTTATAAAGTGTGAAAGATGTCATCTTTCTTATTAGAGGTCTTCATTTCCCCACTCAAGCTCATGTCAGATCTGGTGTAAAGAGATTGATAGTGCTCCAGGGATTGATTAGCTCTGATAGATTCTGGTTCTTCATAGACAGTCAAGGAAACGATGGGTAGTGCCTGTCAAGAATATGCTTTTTATTTTAGCAATGCAGTCACACATGCAGCAAATATACATTGAAGAGCTTGATTCTTTTCATACACGTTTCCACTACTGCAAAAGCACATATATAAGTAAATACAACAGACACGCATTATCAAGTGTCACAGAATTAGTCTGTTGTAAATACAACAGACACAAGAAGACCAAGAAACAAAAGGGCATTTTGAGGTGTTGTAACTGTGGTCTAGTTTAGGCCTGTTTTATGCATAATAAGTGATCATTGGTTCTGTAAATGTCAGTGAATGCTCTCAGTACATTGTGAGTTTGTTCTAATCACTCAAAATAAATTAAGAGGTGTCCAGTGATGGGATCTTGACAGTAAACAGAAATGCATCCTGGCTCACATTGAAAGACCTACTGCAATGACGTGTTTTTCAGTGAAATTTAATAATAAGAATGCATCAGAGACAGAACTGTGGAGCACAAGATGTGGCCATCGCTCAACATAAAATTGTGGGGGTGGATACAGTGAAGCCAGCTGTCCCTATATAGTTGTATAGCAGTTGTAGCAATGGAAACAGAAAGAATGAAAGGTATGGGTGTACATTTATACATTATGACCTGTGTGAAGTGTGTATTGTTTGTATCTTGTGCATTTCTTGATCTTGTCTCACCACAGTTTTGAGCATGATGGGGCTCTGCGTCCTGGCATGTAAGAGCACACAAAATCAAAATATACAGTGCCTTGCAAAAGTATTTGGCCCCCTTGAACTTTGCGACCTTTTCATGCTTCAAACATAAAGATATGAAACTGTAATTTTTTTGTGAAGAATCAACAACAAGTGGGACACAACCATGAAGTGGAACGAAATTTATTGGATATTTCAAACTTTTTTAACAAATAAAAAACTGAAAAAGTGGGCGTGCAAAATTATTCAGCCCCCTTAACTTAATACTTTGTAGCGCCACCTTTTGCTGCGATTACAGCTGTAAGTCGCTTGAGGTATGTCTCTATCAGTTTTGCACATCGAGAGACTGAAATTTTTGCCCATTCCTCCTTGCAAAACAGCTCGAGCTCAGTGAGGTTGGATGGAGAGCATTTGTGAACAGCAGTTTGCAGTTCTTTCCACAGATTCTCGATTGGATTCAGGTCTGGACTTTGACTTGGCCATTCTAACACCTGGATATGTTTATTTGTGAACCATTCCATTGTAGATTTTGCTTTATGTTCTGGATCATTGTCTTGTTGGAAGACAAATCGCCGTCCCAGTCTCAGGTCTTTTGCAGACTCCATCAGGTTTTCTTCCAGAATGGTCCTGTATTTGCCTCCATCCATCTTTATATCAATTTTAACCATCTTCCCTGTCCCTGCTGAAGAAAAGCAGGCCCAAACCATGATGCTGCCACCACCATGTTTGACAGTGGGGATGGTGTGTTCAAGTGATGAGCTGTGTTGCTTTTACGCCAAACATAATGTTTTGCATTGTTCCCAAAAAGTTTGATTTTGGTTTCATCTGACCAGAGCACCTTCTTCCACATGTTTTGTGTGTCTCCCAGGTGGCTTGTGGCAAACTTTAAACGACACTTTTTATAGATATCTTTAAGAAATGGCTTTCTTTTTGCCACTCTTCCATAAAGGCCAGATTTGTGCAGTATACGACTGATTGTTGTCTTATGGACAGAGTCTCCCACCTCAGCTGTAGATCTCTGCAGTTCATCCAGAGTGATCATGGGCCTCTTGGCTGCATCTCTGATCAGTCTTCTCCTTGTATGAGCTGAAAGTTTAGAGGGACGGCCAGCTCATGGTAGATTTGCAGTGGTCTGATACTCCTTCTATTTCAATATTATTGCTTGCACAGTGCTCCTTGGGATGTTTAAAGCTTGGGAAATCTTTTTGTATCCAAATCCGGCTTTAAACTTCTCCACAACAGTATCTCGGACCTGCCTGGTGTGTTCCTTGTTCTTCATGAGGCTCTCTGCGCTTTAAACGGATCTCTGAGACTATCACAGTGCAGGTGCATTTATACAGAGACTTGATTACACACAGGTGGATTCCATTTATCATCATTAGTCATTTAGATCAACATTGGATCATTCAGAGATCCTCACTGAACTTCTGGAGAGAGTTTGCTGCACTGAAAGTAAAGGGGCTGAATAATTTTGCACGCCCAATTTTTCAGTTTTTTATTTGTTAAAAAAGTTTGAAATATCCAATAAATTTCGTTCCACTTCATGATTGTGTCCCACTTGTTGTTGATTCTTTACAAAAATTACAGTTTCATATCTTTATGTTTGAAGCCTGAAATGTGGCAAAAGGTCGCAAAGTTCAAGGGGGCTGAATACTTTCGCAAGGCACTGTAATACTTAAAATTTGAAGTAATATAAACAAATCCACTTTTGCTGCCAGTTATTTCTTATAGTATATATATCTCCAAGACTGGGGAAACTGTGTTTTCCTTAAATACAAAATCTGTGACCATAACAAATCATATTCATAAAATGTACATGTCACCTACCACTGGAAGACAAAATACATTTGTGTACATAGAAAATGTATATACAGCATTTTACAGATAATGTAACAGCACAGTATATTATACACACACTGGTGCAAAGCGTTTATTCACTTTCCTTTTGACACTTTAGATAAGAGTTCCCAGATGTGCATGTGGTAAGAAAGCTGTGGCTGCTTGCACCTGATTTATATGCTGTCACATACTACTGTCTCACTACTAGCTGTTTATCCAAGTTTAGGGCATTATCATGCTGTCCAGTGTTTAATGTATGACCTTTACTGGACTACATGTATGTAAGAGTGTGTCTGTGTGTCCGTTTTACACGAGGAACTGTGAGCATGTGTGACTATGAAGAGTCTATGTGTGCCTGTGTCTCGGCAGGGTCTGCAGTGACCCAATAGGGCTTTAGTTTGAAATGCAGGCTGACAGGCATGGAGAAAAATGATAGATGTGAGATTATGCGAGCAGATGGAATAGGGAATGAAAGAAGAGAGGGGCAGTCCTAAGCCCCCTGTCATTGCTAACCTTTGGTAGGGCTTTGGGTGTCTTTGTTAAAGCCTGGTCACTGTATTTGTGCAGGGTCCCTCCAGATTTAAGATGGGCCTTAGCTATCACATACTGGGGAATGACTGTGTGTGACAATAAGGTGAAAAATAGTCCCTATACTGCTTTGAAAAGTGTCTACCTCAATGGCAAGATTTGTCTCAATAGTGTAGAAAAAAGTCCTTAAAGTACTTTAATAGTTTTATATTTTTACTTTTCAATCTCTACATTTAGCCATAGAGAATGAATATCTTAGTCTGTCACTTTACTGTCACTCCTCTTCTCCCTGTGGCTGCACACTCATTCTTTTGTCTGTTTATTATTTTAGTGCTTGTGAATCTTTAATTTTTTTATCTATTTAATCCAGTTGACAACAACAGCAGCCTCAGTCTTTGCTTCAGTTTTCCACATAAACACACGGGCAGGCAGAGAAAGGTGGACTAGAGAGGCGTGGAGCAGAACTTGTTGAATATAAATGGCTCATTGTTTTTTTTTCAAAACACCGGTGTCTCGCGCCGCAGAGGTCAAAAGAGCGCACCTGACAGTCTGTCTGCTCCTTCACATTGTGTGGGAGAATGAGAGCTTTTGTAACAATAATAACTAGCTAAATTGCACCTCATCCTGTGTGTTTATATATATATATATATATATATATATATATATATATAAACATTTGTTTCAAAAGTTTCCAAACTGTAACACTTTTTGTATCAATGTTTTTATTTTAATTACTGATATGAATTATCTGTCAGTGGAAACCAGTGCCGCTGCCATAAAGCCTGTCAGGCACTTCTTATCTTTTACACTGCTGAAGAGGAAAAATATGCTGGAGCAAATCCAACAGGTTTAATGCAAAATCCACCCTGCTGCTAGCAAATGTAAATAAGCACAGAGGCAGGTAGATTTTTTTTTTGGCAGTGTTTCTGTTTGTTCAAAGTAATACTCATGTCTTAAAATTAATGGAGTAATGATTTATTGATGTTTAATTGCAACAAGCCACACTTTTAATTACATAACGTGTCATAAAGAAATTGAGTTGGCAAGATGTCAGAGTGTTAGGTTTGGGGCTGTTTTTACCGGAGCGTTGGCCCAGATGGGACAGACTGAGCATTACTGTGACCCCACTGTCAGGTTAGGGTGAACCTCAATTCTGTAGCTAGGCAACCTGCATGCAGGTACAAGATGGTGGTCAGCCAAGGAGACAGAAGTCAATAACTGCTTTAAAAGCTCTTCTTTTGGTCTTAAGAGCTTTGTTGTGCAGCCGGTGAAAGGCACACACCATTCTCAGGACACACACACATAGAAACACTCTCCATTTAGTGGTTGATACAGTGACATTGAAAATGGAAGGAATATTCATTCATGTCTTTTACTGCACTCTTGATTTTTATATTTTCTTATAATGTTGTGGACATAAATGATGGAAGCTAAAGCAATACGTATCATGTACACACACATTATTGCCACTTACATTTTGGTCTGTCAGTCAATACAACACTAAAGATAACTGAGACAAGATCAAGACTTTAGTGACTGAGACTGCCATCAGAACAGTTGTGAAATTTAATCTCTGCGCCAAAAGCACCAAGTGAGAGCTGTCTTAAATGGGACTCAGTGTCACAACCAGTTTCAAGTACTACAAAAATCTTTATTTGAAATATCCCAAATATTTTTCTCTGATAATCAGGGGCCCTATCCTGTCATGGTCACTCTAAAGAAGGATCTAGAAGGCCTCTGAATCTCTCTTTACTTTTTGTTGTTATAGTCTGGTTTCTGTTTTATGCTTTTCCTGATTCTTTCCACACTTTCTGCGTCTTTCTCCTTCCCTCTGTCATGTCTCATATTCAATCTCTTATCCACGCTGATGGATTTCACTGCAGGGGTCACTCAGGTCTGCTTTTAAAAAGCAGCGTGAGTGAAATGTGTGTCATTTTTCTCCTTAACTGGATCATTTATATTTATTTACCCCCCTCTGCAGTGACGCCTGCCTTAACTAAAGGGAACATGAGGGCTTTTTAAGAGGGAACAGCCCCCCCTCCCGTAACCCTATTAACCCTTAAGTGGACTCAAATGATGACAAATAGAGAACTTGGTGATTGGGAACTCAATCTGGTGGCAGGCTTGGTAATCCATACTGACCAGTTGATTGAACATATACTGGGTATGGTGTGTCAGTGGCAGTTAGGGGTCGAGGTGCGTAAATACAAGCAACAGTGTGAAATTAGAAATCTAATAGATCAGTAAGGCTTTCTTCTAAAATACAGCAGCACACAAAATAATTTCAGCAAAATATTTTGGTTTTTTTATTATTTTTTGCCAAGACTAACCTCAAATTAGGACTCTTAAAAAGTATTAAAAATTTTTTTTTTTATTTCCACAGACCTCAAAAGACTGCTTGAAAAACGTATTGAAGTTAAAACGTTTAACATCCCAAAGAGAAAATTCAGCGAACACATGTTGTATTGTTACGTGCCAGATACACAATTTATTTCAGCAATGTAAATTCATTAATGTAATGGGCACTGTCTTTTTAACCTGTGTCCAGCATCTCTCAAGTTGTCTCCATGCCTTGTCTTTCTCATAATGCATCTGAAATGATGACGGATGAACACGTATGTTTCCATATGTCTCGCACTTTGTTCAACTATCAGAGCATGCTGTATCCTTAACAGAGATCTATGAATGCCATTTAAGCGCGCCATTATGTCATTACAGCAGATGGTAGTCAATATATGCTGCTTTGAAAAATGACTATTGCTTCTTTTGCTTATTGCATATTTTATTAGCAAAACAACATTCCTAAGAAAATCTCAATGCAGATCTCAATACATTCCAAAATTGTGGCCCTAGGTTTGTTTGAAAAATCTTGTAGTCATACACTCATTAAAATTAATTCTCTCAAGAAATGCTTAGTTGTGCAGCGGTGCACTTGAAGGAAAAGTGTAATTAAATGATATTAAGACACCTTCAGAAGAGAGACGGGCAGTGAAGATGGACCAGAAGGACCATAAAATGTGTTTGGTGAAAGGAAGATCTTCAAATGTTTTTATACCTTCCTGACTGACAGACCGGTGTTGTTTTGTCTCTCCTTGAAGTAGATAACATCTCTGTGTTGGCCACATCACCTTCACACTGTGTGTTTCTTTCCTGTATCACAGGATCAAGCCAGTAGGGTCTTGTAGGGCGTGCATTTGTGACTGATTGTTTGTGATGGGGGCTGGGATGAATAAGGTGTTTTTATTGAGACCTTTACTGCTACTGATGGTATGAGGCGAGACCTCAATATGACTGTTAAGAGTTACGGTCTCTAGGGTGCAGCACACACAAGAAAGCACACACAGGGCAAATAATAACCAACTAACTCTAGCTCGATGTCTCCATTTGTTTCAAAGTCGAACACCACATGGATTTTTATTAAATATCCCTTGAAGCTCTTGGGATTGGGGAAGGAAATAAAGGGGAAGAAATAAAAGGGGAAAGGGGGGTGGGGTGACAAAATGGTTGAAGGAAGAACAAGAGGGGGTGAGATTTTTATAGACTGTGCCTTTTCTAACCTGTAGCATCATCTTTGATTTGTGTGCTTGGACATTTATACCCCCAATTCATAATTTCTCTGCATGAAGTGTTGAGTGATATGTGTGATCCTTTGCATAGAGCAAAGATTATTGTTTAAAAGCCTGTTAGTAAAGAATCAAAATGACATATCCATGAATAACCCAAGCATTAAAAGGCATGCACATATTTTTTTACTTTCTGTATACTGTATCATTTAAACACAATTGAAATTAGTTTTTGCTTTGGGCATGTTTATAAATACTTTCTCCTCAGGTTACATGGCAACTGGAGGATTCAGATAGTACCTTGTTGCATACTCAGAATTATACACTATTCTTCTATCTTCTGCTCTACAGTGTTCCCAATTAGTCACTGGCATGAGGACACCTGACATAAGACAGGGGAGTCTGGAGAGGCTATGGAAAAGAAGCGTGTAGTTGTTCTCTGGCAGAGGCTGGCAGCAGGAACTTAATGTTAATCTTAATGATAGATGATAGAGGATGCAGCGTGCCACCGACGAGTGTGTGTGACAGAGTTATTGTCTCAATGATTAACTCAGCCGCCGTCTCAGCCCCTTCCCCACAGAGTGAATTGGAGAGCAAGCAAAAATAGAAGCGCCTCGTCTAGTTCCTCATCAAGAAATGCTCTTTATTTCTACACAACCCCCCTCATCTTTTTTACTCACCAGTCTTTTCCTCGGTCCTCCTTTCTTTCTCTCGCATAGTCCATTACTGGTGATAAACACAGTGGTTTGTATCAGCAGGATGCACCTGGCATTAACACGAACGCTTAAGAAAGTAATTAGTGAGTGTATGTGGCGGAGCTTGTCCCTGTAGATGCCCATGGGCGGTGTAATAAATGAGTGCGGGGATCCATAGGAATAGGACAGTAGCGATTTGTGCTGGAGCCGCTGTCATCGTTCAATACCCTGACGCAGAGCAATGGTCTTGTCATGCCTTCTAGCAAATGACTGAATCCCATCCCACAAAGGCAGGGAACTTTTCCACACGCCAGCATGTGTCAGTGTAAAAAGTGGCAAATGCTAAGATTTGTCCTGAATTCTACCCAATAGAAGCATTTTACCAAGCTGTGCTTAGTTTGAAAGTTAAAACAATGAAGAAAGCCTAAATCCTTCTAAGATCACTTGGTTGTCTTAGATATATTGTATATGTCACTGAGCAATCCTTTGACGCTGTTTAATTATTTACCTGCTGTTAATAGCACCACTCATTTAAACCCAAATTGTCACTGACCCCAACGGTCTATAGTTTTTTTCAACCTAATTTGACCATGTGGCGAGCCACATATGTACACACTGTCAATGCACCAGCTTCCTGCTGCATTGCACCCTGAGTAATGACCCGTGCAACCAATCCCCTGCTTTGTATCCAACAGGGGGTAATTTTTCACTCCAGGGGGCAAATCAAACATCTGATTGTGACTACGGGGGCTCTGCTTCAGACCCAATACTCCTTTGAGATCTCAAGAGTTGCTGACGGCCGCAATCCCTTTCTCTTTCACACACAGGCCAGGCGTGTTTAGTGAGGCAGATGGAGTGTCCTGAGCACTGGTGTGAACAAAACGATGACACTGCCATTAGCATAATAGCCTTAGCATGTGGATGTGTCGTCATTATAGATTTTTATGGGGTGTGTGAGGGCCCAGACAAAAGCAGTTAATATTGGATATATCACCAGCGCCAGTGGTATGTACCACTGCTTTGATTGGCTAAAGACTATGGAATACATCTAATGGAAAAGTCACATTTTAAAGCCCAGTGTAGCATCTAATATTAGCAACTCTAACATCTGGATGAGACCATACAAGATGGAAGAATGGGCCAACCTCAAGGACATACTAAGGCAGTCATGAATAGCCTATAACTGAGCGCATTAGTGTTCAATCTAAACAAGCTTCCAAAACACTGAAATCACCATTTAGGCAGTGACAGCTATTCAACATGTAAATTGTTGACACCAGCAAGCACTCACAATGAGACACTTAAAATCGATAAATAGATTTACTGGTACCTGGTGGAGCGATCAATACTGTGTTCAGCAAGTCCTCTTTGAGCTCTTTGTAAAAGGCTTTCGGGAAGTGGAGCTAATTAACCCGAAGTATCCACTCACACTTGCTAGTAATTTTAACCTCATCACCATCCCATCAAATTGTGATGAGGAAGGCTTATTGCACTTCACTTCTACTTTTGTGTGCTCTGCATTACAAATTGATCTGTGGCAGAGTGGTTAGCACTCCTGCCTCACAACAAGAAGGTCCTGGCCTTTCTGTGTGGAGTTTGCATGTTCTCCCTGTGTCTGCGTAGGTTTGCTCCGGTTTCCCCTACCAACAAAAACATGTACAATATACGACTATAGATGGAAATTAGCTGTCTGGCTTAATGTAAATTTTAATTTTAGAAAAATACATATGTGCTGACATTAAAACATTTCAGTATAGCCAGTGCAAGTTAATCCAGGGTTTTCCAGTGTGATTCTGTTTGTCAAGGTATTAGGTAACTTTAGTTGTCCTTATGTTTTGTTGTTTTTGGATTGAAGGCTCCCTAGTAGCAGAAATCACCTACTGTGTGTGTGTGTGTGTAAGTTGTTTTGGAGTGAAATGAAAATGGTAATGGGACCACTGGGGATTTGACATAGACTTAAAATAAACCTGAACACTAAAGTCTGTGTTTTTAGCAAACTGTATATCCATCTACATATTTAATCAACCATCCATCTGCATCACATATTCTGGTTCCTATCCCTTCATTTTTTTCTCTACTCTTAGCTCTTCTCCTCTCTCACACATTTATCAGTCCCTTTTTTATTTCTCCATTTACCTATACTACTATACTACTACTATAATATTTTTGCATTTTCACACCATGTCTCTCCTCTTCTCACCTCTGCAGGCGGTATGAAGTATATCCTGTGTGTGCGGACCTACAGGGCCAGATTCTCACGTGCTACCGAGAAAACGTTGGAAGAACCCTTCAGTGCTCCAACATCGCAGCCATTTACCTGCAGTGTGTCAACAAAGCCAAACAGGTGCGTATCAACTAAATTAGACATTTTGATTTATATCATTTGTGCATAATTTATTCCTACAGTGATTTCTACTCCTGTTATATTTCCCTGATTAGATTTGCATCTGGTTGTTTTGCATTTATGTGTGCTAAATGTATTCTGCTCATGCATGTGAGCATACACTGTATAAATTAGAAGAGAAGTCACTTCATCAGTTTGGGCAACTTTCTCTCTGTTTTCTGCAGATACCACTGCATTTATTATGCTACTGACATTTAGTTACCCATGCTACTGCCATTTAAACTTTTTAACTGAGGATTAGTCAATAGGTAGGCAAAAGACAATGAGGCCCACTGTTTTATATTTTGGGTCTGTTGTTGTGCCTTCAGTGCATTGACTTCTATTGTCTGTGCACTTGGAAGACACTTAAAAAACGTTTTTAATATTTTTACCCACCAAAAGAATGACAAGTTTGTGCATGCACTTTCTTGGACAGCTATGTAAGTACAGTATATCGTTTGTGCGTAGAAACACTCACACATAGAAATACAGTATGTTTTAATAGCTCTGTAGACCAATAGATACCTCATGTTCTGTAGAAGAGCTATTCTCTTTGTAAATGTCTCAATGAATTATTATTTCATGTGCACATTACAGTCACAGACACATGCTTGTCCGTTTACATGGACCAGGGCCTTGCTCTGAGACAGGAGAATACAATTTCACTTGTCCAGTGGCGCCTGAATAATGCTGGCTTTAAATATCCAGTTTAAAGCATACGCTCTATTTCCATAATACCTGCTGACACAGTAGCTCTACGGTCTGTCTGTGCGTGTGTTTTAATGTAATAAGACCAAGAGAGTAGCCACAGCCACTTGCGTATCATTGTCCTTTCCGGCAAGTTCTGCATTCATTGCCAATTGCAAATGTTTTTTCACTCATGTGTTTCTCGGTCTCATGCTCGTATGGTAATAACAGTGTCACTTTAACTTGATTTTCCTTTCTCTGACTTTGCAGTAGTATATAACAACCACTGGCTCCATTTCCATGCATAGAGCTTTTCTATTAGATTTTCAAATGCACTATTGTTCCTTTTGTTTTTTTAACCAGAAATGAGGAGTTTGCTTGTCTCATGGGTTTTAGTATTAGAGCTAAATGTCAGATGCAGGCATATTTTAAGCTATACATCATGTAAATTGCTAAATGTTTTATTCATTGTGTGAATACAGTAAGTGTGTGCATGCATTAAAAGCTACCTGTAGCCTCCTCGTCAAGATTTTGCAAGGATGCCTTCACGGGCAGGATGCTGTTACGATCGTGTAAATTGTTTGGAAGCAGGTCTGAGACGATATGGTAATCCGCTTGTGTTTATCACCCTGCAGCAATCACAGCATACTCCTGTTCATCTGTGCTTATCTGTCTAAGACTTGCTTTTAAAGTCATTAGGTGCAAAAGAAACAGTTTTGTGTGATAAGGCTTTAAAGGAATAATATGCAGAATTATAGCGGCGACAAAATGGGGGAAGGAATGAGGTAGAATTGATATGAGCTGATGCAGCTTCACGATTAGGATGTTTACACAGCTTTATCAGAGAAATGCAGGAAGCTGTGAGGGGAACAAATGTCAAAGGACATGACTTTGACCTCTGGGGGTAACATCCAAAAGTGCCCTATAAAAGACACTTCTTGCCTTGAAATGCAGTCTTAAAGCTGCATCTTTCAAACGGAAAAATCTCTTTACCCTTTGCTGTCCTTCCTTTTCAAATCTGCAGCACCACAGCGATAGGATTGTTGACCATGCCATCTCGCTGAGGATAAAAACTTAAATCCCCTAAATCTGACTTTTACAATATTGACCCCTCAACTGGGGCAATCCAAAACAAAGGTCTTGTCATCGGCCTGGCCTTTGTCACTGATAATTAGTGTTCTTATCTCCTCAGTTTGTGATAACATTTAGACCCACTTTTGCTCTTCTTTGTGCTCTCTACCTGCTATGCCATCCCTCCTTCACTACCTCCATCCACTATCCCTTCATCCCTTCACATTTCGAAAGCATTCAGCACTTAACAGGTCAAGATAGCAAAGAGTGAGGAAAAGGCAGCAGAAGGACAGATAAAGTCTCCCTGTCCCTCCATGAATAAGAGTTTATCATGGAGGCCGATCGCTCCCGCCGCAGCTCGTCTCCTCATTTCGTATTCTTGCAGCATGACCACCTCTTCCTCCCTATCTTCTCCTTCTGCACTTCATTTTTTAGAACGTCCCGTCCATCTCCATTTTAGTCTCAAAGGCCTCAACTATATCTCTATTTGTGGATTTCAACTATGAATCACATGTCACAAAACATCCATTTAAAACTCTCAGCAAATGTGAAGTACAAGTTTTATGCAACTTCTTTAATGATTAGCAATCCAGTTTAGAATAATATAATGTAACCTACAATCATCAGCAATCAAATACCCATAATCTCGTTACCAAATCTTGAAGTTAAACTTGCAATATTTATGTTTCCTGTGTGGTTAGTCTTAAATGAGGTTCAGATATTGTTCGAGCTCATTGATCACAGTCTGTAAAAATGGCTCACATTGGTTTTGCCGATCTGAACTGTGGATATAACATGCCCCAAATAAAAATGTTATTGACTAATCCGCAACTCAGTTTATAGACGTAGAGAGTTACTTTTTATGTCATTCCCTTGATTCCTTTCCCCTTTTTGCTCTCAGGCTGTTTTCGTCCTGTGGCAGCAGCTGCAATAGACTGGTTCAAATGGTTATTGACAGGGAGTGCTGGGGATTTGTGCCTGCACTTATCGCTAACATGGAATCCACTGCCCTTGGGTCCTTTCTCTCTGCTTCTCCATGCTCTTTTCTTTTTATTGTACTCCCAGGCCTTCCCTCTGTCTTGTCCTTTCTCTTAGACATATCTTTTTTATGGTTTGCTTTACTATTTCCCCTTTTTATTAGCCACTGCCTCTAATGCTTTTTGTTTTGTTTTTGTCTGCAGGACAAGTTGAAAACCGGCAGATAAGAGAAGAAGAGGAAGGGGAGAATGTAAAGTTTATTGTATAGGATTCTCAATTATTGAACAACTGACAGGCAACAGGACCAGAGGAAATGAGTCAGCAGTGAGAGACATACCCTTAAACAAGAAGCACTCTGAGAAAGAACACCTTGATTAATATTTTCCAGACTTGCATCTTCCCTACCCCCTTGTCAAACTCAAATTTGAGGTGGCAATAGGGTCGACCGTTTTGGAGAGCAGCTGGAATAATCCTGCCCCACTAAAAGGAATAAACCCATTTGGACAATCTCCTCTTACAACAGCATCCTAAAAGTCTATTTTTACAAATTAAAAACCTTAATTTTTGTCTGTATGACTAAATCTTTGAAATCTTATAAATGCACTTTCCCATTCATAAACACCTGTGTAACTATCAGCCTGTTCTTTTTGTTTATTCATGTATTTGTGTTAAGGTAATGATATTACTGTGTTGAGAATTCATCCAGACCAACACTTGTGACCGTGTCTGATCAGAAGAAATAAAAGATGAAAGTGTCACTGGCTTTTCTCCATAAATATTCAGTGGTCTCATAAGTGTGAGTGTGTCTGCGGTGGTGTATTTTATGCTAATTACAACTAGCGTTTTTGATGGATACGCGGCCCTGGCGTTGTCACGACGACATTTGCCAAAGGGAGTGAGCGCGCCCAGGAGAGTGAGAGGGAAACACGAGGGACGGATTCTTCCCAGATGTTCTGCTTCATATTCTGTCTCCTCCTCTATCGGTCTATCTCTGCGGCTGTCTTTATATAGCTCTGTTATGTGAATTCTCTACGCACTAAAGCTTTTCAGTGACAGAGCAGGGATTCGCTCAATCTCTACCTCTTCCTTATCCCCTCATTGTCTCCATTTTCTTATCTACTCTGGTCTTTCTGGAGTGTGTTTCTCGCTGCTCATTCTGCCAGGCTAATGTTGCCTTGGAGGAGACGGCTTCTCCACGCTGTCTGCACTCCCTCTCTGAGTTGGCTTTAACTGAATCGACAGACATACTCCTTGTGTCTGCCTTGACAGCGTGTGTGGGTGCGGTACCGATGCAGGCTGCCGTGCACCTTTTATAGAGTGTGTGTGTTTTTGTGTGACCGGACATGAGACACCCCCACATCTCAGCTGCAAAGATGTGCTGGCTGGGTTTGATGTGCAGGCAGGTGACACATTATCTCAATGCTATATCACAGAGACAGATGCCATGTGTGCGTGCGTGCGAGCATGTGATTCAAAGTGACTAATCCTCTTGTGTGTCACTCAGCTGTCCTTTTGCTTTTCGACTTTTGGCGTCTCAAAGGGGTGAAGGGTCGACTTCTGTCGTATCATGGATGTGTGTGTGGACATCGGAAGAGTATTCTAAAGGTCAGGGATAATGGGTATTTGAGTTGATAGCAGGTGTTTATTCCTGACACAGTCTCACTTTATGACCCATACGACATTTGATTTAACGGTGTATTCGGTTTAAAAGATTAGATTCTTTATTATAATTAAAGGGGGATTAGGAGTCCATAATTTACAGATGAGAATTTAGTGAAACATTGCAAGTTTAATGCTTGTGAAGGTTCTCAGTCATCCAGGTCATCTTGAAGAAAGGGTTAAAGCAAAAGCATCTGGACTCAGTTTTCATGGTGAAGACGGTTCGAGACTTTATAAATTCTGAGATCAACTGGTAAGAGAGCTGATCTTTATCTCTAGAGGGAGGAGTTTGACCTGAAACTAACTCTGATTGGACCAGGCTCCTCTGGTCTCAGATGTTAGCTATGAAAGGACACTGCTACATTCATGTTATGGTTGTTCTAGAGTGAAACTCTTAATTTAGGTTTAATTTAGCCTCTCTGGCCAAAATTCGGACATTGCTGTCCTCAAAGGAATGGCTTTTCTCTTTGAGGTGGAGGTGGACTGCAGACATCTGTGCTAATACATCCTCTTGTGAAGCTGTTGTTTCGTTTCTCCAACATAAATGTCACTGCACTCTTCACTGAACTGCATAAACTACATTACTCTGTGAGAGGAGCTCTTGTCTTCAGGATGGACCAGTTTTTGACGCATTGTGTTCCCAGGACACAAAACCCAAACGGACAGGAACAAACACATAAGGAAAGGGTGTAGTTATCCCTTATGTGTCTGGTTTATCCAAAAAACATAAAAGGATTTTCTACAAACACAACATTCCAGTCCACGTTAAATCTGGGAACACGCTGCGTCAAAAACTGGTCCAACCTAAATAAAAACAGATTCACTTTAGAACAACAACACCTGACTGGACCAATGAAACCAGCAACTCACCTGAGCCTAACGACTCTCACATCAGGGGTCACTCTGCCCTTTCATAGCTAACGACCATGAGACCAGAACAGCCTGGTCCAATCAGAGTTAGTTTCAGGTCCAACCCCTCACCTCTCTTACCAGTTAAACTCAGAATTTACAAAGTCTTTTGGAGAAGAGATAAAACGTCTTCACCTTGAAAACTAAGGGCAGATGCCTTTGCTTCAACCTTGTTTATTGCAAGTTTAACAACACAACTTCATTCACAAACTTGGGCATTACTAAAAGAGTTGTTGTCTCTAGCCACAATCAATAAATCACCCTTGACAAACCTCTATTTAATATAATTTGTTTTTAGTTCAAACACTACATACATTGGAGTTTAGTCAATGGAATTAGTCTCTCGAATTTGTGTAAAACACAGTTTTAGCTATAATATTATGTAGGCCTCTGTAAAATGCTTTTCATTCGAAAGACGCTAATGGTAGTAAGACTGTGCTACACAGTTCTTTTTAAAACTCTATTACCACAAGCTGAAATTGTCATGTGTCAAGTGTTGCGCTTCAACCTTGAGCAGCAAGTTTTCTCTAAACGTCAAAGAGAAGCTCCATTGTGGAAACTGGCAGTGTTCAGATTGTGTGCGTATTCTTCAGGGCTCCTCAAGGCCACTGGCTGCAGGCTCATGGAGGTGCTCATAGAGGAGGTGGAGCACGAAGCAAATCATATATGAAAGACACTGCTCAGGTGAAGGCGAGTCAAATTTAAAAAATTAACCAAATAGCCTTTGCACTACAGTAGAATAAATTATCCAAACCCTAGTACATTTTAGAGCTATTCCTTCCATTATCCTTCAATCTTACACCCACTAAAACTAAAAGGCAGCGCGATAGAATGCACTCTTGTCTCATAGAGAAGGCCGCCTCCTGTAACACGATGACTAATCACATTTGATTTAATGTCCTTGTCTAAGGAAAAAACTGCTCCTCCATTAAAACTTTTCTCCAGTCTCCGCTCTCCGTCTGTGCCTTTCTCCAGACTCTATGCTCTATTCTCCTGATTATATTTACTCTTTTTTTTGTTCTTTTGTTTTGCTTTACACTCCCTCTGCTCCATTACCATTCTTTTTTTCTTAACTTCTTTCTTTCTAGTCTGTAACTCATGGAGGGTACTGAAGAATGAGCCGACAGCCTGAGGGGCGGATCTGCTGCTCGTGATTGGCTCTCTTTTCTTGCCAATGAGGTGTGAAGCGTCTGCCACGCTGCTGTAACTCTTCTCTGAGGGCCACCCTGCAAACACTCACACATTTTACACAATATGCTCCGAATAGATACCAGCACTTGACAAAAGCATTGACCCACTCAAATTAAAATCTCTGCAGGAGTCATATTCCTACAGTGTGGTTATGTCTAAGCAAGGACACCCTGTACCATCTAGGCTCCGTTGGATGCAAAGGAACATATGTATAAATATACAAAGAAGTGTGTGCAGTGCAGCCAGCGATGCCAGTGGGGCCTGCAGATGAGTCTACCGTCATACACTCCATTCTAGTAATGGGTAGGCAGATGGCAGGCCGCTCTGTAGTCTCTGCTTAAGCTGATGGCTCTATTCATCAGACGTCTACGCCCTCCCTACAGCCCAGCACCAGGCCACAATTTATACAGCTCCCTCTGCTATTCATTCTTATTTATTTGGCTTTTCTACTTTGGGACTCTTGTCTTCTGGTTCTCCTCGGGTCGGTCCTGGTGTATGTCTGCAAAGAGCCATAAAAGGCTGTTTCATTCTCGTAGTTGAACTGCCGTGGGAGTGAGTTATTAGCCCATGTTCCAAAGCGTTTCAACTTTCTGACTTTTTTTTTCTTTGCCGACTAAAGTTTAGTGTTGTAAACAACTTTTTAGGAAACAGAGCTGCTTGGTGGTTGAGGAAACTTAACAGCAATGAGTCAACCCCTCATGGATGGTGTTTATTTGGACAGTTTTACTAAAGCAAGCCGCTTTAAATGTTGGAGTTTGAGAAGACAAAATTCTGCATTGTGAACTCTCAAATGATACAACAACTTGAACAAAAGCCATGTGCCATGTTTTCTTTTGGCAACACTTTTCCATGACAATAAAAAGTTGGAGTATAGACTGCTGTTACTTTGCTCATTGGAAGGGAAGTTTTAAAAACCAGCAGTAAATCCAACCACTGATGTCTGCTTGAGAGATATATGCAAAAAAAATACCAATATTATTTAGGCTTGTCTAACATTTAAAACCATTCAGTCACTGTGTGTCAACTTCAAGATGTTAGTTTGCCCATGTATGAGCTTCTCAAACACAAAACCGTTCTCTTATGAGGACAACAAGAAAATTGTGTCAGTTAAATTAGCTTTAATTATGGTTAAATCAGAGGCTTGCTGTCCCGCTGTGGAAAATCCACTGAGATAAAGAACAATCTGTTAAACACATTATTGAACAAGCGGCTAAACAAAGCCAGGGTTGAGACAAAAAGTGGTGTGTGTGAAAATACCAATGCAGATCTCTGTTCTGAGAGGACACTGTGGAGGGAGGTGGATGGCCGTGAGCGAAGGCTCAAAGATGGAGTCAGCGTTAATGAGGCCCTGAGCTGCTGAGTTGAAGACATGGACGAACTAACCAGGGAACAGGGGTGACCTTGACGATGCATGCACGCACTCACACACAGACTATTCATTTATGGTAAGGATTCAGAATGTGTAATACTGTCAATTATGTGTGTCATTAGGTGGCCATTACAGTGTTTTCTCTAGTGGTGGGATGTTAGTTTAATCCACAATTTTAGTGTCTCACATTTGTGGTTAAACAATTAAAGAAGCTTTTGTGTATTTTTAGCTTTTACATGTGCGTTGTTAAAGGTAATTTATTTTTGCCATAAAAACCCTTTGCATCATGTTTTTGCCAAAGTATCTCAAACACATTTGTCGAGTGTTGGAGCGCTGCTAAAACCTGAGAAATTTCAAATCCTAAAAATGGAGGAGAATGTGGCAACTATAAAAAGCTAAATATTCTGGTTCAGGGAAATAGGTAAACCCTCATAAGAAAAGCCAGCCAAGATAAGAATAGCAAATCAACCAGGACAGTACTGTAAACAGTGGTCGCTGAATGAAATAAAGGCTTAACCAACACAGCAAGGTGAGGCTGTCTCCATGTTAGAGGAGCATCTATGGCATAAGTCAGCAGCTACTAAACCTGTTACATGGCCCTGCATAAGCCTATCCACCCGTGACCTGCAAGAAGCCCGTTTAGACTAATCCCCACAACTGTATAAAAATATTTTCTCGCCCTTCAGAAGGGGATTTAAATTACTTTTCACTTATGACTTGTGCCGTGGATTTCCCGCAGTGTGGTGCAGCAGCTACAGCCTGGAGCGTTTCTGTTCTTCATTTTGTCCACATGCTCCCTACTCTTGTATGACCCAGACCCATTTCTCCACCAGCTGTGTGCTCACATTGCCCCCTGTGATAGGAACCACACATTGTAGTAGCTCTTGCTATATATAGACAGTATATCTAATTTATATTCACGTGAGATGCTTCAGCGTATAAACACAAGTCCCTGAGGTTAAGCACACACATTTGTACACCTGTCCACACAAATATAAGAACAGACAGAGGCTGAATGCAGACATTGCCATTGTTATTTAATATTTACAATATAACTTTAGCTCATGCTCACTCTCAAATTGTAAGTAGGGAGCCCCAGGGCAAACAGGAAATATTGCACATCAAAAGCCACACACACACACACACACACACACACTGCGGCACTCTTTGTGTTTGAGTCCTCATTGTGTTTATGGTTATCTAGGATGCCTCGAGGCTCCCGCAACACAGACACACACAAACGTGATTATTCCCAGTTTACGCTCAGGATTGGGTCATACTGGAATGGGTGACATCATGGGGTCATCATCAGTGACTCATGCACAGGCACTATCACACACAAGCACGCATGGATATAGCCCCAGGGAAGCTAGCACGCACTCAAGTCGCAATTCATCTGGATAAATTGGAATATTTAAATTCAGCTGTTTTCATCAGCTTCTTTAGGGTTTGTGTCAACGTATGCTAATTATCCCCATACTCCAACAAAAACAAAAGGTTACAGTAAGCTTTCAGCTCAGTCAAATCAGGTCAGTTTTTAGTTTAGTTTTTTTTTAGACCTTGAACCCTGTATATTCTTTACAATTCTCTAAATTAAATACAAAAAGACTGTGAGACTGTGGGATTTCAGATTGGATTATAGCTATTTATGAATTTATTATAATGCTGCTTCACTGTGGAGGAGCAACTATAGTTTGATTTAGTTTTAGTATTGGGGACATTCAAAGAGAGAAAAAAGATCTCAAAAATAGATACTTTTCCTGAAAATGTAAAAGAAGCCTTAGACAAGGACACAAACCTTGCACATATCTTTGAAGGAAACGTGTCATTTAACAACAGTGATGACAAGGATGTTGGCAAGAATTGGAATTTTCACGTTGGAGCCCACAGATCACCTCCAGTCGGTGGCTTTTGGGGCTGGCAGAACTGCTCTTCAGTGGAGTGAGCCTTACTGAGTGTTGACTAATCAAAGAACCTTTCACAGAGCAAAGACTGATAGCTTAATTAGGGCTGCTAATGTTAATCACACTGAAATATTTATATGGGGGGGTTCTTTTGTTTAGCCTTGACCTTTCTGTGGAGCTCATTAACATGGTTATTATTGCTGCGGGTGTTGGGGTGTTGCTCTTAAACATGACCGGGACACTAACCTCGAGGCTCCTATTGATTTTGATAAAGCAGACATTGTGCTGTGTTAACACATTGTGTGAGTGGGTCTGACTTATCAGCATTTAACCCTCCAGGTGTGTGTGTGTGTGTGTGTGTGTGTGTGTGTGTGTGTGTGTGTGTGTGCGTCGTAACCCCAGGGAACGATGGACAATGCCTTATCAATGAGGTGACTGCATTGTGTTCAAGTGGCTGTGACTGGAAGACACAAACACTTTGCATCACTAGCATCTTTTTGCTTGTCTCAGCTCAACGTTTTAATTGGAATCAAAATGTTGTTTGATGCACGCTCACAGTAAGTGCTTACCTTCTTTATTTGACCTTAGTTGTTTTTTTACACACAGACAGACAAATGGAAAAGGTCCGAGGAAGAATAATATGTTCTTTATCCATACAATCAGTTTGTATCAGCTCATGTTTAATTGCTCTTTGTTTCACTAAAATCCATTTTGTACTGTAATGTACCTGCTTTGGGGTAATAAACATTTGGTGCTTTGAGGAAAGACTATAATGGGGTTGTGTTTTTTTTTTTTTTGGTTCATATTAAAACCATTTATCACATGACTTTATTATACAGTATATAAAAAAGAGACTGCTTGAATTAGCATCTTCCCGTTATTCAACTGATTTTCCAGGGAAGGTTCAATCACTGTTGTTTGTTTTGTATTTATTCATTTCATTTGGTGAATATAGACTTCGATATAGATATGAATCCATTGCTAGCAATAGTATTAGCTGTTATCCCCATGAGCAATGTCCTAAGAACAAGGAAGCATCTTAAGTTTACTGTTTGGCCATTCATTGTATCAACATGGTCAGTGATGTTGTGCTCCCTTTGATTCACTTTTGGGAATGTTAACCATAGGCCACTATAAATGAGCGTTTCATTCTTGTCACACAAGACAATAGGCACCTGCAACATTTGACAAAAGATGCACATATGAACACTTAATGAAGGCTTGCCTCCAGGAAACTCTCTTTATAACTTAGAACTGCTCCATTAAGATTGTAAAGTTTCTTTAAAAAATGACAACGATTTATTTTGTGCTTGTCTAATCTGCAGTATCTACACATATTTCTGTATTTAAATTATATTAATTACATTGTTCAGGCTCTGAATGTACATACATTTTCTTTAAAACGAGTGCTTCTCCTCCTACCTTTGGCTACAAACACAGAGAACTATAGTATGGAATATAATGAGTTTTTGAAAGAAACATAAATGTAATATATATATATATATATATATATATATATATTCCAACATAGTGCCATGTGGAATTTACTGCTTGCACACATACAACAAAAAAAATGGAACCAAAGCAGAAACCAGGTTGATCTATTCCATACATTTATTTAGTTTTATAAAACAGACGTTATTATTTTGTCATTAAGTATGTGTTACTATGATTGTGTTTGTTTGACGAGAGAGTAACAAATGGCAGAAAGTGCTAGCATTATTCAATAATCACGCTGCCAGATTGAAACAGCCATCCGGTCTCACGGCTCTGTAATCACTAAATGGCATTTGGGAAGTGACCGTAAGCTCTTCAAACCACCCACATGTTTCACAATCAGACCAATGAATAAAAGATTTCAGTTTTGAGTGCCTACGTTCTGAATTTCAAACGAGTTGAGATGTGGGACCGTGGAACCAAACCAAACAGAATTTGTTGGTGCTCTCTGTTCCTCGGACTCCATTTGTGGAGGTGGAATTGAAACGCTGCCGTCACTGCTCAGTCTGTCTGTCTTAAAGAAAAAAGATGAGGCGGCAGGTGCAACAGTGTTTCAATCTGAACTTGTCTTTTTGATGCTTGCTTTGCCATTTCTTTGGAACTCTAGGTGAGACCACGTTTTTTGTTTTCTTCATTTTCAGTTCCATAATGTCTTCTGCCATGGGTTTCTGTCCATGGAGGAGATGACAAATGTTACATGGATGCATAGCAACAGTTCAAACTACACCGGATGCACATGAACCATATTTATAACCCAGATCAGAGCACCCTCAACATTTGTACATTTGCTTGGATCACTTTGATTTGAACGAAACAGCAAAGGTACTGCAAGTTTTAGTTTAAATGGTGTTAAAACACAGAACAAAACTAACTTCACATTTTATAATTTATGCAGCCATTTATGCTGCAGTGAGTTGCTCCTGCACTAATTACTATAAAGTCTGGTGCCTGCAGCGTTTTGGCACCAGCTCCACCTGTTGCAATCTAGTTATGGCCTGGTTTCCTCGGGAATAGCAGGGAAGTTTAAAATTTAATACTGAAAACAAACTTGGTAAATATTTTATAGGCTCTTTTGAACTTAGCAATTCTGAGTTGTAAATAGAAGAATCTAAAATGTTCTGTTTTGTCATCATACCACTATAGCTTTCAGAACTTAAGGTAAGGAACTTAAATTAAGAAAGAAAGGTCACTCAATCATTTTGCTTTGAAGGGAAGACTATAATTTTTTGAGATTTGCCCCCACTTGCCTTGGGCTGCAACTTTATGCATCTCAATAAATCTTATGAAATGTGGTTGGTTTGGCAAGATAACAATCTCGCAGGGTGGTAATGTGCCCTTGTGCACATTGCGCAAAAACTACATTAGAAAGAATGTGACAGAACTTTGCTGCGTCTAAATAGTATTATCTCCACATTTATTTTTCTCTCAGTGCACTGCTGCGTATAAATCAGAGCCATTCACCAGCTGGACAGGTGTTGAGTGAGACAAGTCTTCATGTCTAATAACCCCAGCAGGGGATACACACATCCATGCATGATAGAGCCACAGAGACAGAGCCACGCAGCTAGCCAGCATGCCAGAACAACAGGTGGCTCCCTCACACAACTGTCCCGCTTGTTATTCAATGTTGTCAGCGCTGGAAATAAGCCATAAATGCACCCGGCAGGAAATTGTAGCAGGGACATTTGGAGGTTTTACTTTTGTTTTGTGTCATCTCTAAATCTTTATCCTCATTTCCTGCCATTTGCAGTTGTTACATTTGGAGCACTTATGGGTACAGAGGGCAGGTTATGATGAGGAGGCTGCGAAGTATTATCGAATAAACAGGGGAGATGAGTTTTGATCACAGGCCAGGAAAGGTACACTGCCAAATCTGGGAAGTAAATATTTCCTGATGCTTTGAAACGTCCTTCTACGCTTCTTATGTTGGCTATTTTTTATTTCATTCGCCGTAACAGTTTTCAGATGAGAAAACATGTTTCCCACAGTGACAGCTGTATGAATATTAATTATGTATAACCTTTATTTGAATATAAATATATAACAGTAACTTTTCCCTTTAGGAAAGATACTGAACATTGCAATATTTGCTTCTGCGTTAAAGCTGTGCATCCTAAAGCTCCTCCTATATAATATGTATGAGTGTGTGGCAGCAGACTCACTACACTAAAGCCCTGCAGCTACAGTGGATCTGCAGTGTCCTCGCTGCAGGTTCGATTTCTGAGCCGGTGACATGGAAAGGCTTGAAAGGAAAAAAAGGATGGAGCCAAAGAGAGAGGGAAAGGCAAGGTGAGAGATGAGGGAGATTAGGGATTGATTATTGATCGCTGCAGAGTTGTCAGGAGGCTGAGTAAAGATAGAGCAACACAGACTCTTTTCTTTTTGTTTTTATTTGTTTATTTTCATTACATTGTTCAGCAATTGACTGAGAGAAAGGTTGAGTGCAATCGTGGGAGAAGGACGTTTGTGTCCAGAAGCATTTGCTACTGTACATCTGCTTTGATATAGTATTTTCTTATGATATATTACATTTCTTCTATGCATTGGATAATTTCAAGTAAAAGCATAGGCCTATTAAAGAACAACAGAAGGGAAGACAAAATCACAATGCATAAAAGGGACAGAAAATCACCAGTATACAGAGTATTTACCAAACAAATCAAATCAGTCTGAAGAAAAGACCTTGCAGTTTCCAATTCCCAAATCAAACAAATGCTCATTAAAAACTCGCTACCCCCAGTCATCGCACAAATCGCTTCCACAAACTCCATTTCCAGCAAATACACACATTTCACCCCAAGACAGTAACCAAATTTAATCCTACGCTTCATTTCCATTGAAATAACTTAATGCTTATCAATGATCACAGAGGATGTAGTCCACAGATTCTCCGTCCATCAGCATTTATCAGCTCGAGCATTTATGCAGTCTGTGTGTGTTTTTACATGCATGCATAAGTCAATACAAAACACAAGACCTGGTTTTTCCATTAAGGAGTCTGTGCACAGTAGCGTGCGGGGGACTAAATCAACAGTGCCCTCCCCATTTCTTACACCTACACTGGCCAGTCAATAAACCATTTCCTGTTAAGACCGTGTGCTCTTATCTCACGTTGTGTGTGTGTGTTTGAGAAAGAATGAAATAGAAAGATGTGTGTCATTCTGAACAATGGGTGTCCCTATTCTTTGGTTGAATTTGTGCCTTTTCCTAAGACTTGTCTTTTTATGCAGAGGGGAACATAAATCCATGTCAGGCCTTCAGACGTTTGCATGTGTGCACTGGTTTTTGTTGCTACACGGTGTAAAAGCTCACAGTGTTTCACAGACAGTGATTTGGTTGAGTGTTGAGTTTATACCATGCACACACAAACAGCCGCTTCAGTTTGTGACTGGCATGGTAAGTGCAGACAGCAGCAGAGCATCCAGCTCTCCTCATTCTTCTATGGAGGGACTATACACTTAATGAGTTGTCCTGGGACTTGAGTCTGGTAACACTTACACAAGTGCACACACTCACCACCTCTACACTTTTGAGGACCAGCACAGAATACTGTATCTTCCCTAGCCTAATCTTAGACTGACCTTACACCCTAAAAAGCCCACATAATCCCAATGTCCCACTCTCCCCAGAACCAATTCTAACCTTTACATTATTGAGATAAGGACTTCATTTTTAAAATATCCTCATTATATGTGTGAGCTGACCATCC
Source organism: Perccottus glenii (assembly GCA_024416835.2). NCBI lineage: Eukaryota > Metazoa > Chordata > Actinopteri > Gobiiformes > Odontobutidae > Perccottus > Perccottus glenii. The sequence goes on along the minus strand of CM044547.2, from coordinate 22,443,303 downwards.
AGTTCAGCCGCACCAGACACAAGCCTGACATTTCAGCACAAACCTGAGAATATAAATTGTTACTATTTGGGCAAAGAACAAAAAATATATTTCAATTAGCAAAGAAGGACAAACTCTTTTTAATCTATTCAAAACAATATTGTACTTCTATAATTGACATTGGTTATTGACTAAATCAACCAGGGCCTTTAGAAAAGCATTGCAACATTGTACCACCTTAGTTAGGCAAACATTCTCTGAAATCCTCTATTTTAGGGCCTAATCCACAAGGCACTATGGGTTCATAAACACTATTGGCAAGTGTATCCCTTATATCACTACACTTAGTAGAAACAGCAGGGTAAGAGGATAGGACACCTGGCAGGACCAAATGACCTATGTACAGACCAAAGAATCAATCATCTTGCATTATGATGTTTAGTTATTGTGTGGCTATGTGATTGCCAAAAGCAGATTATAAACAGAAATTAAAGGGACCACAACCTTAGTAACTGTCTCATAAATGTGACCACTGAGCCAGCATTGACAGAACCATACTGTTTGCATGCATATTCCTACTACTTATTAGTTTTTGTGCACTTCTCATTTTTTTTTTCTGTTGATAACTAAAATATCAGTGACCTGTAGACAGGAATTTATAGATCTCTGCTTTGGCAGAATGTAAATATGAGCACAGCATGTGTGAGCAACTGGAGTGAGAATGAAAGTGGGAGATTACTCACAGCATCTCTCCCCTTTCAATCAATAACCTTGTGATTCTAATAGACATTGATTGCATCTGAATCCCAGATCCCAAGTCACAAATGTGATTATAAAATGGCCAGTCTTGACACTTTATTGAAAACAATGAGGCTGGAAAGAAAAACGGGAAGAAGGAGGGAGTGACTGACTGGGGAATATGGATTAATCTCTGGCATGTCAGTTTATTTAAGTCTTCTCAGCGTGTTTTGGTAAGCAGGAAATTACCCAATTGTTAGACCCAGAGGCAAGCAGGTAGGCTGGTTAGGATTTAGGGCAATTAGTGGTCAAGACTTTTTTGGGACTGGCTGGTTGGTGTGGATACGTAATGGGACCTTAGTACCAGTGAGATGCATAAAGAGTCGAGTTGAAATGACTGAGGCCAGCTGAAAACTGAAAGCACTGGAGACGCCTGGAGGGCTGTGGTCCCATCTGAGGCTGGTTAAGGCTGAGGTGTAGCCCAGCAGCCAACAGCCTATGCCTTAAAAGACAGCAACAGAAACAGAAACAGAAACTGAATAAATTTTTTTATTTACCTCTCCATATTGCATGCTTTATGAAAGTTATCTAACAAAACTAGAGACTTACAAGGGCTCAGACTCTATTTGGTCCACTGTGACTGAATATACTGTTAAAAATGACTGAGCAAAAGTTGGATGAATGGACTTAAAAAAAGAGAGGCAGTGTTTAATGAATTGATGAATGAATGAAACAAAACCTAGTGACTAGTGATAACTGAGCACAAAATAGTGAATATACAGCTAGACAACATATAATTTAGACATGAGGTAAGAACAAGAAAACAATTGGGAAAATTGATCAGGATTCTCATGACAAACATTTATTTAATGCATCATTTGTAAAGCATAACATTTTATAGATGCTGTAGTGTTTGTATGCAGTGTGTGGTGTGAGTTTTTACCACAGGTATTGCAGAGAGGGATTATAAAGTATTACTATTCCAACAACAGCGGCACAAAAGATTCAATGAAGGATTATCAAAAGCAGGACAGATCCTGGGCCAATGTGTTCAAAGGGATTTCTTCGATGACTGTGACTGCACACGCAAACAACAACTGCTGCATCCATTGAATCTTTTAGCATCCTCGACAAGGCCAGTTGTGATATTTTCCCTCAGCTTTTGTAAATCAAAGTGGTATAATGTGTTGTGTCTGGTCTACACTGTGCCTTGCTGCTTGTTATTCTGTGCTGTCGGATTATAGCAATATGATTTTCCATCTTGTCTTTTTTATAGTTGGAGTAGTGCAGAATATAAACATAGAAACATAGTGGGTTGTCTACATGCCAAAATATTCTCAGTTGTTTGTTGACAAATGCAGCAGGCTTCTTTTCAAACCCCTCCATTCAAAATGAATATGATATAGTCATTGTGGTAACTTTCCGTGACACATATTGTACACTACTTTCTGCCAAAGACCAAAGATACAGTATTTTCATAATAGACATTCATGTGTGCATAATTACACTATTTACAGCTCTTCCATCAAACTAGAAAGACAATGATCAATCTAAAATGTAAATGTGTTCCCTCTGTGTTCAATCAATTACCAGCAAAAATGTTTGTGGGTAATGTTTCCCCTTCCTTTTCCCTCTCCTCGCCTTAGTGCTGTTGCTCATCATGCATCATCATGTAGAGCCTGAATAAAGATTAGATGCCAAGGACATACTTCTCAGATTTCTCAGGTTTGTTGACTGAATGTTATTTTTGATCAACATCGTAATATTTTATGGAGATTTATAACTTCCACGTTTTGAAGCTTAAACATGAAACGCGTAGATTCATCATTAATTTGTTCTCATTTCCTGTTTGTGTAAACATGGACTGCAGTTTTAACATGCCTATAATTTAACATTGACTGTGACAGAAAAAGTTGACATTATTGCAGTGAAATTGTTTGTATATGGAGAGCACTTGGCAAAGAGTTATATATTTGCCTTTCATGATGGTTTTACTGCGCACCTCAGACCTAATAAAAGTAATTACAAGCACAAAGCCTCTTGTGAAATGCAACCAATTCATTAGGAATTTCAGAACTGAACAGAAGGAATACAGTATGTGGAGATGTCATACAAGTGAAAAAAAGGCTATAAACACATGCATAAATGTGGCTTATGGATGAATGCCGAGGGGAAACAAAAAAGGTAATACTGATAGAATGTAGTATGGAACTGTGCCAGTGGATTTTGTATTAAAAGCTTCTAGTCAAGCAAACAATATGCAGTGAGTGGATCCACCAACAGCAATGTGTTCCCAAACCCTTCTGTGTGAGTGATGTATTTGTATTGTATTTATTATTCTCAGTTAACAGGTTGAGTTATTCAAAGTAAAAAAGGCTAGAAAGGTCCATGACACAGTGTTCTGTTGTTCACTGAATCAAAATCTGGCTGTAGAAGTGGAGAAAGTCCAGCCCCTTACTTTTGATAATCTTTTCCCTTAACAGCTGTTTGCCCATGTGAAGGTGCTGAGTGTGCAAAGAAATACTTGGTGTAATAAGGCTTTTTGCATATTATACTGCAGTCTGAACACTTTTCCGCCTTATTCTTACCTTGCATGCAAACGATTACTGGCTTCTGAACATACCTGCATGTTGGGAGTCATCTGTCGCTTGGCTGGGATCAAAAGAAATCTCAAACCAAAGGCCGAGTGTGTTTGAGCTTCCAACCCTTCTGACCATCTGCAGTACACATCCCAGAGAGGGGAGGAAGGTTGTTCAATCTGCATCTCCATGGACGTTGGATCTCAGGAGAAAAAAGCTGGCAGAACACGGCCTCACCTGGCTTTTGAGCATCAGAGGACACACGCACACACTGCCGTGGGACAGACAGACAGGCAGCTGCTGGCCTGACAGGGAGGCTGCATGGCGGTAATGCATGAATGAATAAATACACACGGACTTGATGGAACAAAAACTGAACACACAAGTGCACAAATGACATGCATAGACAAAGCAGTAAATCATCAGTATGCAAACCAACTAATTATATGACTGAATGACATATTCAACGCAGCCGTCCATCAACCCCCACTCACCCCTCTGCGTGCACACACAAATGCAGGCCAAAGACACACAGAAATGTCATCTTCAATATAATTTATTACCTCGAAGCGCATGATACAGACCTAAAATTGAAAACCTATTTACAATCCAAATCAATAGGATATCAGAGTGTCACTCAGTGTGTCCATATGGCACATAAAACTTCATTAGCCGGGTTACATACTAATAGATTTTTCCAAAATGAGATATCATGGATCACGCTGATATATTCAGTGTTTTAGTGTGATTTAAGCCAGTGAGAAATTTCTCTTTCACTGAGAGAGCAGGGAATGGGCAGACACTTTTATGAAGATGGACACACTAAATCCAGCATCACCATTGGCAGCTCATAAATATTATCATCCTAGGAATGGAAATGACTTGTAAATTGAGCATAACGTGGATATATATATATATATATACACACACTTTGTATGCATGATTTGGCGGTCTGCAGCATTGAGGGATACTGTAACAGATGTGTGATGAATGTCTATTATGTGGGATATACAGTGTGTGTATGTTGGGACTTAGAAGGGGAAAGGGGAAGACCCTGGGGAGGAGTGTACCACTGAGGGGGTGATCTCTGGATCCCCATAGACTGAAGATAAACATGTACAGCTGTGTTTAAGGGTTTTGCTGTGTTAACACAAAGGGACACTGGGATACAACGCAGGCTTAAGAAGACAAAACACACAATTATACGCAAAATGAGGAAAGCTGCTGAAATAACGCCACGCCAGCTGGCAACAAACTCCATACACAGACAAATACACGTGTGTTTCTCCATCTAACCCGCTTGACTACATTAAAAAAGAAGCTTCATCAAAGCTATTCATGTTTTCTCCATAAGTCATCATCTCATTTGCAGGACAGATGGAGAAGGAAGACTGGTCAGTGCGTTTTAATAAAAAGCACTGCGCTAACAATATTTTCTGCTTTCACAAAAATAGAAATGTACTAATTTTCATTCCTATAAAGATACTTCAGTGAATTGTAGACAAATGTTTCTGCCTATATTATACATTTTGATCCCTGTTGGACAATGTTTTAGAGATGTATTAATTTATGTCAGTGGCACTGAGAGATAAGATGGCACATAATGACAGAGGGCTATTATCTTTGCATACTACCTTCCTTGATGTACACATGGCCCAGTGACCTTATCATTAATTTCATGAGGTCATGTGATCCTGACCCTTCACAAAATGACTATTGTCACTGTAGATTGCAGGAGTATTGATTTGCTTTACTTTGAAGGCTATCTGATATTGTGGCCCACAGACTGTTTGTGTTGAATAATTAAGTCAATATATTGGTGGATGTCTATGCATTTTCTTTCTTCAAGACACTCTTCAAGGTTCTCTGTGAGGCTTTCTGTCACAAGGTCCAAAGTATAATAAATGAACACACGTCTGACACACAAAAATCAATGGTGTGTGGGCAAATAGCTATCACCTCCAAACACTATGCTTGAGGATTTATAGTGTGGATTGATTTACAAAAGGAATAGTATTTTACATAGATGAGTGACATTGACCTTTTCAACCCCAAAAATCTTGATTTGATTTTAGCATGTGTTTTCTCATTGTCAATGTCAAATTCATTAAAAGATGATAAATGACACGGTAAATAAAGATCAGACCATTTTTACACTTAATGTCTGCTATGTATACGTCAGGAATCAAAAGTTAACAAGTGAGTGAGATTACAGTCATGTGACACAAAACTTAACCGCTAGCATCTTTGGTATGTTTCTGGAAGTTGACATTAGCTTACACACAATCGGAAAATGTTCAGGTAAGAATCACCACATGTAAATTTATTTTAGGCTACTTATTGCGTTCATTAGTCAAAAATAAATATATAAAAAAAGTTGGAATTGAGTAAGTAGCAATGCAAACGAATGATAAGTTTATAATTGCAGCGTGTCCTACTGTGTACCATCCATTGTAAATAAAAATGGATGTTATTGGTCCCCTATTCACCAATATTGTTATTATGACAGGGTAATAAAATGGCGGTTACATCCGGGCTTTTCGGCTTTTACTCCATAGTAAAACAATAGTTTTCAGATAGCATAAATGGACATATTAATAAAAAATATGTCCAGAGTTGTCATGTAGTAAAAACTTAGCTCTAGAGACCGGAGCCATCTTTTGTACCAGGCTATAAACATGAGTTTTATACTTGTAAAGTCGCCATTGGGTTTCTCCTTATATTTCTGCTTTTGGAGCCTGCCCTCTGGTGGACGGAGGTATATCGCTGTATATTGTGTATGGCGGTGCCCTTACTCGAGGACCTTTTAGGAGGTTCCATGAGAGAGGCTTTCTGTGTACCTATAGCATATGTGCTAAAACAGCAGCATAATTGTGAGTAGCGTATTGCATACTGGGCTATTTTATTTATATATATGTATAATATATATATATATATATATATATATATATATATATATATATATATATATATAACATGCATGTATAGGTTAATTGGCAACTCTAAAGTGTCTCTAGTGAATGAATGAATGAATAAAATGTATTATTATTTTTTTAATATACTCTATAGCCTACCTCGCTTAAATCCTGATTTTAGACCCCGCTGAAATGTCCAAAGAAGCTCTGCAGGTAGCGTCGAGTGCTTTGCTGTGCTTTCTGGTCTCTGTGGCTGTGAAGTTGGTGTGGCCTGTAGGTGGGGCTCTGATGCAGTGTTTCAGAAGCGACGGTCCTCCCTGCTGCCTGGGACTCAGTGCTGGATCAGAGAGAGGGAAGGAGGCAGAGGAGACTGCAGCAAGAGCAGCCTCCTCAAAACGACCCCCAGCCCTAAACGGTACAGTTAAAGAGGTTCATTGTGACCATGGCTACAAGTTTATGTTCCACTTCTGTGTTAATGTAGCCTACACCTGTCTACACCTGCTAATGATTTCTATTAATCTATGAATCTTATGCAAAAGTCGCACGTGTTATGTCATACAAAATAAAACGTCAAAAATAACATATCTGCTTTCTATTAAGACTTATTAATTATAAGCATGGTTACATAATGAGATTTTAGCATATTAATTGCATAAAATGGGAGGGGTTACACTTGTGTGAATTGTGTTAAAAGATCATCAAAGGACAAAAATGCAGATTTTTAATCCCCTATAACTATGCAAGTGTCCTAATTACGTTGCTGTGTTGCTTAATCTCTCTCATGATCCTCAGATTAGATTCAAATCCCATGATCTAATCATTTCTTCCTGTTATTGTACTGCTTTTATGTAAACTCCCCTTTTGGCTGCTTAGTCTATGCCAGGCTGAGGCTCACCTTTTATGTCATTTTTTGTCTGGTGTGTTTTGATGAGGAATAAACGTTTTAAACAGGCTGTCACCAAAATGAGATTTTGACTTTTTCAACATTGTCCAAGTGGCGTCAGATTTAAACATAATGGCAGTTAGGCTGTAAAAGGCTTAAACGGACATTTTAGTCGTCCAGTCCACATTAATGCTGAATAAGTCTCTTTAGGGTAGATGCCAAGGACTTATACTTGACCCAACCCAAACACAGCCCCTGCAGCAGCCAATAGCCTTCCATGTGCTATTGCGGCCGAGTGGAGAGCCCCTGTTACTCATGTGGCCGTTTGCAGCGGGCTCAGCGCCGTCCTAAGTCCCGTCGAAGCTCCCAACTCCATGGTGCTTCTCTCTCCCGGCCCCCTCCCCGCCCCCCGTCGTTCGCACTCCGCTGCAGCACTCTCTACACCTCAGTTGAGCAGGAGCACCGCACTGAGTCACATCGAGACGCACACGCTCTCCAGACGCACACACGCACACAGGCACAGCCTCCTGCGGTAGCCTATCCCGTGTACGGCGCAGCGGCTTTTCCAGCGGCATACCAAGTGCGTCCACACCGGGGAATGCGAGGAGCAGCTCCCGGCTCTCAGGGCACTAAGCGGCGCGCTACGGTCCTGCTGATCGGGGATGCAGCTGGAAGTCCCGACCAGGATCCGCCTTCTCACTCTTGGACCGGGGATTTAAGCTGGACTTGCCCTTTTATCCGGATATACCGTTTCTTTAGAGCTTCTGTGATTTGGGGGAGTGAGAGGAGTTGGGGACTGTTCTGGACGTGCCTCTTATCCGCAGTGTCGATGCGGCTGCGGCTGTGAAGTGGGCTTTATCTGCAGAGATTACAGGTAAGGACCACAGACTGCTGTCACGGCGTTAGTGGCCTCACTCCGGACTATATGCTCAGCGTGCTCGGGGGCGTTTTGGCCAGGCTCTGCTGCGAGTTCGCCACTGCACCATCCAGGTGACAGGAGGCGTGTTGCACCTGTCCTCGCTGCGCCATGGTTGTTCTGTGCACTCGGGCGAACCGGTCCATTTTGGGTCGAATATGGGAAGAAATGCAGAAAATAGAAGTTGTCTCTTTGGGATGCACAAGATGTTCTTTAGTCTAGTCTCTTTTTGTTTTATCCATACCCCTCATAAACATAGCCACAGAGAGACGTGTTTTCGCGCTGGTCTCTGCTCGAGCCCACTCTGAAGGTTAAAAACTGTAAGAATAATTGGGATTTCGCGTTGTATTCACGCTGTAACATGAATCCAGTGATTTAACAGGGAAATAAAGCTTGTGGAAATCATGAGGGTCAGGGAAGTTTTGCTTTGACACGGATCTTGGGACCACATGGGATTGCTTATCTTTCCAACAGGACAGTTAGATTTTTTAACATTCCTGCTTTGAAACAGAGCTGCTCTCCAGTATTTTAAAGTCACATTGCTCGCCGCTTTGAGGGTTGTATCCACAGTGTCTGGTTCTTCGTGGAAATCGCACTTTGCCAATGAGCGCTCAGTCTCCCATGTGGCTTCAGGATCGGTCTCCTCTCTCACACTTTGACCGATGTCTCAGACTTTCCGCGTTTTCTGAGGACGTTGACCTGAATTGCGCTCTCATCTTATAACTTAGACAAACAAGATTACTTTATATAGATAACGTTTACATGTTATGCCATATTCAATTACAGTATTCAAATTCCTCTCTCTGCCTCAAACATACAAACTCATGAAGCACTCAAGTCTTACACTGGGTTTTTAGTGGTTTATTTTTCACATAATGGAAAGATAATTCATTTTGGAGTTAAATTGCCTTTTCTATTGTCTGAGTTTGTCAGGGATGAATTTGCAGACATTGTAGGCATTAGTGGCTCTGCAGTAGCTTTAAGTAGTGTACTGTGTGCTGTGGATCTGGATGGGATGTGCTTTACTTCTACACTTGTCTCTAGTTTGCTCGGTCTTCAGTTGCCTGGCCCGTGCCCCTCAGGCAGAAAGCAGCTGCTCCAGCCTTTACAAAATGCACACCCCTCATAGCGCAGACAGACTTTGTACTATAAGCCCATCTACCCCACTCCCTGCTCTCTTACACCTGCACTTTGGTTTCAATGCACCCTTTCTTTATTGATACACCAACTTTAGGTAAAAGTTACACCTGACTTCTTCCAATATTTGTCTGCTTATTTCATGTGTTCGAAGTTTTCTGTTTTTAAGCCTTAATTCTTTAGATTTAAAGAAAGTCACATTTAAATTATTGTTTTTGTCAAAATCTATAATCCAGAAATCAATGTGATAATTTAAATCTAATGACAAAGTTCACACATGTCTGTCCTCATCTGAGGATCCACTTCACTAAAAGCATGCCCCATAACTTTGATGCTTATTTCCAGGTTCTAGTTTGTTTAGCTCCTCATTTCTCAGTTTTGCTGGCATGTGTCGCCTCTGCTTTGAGAAACCCTATTAGCTTTGGCTCTGTTCTCTCTTTCTTTTTCCTCATGAGTCTCCCTCCCTCCGTCTCTCCCTGCGTGCTGTCCATCACTGCCTGCCTGTAGGAATTGGAACAGCAGCCTTTATCGGCCTGTAAGCACCTCACATTGACATACTACCCCCTGTCTGCCGGCCAATGTTACGACTACAACGCTCAGTTTGGACCCAGAGAGCACTGCCTTGTCAATATTATGGCTCGCTAATGGATAAACTCGCTCCAACCTTGGCAATAAAGATATTTATTACATTTTAGCGTTGTTTTAACACATTGTAGCGACAGGGAAAGCTGATATTTTGCAGTATGTCCCTGTCGTGTTGGAAGGAGAAAGAGAAGCAACTCTTTATCGGCATCTGGTTTGTGATATGAATACCTGGTTGCGGTGCTGGCCCATCTAAACGGAAGTGTGTTTTTGTGTGCCATGTGTGGGTGTAAAACATGCATGTGTGACTGGCCCGGAGAGGCCCTATATGAATACTGTGGCCACCAAGATGAATCATCTTGTCACACTGAATGATGTGTCTGTGGACTGGACCTGAATGGAGCTCTCTGTTTGTTCTCATTCTCTTTTTGTTGCTCTCTCTCCCTCTTGATATCTTCCTCACTCAGTCAAATACTCACTCACACGTCTTGACTGTGATGGGACGACCCGACACAGACTATCGACTTGATTCCTCCTAATAATTTAACATATGACCAACATACAAGACAACTCCAAAAATCCAATCAGAGAGAATGATGCTATGCTGCGTTAAAGGAAGAATAACTTATAAGTATGTAATTAACCTTTTGGTAATGCACAACAGAGCTGCATATTGATGTTTTCATAGCAGTGACAGCACAAATCTTACGTGAAGATCCCTGAACAATGGGTGTCATGAATTCAATAGGGAGGAATCAATATGCGTCACCGGGTCCTCTTTAATGAGAATCTTTCCTCTCAGGAATAGTTTACTCAGCACATGTGTGATGCCTAAAGTATATATAAAACATTATATACTGTGTATTGTTGTTTGCGTAGGTTCCCATCATACTTTTGGCAGCTCCCACATTCCCAGGATTTTTCATGTCTTTATAATAGGCCGCGACATGTCATAGTGCTTTTACTCTTTCCCTGCAGTCTTCTCTCATGCTGCTTTCATCTTTTGCTCAATCCTTCCTTCTATGTTTGTGCCTCCAGCTCTCCTTCCCATGTATCTTTGTGTCCCTTTCTGAGCTGCCAAGCACATAACTTTATCTGGGTGTGTGTTGGTGACATTGGATTGACCTGAGACAGTATATAAAGTGAGAAGGAAACATGGGATGTCGCTGTTTTAGATGGGAATCAAGTTGTGAAAAGGCAGCAACATATCAGTGTGGTTCGACAGACTGCTTCTTTAGATAAGAACGTATTAAGCGTCTCTCGCAGGTTTCTATGATTCATATGGAGCCATGAGTATAAACAGCTCTCTTTGATGCAGCGGCAGATGACACGCTGTGGCATATTGGCTCTTATGTTTGTGTATGCCAAACCGAGCATGACAAGCTGTAAATTAGTTTTGTTTCAGATGCATGAAATGATGAGAAAATTGCAGATGGACTTAGGGCATTTTCCCCCATCTTGCTCTCTCTCATTTGCTGCCGTCCATGCAAGGATTAAGCCCTAATTCTGTTTTCATCTTTGACTGAAGCATGGGCGCGCATGTGAAAGTATGCACGCATGGGTGCACACTCGTTTTATTAATACATTTGAGACAATCACACAAAACTCTCAAAATCATCTTGTGCCCTGCTACTATATCATACAAACAGAATGTTCAGGCACATGGCTCATGTAACCTTTGGGCCTTTCTCATCACTTCACTCTCATTAGCTACTGAGAGTTCAAGAGAGTGCAATAGCAAATGGGTTTTTCTATCAGATACATTTAATTTTTCAAGCGCTTGTCCTCAAATGATCCTTCAACTCTGAAGGATCACCTGAGGACAAGCGCTTGGTCACATTGTTAAGGTGCAGAAGAAGTAAATGATATAGCTCATTACAGGTTTTTAGCTGATAAAGGTGATTTAGTTATTCCTTAGGCTAATCTTTAGGCTGTAGTATCTTCTCCAAACACATTTCTTGTTGTGTCACTCATCTGTGTCTGCTGCTGGTGTCAGGGGACCTCAGAATGCAGTGTTACCACAGTAATTGTGAAACAGCGGGCTTATAGAGGATCCCTGCTGCGCTATGGCCAGAAGGCAAAGGGGTATGTGAGACTCGGCTTTACTGTAAAACCTCCCTGCATCACCCACCTTCTACTTGTCTCCAGTCTTCCCTCAGGACATATAGCATCGTCTACCAGCACAATGATGGGCTGTTACAGAGAGATTTACCAAGGCTTACACACAGGTTTTATGTTATTCTTCATTTAAATTTTTTGCTTATTTAAATGGGATTTTAAATGGCTTGTGTCTGCAAAAAATGTTGCTTTCTATCAACTCTGACTGAAGGGAGAGAAGTCTGGTATTGTTGTGTAACTTTGATGAATCACTGACAGTAAATCATCTGCAGAGGTTCTACTGACAGCTTCATTAATTTAAATACAGTCTATGACAAAAGCTTACTTACAAATGCTTTAATTCTCATAAAATGTCTCCACTGTAGAGATACACACCGTCCTTACCTGCCTCCCACATAACTGGGTTCCTATGGCAACCTGATTTATCGACTGAGTACCCCCATGAAAGGCATTAATGATTGTTTCGGGGGGAAAAAAATCTAACAAGGGACTGAGTGTGTTTAAACTGATGGTCAGTCAACATGACCTTTGAATGACACTGACATTACCGAGAAGATTTACTAACATTTGAACTGCAGTGGGCTGATGAACATTACTGATAACACTTATTGACATCTTCTACAAAGGCTTTGAGTCATATAGAATAGCAATGTCTTTAAGTTGCTCAGTTTGTGCCTCAGGTTTAAACCAACACATTTCTTTTGACTGTTGGCCATCTCTGCTTCAACATCTTTTATAAAGAATTGTAAATCTGTTCCTCTGTATAACACCTAACTGTAACTGTGGCCAGATTGTTATTAATAGCTTAATAGCTTCCATTACTAACAGTGGGTAAGCAGGTGAAAGCAGAATGTAGGGTGTCTGATGTGTTAGGCTGAGGGAAAGTGTTCAGGATGGAGAACTATTGGGTCAAGACAGTGTTGAGGCAGGGACAGGCTAAAGGCATGTACTGAGAGTAAACACGGCTGAGTATTTCAGTTGTATGAAATTATTATTTTCTGTTCTATTTTTGCTGCCATACCAGTACAGGTCATGTGACACTTGTGTTACAAAGGTTGTGGTGGACAGATAAATACATAAAAGGTGGAAGAGACCCTGTAGAATAAATGATGCTTTATTTATTGTGGTATTCCCAGTAATGAAACATGGGTCAGCACTTAGTTAAGATTCATCTCTCAAGCTGTCCTGAGCACTAAACCATAATAAAACACATATAGGTACATATTTATGGTTAAATCTGTAAAGTAAATGTGTGAGGACTTGTCTTACCTTTTGGCCTTTTCACTTCTGCTCAGTGCTTACATAATACAGCTCCATTTGTCGAATGTGGTTAAAATAGGATATTTCTGTGACATATCTTGTCAAGGTGCTCATTTGTCAGCTTTTTGAGACCATTACAGCAGGGCCCCAACGCTCTGCAGGTGTAGACATTCTGTCTTCACTAGTATGGCCCACATTCTCTATCTATCCCACATGGACCGTTCTTGGGTAATTTATGGTGTAATATGTGAACAGGAAGACAAAGTGTGAGGAGAGTTAGAAATAAGGCTATATTTTTCTTCTTAATTAAGCCCTGAGCTTAAGACTCTTAACCAAAAGATGTTGATGTAAAACGTGTGGAGTTTTATGCTAGCGCTATGTATGTTATCTATACAGCTTCAGTTGATAGTATTTGCTTTTTGCACTGACATTAGTGTTGTCCCTACTTCTTGTGGAAAAAAATAAATAGAATGAGGCAAAAAATTAATATGCTTAGCCTAAATCTGATTTGTGACTTGTGGCGGCATGGACAGTACACAGCAGCAGGTAGTACAGAAGGTTTGAATATTATTTAGGGACAAACAGTGGTGAATTTCCAAAACACAGACCACTGACCTCATTCCAGCTGTACACTGTTAACGAGTGGCTGGGGTCTTTAAGACTCTTCAGTATGGATTATAAGATTTAATCCATGCACTTCTAGCAAACCAATCAACCAGTGCAGTGATTAGACCCACAGATGTGCACTGCACTCATCTGAGTGTGGCACTGTGGGATAAGAAGGCATGGATTAATAGGACTGTTTTTTGTCCATCATTGTATTTCTTGTCCTTTGTGATGAGCTTAGATCAACAGACACATTTAAGTATGCACATAGACACACATAGCAACTGCTGCCCGCAGTGCACAGCTGTATACATGTTCTACCTGAGTCATCAAACAGAGAATAAATAACAGAAAGCCAGACTGTTGGAAACGTTCTTGTTAATCACTGCAAAGCTGTCTAAATTCTGAAGCATTCATATCTAAGACGTTAATCTCAGAGGTCATGTCGGCGATATGTCTGTTGAGCAACTGTAACTGTGACTGGAATAAATGGAAATAGATGCTTAGAACAGGGGCATAAGCTACACCCTGGCTTTATTGGCCAAATGATAAAAACAGGGCATGTAAGATATTGTGTAAGCACCTAACAAGCTTAAACAACACAGAAAACATTGTGTTCCCAGTGAAGTTAATTCTGTGATTTCCAGTGAATCCCTGTCATTCAAAGGATAAACAGTCTTATGAGTTACTGATCTTAGATATAGAAAGGCTCTGGGCTTGTTTCAACCTGGATCACAGCATATGAAAACTTGTGCACTCATCCCTTAGGCTCTGGGTGTGCCTATTTCTCAGAGGGTTGTCGCTACACTGGAGAACAGGACCAAAGCAGGGACACTTGTAGGCCTGCACTTTCAGCAAACAACAGATCTGACACGGCACATTACAAGGCAGAAGGTACATGCTGGAAAATGTTAGCACAATTAATCTAGTCAGAGTATCGCAATAAGTTTGCATGTGTTAGACCTTGGTTAAATTATGTCTAAGGCCACACTACTACCAGTAGCTGTTGAGCAGTAGCTGTTGTTTCACTGAGTTTCCTCCCTCTTCCAGTGGTTCTCATACTGCGGCAAAATAAACAATTCACTTAAATATGACTTAGTCCTTCTTGAGGAAATGAGAAAAATAAAAAGGATGTGAGAATGGACAGAGGATCTGGTATTAGAAACACTTTGAATTAAGAAGGGGGAATGTTTGTGTTTAAAATGGTGAGAGCTGATGTGTGCCTGTACAGAGTTACATTTCTGTTTGGGTTGTTAGTTTGGGGAATAGTGTAGGAAAAAAGAAATGGAGAGGGAGTGAGCTCAAGCCTTTGAATTTGTTCTGTAAAAGCAGCTGTCAGAGCCTAGCAACACCACTTAAGAAGGATTCTTGGCTGCATTTATAGTAATTATACAATATTATGTCCCAGTTGATACTGAATTAGCTTGTATGTCACAAAATGGATAATAGATGGCTGAAAAGCAGTGGTTTTTGATGCTCGTCTACTTAAATATAGAAAATAAAATAAATATGTTTGCCCTTTGTATTGTTGCTAAAAATTGTCACAAATTCTTCAGTGCTCTGTGTCCAAACAGAGATACCTTCCCATCAGGAAGTTGTTCACAGTCTAACCCAATCACAGGGAAGCGCTGACGGGAGGACTGTGCCCTCTTCAACAGTCCTCCTAATGATATTACAGCCTCTTGATCTTTGCTGATAATAAGACACTCCACCAATCTCAGCTTGCATCAGCATCCGCCACAGACGGCCCAACCACAGCCAAGTATATTTTGTTTGAGTGACCTTACTGTGGAACCAAGGACCGTTGGAGTGTCTTGTCCCTTAAGGCTTTTGTCATGCTCCATTCTCAGTGCACGGTTGTAGCAGCTCATGTGACATTGTAACCAAGGACTCAATGCTGAAAATATTTAAATGTAGATTGTGGTCAAAATCTGAATATTGAGGATGAATAATGAGGAGACTAATGTGGAATTGATCCTACAAAAGTGGTTTAGTAAGTCTCAGAAGGAAAAAAGCAGCAAGTTGCAGCAAAAAAAGTGCCCAGTGCTAGAGGGGTATGCAGCATGGCAGCGGCTGGATAGCTCAGCTGGTAAGGACAGGGCTTTACATTCAGGGTACCCAGGTTTGAATCTCCTCGGGATGCTATGAACTAACCAGTGTGGATTAGTTGTTTTGCAAATGATTGTTATTTATTGATCATGGCATACTGGCTTATATTTTCCAGTTTTCAGCTCAGTAACCTCAGTTTTGCATATAAAGCTAGCCTTAATTTAATTTAAACCCCATTTGGCTGCTACATTCCCAGTGTTAGCAAACGCTAACGCTAAGTCTGTTAACATGAATATTGCAAGCCTCCAAGCACAGACGTCTCAAGTCCTACCTGTTGCCTTTCACCATCCACTTGTTTATCAGCTGTCCCATACCTTGACACGCAATCTCTTTTTCTCTCTCTCTTTTCCCTCTTTTTTTATTTTTTTTTTGTTTTATCCATCTTTTAAAGACAACTGTGTGCATACTGTGACAACTAACACATAATGTTACCTGCTCGCTCAGCGCGCTCACGGCGCCCCCGCCAGCCACGCCCACTCGTGATACTATATTAATTCTATTTATGGAATTTAATGAGGGGCGTACTGTAGCTTGTTAGTCCTCTAAAATGTTATATAGTATTGAGGAAATACTGAAATTATATAAAAACGCACAACAGCAGCTAAGCTACATTCAGTAAATACTACTATTTTTTTTAATTTTTAAAAAATACATTTTTTATTTTTATTTTTTTATACCATCGCTTTGGCGCCCCCCAAGGTGCTGCACCCCTATGCGCCACATATGTCGCATACCCCCTTTTTGCACCACTGCCCCCCCCCCATAAAACACTGCATATTTCACCTTTCAAATCTGTCTCACTATCAGTAACATAAAACCCTTCATTGAGTCCAATTTGTAAGACAGGTGCTATCCTGGCTTGTGCTT
The DNA here is from genome assembly GCA_024416835.2 of Perccottus glenii. Taxonomy (NCBI): domain Eukaryota; kingdom Metazoa; phylum Chordata; class Actinopteri; order Gobiiformes; family Odontobutidae; genus Perccottus; species Perccottus glenii. The sequence goes on along the minus strand of CM044547.2, from coordinate 22,426,614 downwards.
CTAAAAGTAGGTGTTAAAGTGAATCAATCACCTCGGTACTGCCTCATTTTCACTCTGTGTCCTGACTATAAAACAAAAACTGCTACAGTGTGCTATGATGTATGTGTTCTCATTATTCTAGTACTAAATTAACATGAATACAAATGTCTATCTTGAATAATAGTGATCTGATAAAGGACAGATTTTAATGGCAGGTTTAAGCAGCTTCTCTGTCGCAATATTCACAGCCAACTATTTACCTGACAGGATTGTAAAATACAGATATATCAGGTCTTTACATTAGCAGTAAATATGACTTAGCTTTCCAACTGCCTTTACTTGACACAGCCTTCTAGGGTCGCCATGTATTTAGATTACAGGACAGCATTTTGGACGAAGAGTAAAGTACTAACTGCATAATATAACATGAAACAATATCATCATGTACAGTAGTTGTCAGTGCTGTAGTCTGAGTTGACAATGCAATCCTTAGGCTTTCTTTGTAATATCAACAGCTCTGTGGTGGATTAGACCTCCTAACCCCGATCACGACGGGGTATCAGCTGACAGTAATCCATTCTGTTAATCCACGTCTTGATGTAAACACCAAGGACAACCCTGCTTTCTCCCTCTGTCCTCCCGGTCTTTATTTTTTCTATTCTGCTAAATCTTTCTTAAGAGAAAGGAATGTGCCATCTGTTCAGTGTAGTTGGGTAAGATTAGTGATATTCATGATAAAATGATCATCTTATCATTGAAAGCAGGAGATGGTTTCTATGTGTTTTATTTTGTTTATTTACAGTAAACATAGAATGAGCTACAATGAAAGTGGTAAAAGATGAATGAAAAACGTTTACCTTCAAACCTGCAGACTGTGCTAAAAACATGCTTGATTAGATAAGAGCTACACGTATACATGTTTGTGTCCAGTTTAAGGTTTTTTCACTACATTGGTATTATGCAGAGCTGGACACACTGTTAGAATTGTCGCTTTGTGTATTGGAAAGCTTTCTTGCTCTTTTTGACTGCTGTTTGGGTGAGATATATGCAGAGTAACAAAGATGTGGCTTGCTGTATGTTGCCTGGGTGTTTTTCTAGGCGTAAGTCTAAGTATGTGTAGTTGTGATTTAGAGTGAGTGGAGTAACACAGTGTTTTCCTCGGGTCCCAGTGAGTGGCGGCAGTGCAGAGTGACGCTCATTCTTCTGATCAGTGCCAGATCTCAGCGGGTGGGAGTGACTGTTAGTTTGGGGGGGAACTTCACTTCTACAGTCAGTGCAGCTACTGATCTAGGACACACATTTCTGTCTGTTTTCTGTCCTCAACTGCCGCTGCCTCACTTTCTCACTGTCTCACTGTCTCGTCTATGCAGCTCCTCACTCCAGAGCCCCTTTACTGATCATTGCTGTGTTTGCTGTCATTCCATACTGTCTTTCACTAATGTAAATCCATACTAATCCGCTAATAGTGCTTTTAAAGTCAACTGTGGTGGAGCAAATCGTAAAATAGTTTTAGAGAGACACATAAGTTAAAGTCAAATCTGTGAGTCATCACAATGTGGCTGACAAAATCTCTCAAATGTGACTTTAGCCAACAGATAAACATGAATACTTTTTATGGGTAAGAGTTGTTCTGCAAATTATATGTGCTACTTTTGTTGTGTGGCCGCTGTTGAATTATGAAATTTTACCCCATGGCACCAAAACTATATAGCTAACCACTGATCACCTCTCATTGGTGTTGTTCTAATTGTGTGTATGCTTGTCCCTGTCATTCACTCTGACAGATTACAGATGGATAAGTGTGCAAAAATCTTTTCTCCTTTTGAATATAGAGGATTATGTGTAATTATCCTACTTCTTACTCACTTATAATCTCCTAATCCCATTTGACTCATGGCATATTTATGACTGTGACATACATTTCTACACTGTAAGAGGTTAAGCTGTTTACCAAAAGATTTTGACAGTTTTTCATTTTCAAACCCTTTTCTCAACAATGAACTTGCTTTCAAACTATAAATAATGGCTGATTACTTGGTTTTGTTGTGTCTTCCTCAAACCTCGTGGCCCTAGCTCTCTATTACATAATCATCACCACAACAAAATGGACACATCCATTTACTGGGTATTACTATTTTCTCTAAATTTAGAGAAAATAGTAGTAGGCTAAAGTACTGTGCCACAAAATGGAGCAACTTGGCCAGTCCATCTTTTAAATAAGATAGATATGTACAGCCCCCATCTAATTCACAAACACACATTAGTGATGAGTGTTTTATTTATACTATAGTCTACTATATCTACTCAGGGACATGGGCACATTATTATTTTCTGGCTATACATTGCAAATATAAAGGTTTTTGTACTTTAGGGCTATATTTGTTTCAAAATTGTGTTCAAATAAGTGTCTTTTGTTTTAATGCCTCATGCCGTCACGTCACAACTTTAATACTATTTGTATTGAGTACAGTGGTAATCTGCAGTCTGGGCCCTTTTCTGTGTAAAACTAACTGGTTACTACCCAGGTGAATATGTAATGCCATGTTTCCCACTGCAAAGGCCTAATGAGCAGCCAACTCACACAAGAGACTCCAATGTTTACAGGAAACGTCGTCATTTTGATAATCCATCAACTCATGTGTATTTACATATATCTACACCTTATTCTTAAAGATGAGCTTGTGTAAATGACCTATGGGGAAACCTTTTTCTGCAACCACATGCTTTTCCATCCTAATTATTTCTCTTCCACCTTTAAACCTCATGGTGTGTGTCTGTGTGTGGTGTCTTGAAGAGTGAAGAGGGTTCTTTTCTCTGCACTCGCAGTGTCAGCAGGTGAGCTGCCCTATTGGGAGAAAAGAGAGGAATCGCCAAAGCATGCAAATTGCTTCTCCAAGGGGAGAATCAATTAGGTGCATGACGGCTTGAGCAGAAAGGCAAGAAGGGGTGGACAGGGGCAGGGGGCCATGCAAAACGATGGTGCTGCACCATGCTGATCACATCCTCTGAGACATACGTCACCTCTCTCTCTTACCTGCCTCTAACTTACACTCATTCTCTTGCCTCTAGCTCTGCTAATACAAAACACTTACAGTGTCTCTACTAGCTACTGCTTTGAAATATTACTTCTCCTTTATTTTGAGGTAGAAAGCGTGAGTTTTTTTTTGTTTCAGTTATTTTGTTTCTCAGGCTTTGTAGTGTTATAATAACAATAAAGTGACAACACACAGCAATCTCAATCTGTGAAAGTTTTTTCTTGAATTTGATTGTAGTACTTGTAGTAATCTCGGTTTTCTCTCTGCTGTGTTTTTCTTTTTTAGGCACATGATGTCCTCCATTGTAAAAGCGGCTTGATACTTATTGGCTGACAGTACAGGACTGTCCCTCCTTCAACCGGCTTGACGTCCCCAGCTTCTGTACAGTCATGATGCCTCTTTCCAGGATACGGACCTGCTTTCTCACCTGCTGCTTCCTGTCCAGTCTGGTGCTTCCTGTGCCATCACTAACAATGGTGCAAGGTCCCCAGGCTCACAGTTCTGGGTCCCAGGTGATAACCGCTTCTCTCCAGCAAGAGGAGTATGCAACTTTTCATGCAGAAAACCCTGAATGGACCTTTAACCATTTAGCAGTGGACTATCGCAATGGCAATGTTTACTTGGGTGCTGTTAACCGCATCTACAAGTTATCCCCAAGCTTAGAGGTTCAGGTGTCCCATGAGACCGGCCCGGATGAAGATAACCGCAAGTGCTACCCACCTCGCATTGTCCAGCCCTGCAGTGAACCATTGACACTCACCAACAATGTGAATAAAATGCTTCTAATGGACTACAGAGAGAACAGACTACTGGCCTGTGGCAGCCTCTACCAGGGCATCTGCAAACTGCTGCGACTGGATGACCTCTTTAAACTAGGAGAGCCTTTTCATAAGAAGGAACACTACCTCTCTGGGGTAAATGAGAGTGGCTCTGTGTTTGGAGTCATTGTATCCTATGGCAATGCATCTCCGGATATGCTGTTTGTAGCCACAGCTGTAGATGGCAAACCAGAGTACTTCCCCACCATCTCTAGTCGCAAGTTGGCCAGAAACTCAGAGGAGGATGGCATGTTTGCTTATGTCTTCCATGATGAGTTTGTGGCCTCTATGATCAAGATCCCTTCAGACACATTCACTGTTATCCCAGACTTTGACATTTACTACATTTATGGCTTTGCCAGTGGGAACTTTGTCTACTTCCTGACACTGCAGCCAGAAATGGGTGGTGGGCCAACCACGGGATCCTCCTCAACAGGTCGGGAGCAGGTCTACACCTCTAAGATTGTCCGTCTCTGTAAGGCAGACACTGCCTTTAACTCCTATGTGGAGGTGCCTATTGGGTGCATTAGTGGCAATGTGGAGTACCGTTTGCTTGAAGCAGCTTATCTTTCCAAAGCTGGTGCTATCCTGGCACGCTCACTGGACGTTTCACCTGATGACGATGTTCTTTTTGCGGTCTTCTCAAAAGGTCAAAAGAGACGTCCACGCCAAGCCACTCAGGACTCAGCATTGTGTGTCTTTTCTCTACGGAAGATCAATGAGAAAATAAAAGAACGGTTGCAGTCATGCTACAAGGGTGAGGGCACCCTGGACCTGGCTTGGCTCAAAGTCAAAGACATTCCCTGCAGCAGCGCAGTGAGTACTTATGGACTATAAACCAATATTTAATAGCTTAGTTAGTAAGTCGAATCTTTTGTATCACTCATGTGTGCTTACCCCTCTGTATTTTTAAAAATACATCCAAAATAAGAACAGTTTAAACACAAACATATTTCTGTTACTGTCCACTGACTTGGACTGGTGGTTTAAAAAAGTCTTCTGTTAATGTTGTGAGCCTGGTCCACACTCAGGCAGGAGGACTTGAACTTGGTGAATACTGTGTTCTTGGGTGGGTTCACGCCCCATCCCATTACAATGAGATGTTAACCATTCACTGCCTCCTTTAATCTGCTCACCCTTAAAACAATGCAGCTCAGTGCTCAGCCAAATTAGCATAATTCAATTCTCCATAACAACATTACAAATTCAGTGATTCGCTTCATTTAATTTCTCACTTTCTGAACAGACAAAACAAGGCTAAATTGGGTGTTACATATATAGACCATCTTCATCATTTGCCAAAGCTGGGCCACGTGTTACATTTTGTTGCACTCAAAAATGCATTTGCAGGTTAGACTGAACAGTTTCTCCTCCAGTCAAATTATCCTGAATTGCACTGTAGGTATGTTATTTAATTTACACTATTATTTATTATTTGCAATGCCAATTTTTTCGTTCAAAAAACTGGTTTGGAAACATTAATATGATCCATTACTCTTCAGTGTTCGCTATAAACTTGATGCGATATGATGAAGTTGACTGTCCATGTGTTTAGTTTCAGAATCCCAATATTTATCTATGAATGTGTCTTGGTGAGGTGCGTGTGCTGTGTCGCCTTTGGATGCTGCTTGAGGGCCTGATAAATCATACCTGGTGTGGACCTGTCAGCAGGGAGAGGAAGTGTGAGGGAGCACACAGGGGTTAGCGCTGAGGAATGATGCCATTTCAGCATGCGCCACAGTATCACCAGCACCACCGCATAAATTAGAGCCTGCTGAATAAGTGACGGTGGGCTCTGCAGGAGATAGATGAGTTTTGACACACATATACTCACAGGCTACCATGCTTGCCGCTGCTTCTGAGATGGTGTCTTTTGAGGTGATGAAAACAATAACTAAAGACAGGGATATAATCTAGGCTCAATAGAATTGAAGCTGAGGAAAGACCCAGATGAAGACTTGATTAAGCAAAGAGCAATTAGTTTTTATCCTGTGTTAGTCTAAAAAGTTGTTGTATTTTGACTCCAGGTTTTATGTTCCATCTTTTTAATGGTTGATATTTATATATGTCAATCAAATCTAAATGAATGATGTCATATACTAATTTGAATTTAAATTGACTTTCCTTATTGTTTGATAGTCAAGCAGGCTATGAAGCTATTGTCACCAGGTGATCCATTAAAGCAGATATTCTTGATGTTAAACTATTTAAAACAATTTTGCCTATTATAACATTGTTCAATATTAATTTCGGTTCATTAGATGGAATGTGTAGTCACCGAAACGTTAAAGACTGTGTGAGAAAAACAGTCATTATTTTTAATGACTTTGCATGTCAGTCTTCTGGTATGAAGCAACAAAGATGAGAAGAACCCTTGTATTAAGGCCATGCCCCCTTATGTTGCTCGCATTGTCACTCTGTCTTCTCTTTCTTTACAATACTTTTTCTCTTTCAAAACTTTTTTAAATGGCTTTCAAATGCCTTGTATTTCCAACATTGTTTTTTTTTTTACCCATTTAGAAAGGGAATGAACTATCTTATGCTCTAAAGATAATTATGCTTCCATGAACATGCATGCACTCATTTTGTAATATTCTGTAGCAAAGTGCAAGCATGATATAAAGCCCATTAAATCATATGTACTTGTTCATATAGTACATACTTCTGATGACTGTGGCATTTTGAAAGAACACAGATGAAAAAAGTATTCCATTTACTTTTTAGCAGTCAGATTATAAATAATTTACATCCCGCAAATGAGGGTATTTGTCTTAACCAAGGACTGATTGATTCTGAGGATATTAATTGGGAGAGTGCATTGATCTGACAGAACTTAAATAAGTCAACAGAAATAGATTCCTGTCATAATTTTGTGGCTTTACATCAGAGAAGAGAAGGATGTTCAAAGTGACACGTTGAGCAGACTAGAGGGTGGGAAGGCAACTGAGAGGGGGTACTCTTTCTTCCCCAAATGGATACGCTCGGCTAAGCCACATAATGCATGCTCAACAGTATAAGTCTGCAAAGGGCCTGCATCCATAGATCATTGTGAAGTGGCATGTGACCTATAAAAAGCCGCCTGCACCCTCCATGTTCACTGTGTCAGCAAAAAAAAACAGAACAACAAAAAAGCACCATTGCAATAAATCGGCTCTCTTCTCTCTCATCGTTGATTCATTGCTCACTGCAGATGCTGCTCTTTTCTCCTCCTGCCTGTCCTCTTCGTGCTGTTATAAAAATAGTTTCACATTCCCTCTTCTGTTTGTCCTTCTCTCCATTTTCCCCTTCAGTGTTTTCCAAATGCACAGTGACCCCACCTCTAAACATGGAGCAGAAAATTACAAGGTCGCCTGTACGTCCCTTAAAGGCCGGCCAGCTTCTCATCCCTTCTGCTAATGATCATTAATTACATGTCATTAACTAACACGCCACGGGCTATTCTTCCACATTTGTCATGTGCTATCGACTTCACATTTTAAATTCACTGCAATTAATTAGATTATTCTCGTCTGAGTCACTGCAGCGTCTCTTCTTCTCGAGCTCTTTGCACGCTCCTTGCTCCCAACACATGTAAAATGGCTCTGTTAAATTCAAATAGTCAAATATGAAGTCCGTCTTCTGTTTTCAGCCCATAGCTAATAACATCTTTATGTTCCGAGTCCTTAATGTCTTTGATCAACCTTGGTGCCCGTCTCCATCCCTTCTCTTGATTGCAGAGTTTAATCATTGGCCGCTGCTGCTGATGAGTCAGTCTAAGCCACATCCTCAGGAAAGGCTAGTGGATTCATTAAGAACATCCAGACAGTCCCGCGCGCCCCTCCCACACAGGCACACTTCACCCCACTCCATCCACATATCCACTATGCTGCTCGCTGGCTGGCTCGCTAATTAAATCTCCATACATGATACCACTTGCTAAAGGTCAGAATCCATCACAATATCATTATTCTGTGATTAAACAAGTGACTTCAACTTCCTCCACTATACTCTCTGGGCAGGCCTCTGTCTAAATGTAGCCTAAATGTTTTGTCATCACTTTTGTCAGCCATAATATATCTACAGTACATCCTATTTAACTCCACTAATAAAATGCTGATAACTTTGGCTCTATAGGGGTTTTGAGTTAAAATCGTAGTTGATTAAGTAAAGCTAAAATGTTGACATTTGTGCATTGAAACTGAATGCACAAAAACCTAAAATTACTTCAAAAAGTCTCTCTTGGTATGTGTTACACCTGAACAGAGGATAACCCACTGTGTTGCACAGCTTGATCTAGCTACGCTCATACTGTACCTTCATTAGGCCATTTCATGGACTGCTGTCTCTGAGTATAACTGCATGAGTCAGAATGAAACTTTAGCCTGCATTAATGTGATCTTTATTAGCATCCAGCCCTGGTTTAAAAGTGAGCTTGAACCTGACTTGTGTGTAGCATTAAATGCTGTATTTATTACAATACAATTTCTACTGCTACTAGACTGAGTTAAAAACACGTGAACACTTCCCTATCTCAACATACATTTGAATCACTGTGATTTCAGTCAAACTAAGGTGTTTAATACATTTTAAAATTCTGGTTTTAGTCAGATCAAAGCAATAATTCTCTAGTAAAGTAAAAACATAGTCTGGCCACAAAACCGATTCCTTTTAGAACACTTACTAGTGTAGACTAATGTTACTCTTTATAAAACATATCAATGTTTGATGAATAAAGAATTTAGTGCAGCACGCAGACCCGTTTTTTGGTGGTCTTGTAGACTTGCAGCTACTTAAAAGGGAAAGTTCACAGATATTCTTGGAATGTGTGTTCTTGTGTTCAATGTAAAGTAATACTTAAGCATCTAGTACAAATAGGTTCCAACTTAGCCAAACATTTGTGCGAGCACCTGTTGGTCAAAAACATTTGTCTGTATATTTTGATGTTTTTTACGATTTATTTGTTTATTTTTATTAATGGTATTTTCTTAGTGTGCTTTGATAGCAAGTCAGTGTGGCTCCAGCAGTAATACAGTCAATGTTTTATAATAGTTAAATTGAATGTTGACATAATATCTTACAATGAACACTGAAATCCCACTTAGTCATGCCATAATTCTCTTGTGCTGCCAATCATCCTGGCAGGTCAGTCATTTAGCACAGTAGGGCAAGAAAAAAAAAACACTGAATGCCTAAGTGGCTAATTATATAAAGGCAGCACTTAACTACTGTAATTTTCTCTGAAGAGAAATAGTTCTTTGTTATCATCAAAAGGTACCCTAAAACAAGGTATTAAAAATGTTTCATTGAGTTTTCAAAGTGAATGTGAGGTAGGCTTTACTTAAATGAATGTAGAAGACATTGACTCAAACAACTAACTACTGGATACAGGAAGTGAGACTCTATACTTCTTATAGTTAGGTGGTGAAATGAAAGTGAAATGTCTCAGTGGTGTAATGTGTGTCATTAACTTTCTGAACTCATGGCCAGTGGAATGGACCTTTACAACGAGACAAGCCCAGATTAGGACATACATCAGAGAGTGCTGAAGAGTAGATCTCTTTCAGTCCCCACTAATCGCATTGAGTAATTCGGGGTCTGTGTTTGGTGCGCCCATGGGCCCTTCTTTTCCTTCCCGCCTGTATCTGCTGATCCCTCTGCACAGTCCAGAAGAGAGCCCTCTTTGTGCTGCTACTGGCAGTCGGACAGAAGCACAGAGATGGATACGGCTGAGAGTGACCTGATTCCGCCTTAGCGCCTGGCCTCCATCCAAATTCACTACTCGGCTCCTCTGTCGCTCTGTCGTTAGGGAAAACCCTTCATTTTTATCCAGTGTTCCTACACTGTGCAACACTTTCTTAAATACTTACTACATCTGGGTGCTGACTTTATAGTTATTGCTACCAAGAAATCTAGGGAAATTAGGATTGATTCTCAAATGACAAAAAAAGATGACATTTTGCTTTTTAACACCTGTCAAATGCCCATGGATTGAATTACACCAAAGGTTCTGTTAAAAAACTAGTGAAAAGAATGGAATAAAGTGTTGAATATAATTTAAGCATACAAAGCACAATACATCTTTATCCCCATCTGTACATTGAGGAAAAATAGCAGGTGTATATTAATGATTCTCTCTCCTTTATCTGTATTGGTTCATTGTCCTCATTTTACCCATATATCCATTTGACACGATCTTGACCCAAATTCAGGTCATCTGTATTGATCATTCCTACCACTTAACACAACCCTTTCACATAATGTTGTAGCCTGGAGCTGAATAAAACCTAGCCCAGCCATGTTCCATTTGTCTAATGAAGGCACACCCCATATTTCCTGTGTGGTGGTTAGTGTGAGGCGTCTGACCGAGATGGCCTTTAGTGAAAGGTTGTGAGGCTTATGCTTGCTTCTATAGTGAAAAACAGTCCTTCTACCTAAATGTATATCACCTTACAAGACACCTCTGACCTGAAATCTAAATGGTTTACTCAAATTAATATAGCCTTATCAGTGATTTTGCTAGTGTTTGTCATAAAAAACTTTTTTTTAAATGGTCTGCAGCCACTTTTCATTCAAGTATAGTACATGAATACACATATGCTTTAAAAACACTGTTTCATTTTAGTGCATTTTTCTTTTTATGAATAAGCAACACGAGTCTGTCTAGGCTTTTGTTCTCAAAGTTACCATTCGTGTTGCCAAGCTATTAATCAAGCAAAGGCTAGCTCTTTTCTAAAGTGAGTGTTTCAAATCCATTCATAGACAGAACATAATGACCAATCCCCAAAACCATTATACTTTATCAAAACCTATAAATCATTTGTCCCAACAGTGACTTCCATGAAAACGCCCAGCAGGATAAGCACATGCATGCATGCACAAAAAATAAAGCAATTACTTGTTACTTTATTTCACATATTTTTCAAGTGTCACCATATTAACCTCTAAAGATAAAGATTTTCAAGACTTGTTTTGCCTCATTTTTTCTGCATCACAGTAACTTGCCTCAGAGCTGTATGACAGAGCTGCATTCCTTTTTTATTTCACTCAGTTCACGTTGAATCATTCCACTTTGAATATGTTGCTGCTCTGGCATTTTCTGCAGTTGCTGTTTTGCGTGGTGGACGGTGGGGAATTGTGCCTGACAGAGCAGCCTCTGGCACTATTACTGAGCTAGAGCCTGACTGCAGTCTTCTCCCATATTCCTCTTTTTTCCTTTTTAACATATTTGCTATTTCGTACATGTGAACTAGCAGAGGCACACAGGCATACAAATGTCCAAACCATTTCCCCAAGTAATTAGCTGCACTGTAATACTATGACTTAAATTGTAACTAATGATAAAAGCTAATAACTTTATTTTGTGACTTTTTCTTTCCCCTGCAGCTCTTGACCATCGATGACGACTTTTGTGGACTCGATATGAATGCACCACTGGGTGTGTCAGAGATGGTGCGTGGCAAGCCTCTTTTCTCTGATGCTGTTGACAAAATGACCTCTGTGATTGCATATGTCTACAAGAACCACTCACTCGTCTTTGTGGGCACCAAAAGTGGACGTATGAAGAAGGTAAGCATCAGAACTGGACAGGGATAATGAATGGCAGGACAGGACGGATGGCTGAACTGATGCAGTGAGATTGGGTTTAATATGGAGGAAGGCCTGGGATTTTGGGACTGCTGGACTGCAGGAAAGATAGTAGAAGTACGGCAGATTGACTTTCAGCCAAACCAGCTGAGTTTGCAGTATTTGTGGGTGGAAGAGGTGTGTGTTGCCTGAAAGAAGGATGGGAGGAAGTATGTAGTTGACTGTGAAGAGAATTTGAGTGTGTTTTTTGAGGAAGGGGGATCTGGAGAGCCCCTGAGGGGTTTTTATTCCTAGAGCCAAACCTATCTGGTATCTCCCAACACCCTTCTCATTTGCAGCACTATATATCCCACATCACATATACATTTGTGTATAGCCAGCATCAAGAGTATCTGATGTACTTTCCCTTTACTTTGGACTTGTATAAAATCCAGAGCCCCAGGGGCAGATTGTAGCACACATCAGCATGTTGCAGAAGTTGCTAGACAGTGCAGATCAGCATGTTGCAGAATTGATTAGATAAAGTTTCTTTCCATTTCTTGAGGCAGATTGAAGGATGAAAATAGAAGCTAATACATCATTTATTAAGTAATGTATGTCACTGTCATAGTAAATAACTATTTCTGACACATATTTTAGGTTGGAGAAGATTAGATACGACCACATTATTTTTACATGGCCCAGTTGTGCCACACTATAGCAAAGCCTTAGCTACACAACATATGACTCCTTAGGGTCATACAGCACAATTTAAGCTGTGTGCTCAGACATCCCTCTGCTCTTCACTGTGTGACTGCCCTTTCAAGAGCTAATAGGGTGATGTACTGCTGCTGGATGGTAGCTCCTATGTCATACAGCACATATACTTTTACACACATGGGAGTCAAAACATGGATCACGATTCAGAGTAAGTCCTTGAAGTAAACCAAAGAGATAGTGTAGAAATTATTAAATGATTGACTAGTGAGTTAGCAGTTTTTGCATTTAGATTTAAAGACATTTTTAATACTAGTAATCATTCTGCGTTTCTATATTGTCACTATAGGCTTCTTCATATTGGTATGTATTTACATTATATTTTTACATTTAGTCATTTAGCTGACGCTTTTATCCAAAGCGACTTCCATGAAGCTTCCATTCACCAGTGTTACAGCTGGAACACTAAGGTAGACAAGGAGGGTTAAGTGAACTCTGGGGAGCGGGAATCGAACCGCCTACCTTCCTGTTGAAGGACGACAGCTCTACCACTGAGCCACTGCATGTATAGGTACATGTGAGTCTTGCGGGATTTGTTCTTTGTTCTCCTGCAAACATCAGTTTACTCGTCCTGTTTCAAGGAACAGCCTCACACCATCTACTCAAGTAGTGATCAATATCCTATGTTAGCAGCATAGCCATACACACATGCACATACAACCCCATTACAACGCCATCCACTCCTCCCATGTACCACGTGCCCCGCCCCCGTCATTAACCGTATACCATTAGATGACATCACAGGCAATAAAAGACAACAACAAGACAATAAAAGGCCAGTGCTTCAGTCCACCTCTTTCATCAGTGACTTTATAACCTCCTGGCTAATGGATGTTGATTTATTTTTCTCGACTTGTCTAAGCCCACGACCCCCTCCATTCCTCTTACTTGAATGGTTTGTCATACAACATTTCACTCCTCTTTTTTGGAGCATTATTTATCCTCCAGTGACTAACACGTCACTGTGAATAAATATTAGCATTTCAATAAAAGGTAGTGGGTTTTAATGGAATGACCCAAACGTTATTGTTTACAGGCTTTCATTTATGACATCATGATATTGACCTTGGCAGGAAGTTGAGTGAGTTAAATTCACTTTGCTTGTGAAAGGGTTTTAACAAGACTCACTTTTGGTCACAACAATACTTCAGTAGTTGTGAGGACTATCAATAACGCCATAGTTTTATTTCCTCATATGATTTTTTTCAAACTAAATCCTTGTCTCAATATAAAATGTTTTCAGAGCATATGACCCACACAGCTCCTCTGAAACCTTTTTTACGCTACAAACAATGTTCTTTGCATCCACTCCACCTGTCTTTCCTCTTCCCTCATCATTTTCCTGCGCGTCTCCTTCATCTTTCCACCCTCAGTCTACTGTCCATGGCTGAGTGGAGTTGCTTTGAGAGCTCTTTGATGCCTACCTCCTGCCATTGAAAGTGAACGGACCATATGGCTTCTGTCAGCCTGTCTGTCGGTCAGTTTGTGTGTGCGTTGGTCTGTGGCTTAAGAAGGAGATGGAGATGAAAAGCTGTGGAAGGGTGAGGTTTAAACCCATTTGGTACAGGTCAGTGCGCACAGCAGGTCAAGGGGAAAACCTTACTCCCCTACAGGCTTTGATTTGGTTCATGGTCATCTGGAACTACAACACATTAGCATGATATTCACACACTGTACATGCATTCAGTGAACAGCAGGCATCAGCAAACATGTAAGCCCACATGTAAGTTTAAATAGTGTTGACTACTGGCACTTGGTTATGAGTGATAGAAAATGGTATGAGAAGGGAAAAAGAAGATATACAGTGAGGACTTGAAGAGAACAAGATGAAGGAGATGAGCTTGAGGACCTCCTGCAGAGGTGCTAATGCATCTCTCTTCTGTCCATCCCAATGGGGGAGCATTGGCGCTCAATACAATGAGCAGCTAACCTTGAACTCAACACAAGCACAAAAATGGGCAAAGAAGTGGAACCCGAGGAGGCTCAAAATGTGTGTTGGAGAGACTGTTGAAGGTCTACTGCTAAAAACACCAAACAATACCATCAGATTCAACATGCACTGTAGTCTCTGGTTATTAACATGATCAATTACTGACGCAGGATCTGTAGAGGGTCCCCGGGTGCTCCTGAGTATCTGCCCACTGCTCCACTGGATGGGCTAAAAGCAGAGAATAAGTTTGTAAAAAAAAGAGTGACTTAAACTTAAATATAATTGTACCAAACACAAAATGTGTGTTTAACTTGGTATGTTTGTTATGGCAGTAGACTACAAATGGAATGGGAGCTTTTACCAAAGCATTGTTGTGGACCTGTGCCATATGTTTTGCAGGTTGATGGTGTCCTTGTTTAGTGTGTGTATGTCTGTTTGCCTGACGGGTTGGTTAGCCCCAGAGGGAGATTATTGAAATGGGTTGAGCTGAAACGTGGTCAGTGGAGCAGAGGATTAACTGCTCAAAGCTAATGATGAAATATGCTTTAGAATTGAAGCCATTGTGGGTTTGTATGTTTTTGTAAATATGCTCTTAAACATGAATGCACATTGTGGAACCACATTTACCACAACTTCCCTGTCAGCGACTCATTCAACTACTGCTATGTATAATCGTTCAAAATTGCAGACTCAGTGCTACTTTAATGTTAGGGTATTCCTCAACAGTACTCCTTGTTGCCTTGGCCTTCTGTGTAGCTGCTGCCACACTGGCAAGTGCAGCAACACACATTAAAGCATGTTCAGTAGTGTGTTTACATGGTAGCACGGACTGCTCCATGCTCAGAAATGAATGTATAGTTGGCACATACACTCTCTTACTCTCAAACTCTTGTTAGGGGCACATTGTTCTTCACACCCCTAAGGCTGTCTGAACAATATACTGTAGGTCTTGGCATTGTGGCCCCTGTGCATTATCTGATGTCTGATACTGGGATGTTCTCTCTTGGGCACACTAATTTAAAGAAAAGACATGTCAATATGAATCAGTCAGCTTGCTGAAAGCTTTCCTTTTTTTTTTTTTTTTTTTTTTACATCCTTTGATAATTACTTGATTCACAAGATTTGCTTCATTAAAGATGAAAAGAGTTATGAGTGATTTATACAAAGCATAAGCATCTTCTTTTCCTTTTGGCTTTTCCCTTCATGGCTTGCCACAGCAAATTATTGTCAATGATTGGCATATTTAAATTTAGCGCTCAGGTTTGAATGGGCAGTGTGTACAGGGTCTCCTGACTCAACAGATACGCAGACAAAGAATTGTGATTGTGGTTGACATTGAGGATGCACCAAGTGCTCTCACAGTGTGTGTGATGACACAAAAATAGCAGATCACCTCACGTGTATCATTCAGGTATATTTATAGATGTCATTGCTGCAGCTTGGCCTGATCTTTTATTTCCAAGTGTGTTTATAATTGATGAGCTGCCAGAGGCAAAGCAGGGCAACAATCACACACAACTGCCCAGGTAAGCAGCTGTTCACTGCAGGTCGACACTATGTTTGCACAAGCATGCAAACACGTAGTCAAGAGCCCAGTACTTAAAACTCTGCAGTGCTGTGCTTTGTATTGATCTATGAGTCATAGTCATGTCATGTTTCATCCTGGTGCTGTTTATTTTGCTCTGAAAAAATAAAATGGGAATTTTTTTTTTTTTATCTTTTTCAACTTCCCTTGAATCTAAATTAGTATTTAGGCACATATTTCTTTGCTTTCATTTACACAAAAAAGTCAAAAATGGAAAAAAAAGAACAAGAAGAAAAGAGAAAAGAAGCCTTAGCAGGACACCAGAGTAAAGGGCACACGTAGTGGGAGAAGACTGATGTAGATGGAGCGAATGTGAAGGAAGGTGACAGGAGAGCGTGTGAGAGGAGGAGAGGGTGAGAGTGGAGAAATGGAGTTTGATGTTCATTTCGCTCTTGTAAGTCGGCACCTATTGAAAAGAGCAGCAGTACGCAGCAGCCTATTGAGCTGTGAGTGATTTGAGTGGCCATTCTCTCAGTTTGTATGTGGAGTTGAAAGCTTGAGCCAGGAAACTCATGCACATGGACGTTTGAAAATGACTAGACTAGACTTTCATCTAGACTTCTCCTTTTCTATTTGTTGCTGGCTGAAAGAGAAAACGGGTCAAAGGCCAAGGACATGCTGTCAATGAGAAAAAGGGCTGCTGTGTTTACTTAGAGCTTCTTATTTATCTAAAATCTGTACATTGAGTTGTTCTAGTATGTCATTGGCACATACGTAGCTGATTTGACATTCACAATGTGATTTTAAGCAATGGTTTAGTTGTTGAAAAAGGTTTGAAGTCAAAAACTAAAGTAGGCTCCGCACAACAAATGAAGTTACTAGATAAAAAAATTAAAAAAAGTATCACCCCCTGAAACGTCACATGTGGTGAAAAGTAATAAAGATAAGAATTCTGGGAGCTTCATTTGTCAGTTTTTTACTTGAGTGTTTTGGTTCTACTGGCTTTGGATGGGTGTCGTTTTTCTATTTTCTGAAAGGTTCAAAGTCACCCTTTGCCTTTGTTTTTTACATTGTGCTCAAATGAAGTCCATATTGGTCTGTCTCTCTCATTACCATGTTGTTGTACTGCTGTCCAGTGAGGAACGCTGGCAGACTGTGTGTTTTCACAAGCTGTTGAGTGAGGATGGCTTGGCCAGGCAAACATTGTGCCTGCAACAAGCAGGTTGAACTTTAGTCTTACTTGATAAACAGTATGATGAGTAAAAAGGATCAAATAAGGAAGTAAAACGGTTTTCTCTGTAAGAATATTGCATAAAACAAATGATCTGCAATATAGATGTTATAAATGCTAATGTAGTTTCCCTGTATATTATATAAACGATTTTGTAATGAAAATGTTGGTGTTAGTTTGGGTGATTTAAAAGTTGGTATATGTATGTGCAGATGATAGTACTCATTGCAGAGAATGAACATGATCTTCAGATACTGTTAAATATTGCTTTACTCTTGATCCAGAAGGAGACTAAAGATAAACAGTGATAAATTTCACACAGTCACACATGGAATAGGTTGAGTGAAATGCCAAATACAAGTTTGACTAAACATATGGAAATGGGATCTATCTAATAAATACAGCTGGACCACAAAAATAGTGAAGATTTTTGAAGAATCCAATATATCTACAGAAATATGTTAAGATGCAGTATTGGACAAATTATTTTATTTTTCTTTGAAAGATACAAACATAATTGTTCTAATGACATTTTACAGAAACCAAAATGAAGAACATTTTAATTAGTTTAATTAAGTGTTTTCTGGCCCAGAACCCTGTCACAATGAACCTAACAAAAGCACAGAGGTCGATGCGTGCCCAGCAGAGGTCTGGTATCCTTCCACTGGCTTTGGAAACGTGACGATTCCATTCAGTTCCAGAGGAGGATCGAACATGTTGTTTATGTGACTTGGCTGGAGTTGAAAATGAACTGCACTTTCTGTTTTATTATCCTTTGTATCTTGCTCCACAATGTCACCTTTTTTGTAAAATGTCTGATGTTTGTTCAGATTTGTTTTCTATGTCTGATGAAGACAAGCGTCAGTTTATGTTTAATGCTATATGGCAGCGCAGGAGGACACTTAATAATTAGTTAAATGTAATAAATTGCCTTAGTTTAATGTCCCAACAACTATGTCACTAGAGGAGTAGTATTGTCTCATACATATACAGCATGTGTGTGATTTATGGTCAAAATGTGTAGAGGAAACATAACTGCAGGTGAGCCCTTTGCTACTTGTCCTTTCACCACTTCCTTTCTATGTGCTTGTAGCCAATCATTGCTCACTAAAGATCTCTTGGGACTTTCTTCTTCTCTACCTCTCCTTTTTCCCTCTCTGCAGTGTGTACAACTGGGTCATACTCTCTCCTTCCTGCAGTAGATGCTAGCAGCAACTCAGGAAAGAAAGCCTCTGCTGTGCTCTGCAGCTACAGTCAAAAGCATGTTTCAGATTAGAGTTGTTCTGCCTCTGTGTTCATTTACATGTCTATGTGTGAACAATATACATGTGTTGTTGTGCCCATTTGGGTCTATTTTATATTAAGTGTCATGTAAACATCTGCTGGATCTTCTGGCACCTGCTTGTTTATTTGTTTTTGTTTATTTGCACATTATTATATTGCTGAGCTTTTCCACCTGCTTGGCTCATAGATACAAAAAAGAAAAATAAACACACACACAAGCACACATTCACTGCTAATAACAGCAGTAGTGCCAGAATTGAGATTGAGATCACTCTGGCTTTCAAGATACAAGAATAAACATCTTGAAAAAGGTCTCAAGGTTTGTGTGTCCAACTTCGAGACTTTTGGTACAAATCAGTTTCAAAGACACAACAGCATCAGAGATGGAAAGTCTGACAGTGTGAAGATGTAAATAATCAGAAGAGTGATTGTAGGAGATTCTGCTTTAGAGCTAAAGTGAAAATGAGGACAAAGACAAATGTTCCCTCTTCCAGTCCTGCGGTATTTTCCTCCCCACATCTTTTAATCTGTCACTTTCTTTTCTTATTCCCTCCACTAGAGCTTTAATAAGTGGATTTTCTTTTATTATAGCAAAACAAACAGCCCCAAAGGATTATGGGGGTCTGTTCACCACTGCACACAGAATAGTAATTGCCGCTGCACTCGTTTTTAGGAAACAAACTGGACAATGTTGGTGTGTTAGTCTGTAACCTCAGAAGTTAGTAAATAAATGTATAGCTTCAGGTCAATGTCACATTATTAGTGTCATTGTGCTTTTTTCAGGATGTGACCAAATGTTTACCATGTTATCATGATTATGTGTGAAATGTCTTTGTGGTAGTATTGTTCTGGAGCTGCTAAAAGCCGACATTACAGATATTTCCACTGCATTCGCCTTTATTCCTGACACCTTGGCGGGCAGGTAAATGTGACTTCCACTGACAGTTTCATGTGCACTCCCCACTCCCAAATATCCTTGTCTTTGTCCACCTACACTGACTAAAACTTATTATCTTGTCCTTTTCTCTTCCACAGTGGCGAGTTTAAAAGGCTTAGTCAGGCTGAGCAACTTAATGTGCATTTATCAAAAGACGTAAATGTAATGTAATAGTAACGAGCGCAGTTCTTCAACAACATGCTTCGGTCATATAACATCATTTCCCCTTTTTATTTAGTTTTGATCTTTTTGTAAATATCTTTCTGCAGTCTGTTTGTTTGACAAAGCTGTGAAGAAGCAAGGCCAACACGTGACTGTGGCCGTTCCATCTGGTTTGGGTCTTCAAATCTGTCCCTGTTTGGCCATTACTGCAGTTTAGTCTCAGCTGCCTGATCCTACAACCAAACCACGGTGTTCCTTTCCTTCTGCCACCACAAGCATTTTTGGTCTCTGACCACAACCAAATATACTCACATTACATACAGGCAAGGATGGGTGAAGTGTCTTGCCCAAGGACACAACAACAGTATGAACTGAGGAATCAAACCACCAACCTTCCAGTTATAGGGCAACCGCGCTACCACTGTGTTGTGATATAATGCCCTGACGCTTCGCAATCCACACGTGTTTGAAGGTTTTGTAAGCGCTCATTTACTCAGTGTGGTCAGAGTGCACTGCCAGACATTAGAGTTATCTAATTTTTCAACATTTGATTTAAACAACTGTAAGCAACTTTTTTATTAGAGACATTCTCCCCAAAACGTATTAAATTAAAAGTTACGTTAAAGCCTATTTAGTGTGTCTACTGTTGCACTTTTAATACTTCACCCATCAGCAGCAGAAGTACCCTGTTCACTGCGTGCTCATAGACTCACTTGTGTTGAACGGTCAACAATTGTCAGATTTCACATTTCATCACTGCTGTAGTGTTGCTGGAGTGTGCCAAAGTGTGTTCTGTAATTAACACCGAATGCTCTGTCTCAGCCTTAAAAACAGTATTGTAATACAGGCTTTGTGTGCTTTTCTAAGCTATAAGATTTCACTGCCCTTACATTGGGCTATAGTTTGCATTTAAGGCTAAATGCATAGTGCAGTATTGATCATAAGCTCAGGATTAGTTTCCTTCTTGGATGACCACAATCACTATTTTCTGTCACTGGAATATTGCTCCTGTCAGTGTGTTTGTGTGTCAACAGAAACCTGAGCTAGTGCTGAGCCCAAACTCATCAAAGGCAGTGTTGGTGTACAGTCGAACAGGGATCTGTGGCTACATTACCATTGATATAGCAGATCCATTTCACTGGGGTTTGTTTTCCCAAGGCTCTCTGTTAATAAATGCCTGCTTTGCTCAAAGTGGAGGCATTTCTCCCCTCGAGTTTCCTCGACAATCTCATATCTACACTGCTGCTGTTGCCAGGCTCTGTTGCTAGGCAACTATTACTCTACTATTATGGGATTCAGAAGGCCTTATTAAGGACGTTATCATGAGCAATTTGGCTCTCTTTTTATGCACTACAAAATCAGCTTCAGCAAACATATTTATTAATATAGTGTGCATACAGTATAACATAAGGATCCAAAACAAGGAGTTGGAGTTTTGAAATTTGTCATTACTGCTACTCTTCAAGCTTCTAGGGGTCATTAAGGGATTAAGTAATTTATACAGGTATGACTTTTGTACCTGTGATCTTGACTTTTTGGACTTTTGCTCTATATGCAAACACACGCCTCCTGCCTCTTTGTGATCAATAGTGCCTTTTAAGGTGAGTCACTGACCTTCCCAGCCGTCCCATTTAATGTATTGTACTAATAGGACAAACGGCAGCAGTACTGTAGCTGTGAACCAACAAAGCAGATTTAGAACATTAAAGTCAGTGTGTCAGCTCCAGCAGTGCAGCTCATCTTTGGACATGGAGAAGATGAGTGATGCCAGCAAGAGGCACATTTGCATAGCAATAGATCTGTGAAAGAGCAGTGATGCAGTGAATAGTTCATTTACTTTAAGGAAATGTCTTTTCCACCTGTGGGGAAGCCTCTGATTGTGGAGCTGTAATTGTGGATTAAGTGACTTGTGAATACATACACTGAATAGAAAAGGACCATCCTTAAATGAATGTTTCTGATTAGACTGAATTAAACTTACATTTTATGGTGTATTTTGTACTTGCATTTTTAAATATAAGGTCAAGTATCAAAATTTATTCAACAAACGTGTTGTTTATGAGCGTACATCTTTTATAATTTAACTAGAGACTACTTGTAAACCGTAAATCTAAGCTTGTCTTGGGAAATTGATTTATGACGTATGGCGTTGGTCCATTTGTGTGTTTACTCAAGCCTTTTCTTGTTTGTAGATGTGGTCAATCAAACACGACCAGGGAAGTGCTTTTACGGAAAATGAGCGCCCATAAAGCCAAAGAGGGAAGTGCGCACGTGTGTGTGTTATAGGGTCTCTGTCCAGCTGATGAATGAGCCATAGAACTGAGTGGAGTTGAGTGTCTATAAAACATCAGTGTGGGACTATTCCTCTTAGCTTTACAGTTTTCCCTTCGCCCCTTTCAGTGCGTGTGTACCTCTCAAGCTTTCCTGTTCTGGACAAATGACATGGAAGACTTTTAGGCAAATAGAGCAACAAAGCACATTTAATGAGAATATTAAAAGTACTTTAGTAGAGCTTTATAAATGAATTTGAATGTCCACTTTGCTAATACTTCACTAATCAGAACCTGGTGTCGTGTCCATTGAGGCTGCTTTTCTTTCAAACCTCGGATCTTATCTACACACACACACACACACACACACACACACACACACACACACACACACACACACACACACACACACACACACACATCAACACCATGCAGCTCACAGCCTTTGTATCATGGAGCCTTGCCCGTGTTTGTGCCAACAACCCCATACTGTGAAAGCTAACAACCTCGCTGCAACCCTCCATGCATACACACACGTATACTCACACCCTCCAACCAGCAGAGATGAAAAGGCCGTAGATCACACAACTGCTAAACTTTGATCAATCTGGCAACAAGTGTAAATAGGATCATTAATAATGATTTAGCAGGGGGCTGCCGTCTGCCATTAGACATATGCAAACACACTTTTTTTTAGATGCTAGTATTTTAAATGCTAGTATTTTAAATGTCTCTTTTTGCACATACACATGCTCATACATATTCTTTACTGCCTCTAGAGATGAGCTGCAGCATGCAAACAGCGTACCAAAAGGCCCATTAATTGGGGTTTAATGTGAAATGTGTAATTTGCCTGGGAGAGTATAGATAAATCTGACAGCAAGAGTAGTAGAAATAGGAACGTCAGAAGAGGATTACTATGAGGGAAGAGGGGTTTGCGATAACTGAATGAGCACTGGAACAAGATGAGTGCAGAGCCAGGGAAGTGGAACACAAAGAAGCACAAGCAGATAGACAAGAACTACAAATTATAAGCAGAAATGTGACCAAAATTCACTATATTACTATACTTTGTGTCAGTCATCCTTCTCCTCTCCCATTACAACCATTTAACTGATTAGATATGCTTTAGTCCAACACAAATCCACAAATCAGTGAGTTTTTCTTCTCTAAACTCCTTAGATGTCTATTGCCAAATCCAGATTAGACCGCTTTCATAACCACAAACCCCACTAGTGCTGTGGCTTTCAGCTGCAAGCCTCTTATCTATCTAAACTGTCTAATGAGTTAGAAGCCGACCACCACCACAGCCAAGGTGGACCCCCCCACACACACACACACATAGACAAATCTGGCCATATGTGCTGGTGCAGTCCTCTACAGAGAGTAATAACAGTTTGATCAGTAGCATCATTTTGGACAACACTCAGATTTGTGTTGAAAAGCTGTCACTGAGCACTGTGTGACATTCATATATAAAGATTGCTTACTTTTATCCTTTAGTAGCAAGAAGGTTAATAGTTACCTAAATCATTCAATCACCATTTTTCTCCGGCAGTGACAAAGGAAAGTAAGAAATTCAATTAAATTTAAAATAACAAAATTATCTCTATTCATTGGCCTTGGCTTTGTGTTAAGATCAATTACAATAAGGATGTGTTTATGCAGGCCAAGGTTGAGCTTTACAAAATAGTCCTGTCCGCAACCCCTCACACTGCCCTCTGAACCTTAACCCCGGCCGGTGACCCTTTTCAAAAAGATCATGGTTTGTTCAATAAGCGAGGAATAGATGGATTAAGGAAGCACAGATGTTGTGTTGTGTTAATGGACCACAATGTCTTTACAAGTCACAAGCTTACGTTTCATTGTATGCATTATTTTAGCCCTCCCCAATCCATCTTCTCATAGCACTCATAATGAAACGATGGCAGTTGGCTTTTTGCGTTTTGGACAGTAGGCTTCTTCCTCTCTTTTTAATTATTTACGCTGAACTCCTCACACCCCACAGCTATGGAAGCTCACTTACAAACTCTGCAAATGCATGCGCCATGTGCTGGCACTGATATTTTTGGGGCTTTGTTTTTGGGAAGGGGACCTGGCAGCGTGAGTAAAGAGAGCGCCACAAATGAGAGACTATTATTGGAGAGGAAGGCGAAAGCACTTTTCTTTTCTAACAGCCATTCCATGTTTCCTTGTCATTTGTGATTAGGTTTGCTCGGACATTATCACAATTCCCAGGACATTTAACTCAAATTGTCCCCACTTTTATCTGCTACATGTTCCGATATATTTTTCCAGCAAACTGTACATCTCATTTTCTTTTTTTCTGTTTTTCCTGTTCTTTTTCATTCATTTAAGGTCCTCCTCCGTCCATTCATGTGCTTCCTCCCACCGGTTTATGTCCGACCCCTTCCCAGTCACCTGTGCACATGTTGTTATTCTTCCTCTGTGCTGTGACAGTGTGCTGTGTTAGGTAACTGTGCTCAAGTGAATAATTCAGGCAGAAGAAAATATGAGTTCATTGCTATATCAAATTGCAAGTGATCATCTCATATTCCGTAAGATCACGGTGTACATATTGATTCATACAGTAATCACAACAATTCAGTATTTGCTCTGATGTTGTATGTAGTAATTTATTAAAAAGGCTGCCACTAATGTGTTTGTAAATATGCTGCGTGATATACAAAATATTAAAAGATACAAGAAAACATGTGTAGGCAGAGAAGATGCATTGACAAATGAGTGTTGAAGGAAAGACATGAAGTCAGTAATTACGGTTTGTGTGCGCCAGTGAAAGCGATGGACAGATGACTCCTGTTGTGACTCATCCAGCCAGGACAAGTCGGGTCACCATGGACACCAGCTCTGACCCTGCGCTGATGCCCCATCTATTGATCCCATTAAAGCTGCACCTCTGCGCTTCTCTTCCTTGTTGTCTGTGGTTGCTTTCCTGTCCCACTGTATTAATCTTAATGAGATCTACAAGTCTGCGCCTCTCACCGCTCCTCTCGGCTGCAGCGGCTGTCCGTGTGAATCCATTTCAGACGAGCTGCCTGCTGCTCGCTTCACATCTGTCATGCACTGCCTGGATGTGCGTTGTTTGTTTGTAGTTGGAGTGAAAAGTAATGATTATGCAAATGAGGATTAAATAATGTACACTAAAAATGAATAGCACTAACCACTGACAAATTTTGAACGATGAATATGACGCATTACACATTGGTTTCAATCCTCATTTTTTTATATTTATGTTTTAAATATGACTGTTTTGCTCATTCACATACATAAAGATTTCTGATTGATGTGCTTGGTGTTTTCGAGGCAGCTGCTTTGGAATAATGTGCACTTTAAATAGGTGTGTGTAGATGTATGGACTGTATGTGTGTCAAGGGAAGAGTGATGTGCTGAACAACAGTGAGATCATCCACAATTAGCTCCCTTTGTGCTAATAGAAAGGTTATCAGCCACGTGGCACATACACCTCCACGTCTATGCACAAGCAACCTAATTTAAAGTCATTAAAAACATTTCTGTGGGAAATGTCCTCAGCAGTGCAGCCACAGCGGCCTACACACAGACCTGATTAAAGGTTGATTTAATGCTCTCCAAACAATAAGCCCCTGTTTATTTCCAATTAGCATGATGGATGCAGACTTTAACAAACGTACTGCCTACCTCCTCCTTACGCCTTCGTATGTGGTTTTCTTCTCTCTTTTCATTTAAGGAGTTTTCTAGCATAGTACTCTATTGGCAACAGCACGCTTTGACAAGAGTGTTGCCATGGGAGAGCGCTTTAACAACTCTGGTTGTGGCCGTGATGTTTACTATTAATTGGGTGTTCACTGTCCTTGATGTGCTTGCAAATGTAGTTCGGCATCACTTTATGTCAACACAATGAGACCTATTTTAAGTTTATTACTTGAGAATTTCACGTTAATGGTTGCAAGTTTAAAATGTTTTATGCATCACAGATGACTTGTGATGTTGATTATATATCAAGTACAGCTATCACCCTTCCTTCATCTCCATTACAAGAAGACACTACACAATTTAATAACTCAATATACACTAATTCACTATTTAGTTCTAGATAAATTTCCTGTTTATCACTGGAGTAGTTTTCTTCAAATAACTTTGAGAGCAGGATTACTTTAATTCTGTATTCTGTATCAATTATAGAGCCTGGGGAGCCCCCAAGCTACGAGTCAGTCTCTCATTCACCTTGACACATCCCATCATTTAAAATCACGAGCACTCATAGCTCTATTTGCAGCCGAAGAGGGTAGGCAATTTTATGCATTTTTGATCTGAAAGTTGAACAAGCTCCTTTCCTTTCCATGCTGGCTTTCAGTAAATTCAGATGATTTCCCGTGTCATTAAATGCTGAATTTGACTTGCAAATGGCCTCCTTGTGCTTTCTATGAAGAGAAGATGAATGCACGTCGACACACACTAGTATATTCAGATGTACAGAGGGAGGCAGACAGTGCTGGTGATGCTCATGTTTATTTGAGTGGTTTGTCTGGAAGGGGGACAGTGTGTCCTCATGTCCTGTCACCTCAACATGCGTTCTTCACTAAACTTTTCCTTGCAACGCTCAATATCCTGCAGCCCTATAGGGGGCAGCACATATTAGTGGCCTCTTTTGTCCTCTGTCAGCAGGACCAAGGTAAACATCCCCTTGGATTATCTCTTTCATTCTTTATCTCACCCTCTTCTCCTTAGTCCTCTCCCGCCTTCACATCCTCTTTCGCACTCACTCTATCTTGATTCTGTCTCTTTTTCCCGTCTCGGAGATGAAAGCCTCCCCACAGCTCCTTTCACTCTTCCTGAAGCGGCCCAAATGAGGTAGCTTATCTGATGAATTCCCCCTCCCGCTGCAGACAGACACACAGAAACATGCACCCACTCTGCATGAGGATACCTATGTCACGCTTGCTTACTACCTCAAACGGCTACTGTATCAAAAATTACATTATTTTTATGATTTAAACATATGCATAGTTCTATAATAAGTCTACATCCTCACAGACACACAGACGGTGTGCCGGGGGGCATGGCAAGCCTGGTGGGAGATGAGGGGGCCTGGCACCGGAGTAAGGAGCGCCTGGCGTCAGGGCTCCAGGGGGAACGGCTGACTGTGATGTTGGGTTATTGGGCTCGATGCAGCAATGCCTTTTGGTCTGCTCTGTAGGGGGGCACCAGGGAGTGTATGCATATGACAGCTTTTATTAAACAGTAATCCTAACAGCTGTTGTCCAACCAAGAAGCTCCCCCTCCCCCAACTCACTTCCTACACTCTTATTTTTCCTTGTCTCTTTTTGGGCATGTGTCTGACACTACACAGCAGGAGCCAGCCGGAAGAGCACTGCCAAGTTCAACATGCATAAACTCTTAAAAATACATTCATGTGCACCTAATTTACGTTGAACAAGTTTATTGAATTAGTGAGGTAGATACATTACTATTTTAATATTTCACAACCTGAGTAATTTGAGACTTATCTATATAACATTGTGAAACACTCCTTTTGGACTACAGAAAATGTTCAAATATATGACCGACATAAAAAGGTCAGAGTAAGCCTCTTTCATAGAACCAGTGCACACTAGAAAAAGCCTTAACGCGTACATAGTGTTTCTTAAATAGTTATAGTTGCAAGACATTTTTAATAGAGAAAGGTTACTAATTATGAAAATAAACAACAAAAGAAACTTAAAGTAAAGTTAGGCCTTTGTTTCAGTAAAACAGTGGCACCTAAATAAAAAACTGTCCAGATTTGCATGAACATATGTCTCTTTGTAGGTGTGTAGCCAACCCTTTAATGGAGAAGAAGAAAAGAATAAGTCAAAGTGCAGAGGCTAAAAGTGCAGCTGTATACTGGCACCTGCACACATCCACACAGACCTCTCCTTGATTCAGCTGTTTCTCACCCAGGGGAGACTTTCAATGAGGGACACGTGTGCCTTTCTCACTAATTACCCCACACCGGCTTGTCAAGTGCGTCCTAATTCTGCTCTTCTGATTAAGAGGAAAGAAAATTGAGTTTCATGTGTGTTTCCATTCGTTCATACTTAAACCCATATGACCTGTCACCCACATTGCTTTCCCATCCTGGCTCTGTCCCACAGGCCTTTGCCCTCTCTCTTGGGTCCCATGTGGAGGAAAGGCCGGGCTTTGTCTTTCTGTCTCGACCATGACACCAGCCATGAGGCTCGAACCTAATGATGGCTACAGAAAATGTGCTTACGGGCCACCAACACACACTCATAGATTTTGGTCCCTCCATCTTCCTTTTATTGCCTCGCTCTCTCTTCAGTGACAGGAATGACAATGGTGCCGTCTGTTCACCATATCATTACCATGTCCCCCACTGTACTTATCTTGTTGGGTGGATAATTAAAGATTATTTAAATCTAATTGTCATTCACTTAAGAGCCAGAACTAAAACTAATAAACTGCTAGCATTAGTGCTTATTTGGTTAACTGAATGCTAATAGAGCTTAATGTTCTTACTCTAAGTGGTCACTTCTAACGCAGTAAGATTTGAGTTTATTACAATGTTTTATAATAAAATAAAATAAAATAAATCAATCACCAAAACTTGACTGGATAAATAAATTTAAAAAACACTAGATTTAGAAAGACTTTCACTTTAAGTGTTTGTCTGTTTATTAAATCTAATAATGGTTATTTCAGTTTTAGTTTGAATTATTGCAAGCAAACATAGCAAACTTGAACAAAAGACGATTTAGACATTAATTGTGAATACATTACAAGCCACAATCCAAACTCCCTTGTTCGTATATTTGTTTTCTGTCTAAGGGGAACACACAAAATAATTAGCTTTCAGATTTTAATTAAAACTATGTTTACTCAGTGTTTCTTATGCATGCTTTGCTTAATCCATGAAAGTCACTGATTCAATTGAAAGTCTGTGCAAGAGGCGTCAACACCACTCTTTAAGCATGACAACACAGCACTGCAGCAGACTTTACCTCGCTGTGACTTCGACTTTTCCTTTTGTTTGGTAAAGCATCAACTATAGAAAAAACATAGTCACATGGTCTATTGTCAGGATTTCTTTGATGACCACAGTTCGAGTTGTTTTGCCTTTAATAGGACAAATAGCCACATGTACTTACATTATGCCAGGTGTATATTTACATATTGATGGATATTTAATACAGGTTAATATTTGTGTTTCATCTAATTGTGTCTGTGTTGCTAGTGTGGATTTCTCTCCATTGGCTCTTGGTCTTTGTAAACCATCTAATGAGCACCAGAGCATTGTAGTTAGAAACACAAGTACAAGTCCTCCTGCTAGGATACACACCCTGCTTGATTGGGCCCTGCCAGTGTATTTCTCTTGAGCCTAATGAGCAATGCTGGACACCAGAATAACAATCATGTCTCAGTTTGTGTGTTTGCCTGTTTGTGCTGAAGCTTTGCTCCAATTCTAATTCAATACTTTCTTTCATTCTTCAATAGTGTTCTCTGTGCTTGGTGAGCACAGTTTTACTTCATTTCCCAGCAGCACAGACCTAGAGTATGATGTTTTTATGTGTTGTAATAGCTGACATAATAACTGCTGTGAGTGTTTTAAAAATGCATTATGGATGTTGTAAAGCAGAGTGGCGTAACATCTTTAAACAGTTGTGTGTGGTTTTAATATTTGTTGTGAAAGAACAGGATAAAGGCCTCATTATTTTGGTATGTGATGAAATCCAGGCTGGAGCAGAGGAAGGACAGAGGCTACATATTGTGTAACTGTTTGAATAATCTGTCCCTACGTTCCCTCAGTTTATTTGCTCTGTGTAGTTTTTGTATATGCTGACATCAAGAGGCCAGACAGTGTCAGATTGAAAGATAGAATCTGAAGGCTATGTACAACAATCATTGAAAAGTTATGTGTATGTTTGTATTCAATTCTTTACATTTTAGTAATAACTGTGTATTTGGTATATATTTATAATCACTAATAACATTATGTAATAGTCTGGGTAGCTTTAGGAAGTCAAAGTTTTCTTAATATTTTTTATTTGTCCAAAACTGCACTTATCCTGATCTGATCTCTGTGTGTGTTTGTGAGGTATGGTTAATACAGCGCAGGAAGCATAATGACCACTTGGCACAAAGACACACAGGCGCACTCTCTCATCCACACCTCAGGGAGCGTGTCACTTAGTTTGACCTGTGGAGTTTTGGCACCAGATGTCTCCAGCTGGCACTGCAGGAGACATATGCTACATCTCCATTGTGTTTGTGTGTATATATGTGTGTGCCCTGACGCGCTCAATAATCCCCAGTGTTTGCTTTGGTCTTATTGCCTTTGTCTTTTCATTTCCACTCTTCTTGTGATTGCTTTTCCTCTCTATTTCTGTTCCACTGTTGTCTTGTGTAATTCTGTCATAACTCTTCTCTCTGCCTCCAGAAGTATTTTCTAAGTAAGCAAAGATTTTTTTTTTCAAAACCCTGCTATTGTTGTGTTAAAGAAAATTGTTTGGCACACTTCCCAGCTTCTTTGTGCTGCAACTCCCTTTGAGGGGAAGATTTGTATAATATCCACTTATCTGTACATTTGTAGT
The DNA here is from genome assembly GCA_024416835.2 of Perccottus glenii. NCBI lineage: Eukaryota > Metazoa > Chordata > Actinopteri > Gobiiformes > Odontobutidae > Perccottus > Perccottus glenii. The sequence goes on along the minus strand of CM044547.2, from coordinate 22,396,533 downwards.
TTTTTCTGGGCACACCTATGCCACGTGCACAGTGTCAAATAACAAAGACACTGAGTAGCCTTTTCTATAGTGGTGCTTTTGGCCTGCCATCCTCTCGTTCATCATTCATGAGCCCATTTATTCTTGAACATGTACAAGGATGTTCCTTTATTTTGTAGCGTTGAATAATTCAGTGGCTTGTTGTGATGGATGTCCATGATGATAAGGGATAGTAACATGTGAGCACTCGTAAGCATGAGTATAAACACACAGCCAAGGTTTCCCCTTGTGATCTATGGGGACTCCTCTTGTGCTGTTTATTGCCGTGGTGCCTGTGCTTCTCCCATGGGTGCTGATGAATCATAGGCCTGCCTGATCACGTACTGTTATGAAGCAGTGTTTTTTAGACGTTTCCATGATCACTCACTTGCATAATGGGTGTTTTTTTATGTATCTTACAATTTGAATATGTCCTGATAATAAAGGTTATTTTTTCAATCTTTTTGGTCATGGTTTTTCTATTCACGTGAAACACAATCTACAGTATGTTGTGACCAAACTCTCTCTGAAGTAAAGTCACCTCCTCTCATGTGGCTCCAGACTCTCTCCATTGTGTGAGTGATTTGTTCCACTGTGCTTGTTTACAGTTTGTTACATCATGGCACATTTCACTGCTTCCTTGTCATTACATCCAATTTGTCTGTTTTTGTCACAGATGGATATGTATCCTTCAAAACAGTGAGAGGACAACACAGACTGCAGCAGCAGTACTTGCTTTGATGAATACATACATGTGCTTGAAATGAAGTACAGCATTTTTTTTGTCAACCAGGAGAGATGGGTTAGACACTGCTATAAGCCTTGGAGTAGAATTTGTTCACCCCCCCTACCCTCTCCTATCCTGTATGTATCCACAGACTGTTCAGAAACAGTTTCATAAGTATGTCTCTGATCATGTTACTCATTTGCAGTACTGCATAGCTTAACTATTAATGAAGTTCATTTGCTCTTCACAAACATGGCTGCATTCAAATGACTGGGTTCTGTAGCAGCATAAATAATATAACATGGAACCACAGGGACCTAGAAAGCACTGCAGATAACCCAAGACTTATTTATCATTCATATGTCTTGTGATCTCTGAATATTACATTATTAGAATGATCGTTAACAATAATAGTGTTGTAATATCATACTAGTTAGATGTTATAACAAGACATACACACGGTATATGCTGTGCTCATTAAGTGATAACATAACTGTATGGTATTATATAGGCATCAATAAATCTTTTGACAGATTGAGTGAGATCCACAAATGACAAGTGCTATATTGATAAATGGTGGGGTATGGAGGACTTCCTTTTGGGGTCTCCCTCAGTCTATTAAAGGCTGTGGTGCAGCTGCCTTCTCTATATTTCTGGATAGTCTCAACAGCAAGGCTCTCTGGAGACCAATTAATAGTTTATAGACTGAAGGAGAGAGAGCGCAGTAAAGTTGGCTGTCTTAGTAATTCATGCTCTGATGCGCCACAAGTAACATTTGCTTAATTAGGCCAGAAATATTTTGATTTATTTATTTTTTTAAAGTGTGGATTTTGAGTGATTGACCAACTGTTGCTTTAACTACACAATAAACACAATAGTTTTATCCCTGGAGATGGGAGAGGTGCTTTACAGTGACCTGGTAAAGCAGCTCAGCACCATGGACAGTGACCTCACACACTTTAGCTAGTGCTTAGTCTCCACTGTGGGTCACATTTGTCTCACGCCAAAAATACCAGAAAAAGAATTGAGAAGGAGTGTATGTCAGGGTATCATCAAATAGATATGGCTGTAGACAGATATTGTCAGTAGGTCAACAATGATGTCAATAATCAAGCATGCTATCACTTGGATAAGTACTTGTCCTTCCTTGGAAAAAAGTAAACAGTAAAAATATCTGTGCTAGGTATTAATTTAGGGAATAACTCAAGACTGCACACCTCATACAAAGTCTCTTCATGTGTTTTTTCAGACATACCTTTTCTTTCTCTGTCATCTAAGAAAGAAACACATCAGTACAGTGTTGGCTCTAAATAGGGCAAGCTAGAAATAGTGTGAAATTAGGCCTCATCCACATATTGCTTAGTAAAATATAAATTCCATTTAACTTTCTAGTCTTAACCTCATTGAGATTTTTTTATTTGATACAAACACTGGATCCAATATGTACTTTCATCATGCTTACAAGGGATATAACATCCCTAGTATAGGGAGAAATATTAAAACGTGAATAAATTGAGTAACCTTGAGACTCCAACACTTGCTTTACAGTTGCCATGGTAATGCAGCAGCTGTGCCATGCGATGTGTGCAGTTTTACGATGAACTTGGTCTCTACTCAAAGTTTCCTGCTGCATGGATACGGGCAGATGTCTTGTGTAAGTGCTCCAGAGTGAGCATGTTATTATAAGCAGTGAGCAGGTGAGAGGAAATGTGTGTAAGTGCCCTGGCTGGGGGTGTAGCCTTTAAAGATAAGGATTAAAAGGTGTGACTGTCAACACAGTGTCACATGAAGCAGTAACTTGGCTGTCTGCAGTCACAGATAAGCTCTATGCATACATCTTCAAATGCAGCATTTCTGAGCATGTAGACATGAAAGTGTGATCAAAATCGATTTCCGCTTTTTAGGGGCCACTATTATCAGAGTCTAACATGTTGGAATAATTTGGGGCGTGCTGTTGCCATGGGGAATAAAGTCATACTGTTGGCACCCCAGCTCGATGTGTGTTTGATTCTCCACTTAAATGTGTCTCAACTAGACACAGACATATATTTATATTATATATTCTGTTGAAAAATGTGTCTTACACTGTGGCTTATTGTCTGACGGAAGCACACAGTGTGTTCTGGGCTGTCATCCTGCCTCTCCATCTGATGTAGGGAAGACAACAGCATCTGCCCAGAGCAGTGTAGAACAGGTGTCATCTAACCAAGGGAGAGCTGCTGAGTCACTCTCACACACTAAAACTGTCACAGCGCCTCTGTTTAGGGCTATTGTGGTATGGTATTTATGGTGCTATTAGTATTATCAGACAATTTACACTTAGTATCTTTGTGGTTCTTAAAGGGCTAAATTCAGATCTGTTAGAATCTAACTCCTCCTCCAGTTATTTTTATTGTTACCTTTCTCCTCTTTGCAGTGGCCCGGCACTTCCCGCCCCCACCTCATGTGACAAGCCAACTCCTGCTCTGCGCTACATATCTTTACCCGGGCAGCACTGCCAACTATTACAACACATTACTGCCAATTGCGCCACCTGCGTCCCCCTTTATTGCTGAAAAAGGGGGGGATGAGGCAGCGTGCCAGTGAACGAGGGGGTTTATAGCATTCTGTATACTGCTACCAAGTACAGTGTTTAATTACCAATAAGCAGTAGTCTAATCAGGGGCCTCAGTGCTGCTGATAGACTGTGCAGCAGTCATTGTCGAGGCAGGGGGCTCAGGGATGCAGGAATGGTAAGAGTGTGGGCAAGGGTTTATGGTTAATCTGTTTTCTGGTTGTGGAAGAATGAGCTGCTGGCCTGGATAGATGGGAAAAGCTGTCCATTATTGTTTTGAAAATTATTCTGTGGTTGTGGAAATGAGATAGTGGAGAGAGAATGGCAGAATGAGGGAAAGCAAGAGCGATAGTGTGTGTTTGTGTGTGGAGACATTTTCACACCTGTGTTTTGGCCAAGGACTGGCTCAAATCACACTGAATTGGATGTGTTGTGTGAGGCTTGACTGAAAGCAGCCTCTTTCGGGTCTTGTGGAGAAAAAGAAGAGGTGTCTGTGAGGAGATTTAGCCTGGAGCTAAAACCAATTCACAACCACTCTATGCTGGAGAGGGGTCTTATCCCCCAACCTGCCCTTGTGATGACGGGCCTGAGGTGAAGCTGTGTGAGCATGCACTGAGCTGACTCATGTTTGCAGATATGCTGTTGTATTGAATAGACATGGGATGATTTTAAGTTTCTAATACTAATACCCTGATATACCCGAATGTGTGCTGAAGACTAGACCAGAAAATACTCATGGACACATACATACATACATACTTACATACATACATACTTTACATAACAGCCTTTCTTTTTAAGAACACTCTTCAAACATTTGGCCACAATATTGAATCAAATTTTGGGGTAATCATTCACAGTAATTACTGGCTCTGTGTCAGCCAATCATAGTACCTTTTGGAAAAAAAATAAAAGCAGGAAATTAGAAAAGCATAGTGCTGCTGAACAGGCCTGACTAGGGTTATTGTGATGACTTTGAGAATTGGGATAATAATAACTGGCCAAATGAATAGTCCAGTTAGTTTAAAGCCCTGCATTTTCACTCTTATACAACAGTAAATATTTTGGATATATTCATGTATCGTGTATGCTGTTTGGTGTGCCAAGGTCGTATTAAAACCTTGTGGGTGCAGCGGAAACCAGTGGCCAGATGAGACTGCAATCCACCACTGTGTTTCAGATGGATCATCCTGAGAGCTTATTGAAGGTTGACACTGCACACACCCTCAGTGTATTATCTAAGTTGTCTTATCATGGCGTCTACTGCGCACAATATATGGCATTGGGAGCTATAGCTGGTCAATAGGAGCGGGTCTGTCTTCCAATGTGCACTTTGCTGGTGTGTATGTCCCAGCTGCTAAACACACATTAGCCTTCCTTAAACATAAAGGATGTTGTGTCATACTGCTGTGACCCCCACACACAACCCCAACCCTCCCTAATAACCAAGGCTGTAACATATGAGACCCAAACTGACACTTTGACCCTGACCAATCAAGTGCACGTGTGCTTGTTGCTAATGTTTTTAACTATGCTTGTACTTGAGACTGATTTTTGGATGGCTACAAAGCTCTTTTTCAAGGTATTCCCACTGTCCTTATACTCAACCAGGAATACTGCTCATTCAGTTTACAATACTCTTAACCACTGGCCTTCTGTCTCTTCTTTTGTATCATGTACAGGTCTTGAGTTGTTTTCAATCCCTCAACGTTTGGTCTCGTCTTGTCGTCGTCTGACTCTTACAGTCACTGATATTTCTCTCCTTTAACGTATCCTTCTTCCATGCTTGCTCTCTCTATTCTCACCCGTTTGGCCTTCCTCTAGAGTCCAGATGAGTAATTGCTCAGGGCTTCAGAGAGAAGGTTGCAATGGAAAGCGGGAAAAAAAAGACAGGAGGATGAGAGCAGTATCCACAAAAAACAGTGCAAGAGTAGACCGAGGATAAAGCAGTTTGAACTGAATATGTTTGCCTTAGTTTGCCGGCACAGAGCTGAGTATATGTGCATATGTGGGTGTGAGAAAAGAGACTGTATATGCGAGGCACAGGGGAGCATTGATCTGCTGAAAGTGCGATGTGTGTGCTGAATTAGGGGAGCAGGCGCTGGGCTTTGAGCTTGTAAAACACTCCCACAGTTCTAGCTCTTAACGCTCGCTGTCTGTCTGTCTCTCACTCATACACACAGACTTAACACGCGCTACACATTTCTATATTTGGGTTTGGCTTACACTATCTAGGCTGAATGTGCCAGTGCTTTTATTTACTTTTTGCCGTATCTGGAAAAAAGGTGACTGTATGAGGATGTCTGTATGTAGTTTTATTTGGACTGTAGGAAACGTCTTGCAACGTCTGTGAATGACTTTATGTAATCGCAGGTTTCTTGACTCAGCAGAAAAAAAAATTTCCTGCTCAACCTTTAGCTTTCCTCTGTGTCATCAATCACTTTAATGACAAGTGGATGTCTTTATTCTTGACTGACTGACTCACAGAAAGGAGTCCTTCCTCCATTGCTAAGATATGTGAGGAGCAGAGCTATGTAAGTTGTAAAATGTACACAATCTGTTTGACATGCATGCACAATCAATATTAATTCTCTTATCTGAAGGCCAAGCTCCATCCCATTGTTCAGTTATTCAGTCACATGTCACCTGCTTCACTCTAATTGTGAGCCTGACATGCAAGATTTGGTTGGCAGCCAGTATGAAGATAGCGCAGCAATCACAGCTTATCTCTGTTGAAGCACCGTGCTCAGTGCCCAGATGAGCATTTTAAGGATTAAGGCTCTTATTTCAAAATTCACAAAAGGTTTTCTTTTATTGTATTTAACTGTGAAATACACACAAGGGTAAAATACAGCTGGTTGGACAATCTATATATTCATTTGAGTGGGGGATGATTTGACATATTGTTCCCTTGTTGTCTACATTCCCTCTTGAGGATTAATAAATAAGGCTTGATCCCTCAGTAAACCTGACAAAGATGTTGACAAGATGCATTCCTTGCTGTTTTGTTGCACTTAATATAATTACAGAGTCAACATCTTGCCGTTGTGTGTGCCCTGGTTCACAATATGATTGCTGTAATTCTGTTGATGGCAGTTGTCTTGAAGGTGATTGCAACAGTATTTATGAGACTGATGTGAATGCCAAGACATGAAAAGAGAAAATAATTGCTGAGTGCTGACAAGAATAAACCTGAGTGAGAAGTAGAAGTGGAAACACTAAAAGTAGCCATAAGGCATTCAGATCCAAAGCCCGACCCACCTGCTGCCGACCATTAGCATAATGAACTAGCAGCCGTCTCCATACAAACGACTGCTGAAGGCTTTAAGAGCATCTGTGAGCTGTGTCTCCAAACTTTTCTAAGATGACGTATTGATTGTGTCAATCAATGGGCCTAAAAAGCCATAAGTGCATCTGGTAACCATAATGATGGCACTTAAAAGAAGGATGTATGTGTGCTTCACTTAGCATTAGTTTCTGTGATGGCAACAGAAGGAGGATACAGATCTGGGGGGGGAAATAAACCATTAACACTCAAACATGTTTGTCACGGAAAGTTTCAAACAGGCGTTAGAATAGACGTGAATTAGGGCTTATTATGTTTAATGTCGAACTAGCACTGTTGGCACTGGTGTCTTCCTCTCTACATTTATTCTTGCTTTTTTAATGTTAATGATTAATGTGCTAGTAATGTCCTACACATACTGTATCATCTCATTGTCCTAACTGTTGAGGTGCACTTTTTTTCTCTGTTAAAAGCCCACCTGACCCTGAGCAGCTGGGTTAGGGCCCATTTGGGCTCATCAAACATTCATTGACCCAAATCCCATTGCTTCCTCTTCCACATTCCTTAAGCTCTTCTCTTTCACATTTCCCCATCCCCCACAGAGGGAGTAGATATCATTTCTAAAACAATAGGACGGGGCATTTAAATGTCCTTGTATTGACCATATTTTTACTAATGTTCATGAATGATGTTCACAGGTGATTTCTGGGATTTCTGATGAAACAAAGGGATAATGCTAAAACAGCGGTGCTCAAATCTAAATCTGATATAGATCGAAAACATTGTTGTAAGTTGAGAAACAAAGTGACGAAATTAAATAACATATTTTAGACAAACAATCTTCAACTCCATTAATGACAGCAAACAATTGTGGAAGGTACTAAATGATTTGATGTGCAAAAGCCAAGGTATTATTATGGTTGTGGAAACCGCAGGAGAGATTTTAGTAAACAATATAATATAGGTAACCACTTAAACAAATTCTTCATCAGTAAAGTTGAAAATGTAAGATCTCACATGAAATAACTCACCTTGTAATAATGCTAATACGATTATGAGCGATAAAATCTGCTCTTTGGTATTTAATACTGTTAAGGGGGACATTGTTGAGAAAATGTTACTCTCTCTCTCTGATGACAAAACCCCAGGCGTTGATGACCTTGAAGGCAAAATCATCAAAATTGTTGCAAACATTCTGTGTCACATACAGTATTTAACAGAGCTTTTCTTAGTGGAGTGTTCCCTGAGCGCTGGAAGCAATCTAAAATAGTACCTTTGCTGAAAGAAGAGAGATCTGGGTTTACTGCTTCTAATTGTAGACTGATTAATATTCTCCCTGTATTGAGCAAAATTTTTGAAAAGATCATTTTTAATTAAATGTCACAGTATTTTCGAACCTAATGGATTGCTCCCACGTTTGCAGCAGGCCTATAGGCCAGGCCACTCTCCTAACACAGCCTTGGTGCACATGGTTGACCAGTGGTTATCATTTATGGATGAAAGAAAACTTGTTGGTGCTGTGCTTTTAGACTTTATAGCTGCATATTATAGACCACAGTATCCTTTTGTCTAAGCTTAAATGTTATAGGTTCTCACATCTGTCTCTCTCATTAATAAGTTATCTATCGGGCAAAACTCAAAGTATTTTTAATGGTGGTTTATCTTACGGTAAACTTTTATCAGGGCAGTTGTTTAGGTCCACTTTTATTTTCATTGTTTGTAAATGATCTGTAATATACTGTTAAAAAAATAAAAAATTGGCTCTAAATAATTCAAAAACCAAATGTATTGCTTTTGGAACTTAACATATGTTAGCTAAATTTTGTGGCCTAAATTTGATAATTAATGCAACTTTGGAAGAGCAGGTAACTAAAAGTAAACTCCTGGGTCTGAGGTTGGGCAGTCAGCTGTCCTGGGCTGATCAGATAGTCCACATTGTGTCCAGGATGGGCAGAGGCATTTGTCTCTGAGATGTTTGCTATATTGGCCCCCTTCAGTCATAAGGACAATTATTCAGTCTTTAGTCTTATGCCACCTGAATAATGTTGGTCCAGTGCACACAGGGGCATTAAAAAAAATTACAGATTGTCCAGAATACTGTAGAGCTGCCAGTATAGCCCTTGTTTTTTGTTTTTTTTGGGGGACGAGTGTGAGTGAGATGCATGCTAACCTTTTCTGTTTAAAGGTAGAGGAAAATTAAAAGTGAGCTATAGTGGCTCTTGTCACCAATATGTTACATGTCAGGTTTGTTCCGGGGATTTGGTTGTTCCATATTCAAAAATCTAATTGCATGAAAAGAGCTGTTTTATTTAGATCATCATCAGCATGGAACCAACTGTACTTTTAAAAAGACATTAAAAGAAAAATAAGTTAATTATACATACTTTTTATTGGATGATACGCATTCTGGAGGAACTGAGCATTTTGTCCTGAATTGAACTTTTTTTTACGTATACTTAAAGCACTTTATATACATTGTAACTTAATTAGTACCTTCATGTTTTATATACATTGTAATGTTATGTGATTTGTACACTGATGCTTTAAAATTTTATGGACCCCAGAAAGACTAGCGACCACATTTGTGAAAGCTAATGGAGTTCCAAATAAATATATAAAATAAATAAATGGTTCGGAGCTCATGTGGCCCAGAAATAATTTTCTGTAACAGCACATTTTAGGATTGCGTGTCACAAATATAAATGTTTTTTTTTACAATGATTGTGGGAATTTCCCCGATTACAACAAACATCATTTATCTTGGGATATACCTGCCCCAAGGGTTATGGCTTAGGGGGTTCTTCTTTATGTACTGAGGCGTATGTCTGTCTGAGTTCCAGGAAGCAGATGAGAAGAGGAACAGGAGGGCAGAATTAAGAGGGATAGCTAGGAAGCCCTGAGACCTAATCCTGGAAAGATGGGCTCACTCAGCCTTTAGATATTCCACCACCTCTAAAGCCCCAAAGGCCTCCAGTGGCATCACCAGCTCCTAGACTCATGCATGTTTTAGAAGGGTTCACCTCAGGGAGGGGAGTGGGGTTATTGACTGGTCTAGGATACACAACATGCCACAATAGAGATGAGATGGAATAAGAGCCGTAAAGAGCATCCCTAAGGCAACATGCCTAACAAGCAGCCACCATATTTCATTCTCTTATGCCACCATCTCCTCTTTGGAGCTCTTTAGACCCTAATACTTGAAGAAAAGTGGCTATTCCCTTGATACTTCTATTTGCATGATCGACATTGTCTCCTCTAGACCCTTTCCCAGTGCTTCCTGTGATCTATAAGAACCCTTTAACTCTTTAATGGGAAAGACTTAAGGAGCTCGCTGTTCCCCATGCATTTACTACATCTTCCCCTTAACAGGTTTAACCCAAATCACTTTGTAACTCAATATTTACCATTTACCTTTGTCTGGGTACAATTCTGTTACAGGAAATGCAATTACACCCTCTCCTTTTTTATAATTTTATATTCAGAAATATCCCGAGGCTGTTTTTATTTCTCTTGACTGCAGTGATCAGTAAATGGTCTAGACATATTCAGTGCATTGACTGAAAGGTCAGAGGTTACACACAATGGAGAGGAGAGAATGATTTGCCTCAACCTTTGGCTGAGGCCTGGTTTGACACCTCCCCCCCCCCCCCTCACAGGACCTATTGCCTTCATACATGCATGACTTGTCTACCCCATTATCCAAACAATTGAGTGTGTCACTCGAGTAATTGAGTCCTACACACATCATGGACATGCATTTGGTGATGTCAGCTGGTAGATCATAATGTCTTCATTAAGGTGAAAAATGTAAAAGAAATAATAGAGATTTGTGATGGGTCTTGAATGTTAACTGTTTGTTTATTTTTGATTGTTTAGTACAGATTAAATGTTTTTATTGTATATGGCTAAGTGAGATTACAGAGGATAAAGGACAAAGTTTTATTAAGGACAGTAGTTAACAGTGCGAGACTCTGGGCGCTGACAGTAAATATTAAACAGGATCAAGTACTGCTTACCCCTGTGGGCATCTGACTCAGAAGTGTTTTAGAGGGTTTAGTTCTTTTTGATTTCTGTCCTTTTGTGTGTCTGTAGAACACACACAACATCTGACCTCAATTTGGTGACAGAGGTAGCCTGAGGGAAGGTGATGGGTTCAATGGAGACAGACAGATGCTTCGACACTGGACACAGCTCCTATTGACCATATACAACAAGCTCTGTCTTTGCCTTCCTTCATCATCAACCTCGTCATGACAGAGCCCACAGCTACATGTTTTTCTCTTATGAAGCTCCAAAAGTCATTAATCTTTTAGATGCAAGTCTTTAGTGTCCACTCTTTGTTTGAACCAAAGATAAATGCTTAAATACCAGCAGGTTTTTTCCAGAACATTTTAATACCACGTCTCCTAAACGAATTATTTTTTGAAGTTGAAAACAATGAGGAAGCCAGTAAAACCAACTTAACAGTTTTGATTGTAACTTATATGGGTGTACAGAGTCGCCCACTCACACAGCACAGCATCTCCCCAGAAACAAGACCAGGAGCAGATGCACAGGTATTTAATTGGGACTGAGTGCAGCTGTTACTGTTTATTACCCAGACATTTTGAAGATAAACGTCTGCAACACAGACACTAGTTTACCCAACATGCACAGGTCAGCCATTTGTTTCAGGTGACTTCCCGTGGGAACAGCAGCAGTATGTATTTGTCTGAGTAGTGCTGTGTATGCTGACGTCTCAGTACATGAAGCGGTAATGTCCACTCCTTCTTGTATGGAAATAACCTGGATGAGTGGGTAACCATAAACACCCATATACATGTAACAATCTCATTTGCATTGTCTCACACACAACAGATGGCTAGCTTTTCTTTTATCTTGTTGTCACTAGGGTTTTGTTGTATTCACAGTTATCGCCCTTCCTTTTTCAAACAAAGTTACTTCAAAATGTTACTATACAAATCTTCTATTTGTACTGTCTCTTGCTTTTAGATAGAATAGGATCATCCCCTTTTCCACAGCTGCTTTCCAAATGCTATATTATTTAGAGCCAAAAACTGTGACGCTACATAAAAACATGCACCTGATTGGTTCCCATATTTGTAACAGTCACAGTTATCACTTTTATAAATGTCCATGTCAACTGGTCACAGAGACATCAAAAGATCAAAATGAAAATGCTTCATATTCCATTTCAATAATAAAGTGTCTAGGGCTCTTGTGACTTCTCCTTTTTTTGTTTATACTCTGTCCTTGTCTTAAAGGTGACAGGTCTCTTGCGTGCATTTAATGCTGTCATGTTCCGGTCTGTTCTCTGACAGCAGCAACACTAAAAAAAATACGGCTGCTCGGATTTTTTCTGAATTTTGATGTTTACCATGGTGGTACCTCCTTGTTGTTTTATAATTGTGTTCTTCTTCATATCTGGCTCATCAAGCCACTTACCAATATGCACTTTGTGGATAGTTGCATTTTTTTGCCTACCTGCCCTTCTTCACAAATGATCCAGGTCATTGTACTAGAACCTATACAGCACCTTAACCAGCCTCATATTTGCACTGTATTGGAAATGAGGCTAGCTTGATTAATGTTTCTTCACCGTTCTCAGCCTCAGCGTGCTCCATGGGGAACCCTTGTTCTCTGTCTGACACAGGTTGGCCAGCAAGCTAACAGCCTCCTCCATGCAGAATGCTTATTGTGATAAATGATTTACATGCAGCCTTGCTAAATGATGGCCAGCAGATCATTTATACTGTAACTAGAGAGGAAGACCTCACGGAAATCATTGGGGAGACTGAGTGAGCATGTTGCTGCCAAGACTACTGCTTCCATTTCTCTGTCTTTTTCCCTACATTGTCCCTGTGCATCCCTCCAACTTTTTACCAAAGGCTCATTTCTAATGTTTTTGAATTTACTGAATCTAATGTGCTTCCTCCTATTTTTTTAATGACAGAGCTCAGGACTTGGTAGGACAAGCTTTATAATGGCCCCTTGAAATTTGCAAATGTGAATTGTGTGAGTGAGTCTGTAGCTTTCACAACCTACATTTATATTGTCAGACATGTATGTTTAATCTGAGATATCAAAAAAAGATTTTAAAAGGTTTTAGACTGACTGAGCACTCTATCTTCCTCTGTTCCCCTCTTCTTCCTGGTGTGCAATGCTGTGAAGACAGCCGTGAAACACAGCCTCATTTCCCAAGGAAACTCAAATGAAAAGATACTACCAACCTTTTCTCTTTGCTGCCGCACTGCTCACTATAAATGCTGACAAGAGACTGCAGTACTGTCTCTGACCTTTAGCAGGACTCTTAGAACACACATACACACATCCCTATTAATGGCAGTGCCTTTGAATCAGCAGAGTCTGGGATGGTGTGGTGGAATTTAATGACACACAATGTCGCTTCAATTTGAGCGCTCCCCGGCTAGGCGACCAGGTGCACATTTGTCCTTTATTCAAAGGAGAAGGGGGCTTGAGTGGCTCTTAGAATGGACTCGGCTGATTGCCCGACTGCAAGAAAGTGAGAAAATGAGGAGGTGAGTGGTTTAGGGAATCTAGTCCAGTGTGAACAAAAATAAAGACTGCTAAATTGTGTGGCCATTCTTCTGTAGCCACCAAAACTCCACCCCTTAGGCTCTTTTATACCCTGTCCCTTTCTGGCCCTAAGTTGTCCATATTTAATGAGACTCAGATGTCCTTTCCACCTACTCTGCCTGTCTCCTAGGCACAGTGGATCAAACAGCAGAAGAAAATGGCCCTGTACAATATATCTTATATGAAAATAGTAGCCAACCTGCTTTCAAAGCCCATATATAGGCCCGCCTCTGGCCCCTCTGTTCCGCCAATCAATAAATAATGGGCTGAGGTGCTGAAAGTGAGGGGCTAACAGATTGTGAGAGAAGGGAATGAGGAGAGGAGTGTGTTGTGTTGTGCATCGGAATAAGAAGCAGTGGGCTCTGTCATCTCCGGAGACACAACATGACAGAGGGTGGATCAGAAGCTTAGGAAAACATCAACAATGGCAAAATATGGAAAATGACTGAAGAAGATTTATGCTAAATTAACCCGACAGTATAAAAATGCAGCTATAGATGTAGGCTGCTCCATAAAAGATATATGGAGCCCTATAGAGCAGAGTGTGTGGAAAAACGTCCCATTATTTAGAACAGGGACACTTCAAAGTCACAGAAAATTACAACAGCTCGAGAACTGGTGAAAAACACAGCAAAGCAAAAGACACATAAATAAATGAAAAAGCCCTTATTATTAAAGTTTAATACTCTCAATATATTTCCCATGTCTGGCTGTTGTAAAAGCCCTTCACATGGCCCATTATTTTTCTGCTTCCATCTACTTCTTTAGACCTGCTGCTGTTACTGTCAATTGTGTCCTATTGACAGGTAATTACAGTCACATTAAGAGCAGTCGTTGCTGTAAAATAATGTTTCCAATAATGCAGGTAATTAGTTTGAGCCATAGTGTGCAGACAAAACAAGAAGCGCTTGAGCCCTCTCTGATGCTCCCTCAAGTATTTCAAGCAGTCTAACACTCATTTACATTCACACTTAGCAAATACACACTCACAGCATATAATACTTGTCCAAGTGTTTGCTTAGAGCAGCCTTTTATATGGGATAACCACACTCTGTACCCATTTCCCCTGGCACAGAAATGTCAGCTGTGGCTTGTCTAAATGACGCCCATCTGTTGAAACTTAATCAAAATTTCCATATTTTGAGTTATGTGTCTTCACTTTTCGTCCCCCTTCATCTCCCCCCTGTCCGCCCTCAGTCTCATTTGCAGGGTTTAAATGCTAATTTGTAAAATGGAGAGTATTCTCCGGGAGGCCACATATGTTGTGAAAATGTGAATTTGAAATATGATGATGAAATAAGTGGCTCCCAGTAGAACAGATCTGCCCTAAATCTTCGCAGGTCTGTATTTTGATGGATGTTGAAATAAAGACTGAACTGACTGGCACTGGTCCTGTATCTTTTCCTGGATCCAGTCTGGCTTCTCTCAACATTTGCCAGGGGACACTCTTTGGTTGCTGACACCACAATGGATGTGTTTTTTCCAGTAGAATCAGTCCAGACCTTTTATTTGGTCCTGGCCAGCTGCATTGATTTTAGGACATTTCATTTTTTTTTTTGATAGCAATATAGTACAAAAAAAAAAAAAATACAGAGGGCTAATAATTACCTAATAGCAATAGCTTCCGCACTTTAGATATTGGTTACACATTGGTGTTTGTACATTGTAACTGTGGGATGTTAGTTTTCTGGTCCAAATGTGTGTCTAAATACAGTGACTTTTTATGTTTGTGTTCTTGTTAACTTTTTGTATCTAACATAAACACTGGATTTTTTTTCAGTCTCCTGCTATTATTTTCCCATAGGCCAGTGGGGAAAACACACTCTGTTTTGGATGCACTGTCATGGTCTTTTAGCTTTAATCCTACTGATGTCTGTCTGAGAGGCAGTCTGCGTTTGTTACTTACAATACTCACAGTAAGCCTAGGAACCTTAGTGCATTTATTGGCATGTAAGATTTTTTTGAGCTAGTCATCCTCAGTGTATTTACAGGGAGCACAGTGTATCTACACAAATGTGCATCCCACCACCTCTCTATTTACTGTTTTATTATATGAGCACCAAAAAAAAAAAAAAAGGTTAACAGTCCAGAACCTCAGCCTTTTAGTGTTAATAAGAGAAAACACCAAAGGTCTTCTTCCTTTCTCTTTACACAACAAGCCCAGGGACCTGTATAATCCTGCACATTACATCACAGAGCAATTACTAGCCAGTTAATGCTAACAGTGATTAATAAACCCACTGTTGCTACATTAACAAAAAAGAAGTGACCAAAGGGAAAGAGTCACGACTGCAGCACAAATGTGGAGCTTTCAGATAAAAATTCCCACTTTGCTTTTTGCTTTCAGCTAATTATCCCGGTAGCCTCGTCAGTCCCCAAACCAAACTCATTCTATCACCAATAGGTCTCTGGAGACAGAGCCCAGGCAGAGGCACTAATAATATTTATGTTGATGTGTGTGTAAGAGAGTGTGTGTTTAATTATGAGTGGGTGTTCTGTTCACGCGCACGCTGATGAACATAGCTCACTATTGTGCACTTTGTCCAGCAGCAGATAGTCAGGTGGGAGTAGAGGAGAATAGAATGGAAAGCGGTGCAGCAGGCAGCACTGTTCCCTGTGGGGAGTGTTGATTAATGAATCACATCTTTCCATCCTGAGGCTGCACTTTCACATTAAAGGAGAGTGCCAGACAGCATTGTGCCAGCCTGCTGCACTGGCACTATGTGGCATGGGGTGTGTGTGTGATGTCACAGCTAACTGAGAATAAGAATTAAAACAAGCAGAAGAGAAAATTAGATTCAGGCTATGAGTGTGCCTGACAAATGCAATCGTTTCAGCCTGTGGGGTTTTCCTTCACGCAAACAATCCTCTGTGGAATGTTGCTGAATGGGCTTGACATACTGTATGTGATTATTATGTAGTGTACATTTTTGTTTTTAACTTTGTTGTGCCTTGCTGAATATTTCTTTCTTAGAATTGATAACTTGGTGTTTGTTTTTGTCTAATTATTTCTTCACTAACTTATTTCTCTTCTCTCCTTTTCCATGTTTTTGCTGCTGCCATTAAAATGGATCCCTTTTTATAACAGGTAAGACACATTTTTGCACTCTCTGCTATCTGGTCTGTTATGTACTTCACTGTATTACACACCATATATCTGAAACATTAGAATGACAAATTATAAACTATTCTATAAATACCTCTCTGCCCCAGCAGTGTTGTTGCCTGAGGCTTTTCAAATTTAGAGAGAAAGAGATGAATGAGAGAACATAACAAACCAGCTGCTCTAACTACTAAAGGGCAAAACATTGACGCACACCCAAAGGGATTAAAAATCAACCATAGCAATTGAGTTAAATGGTTCTGGAAAGAAGTATGCATAACCATTTGAATTATCATGCCACCTTGTGTCATTTTTAGTGTTATCATCTAGATCTTAAGTGGAAGCCTATTGACCTTTGAGCTGGAGCTGTTCCTCCACCATCACAAAGAGGGCTGTTAAGCTCTTAGCAGGACTTTTAGCATGATATTCAATTGCTGTCTCGGGGTGGAAAACCGTGTCACAGGATGAAAAGCACTTAATCTGTCAGGTGATGTCAAAGGGCTGCGTGTGTCTAGGGAGAAAGCCTGTGTACAGCCTATGATTTTTTTTTCTTGATTTTTTTTTTCTCTCTTGGCTTGTAGCTGGCCTGAATATACACCTCTGTTATATCTTTGTTCAATTTCAACCACATTCTCTTCTGCTGTTTCCGTTTTCGGCTGGCAGACTAACCTTGTCTAACTGCTCACACCCCTGCTGCGCATTTTTCAACTCAACCTGGCAAAACCCTCACCCTTGCACAGAGTCATTTAGGGCTTATGGATGTGTCTCTGCATCGTTGTCTATCCATCTCTCATCTTCTCACTCAGTTTAACTGCTCAGGTGATATACTGTAGTAATGCGTGCTAATTTAGGCAGATGAGATGAGTAACAGCAAAAGTGCCACATGTACCCAGCATGATGCCACGGGCTGCTGTGATCACTCCTTACCTGGACGAGAGGCACTGCAACAGCAGGCTGGACAGCTGGAGGTGGAACCAAAAAGAAAGATGGCTGATTAAAGTCTTAGATAAAAAGTAATCTAAATTTATAGTTATGCTAAAAAATTGCTCCAAGAAAACTAGCACTAGCAAACTAGCATAACTACAAAAGCAGTGTTGTAATACTAGAGACTATAGTCTTGGTCTTAAGACTAGTCCTTTTTTTTGAAGTTCTCATCTCAGACTATTTACTCAGTTTAGGTCTTGTCTCAGCCATGGACAAAGAGACCAGCCAAGACCACCAATGGTTTGTCCACATCATTTCTGTGATTGAGAGAAAATGTCCGAAAGTCCAAACTCACTCTGACATGCTTCATATTAGTGCCATGCTTTCACTAGCTTTGAAGCTGTCACGTAGTGTGTGCAGGTTTGAAGATTTGTCATGACACAGCAGCAGTACATCTGACTGAATTCATTGGAATTCATTCATAGTATTTGCTGACACACTGCTTACCTTGACTATTGTCACTGTATCCTGACTGACAAGATATGACATGCTGAGTTCATGTACATGCACAAACTTTCACTGGCACAGTAGTAAATTACACAAATGTACACACAAACCTTGAGGCATCTCTGTCTGCACAGTCAACTGTCAGAGCTTATTGATTCATAGGTCATTGGCACCTGTAAAATAAGTCACCTTTTACAGCAAAGCATTGGTAATGTTGGATGCAATGATGGTGACAAACTGGAAACCCATAATAGAGCTTTTAGAAAACTAAGTCCAATACATCTATTTTTACAATACAAACTACAAAATTCAACTGTGTTTCGAGAGTTTGTCCTTGGCACTTCTTTTCTAACAGAGCAATAAAAATTTAGCCAAATAACAAAATAGCCACTAACAGACATTTCAACAACAAAAGTGGTGGAATAAATTCAGTTCCTGCTGAGTTGATTTTTCCACTCCAGATGAATATTCCATTTCTTTGCCCACTATCTTTCTGTAGTTTCCTCTCTCTGAGCAATGGCCTTTTTCTAACTACACAAATAGGTATTAAAACACACACTGGCTTGCTTACTGACTCTGCATAGTGGTTGTTTGAAAGACAGCTTGATACTCAGTGCATTCATGAATATTCATTCACACCTGCTTCCCACAAAGTTTTTTTTTTTTATCAAGTTCAATGGGTGCTGAGACAGAAGTTTGGATCCAAACTCTTTTGTCTATTGTGTAGTTGTCTCTTATTGTTAGCTAATGTGTGTTTAATTGTGTATGTATATAGGAGCATTCTGGGATTGACAAGCAGTTCTTGGCCAAACAGCTCTCAAATGTTTTTAATAATTTTTTTTTGCATCCTGTATAAAATATATTTGTTTATTATTTTATCCTTGAGGTAAATTATATATTTCTTCCTGGTGGGATTTCACACATCACATTTCTACCTCCTTTAAAGTTGCAGGGGTTACTATCTGGGAGCAGGCTAATTTGTTTTACTCTCTAATAGCACTACCATTATGGAAATCGGTGTGTTTTCCCGCCAGCTCTGGGCTGTAAGGAGCTTCGGAGGAGTGTTCAGTGTCTGGTGTACATTTCACTGATCTCTACCTCAAGGAAGTCTGTGATGACATCACACAGACATCTGTGATGCAACATCAATGAACGTTTGGAAATCACTGTAGGCTACGAGAGGCTGATAGGATTACAGTTTGGTGAGAAGGGTTTTGTGGAATGACAGAGCTGCCCCAGGCTGTAGGTGTGTGTCTGTGCATACTGGCACAATATATATACACTCTGTGCCAAACCTTTGACAATTAGTTTTCACTTGATCTGAGGCTGTTGGTTTAGGCCTGTGTTATTTTGTTGTTTAGACAGTCAACCTCTATATAATGTCCCAACCTTTATTAGCAGAACGTTATTACTATTGTGTGTAAGCAATTATTCAACACAAATGAATAATATGGCCTGGTCTTGTCATTCAATTTATTAAAATTGTGTAAACATCTTTTTCATCCAGCACTAATGAGAGGGTGCAAACAAAAGAGGAGAGAATGTATAGAAAAAAAATTAAGATTATTTCTTTTGCTTCTAAAAACCATAACACCTGGAAAACCAATAGAGCCTTTGCTTTCATCAGAGTAAACCAACATTTATCCTGAAGTGTCCATGTTACTTGACTTCTGTACCCATTTTATCTATCATATCAAGGTCAGTGTTTCTTTAGCTTCTGCGCCAGAGTTAGTGTTTTGCAAACCTGTCGCTTGGTGCAGTAAGACTCAGGATTAGTATGACCTCCTTTTGACTGGGCAGTGCTCCTTCTATATGTTACAGAATAGTTTTATTTGAACAGGGCTACAACTGTGTCGCTAAACACTGATGGCATGTTGATGGGTTTTTACTTCAGCAGCTCATAAAAAGATGTATCTTTGATCATCCTCTGATATGGTTTAAAATAAGTTATGTTGTGTGTATCATTTTTCTTTTTTCCTTCTTTTACACCCAGCAGACTGCTGCTATTTGGATAAAGTGCACCCATGTCCTGAAATATCTCCACTTCTCATTTGCTCTTATTCCCACACTAAGAACCAACATGGCGGCCAATTACGCCGCTAGACAATGCTCACCATAAATCATCCATTGGACTGTCAGACACATGGGGACTCAGCACTAGAGGAAACATCCTCGACTCAGTTCTCTGCTTCTCTTTGTTCCTCCCTCTTTCTATTTATGAACCATGTACAGAATGGGTCATTGCATCACACTCAGCTTTCAGTTTTTTTATTTATTTATCTTCTTATCTTTTATTTCTCTATTTTGCATAATTGTGTCATTGTCACTGAAGTTACTTTTTAGATTTTGTTTTCAGATGTCCATAATCTACCGGAACATTATTTCCCTTTTTTTTAAAAAAGATGTTTTGTTAATTTAGCGCATGCTCTCTCATCCACAAAGCCGAGTCTCATTTTTCACATTTTAGTTCAACTCTGCAGCATTGCTGGATCAAGGGTTGAACTCAGTGCCCAAGTTTGGCAACTCTTACCTAGCTATACGGTATGCTCCTAATCAAGTTGGCTGTGAAAAAGCCTACCAATGGCTTATTGTATATGTTTATGTCTATGAGGAAAACATTTTTTATTCATGTTCTTTAGCATAGTTTCATTTTACATGCAAAGATTGCTGGATTTCCTTTCTGTTTGATTTAT
Organism: Perccottus glenii; assembly: GCA_024416835.2. Classification (NCBI taxonomy): domain Eukaryota; kingdom Metazoa; phylum Chordata; class Actinopteri; order Gobiiformes; family Odontobutidae; genus Perccottus; species Perccottus glenii. The sequence goes on along the minus strand of CM044547.2, from coordinate 22,376,124 downwards.
TACTGCTGCATTTACTAATCACATAAATTCCTCTGTCCTACAAAGATGTTGTTGGAGCAATGATAGAGTTTTGATGTTTTATTATTATATCAACGGAGCAACCCCCTGGCTGTGTGTTAATTAAAGTAGCAAAGAGCAACCTTGAGCAGAGCCTGATAATGCTCAGCAATGTCACATGGTTTCTTAAGGTGCCGAAAACACTTATTATAGGTTCATTATTGCATTTATCACAAATATGAAGAGTCGATACACCTGGTAGTGTACGGTCTTTGTGGTTTAATTCATACTACTCTCAACCTCTGTAAAAGGTTATTACATTATCTGAATTGTTCAAAGCTGCAGAAAAGGGACTGATATTTGTTGTATGCTGTAAATATGTCACCTTGACTTTGTATCTCAGTGAAATATGAAAGGTGAGAATGTAACCGTGTGAACAATGACATTATATACCATACATGTACTGGTCTAAAACAGGAAGCAGGTAATTGGGTTAAGTCTTTTAATTGTAACGTGAGCGGCTAGAATGATGGGATAAGAAAGCTGTCTGTGTTATGTGTCAAAGTGGAATTCAGTTTTGCCTTGGTTGGAGGCATTAGAGGACGTCCCTGAATGTGATCCTATCAGTGTCTCTGTGATTTCCTCTTGTCATGCAATACCTCAAATCTGAACCAGAATCAGCTGGTGAGATCACTATGATGCTTGGGTGTAGAAGCATAAATAGCAGAGATGAATGAGGGAGCTTGGCTTGTATGTGTGTGTGTGTGTGTGTGTGTGTGTGTGTGTGTGTGTGTGTGTGTGTGTGTGATGTGTCTATCTGTCCACGTGTGTGTAGACGTGGGCTTGTGCATGGATGTTGCATCTATATAGACTTGATAAGAATCTATACACTCGCTGACAGCCAATATAAATCCTTTTATGAACATCTTTATCGGTGTGATGGGAGTGCTGGCACCATGGCCCTGCTCAGGTCAGATTGTTACATCAGTGTGACAGCTCTGCCTTTACTTGTGACTCCAACCAACCAAGATATAGTTAGACTTTATTAATCCTCACTGCCTCTAAAACCGCATAAGCTTGTCATATCCGAAATAAAGCATGGAATCACTGCAAGGTATGTATGTTGTGTTACTACCAAGATATAATATATTGATGTCTACCATGTTTGGATTAAAGTATGAGAAGATAAACTAATTCCATCAAATGAGAGTCATATCAGATAACAGTTAAGACTTTGAGATCATAGGCATTTGTCACAAACAATGGATACCTGCAGGATTTTAATACTTGTGTTTTTGGAAATCATTATTATAGACATGAAGCCCTGTTGGTGAACTGTTTTGCTGTGAGCAAAAATATTTAAGGAATGGCCTGTTGTGATTGATAGATATCTTGCTTTCAGGATTTTAATACTCAAGGTCTGTAAATATCAAGTGCACTTTATTATTCTCGGCAAAAATACATTAAAAAGCCTTAATTTTGGCTTCAAGGGGTAAGAAATCTAATTGCTCAAAAATAAAAATAGCCTAAGAAAAAATAAGGAAAAGGTTTATATAATACATTGGTATTATGCATAAAGACTAAAGCACTAAAGATTGTCATGATCTCTTAGTGTTTCAGAGTGTATAGTGTTGGCAGATACTTGCAGGTGGACTCTTTCTGCTGTTTCTCTCTCCTCCATCGTCCAGGCTATGCCCATCCTTGTTGCCATGGTAACATGGGGTGAGCCAAGTACTGCAACACAGGGATGTTGGAAGCAACACAGAGAAGCACCAAAAGGTCCGAAGGGATCCACTCCACCATTTCCCTTCTTTGCGAGTATAAGGGTGTTCCCCCAAGGATCAGCGTCTGAAAAACGATAGATTTTAGAGAAATGCATGCCTAGGACACACATTGTCCCTGCAGACTGTTGAATAGCTGATATTTCCATGAGTGCAGTGGGGAGTAACAGGACTAATACCACCTTTTAACATCATATATAGTATGTATCTCCCCATACATTTGAGCAATAAATAGGTTCTATGGAGTTGTTCAATTTGTGTTGTCTTAATCCTCTTCTTTCTGTCCCCTGCCCATACTCTCTGCCACAAATACCTTTATAGTTATTCCTCATGGTGTCGATTGTGTGTCTCTGTTTGTTTGTATAAAAGCTGCTGCGGGATAAGCCTATTAACACCACCAAGCAAAAATGGGGCTGTTAATCAGATGGCATTTCAAGCACAGTTGGAAGTGTGTGTGCTCTTGTTTGCGGTATAATATACTTTCAAACAGGCAGGCACAGTGTCAGGACAATCCTAACAGCCAACCAAGTCATTACCAGCTCTTTCTGTTTAGCAAAGGCATTCATTACAAAAACTGAGCTGAATGAAGACACTGCTGTGCCTCTTCAGTGGCAGAGCTTTTGAGACAATTGTACAAGTGATTAGAGTAAGTTATTGAACCATTTAAAGTGCAATCTGGCCTTGTTTTTAAACACCTAACATGCTGACCCCATGCTGAATCAATGCATTCACATAAATGTAATGGTGTAATGGTAAAAGTTGTGTATCATTCTTATACATTCTTACATTTCAATATATTAACCTTTTTCCCCATTACTTTGCATCCTGTCTTGAAGATTGTATTAAATCAGCCCTTGGTTTCTTGTAAGACAAATATTTCATTCTGAGTTTAAGCCAACCCACGTTTAGTTTATGTTAATGCTGACTATCCTTTTGATTTTGTGTGTCTTAACTTGTGTAGATAAAGCAGAGTAACTGTGAATGAATGCACACTCACACAGACCCATAGAACGGGAATTAACCCTGTGAAGTGAGGGGATAATTCCATGGTAATTAGTGCTCTGTGTAATCAGTTTTTATTTTCATGTGCAGCACTCACATGCAACAGACAAAACAAAAGAGTTTTTCATGGATCTCTTCCTCTCTCGCTTCTAATTACAAACATATCCAATTAATTACACACAAGTCTTGCTTTCATCTGTGAGTACATGTGAGAGGGACAGATGAGAATGCAAAATAGTCAAGCAGGAGCAGTAACACAATGCGCAAAGAAGAAATTAATAATTAGATACACACTAGTGTCATATTTATGCACAAGCACATCCACCCTTAGAGTAGTCGCTTAAGACAGTGTTAAATAAAATTACAAGCAGCATGGCATGTTGCTTTGGTCCCAGTGCATACTGAAATGATCCCCAAAGATCCTCATCTGCATGTCTGTCATGGCAAATTTATCAGACGCTACATTCTACAAACATTGCATAAACCAGGTTGGCCTGACTTGATCTGGAACTACAATGTTATCTTGTCCAATTAAATTTCTTTCTATACTTGTGCATATTCAAATAACCGTATTAATCCGTTAGAGACTTCAGTTGTGCAGCAGCATCAGAGTGGAAATAAAGCAGCATAGATTAAACTACAGTGCAGCTGGAACGTATTCACAGCGTTTTAACTACATTTTGTTATGTTACAGCCTTATTTCAAAATGGATTAAATTCATTATTTGCATCAAAATTCTACAAACAATACCCCATAATGACAACAAGAAAAAAGGTTGTTTGAAATCTTTGCAATATAAGTTTACATACCCTGGCAGAATTGGTGATTTGATCTGTTTGCTTGTAATCAGTGTTTGTGTTTAAAAAGTCAGTGGGAAAAGATAATTAAACTGTATATAACAGGAAAGGGATATAAAAAGGTTCCTTGAAGGTTCCTATGAGCACAGTGGCTTCCATCATCTGTAAATGGAAAAAGTTTGCACCCACCAAGACTCTTCCTAGAGCTGGCTGCCCGGCCAAAGTGAGCTATTGGGGAAGAAGGGAGGTGACCAAGAACCCGATGGTCACTCTGACAGAGCTAGCCAGACAGAAGCTATACCTAAGTAAAAGGCACATGACAGCCCACCTGGAGTTTGCAAAAAGGCACCTGACAGACTCTCGGACCAAAGATTTAACTCTTTGGCTTGAATAGCCAGTGTCATGTCTGGAGGAAACCAAGTGACACATGGTGGTGGCAGCATCATGAAATATTTTTTTAGTGGCAGGAACTGGGAGACTAGTCAGGATCAATGGAAAGATGAATGCAGCAGTGTACAGAGACATCCTTGATGAAAACCTGCTCCAGAGCGCTCTGGACCTCAGACTGGGGCGAAGGTTCATCATCCAACAGGACAACAACCCTAAGCACACAGACAAAATAACAAAAGAGTGGCTACAGGACACCTCTGTGAATGTCCTTGAGTGGCCCAGCCAGAGCCCAGACTTGAACCCAATTGAACAATCCTGGAGAGATCTGAAAGATCCAGCCTAAAGAAATCAGAGAAACTGCACAAAAATAGGTGCATTATACACAAAAGTCTTGAGGCTGTAGTTAGTTCCTAAGGTGCTTCAACAAAGTATTGAGCAAAGGCTGTAAGTACGTACAGTATGTACATGTGCTTTTTTTGTTTTTAATTTTTAATTTGCAAACAACTTTCTTTCATGTTGTCATTATGGGGAATCGTTTGTAGAAGTTTGAGGCAAATAATAAAGGCTGTAACAAAAGTAAACACTATTGTGTGAATACTTTTTGGATGCACTGTTGCATCTAGCCTGTTGTTATGGGAGTAAGTCTGAAAGTTTTACACTCTTAAAGTAACTTATAGCAATAGAGAAAATGTATTTTATCTAAAAAATAATGTAGCTAATTGCATAGACCAGAATAATTTATGTAACATAAAGTAAATAAGTAACATAAATACATCTAGTACAATTCTATTTTAGGATGAAAGAGTACCTCCTTCAGATCCTGGTCCAAACAACATTAATGTCATAATGATAATACATTTTTTAAACACTGTTGTTTTGAATTTATTCACACCAAACAGATCAATTCTTTTTTTTTTCTTTTTTTTTTTTCTTTTTTGATGGACTGACAATCTTAACAGTATTTTCACATTTATTTCAAAAGGAATTAATGTGAATTTTTCCCCATTTGCATACTTCTTTCATTTCAACAGTGTTGTTGAGTTATAGCACCTTTCCTTCCCATCTCCCTTTCACCTCCTTTGAGCCATTTGCCCTATTCTGTTGTAGAGAAAATAAAAGCCTTTGGGCCTTGTTTTTCAATTACACAAGGTGCAGAGAGTAGGGTGGTCTGGGGTGGGGTTATAATGGGAAAAATAGAGTGAATGCTTGCTGTCTACTGTTCCCTGAGTGTCCCCTCCGGGAGGCTGTCCAGGTAAAGCAGAGGCGTTTGTTCTTATTTAGCACCTGTAGCCGGCTGTGATTTAGCCTGCCCTGGGACAGTAGGGCCTGAGCACAGAGGAAACAGCCTTGTAGAGGAGACATGCTGAGAATAAAGCTAAGCAGAAGAGAAGAGCAGTGCAGACAATAGTGGAGAGTTTGAAGTACTGGACAAAATAAGAGGAGAAATTCTGTATTCAGTCGGTATGCATGAGATGGGACATTTTGACAGCTTTTTGGTTTTGGATATGACCATGGAAAGGTTTGAGTGACTGCAGTGGCTGTCTTCCTCATGCATGTAGGGTAATGTATGCGTGAGAAAGACGAAACCAGACTGACAAAGCCTAAGTCAATGTCAGGCTCTAGTGACAGTAATGATTGTGCTCTGTGCCCCCTGACACCCTTAGGTCATAGCAATGAGCAAAGTACTACACCATAGGCATTTCTGCCCCAAGGCCAAGCGTCTTTTCTAATAAAATGGTTCTCAGTCTCGCCCTCTTAATACCAAAACCACCGTGAAGCGGACTCAAGTCTGTATCAATGACTCCTCTTCATGAACTCCTCCATTATAACCAACTCCATAGCCATAGCTGTGTGCTTCTTTGGCTGGTCAAGTTCCTTCCTTTTATAAAATCTTTTATCACTGACACGCATAGAGCATCAGTTCAAGGTTATTTGTGTTTTTTCCATCACACAAGGTTGATTAGCCATGCATTCCTTCACAGTGTGTGTGTGTATGTGGAGCATAGAATCCCAAAGAGCCTTTGTAGTCGTACTTGAGTTTTGACCACCCTCCTGACCCTCAGCGATGACGGACAGGCCTTTTGTCCAACCCTGAGGACTGACTCGGACCCCTGCTGTGGCTCCTGTTTTCTTTGGCCTAAGGTTTTGGGCATTCTGAAAAATTGTTTCAGCACATTCTTTTGAGGTGTCTTTGGATGTTTGCTTGTTAAGCACAGACGAGCACATGCCCACATATTTAATGTACAATAAAGATACAGACCTTTGATCTTTATACACACCATCAGAGCCCACGGACCCTCTTCTGTCATGCCCAATGGGTCCCCTTTTTTCACTCCACTGGTAGTGTCTTTGTCCTCCCAAAGGTCCCTAACCAGAACTATTGACATTTTTTAGCTGTATGTCAGAGTGAGTTTCACAAGTGTAATAATTACAATGTGTGGCGTTTATTTTATCTCTTGGCAAAGCATTCTCAAACAATTTCCTTTTGACTGCTTTAGTACAATGTTTCTTGTCCTTTTTGATGTTGCAAATGTGGACCAACACTAAAATCCTTGCCAGTCGCTTGGCTGACTTTCTGAATGTTTTAAAGAAAATTGTCTGGTTTTGCAAGAAAGTCATAGTAATATTCATATCAGCATGTAATTACAGTTCCTTCAATAGGGAGTTAATCCACATGTGCCCTCTCTGTGTTATCAGAGTGCACACCGGAGAAGCTTTGGAGGTAGGCCCATAGACGGACATAAATTGCTCTTTTATTCTGACAAAAGACACACGTAGAGGTTGTCTTGCCCACACGCATTTGTGTGTTTCTAGCTAATACACACACCTCTCATCAGTGCCATATCTCACTCGATTTCTTCGCACAATGTGTATCAGAAGCGTCCCTGAACCCCTGCAGTGGTGCCCTGTCCCCAGGCCCAGACTATGACACAGTTGACTGGGGCAGAAGAAAGACTCTCTGGTCCTGCCTCATTAAAATGGTAAAGAGCTGGGAAGGGATAGGAAAGCTAATCCTTCTCCCAGTTCCTTCCTTGAGCCACCATCCTTCAGTCTAAGTCTCCAAGATACTCCCAAATCTGCCGACGATGAGGAGCTCTGGGGCTGTCACTGCTCCAGACGCTGAAAATACATCACCCATGAGAAATGGAAATGATTGGCTTCAAATGGGACAGTTTAGGGACTGCAATTGAAGGACACAGGTTAAAGGACAGAACAGATGATAGGGTTATTGATTGGGAATCCATTGCTCCTTTTGTGATCCCATAGCTTTCCAGTAACGACCCAATACCTCATTGTCGGGCCTGTACTCATCAGACTATTGCCATAGTCTGATAATAGCTATACTATGAGATTTAATGTAAACAAATTAGCTCTTTTCCTTTTTATAACAAAGGCTCAATAATGTTAAACACCATGATTACATGAGTAGAATTTATGTTCTCAACAGTCTTACATAGTATCGGCTGCTACAAGGATTTAAATGATCCATCTAAAGTGTGGTTCCATTTCAACAAACACACAGTGGATCAGTCATTTAGTCAGACCTTTATGGCCCAGCTTGTGAAGCAGAGTAAGAGAAATGTTTTAATTTCCCCTCAGACTGGTGTAACACAGTCTCTCTGAGCAGTGACAGCATTAATCCCTTTTACTGTGAAAGCAAAATGACACCTCGCAAAAACAAGTATTTTTGTGGGACTGCTGTAATTGCATTTATTGATTGCTATTTAAACACAAATGTCCCAGCAACTTAATAACTTATTGATTGACTAAACCAGTTAGTATTACATGTACTAGTTTAAGCATTTAGGCAGGTTTGATTCCAGTAATACACACCTACAACAAAGTAAAAGCATGTGTACAGCTAATGGATGTGGCGATTGAATTTGTCTGTTCAGCAGGTCCACTATGGGACAGATAATGATGCCTACATTCTGTTTCAAAGAGTGGACAGAAACAGCCTGTGAGGGTTAGTGGGAGAGAAGAGTGAGGAGAAAAGGGTGAGCAAACCCATCTGTCTGTGTCCACAGTTAAAGCACTGAGGTAGTGCTCCTGCAGACTCTGCAATTAACCCACTCAAGAGGTTGCAATTTCAGACCCTCTGGCTAAAATTCTGAGAAGGAGCCCACATTGCTAGTCTTTTTGGGTTGAATTAATGCGCTTAACATGTTAGCCTTACCATTGCCCAATTAACACTCTTGTAATTACAAATGGCTAACATAATAGCCATTCCTCATTCTTAACATGTAGTAAATTTACATTTGATGCGACTGAAGCACTTTAGCCGTCATACATTGACACATTAGTGTTCCCGTAGACCTTGGTGTTGCTTTGTTCTGGGTTATATTTGATCCATGTATAAACTTTAATAAACTTCTGTAGTTATGAAGCAGGACAATATCCTGACAATTATGGGGACAAGAAAAAATGGGTTTTTAGTATTTTTACTCTGCATGGTATTTTACCCTCAAAGTGCACAAAGGGAGACTCGCACTCACTCGCACAGTCGGATGGCAGTCAGCCAAGGCCACCGTCATAAAGCACAAACAGTAGATGACAGCAGTAAGATTAAAAGGTGTGAGTACGGCCCAAAGACTGGCAGCTCCATAAATATTGGATGCAGGGATGCCCCTAATGCTCGAGAGCACCATATCATCACAGAGCCATCCTACAAAATGGACCTGGCACAATGAGATCTGTCTTTGAGGGAGAATGTAAAGACATGTTGAAAACCTATTGTGACAACAGTGGCACATACCCATACATAATTTGTAGGCCAAAGAATGAAGGCTTTATTTTCTTACATTAGATTTTTCTTGGGTGTATTTAAAACACACGACTTTTTAATTTTTTTGTGCTGTTACCCGCAGTGCCACATCTGACTGATTTTACACAAATAGACTGTGGCTGGACTACTACACAGACACAACGACAGAATGAACTGGGGAGAGCAGGGATCAAACTGCCAACTTTCCGGTTATAGGACCACTACTTTTTTTAATAACATATTTACTTCTTTTATGTCACTGTCAAGATACATGATGTGGTTTATTTACTAAATGTAGCAGCATTCACGAAATGATGGGTAGACATTTGTAGACAATCATATTTACACAAATGTGAAGAGCACATGCTGTTGCTGATGCTCTTTTAATTTCTACAAGTGCACACACAGCAGAGAAAATGTGATTTAGTTGATAACTAGGCCTTGAAGCCCACTCAGGTTGGATTTAATGTTCTACTTGAGCAACAGCTAAACATTCATCCACTGACACAGTCCCCTAATTTCCAAAGGAACACGCTCCTGTGCCAAAGCATGTATCATGCAGCAAACACAGAGTGGTAAACAGCTGGAGGGCTTTGTGTAATTAAAGCTGTACTGCTGTTTGTGTGCTGTCAATGTATGTAGACAAGCACCCAAACACATGGGCACACTTTCTGTTAACATCCATTCAGCTGGTTATTTATTACTTACGGCTGGGTACATTTCAGAGTGTTGAGTGCAGATGAGTGTTTTTTCTGACTTAATTACACCTAATTACATCTACAGTTCTTAGTTGTTTAAATATGCAAATCCATAAAAAGATATAGGGTTCAGGTTTATGGTGGTTTGTTGATATAATTGGTTGATGGATTGACAGAGAAGGCTGTTTTCACTCTGGGTGTATTTACAGAAAATCACTTTTTCCCTTTGCCAAATAGAAATGTTGATGGGACGAGCATTGGTTAAGAAAAGGGAGTGTCCAATAACAAACTAATAACTTTTTATACCACTCTGTTTTGCATGCTCTTTTACATATTTTGTTTTTGTGGAGGTCATTAGTGTTCCTCAGCTTGTTGATTCAGCCAAACTGTTTGTGTGCACATTCAGTATCTGTCTGTCCCTGGTGAGGTGCGCTCTCAGCTCTGAGTGGGCGTTTTTCAGACAGCCAAGAGACCAGCAGGGAATCTTCCCATCAGCCCATGGTGCAGTGCGCAGTGCAGGTTAACCACTAAAGGCTGTGAAATCCATAGTCACAACACAGCGTTGGTTCTCCATTGGCATCCTCCCGCTCTGTTTTCCGTCATTCTCTCTTCCACACTCTGCCTCTTCTGTCTCCCCAGATGAGTAGGAGCTGAGATGAAAAGCTTTTAGGAATGCTGGCAGACATGCAGTGCTTTACAGTAATCTAACCTAGGGAAGATGAAAGCCGGTTGGGAAGCTGGGAATAGAACGAGAGGGAGGAAAGGTGAGAGGAAAAGAACGATGTGGACATTTGGGAAAAAAGGAGCAAAGAGGCCAGATAGGCAAAGAAAGGAAGAGTGAAAATGAGAAAGGGAATTTGAAAAAGAATGCAGTGGTAAGAAGAGACAAGAGTAAAGAATACACTAACGGCAAGCTTGGCTATGGGAAAACTTCACCTGGGAGTTAAACTGGGTAGATGTGGTAAAATGTCAGAACGTAAATGTTCTGTGATGAACTGTAATCACTTTTTATCATTGACCTTCAGTCAACATTTTCATTACATTTATGCTTTTTTAAATAGTTTAAATTGTTGCTATATTAATGCCCCTTCAATGTTACCCTTACATGGCTTTTACCGATTTGAACATCCACCCTTGTTTCCTTAGTTTCCTTTGTTATTTCATATATTTACATAGGTGACGTGCTGGTGGCAATCAAAAATTAAAGCAAAACAGTGAAGTGAAAACTTAAGTGGACTGTGAAAATGGACGGCTATATTGCATTGTAATAACTGTAAGTCATTGGTTAAAGTTGACATCTACTGTAATTATAGCTGTCATAAAGTTGACAACAGCAACACAAACCTTTACTGTTTAAAATGTGTATCCTGTTCAGTGGAACAAACTCAATTGCAACACTGCTCAGTGCACATTGAAGTAGCATCAAGTGTACAGCTGTTGTCACTTGAAATGGCTTTGGCAGTTAGTGGGGAATGCTCTTTGTGTGTGCGTTCATGTGTGTTCTTTGAAAGATAATGTAGGTGAGAAGGCCTGTCACTGCTTTGACAAATCCCACCTCATGCACCTTGTATTTCCCGCTCTGAAGGAGGGAAGCACACAACACTGAGACGCTCCCTTCTAATTGAAATTTTAAAGCATAAGAGGATTTCTGCACAACACAAGCTGACTGGTCCCATTCAGCCAATATCCTCTTAGACTTTACTCTTGTAAAGAAAGAACGAGTTATAACTTAGTTTAAATATGAACTTTTACCTATTATTAATATGTTTATTTTCCGCTCAGTCTTTTGTCCATTATACTATTATACTATTATCTGTCGGTTTATAAGGATTTGCATCAATCTACTTTGGTTGGTTACATTCATAAAGTGTAAAAAAAGGCATTTATTGCAGACAGTGAGAGCGCCGTTGGAATAAACTGAATGAAGTAAAAGAAGGGCATGGCTGTCAGTATCTATTATGTTATATACTTCCACGGTACAATGATTTCTTTTCTTAGTGTTTGGTAATCACATACAACCCTGCATGTGCATGCCTAAATGCTGTACTAACAACATTAGGTATTATTTTATGCTCATGCTTGCTGCTTATTGCATTAGTCCCTTAGTCTTTGTGATTAAATAACCAACCATCCTGAAACAATGCTCATTTATTTATAGGGTGAAGTTATTTGACTCCCACTGTGAAGTCTCTGTTATTATCCACAATACATTGCTTTTGTGACACGGCATAATGCATGGGCGTGAAACTCTAATGTTCCCTTGATAAAGACGAACGCTAATTTTAGAAAAAGCTCCTGTGGAGTCAGTAAAAGGGCAGATTATACTTGTGATGTCTTCATTGCTCAAATTGTGGAACTTGTTCAAGTAAAATACAATTACTGTGTACAGTGTTTGGCCTAAACATAAATGGCTGGACAAAACACTAATGTATTATGGCATGGTTGTCATATTCGAACAAACCCAAAAATGTGGTAGAACATAAAGATGGGACATTTTTTACTCTCAAAGGTATCCTAGGCTTTTTCAGTGTACATTATTTTAGTCTTAACACGGAAGCTTTTTTACTCTTCTTCTTCAACTGAGACATTATTTTAGTCTTAACACGGAAGCTTTTTTACTCTTCTTCTTCAACTGAGTTTCAATTTGATAGCAGTTTGTGAATCAACACATGCTTCAAGGGTTTGGTGCAGTGCTCTTCCTCTCTCCCCTTACCCTCCGCAATCTGCCTGCTTTTCATTTTGTTCCTTTCTACTTCTCTTTGTCTCTTTCTCTGTGGCCTGTGCTATGCCAGCCATGTAATTTTTCACTTCAGTGGAATAACAGGTATAATATAGGGAAGGTGCCTGTCTGCTTAATAAAGGAATAAAAGCAAGGCGCACAGATGAGAACAGAAAAAGGACACCCTTGGGGCTGAAGACAAGAGGATACACACACTTTCACTCCAGCTATATGTACACGTACACAATGACCAATGCTCACAAAGGAACATAGAAATTCACACACACTTATCTCTCAGGAATTGGTTGTGAGGCGCTTCCCTATTTAATTAGAAACTTTGGGAGTAAGCTCATAAATCACAAAATCGGCAATGAATGCGACCAATACACACAGTGGTGCACACACACATCTGCACATGTCCGAAGGTAGGCCATTGGTAATTCATGAATTCATGAGAATTTGAGATCTGCAGCTTCAGTCACTGATCCATAGATTTAATATGTTTTTGTGAGCAACATAGGGCCTTTACTGTTATAGACAATGACACCAAATGAATCCCATACTACTACTTTCTGCAAAACTGTGCACTCCATCCGCCTCACCTTTTAAAGAAGCTTTACAATTCTTATGAAAGTGGAGGGGAAAGAGAAGCTGGGCTGCAGAAAGGTCACTGCATGTGTGTGAATGCCTGGGCATGTTCATGGGCTGTGAATGTAAGTTACCAGTTGAATAGTAGATGTGTGCCTGTGCACAGCACAGGGGTCTCCAGAGTTCCTCTGATGGCAGTTTGTGGTAACAGGATCTATGGGGATGTCTGCTCTCAGACAGCATCTAGCTCTCAGCTCACCATCTATTATTCACTCACCTGGACACACAGACTCACACGTACTGCGGCATGTCTTACTTCTGACTACTGCCTCCTTCATCCACAAGAACATAAGTTAGGATTTGTTAATGCATTTGTCCTTTTATATGAATATTTTTGATTTATGGGATACAATCACAAAACATGTAGCGCTTGACCTTTACTGAAGTTAAACTGTGCTGGCTTTGTGCGTTGTATTCATCATGAAACAGCATTTATGTTATTGTTGTTGATTCATTCATTCATTCATTTTCTACTGCTTTTCCCGTTAGCCTGAGGCGGGGTACACCCTGGACAGTGGCCAGTTAGTTGCAGGGCTAACATTTAGAGACAGACAACCATTCACTCATTCTCACATTTATTCACTAGGGACACTTTAGAGTTGCCAATTGATCTAAACATGCATGTCTTTGGACGGTGGGAGGAAGCCGGAGTACCCGGAGAGAACCCACGGTAACACGTGGTCTTTCTGTGAGACTCCTCACAGAAAGACCAGAGTCGGGCGAGAATGTTTGAGTCGGCCGGGTTTTGAACTCACAACCTTCTTGCTGTGAGGCAGGAGTGCTAACCACTGGAGACAAATTAGCAATAGAGTAGATAAGAATAAATCAACACATAAACATAAACAAATATACATTTTTAACATTGTATCTTGCCCTCTTTTGTTGCCATGCATTCAGCTGGGCTATAGTCTATGCGTACTCACACACAAACTGCAGCTCCCTGAGTGTACTCTCAATGTGTATAGCCAGTAGGTTATATTCCGACTATTGAACCTGCTAAAACAGTTTTCCTGCTGCTCTCCTCCAAATGAAAGTCATACATAGCCTGAGTTTGTGCACTGCTGTGTTGCCTGAAAGGCCAAGTCTTGATTCGGCACAATGGGCTGATTTGGCGCCCTCACTACTCTGGGGAGCATGTTGACTCCATTAATGGCTCCCAAAGCCTTTAAGCGTTCACACAGTGGCCTCTGGTCACAAAATATAATGGGGAGCCCACTGCTCTGTAGCACTGCCACAAGATTGTTGCACTAATAGTGATACAGGTGGTGATGTGCACGCAAATTATGCTGTTGTCTCTGTGGGTCCTTGAGGCCCAGCCAGTAGCTGCAGCAGCAGAGGTGGCAACAGCAACTCTTATCACCACAGTGGGAAGGGTTAAAAAAAGGAAAAACAGTAGGGAAATAATTGGTTTCAAAGAGAGATGTGGCTATAGGTTTTTCTCAGCCAGGACAGATATTTGTCTGCACTAAATGAGCTCTGTCTGAAGATCTCTACCTGTCGCCTCAAACTTCCTGCTGTGACTCTAATAAGACACTGAAAAAGGAATTGGAAAGAAAAGAGACAAAGACAAATTGTAAAGATAGAGCCTTGCTCTGACATTTCTCCTGTAATGTAAAACTGATGAACTGAGGAGATGAATATTGAGAGGACAAAATTCAAAACTGTAAAATCAATCACAAGAAGAGGATCTGGAATCTGAAGAGAAACCTTGTGAAGCAAAATTTTAAGAAGTATTTTTGATCTCCACTGAGCGCAATAAAAAAAAAAGCCTAACTTGATAAATGTTTTAGGTTTGTAACTACATTGGGCTGCAGGATTCTTGTCCATTTAGATTGCTGTATATAGTATAGAACAAAGCCTATTAAAATGGTTATTCTATAGAGACATATAACATTGCTTTACATGATTAGATTTTTCCCACCACAATTTCTTTTTTCAAAAATCAGAAATAAGGATGGACAAAAATGTTATGTGACTTTGGTCTGCCAGCCATCTGATTTGTTGATTATTGTACCTAGTGCTTATTTGAGTCTTCAACCTGATCGAAAAAAAAACTTAACTAAATGAGTAACAAGGATGAGGCACTGAGCTGTGAGCCCCCCTACTGGTCACAGTGCTCAGAGGCAGCCCACAGTGGAGGCAATAATAGCGAGGAGACCTGTCAGTCACCCTTTGAAGCCATAAGGGAAATAGAGAGAGGAGAGTAGAGCAGGGGGAAATGAGCCAGGAAGCCTCCAGACACTTGTCCCCTTTCACGTCCAACACCATCATCGCTCACAATAACATTTTTGTGCTTCTTTTTGCCTCTCTCTTTTCTGTCTCTCAGAAGGAGTAGAAGGTTAGATTAGTAGGCCACAAAGAGCTGCGGGGAAAGTGCTACCTTTAATGCCACACTGGTCAGTCAGCGAGCTAGGGGTCCCCCTGCAGCGCCGTCTCCAGGTGTCACATCCAAGGTGCTCATGAAGGGCGCTGGTAGAACACAAGTTGCATTAAAGGCTCCTTTACAAAACTGCTGATTGAATATTATGCCTTTGAAGAGTATCTGTAACACATTAATTTGGTTATGAAACAAAAATACAAATTCTAACTAGTACTATTCTTGAGTGGCAAATGCTGGCCAAGTCATTTGGTTCAAGCATTGTATACCAAGTGTTGAAGAAGAAGAAGAAGAAGTTTTATTTATATAGCGCCTTTCCGTAGCTCAAGGTCAAGTGTTGTATGATTAAGTAAACAACCTTGCCAAGAGTTACACACAGTATCACCACAAATAAATAAAACCCAACTCCACAGTGCAGCCATTCTAAAGGTCATATTTCTTTGTAATTGTGACATTGCCAACACATTTTGCTGTAGTGAATTTCTTGCTAACAATGACATTTTCCTGATTTGCGCCCTCGGAGCACCTTAGTTCACAGTGTAGCCATCAGGGAAAAACATTAATTAAAATCCTGCTGTGAAGAAGATATGACACAACATAAAACAGAGAAAAGTAAATTCAGGCACAGAATGAGTTCAGTTCCACTCTGCGGGTTTTTGCCCAATCGTCCCTTTAAAGAGAGGAAGGCATGTGAGAGGAAAAAGAAAAGACATGCAGGGGGTGGTCTAAATGTATTTAATGAACCAAAAAGGATTTTCTTTCCATATGTAATTTAGGACTTAATATTGCCCATGGATAAAATATGTTTTATACAAAAAAACACAATCTCTGTTGTCCCGTTTAAAAAAAATATAAGTGCATTGTTTCTTAATTGTCCCTGCAGCATTACTATATGTCCATCCCAGTACCAGGCTGTGGAGTGCTACATTCTCGCTAATACCCCTAGATTAACGTCAAATCATTCACACCCACTAATCGTGTGCTAGTCCATCTTGCCTAAAGCTATATATTGAAGCACTGAATGTGGAAGTGGAGGGTTTGTTCAGGCATTGATTGACATTGAGAAATAGATCCAGTCTGCCTGTAAGCCCTGTTTCTGTCTCTTCCTTTCTTTATTGCTGTTCACCTCCCTTTTCTGTCTTTCTGCCATATGTTTCATTGAGCTGGACAGATTTGGGCAATCAGACAACCACCATTGTATTGCTGTCAGTATGAATAGGTGGCGTGGAGAGACACATTGCTATTATGTTGTGACAAAGCGTTGTGTCTTTTTTCTTTCTTAACAGTGTGTTTTCTTCTTTACTGTGGCTGGCTCGCTTTTTGGGTTTTTATTGCATGTTCTGTCTACCCCAGTGAGTAGCACTCTCTGCTGTGGTCTGACAGTGGGATGAAACCTGTGAGGAATGTAAGTCAGGTTACAGTCAAACTTTTGTATGTGGCTGTGTCAGTGTCTGAAAATGTTGTTTTCCAATGGCTGCATGAGATCTGAGTTGAACTCTAACCTGTACATTTACATTCACATTTAAATGTAATGCTTTGATGGGGGGAGTAAAGTTTGTTAGGGAATTTTGCCAAAAAGGGTTCACTACACCTTGGCTCCGGAAAGGCTCACCCATTTCTGTTTTATTAGTATTGATGGAGTTCCTCACTCAGATGTTGTGGCTGTTTAGGTGTCCCAGCAAGCTGCACAACTTTGGATGACATTCTGTCTCGCCCACTCGACCCGCTGTGGATGCTTGGCCATGTCAGTCTTTAGTGATACTTCAGTCAGCAGCTTTTTCTGGCTTCCTCCACCAGCATGTTGGTCATGGTGTGTGTTCCAGCCATGGTGTTAGTGTGTGTGCCATGTTTAACAGACTGCAACTCTGTGTGACGAGCTTTCCTTTTGCCGTCCATCTTTCTTGGGAATTGCCAAGAAGGACACAGTTTTCCATTCATTATCATAGCTCCTAGTGAAAGTCTAATACTTCAATGATCTGTGTATCACATGTTAATTATAAGAAGTAGTGTCTCAAATAGAAGAACTTTATACAGTATTTTCAGGGAATTGACCAGGCATCTTTAAGTGTAAACAATTGATTTCAACAGTTGAGTTTAAGCATACAATAGCACGTCAGTTTACAAAGATGATCTAAAATCAATACCAAGTGTGTATGTAGCCAGATGTAGGCTGGATTTCACAGGGCAATATGAGAGTAGCTTCCTGTGGGGCAGCACTATTATTGACTTATGTAAGATGCTTTTAGGCTCAACTATACAAATAAACAATAAGCATACAATTTGCTCTTATAATGGTGCTGATTTTTCATTTGTTTTACAGTTGTTTGCTATTGATTTTGTAGTGTAAGGTAATTCTAGCTTAATTTTAATCTTCTCCTTCTCAACTCCACTATTGATACAAGTCTGCCTCAGAAGAGATTTACTGCACAGTCAGAGGAAATGCTGTAGTTTCCGCTTTGTGGTGTACAGAGCCAGTAAAGAGGTTGCTCCTGTGGTTTTCACACCGGATTGGCTTCCCTGTCAGTATCACACCTTCTGCTAGCTGTTAGCCCCATGGTGCGAGGGAGATTGTCACTTTGGGCACATTATTTTTCATTGACATATTCAAAGCAGAAAAACTATCTGCACATAAGGGTACACTTATTTTTTTACAACACAGTAAAAGGCATTGCAAGTGTGTCTGCAGCTGTTGGTGTCTCATCCCAGAAAGGTAAAAAAAAAAAAATAAAAAATAATTCCATTTCCTTAAGTAAAAAGATTGAATAGGATTTATACTGCACTTTTTCTGCCTGTTTCATTACTGCTGTTATAATCTGTCTTTGCCACTAGAGGGATACATCTGAAGGACTAGGATCTGATCTCTATTATGAGACGCAGTGTTTTGCTCTCTCCTCTCCTCATACAGCTCCCAACACACACAGAGGTATCGAGGAAATATTTACTACACACATTTTCAGCGCTGTGTAAGTGTGCTATGTGCGCCGAAAGTGCCAGTTACCCTCTCCGGAGTATCCATCATTACTATATGAGTAGCACAAGCACAGCAGACAGCCTGTGTGTGTCTGTGAGGGAAAAACAGAAGGAAATGCCAGTATTTCTTAACATGCACGTGCTTGTGTGAACTCACTTATTAGTATGTGTGCATCTACTGTACGTGGAGGCTCAATGCAGCTCTCACCTTCCCACCGCACACAAGCAAGAAGTCTGTCTGGCACTAGATGTCTTTTATGAGTGCTAATGTGATAGCAGAGATTAGCATTGTAATCCATTTAGCATAGAGCAGTTAATCCACTTTATTACTGTTGAAAAGGAATCAGATAATATTGGCTAGCACCGCAGTAGCTCCCTTAATGATTTTAAGATGAGGAAAATTACTTAGCGATCCATTAATAATTACTGTTGCCGACGATAAAACTAGAATTACTCATTTTGTTGTAATTTATATTGATTAGCTTTGACTTTGTAGATTTTCAGAAGGTGCAACTGGTTATTCTTGTTTTGTTTGCAGTGTACCTTTAAATTTGTTGTATCAGACAAGTAGCCTACTTTTGCAAATTAGCAAAAGTAGAAATATTATTAATTTAAATCAACCCTACTGAGACTGAAGGAGCATGCTTGCAGACATGCTGCTTAATCCCAGGAGCCCCATTTGTTTTGTTGGTTGTCAGATTGAAGGATAATATACAGAAGCTTTCCCTTGATGTCCCTAGTGACATTGGTTCTGTCTCAGCACAATTAAAGTCTAGATGGGACCATTGCCAAAGACCGTTTGTCCTTTACGTCTATTCAAAAATTGTCTCCACAATTCTCTTACATGCAGTCGACACCTGTGCACGTACCAACTCACACGGCCACTCGAATTAACTCAACAATCGGTCAGATTAGATAACCTTGCTCAATCTGGCCCTGGCTCACGTAGAACTTTCTTTCTTTAGTACCTCCGTCTCTCTCCTATTTGCCGTCTGTTCTTTTCTTTGCAACTGACCCTGGTGAATACAGTTTTTTTCCAGTGAAAGTGTATAAGGCTTTCATACAGAGAATTCAGGGTCCTTTGAGATCGGGATCACTACACAAGCCAAGAGGCCGGCTGAGCAAGAAAAAAGGAGAAACAAAAAAGCGGTGAGCGTCAGGTGGCAGTGGGCTGAATGATGGGGCCTGTTTCAAGAAATGTCATGTTGTGAAAGTGGATATCAGGAAGAGCAACAGGGACTCAGCTGCTCCCAGTCTACTTAGGTTTCTTCTTACTGTCAAGTAGATGGAATACAGTGTATCGCTGTATGAAGTAATGATGATGAATGCAAAATAAGCAAATTCACATTGATCATATTTATACTGCATTTTTTCCTGATGTTATTTTTGGTCAGTGTCTAAAATCACTCCCCATCCTAACAACAGATTGTAGCTTTAAATTGGCCAGTGTAAAGCAGAGGTATTTTTGACAAAATGCTGACATAAAGATAAATCCAGACGAAGTTGTCATCAGTGCATTATAATTAATCATTGTGCAACTCAATTGTCTGGTCTACCATCTGCCTCCTGTCCAATTATCTTCCACTTGTGCCTGTTACCTCTGAGCCCTTAAGTGCTGAGGAGCACAAAGAACTACCAAGAGTTGTCACAACTTAACAAGACTTGCTTCACACCTGTCCACAAGCCTACACAAGCCTGTGTGTCTACGTGGGTCTTGTATTCTTCTGGGTGCACAAAGTTGCTCGGCCTGTTTCAGAACTGCATGTTACTGGAAAATTTCAGTCAGCAGACTAGATACAGAGAGGATCATTTGGAACACAGTAGTGCCATTGTACAGGGTATGTAGTGTAGTAGTATATCAGTGGTGCTGTAAACAGATGTTCCATACTACACTGTACACTTCCATCGTACCACCAAGTGTGTGCAGGACCGATTACAGCTCTTTCTGCTGAGCAAACACACCTAGGGGCTCAAAGACGGCACCTTTCTCACAGATGCCTAATTACTGTAATCACTTCTGAATGACTGGCATTGTAATACAGAAACATACCTGAGTTTACAGCATAAAGCCACAAGGCAGAGCATTTCTCCAATGTAATGAAAAAGAAATGTGAAAACAAAATCATATTGTTTTTTGTTTATGGTTTATGTAATAGATGTGACAAATGTTCATGTTTTAATGGTGTATGTGTTTTGTTTTACAGATCCGGGTTGATGGCTCCTCTCGTGCGCTGCAGTATGAGACAGTCCAAGCAGTGGTTAATGGACCCATCCTAAGAGACATGGCCTTCTCCTCTGACCATCACTACCTCTATGTCATGTCTGAGACCCAGGTCTGATGCACACTCTCATTCCCACAACACACACCTCCCCACTGACTCAATATTACTGGCATTTATCATAAAATGCCCTTAAGCGTGGCATGAAGGATTTCATTACAGTTAGGCTGCACTTGTGGATCTTATGGCCACGTTGTCATATAACAACGTTGTTATATGTCTCCATATAACAACGTATATACGTTGTTATATGGAGACACTCTATGAGGTATTGCAGCGGTCAATAAATGTGTTGAATTATGGGGAGAGAAGAGTAGTCTTAGTCCTTTTGTGTGGTATTGTGTAGTGTCTGTGCACAGGACAGTTTCACACATCTCTCTTAGTGCCTTTGATGACATGGAATGTGGAGCAAAATAGCTGTACTCTGCGTAATGGACAAAGCCCAGCTAAAATAGCACAGAGAAAAAGCCATAAGACATGCTGTCTTCACACAAACACACACACACATGGCCCACTGGGATGTATTGACTTCTATTTTATTAACAAAAATGAAGCAAAACCACAAGCAGATACATACAGCACTTCTTATATGCTGCGCAGTATATTGACAACTAGGTAAAGCAATTATGTGCACAGCAAAGCTTGATCGAGTTATTTAAACGTTAAATAAACCCAAAAGAAACTACACTTTGATTTATCAACATAAACTTTTAATTTCATTGTTATTTCAACTACACAATGTGTGTTCCATAATAGTTCCATAAATCTTTTTAGATAAAAACATTTACAATCATCAACTATTCAGACTACCAACTGTATAGCTCATGTTAAAAACTTGGTTTCTATCATGACTGAAGTAGTGCCAGTAAGTATTAGCCTCTCTTTATCTTATGTTACTATGGCACAGAAGGCCACTGTTTGTATGTGATGATAATCAAGTTTCTTTTCTATTTCTGCTACTTTCACTGGATGTTAGATCTCAGTGGTTCATGTGGGGTGCCATTTTTACTACTTTCACAAAATGTTTGTGTACAAGCTCACATTTAATGCCGCTAGATCACCTGATAACAAGTCAAATATCAAAGGACGCCCTTTCAAATACAACTCTTCTAGCCTTTCCAGAGCTCAATCTATGTGTGGAGTATAAAAAGATTGGGAAGATAGTCATGTAGGAGGTTTTTGTCATAGCACACAATTACCACTTTTTGCATTTATCTGTGCTAAAATAGACACCAATAGCGTGAATAGATAATAGCCAGATTAGAAAGCTGGAGTACACGAATAACAGATGAATTATTGAAGATGGTTAATTTTTCCCATTATGTAGGATTCCTTTGTGTTTGGCCATTAACACCAAGATTGTAGCAATACTGTGTTAGCGCTTTTATTTTTTCATGCCAATTATCTCTTAAAAATAAGCAAGTAGGTTTTTGTTTCCAATGGTGCCTTGAATGTTGTTGTAATTAGTCTATTAGCCTAGTTACAATGACCTCCTCTAGCTGTTTAGACGGAACAACTGGGATTTACCACATACACAAATATAGAAATCATTAAATAGTGTCAAAACACACTCACACACACTAAGTTTAGAACAGTGTCTCATTTTTAGACGCTTTATGCTTTAATTTGACAACAGCTTGCAACCTTTTACATTTGCAACCATTTTCACAAGACAAGATTATAGATTGTTGGTGTCAAAAGCCTTCTTCATTTCTAATGGGATTTGCAAAAGAAATAAAGATTAGACCTTGTTAGTCTTTCCTGATCTCCATTCTTCTCATCCCCATTACATTTCTAAATCTCTCTCACAACTTATTGTCATTGAAACTATCCCAGTGCACCCCCAGTGCTCCGTTCCTGATCTTTTTTTAACCACTCGTCTTTTACAGGGTAATCTGTCAGCTCTACCCGCTCATTAATCCAGTGATTGGCTGTTCTCTAATTAGATCTTTCTTTGTCTCTTTCTGTGTTTCTCACCTTCTCACATAGACACACACATACTGTCTCCTTATTAGTGCCTCAAATGTCATGCTATAAGAAGGTATAAGAAGACAGTCAGGAAATAAAAATCAAGCTTCGAGATGTTTGACTGTCAAGGACATGGTAGTAACTTTATTGTTAACATTAGTTAATTCTTCTTCCTAGTGATTTTATATTTAACTTCTACCTAACCCTGATAGCATATTTTAGAGTTACTACACTTTCTACATAAGAGTCCAATCTAGTGTGCATTTGCAACACACACATAGATTTGGGACAGAAGCAGGTATGTTGCTTGATTTCTCTGTAATGTTTTACACATGCAGTGCTTACATTCAGTACATCGTAAAGTGGTGTAAAGTGTTTTGACAGCTACACCCATGCTGTTGAATTATTTATAATCGACAAAGCAAATGCAGATCTGTAAGTGTAAATTATTGAGAATGTGTACTGTACAGGGGTGTGATCGTTCAAAGTCAAATGCTTTTGTTCAGTCTTGAACCCCCTGAGGGTAACCCGACAAGCCAATTTGTGCAAGTAGCTCGTCTTTCTCGTCTTTGCATCTCCCCAAAGATGTTTAATACTAGAATCCTTTAATTTATGTGTGTGGAAAAACTTTCACCACATTCCTTACAGTGTGGCTTCCTCACCTCTTTAATGTGTGGCTGGGAGTTGTAAAGGTGTTTAGATGTGCATATTATGTTGTGTCCCAGTTTAGCTGCGGGCTGCTGTAGTCTAACAAGGCAGGTGAACAGAGCTGATAGGTTTCTGCCACTGGTGCCTGACACACTTCTGAAAAATGTCAAGCAAGTGGGGCAGACAAGGTTGGAGTGTACTCCCTTTGAAGTTTTATCTATGTCTCCTCATTTTTACGTTTCCCTTCTCATTTCTAAATCTTAGTATATTTTTGTCCCCATTGTATATAGTGGCAACAGGAACCCACTTTTTAGTCATCATACTATTGTGTTTTGGATACTTTAAAACAAAGTACTGTCAGGCAACTTCAACTATCAGGTTGAGGTCAGGTCTCTGGCAGGCCAGTCAAGTTCTTCCACACTAAACTCGCTCATCCATGTCTTTATGGCTCACTGGTGCGTAGTCATGTTGGAACAGGAAGGGGCCATCTCCCCTTTATTACCAGTTCCTTTCACTGGAACTAAGGGGATAAGCCCGACTCTCAAAAAACAACCCCACGCCATAATCCCCCCTCCACCAAACTTTACACTTGGCACAATGCAGTCAGAGAATTACCGTTCTCTTGGTAACCACAAAACCCAGACTCGTCTATCAGATTGCCAGACGGAGAAGCGTGATTGGTCACACCAGAGAACCACTCTAGAGCCCAGTGGCAGCGTGCTTTACACCATTGCATCCAACGCTTTGCATTGCACTTGGTGATGTAAGGCTTGGATGCAGCTGGTTGGCTTTGGCGACCCATTCCATGAAGCTCTCTACGCACTGCTTCCATCCGCTGACCCCGCTCTGGGATTTTAGGTGGCCTACCACTTCATTGGTTGAGTTGGAATATTTAGTAGTGAGTAAATTTTACGACTGGATCCTATCCTATCACGGTGCCACTCTGGAATTCACTGAGCTCCTGAGAGCAACCCATTCTTTTACAAACGTTTGTAAAAGGGTCTGCATGCCTAGGTGCTTGATTTTATACACCTGTGGCTAAGGATGATTGGAACACCTCAATTCAATGATTTGGATAGCTGAATACTTTTGGCAATATAGTGTATGTGCCTTTGACACTTACATGTGCCCATTCTGGTCCAACAGACTGACAGAGTAATGCTAAAAATGACATAAAGAAAGATATTTTGTTTAAAGTAAAATGATGGATGACAGAAATACATCAGGGTATGGAAATCTCTATCTGAATATTGTTATTAGTAAACTGCCTCAGGCCTATTTCACTGACTTAACTTGCAAAAGCGCAAGGGGGGCCTCTTTGAAATGGTAAGATAAGTGAAAATGATTGATTGTATTCCAGTCATTTGTCATTCGCTGACAGTTCTGACAATGCAATGGATGGCTTTCTCATTTGACCTCTGAGAACGTCAAATGAAAACAATATTGCACTTGCAGCCACTGGGCCGCTCCGTTAACTGAGTTTATGATATAATACCGCCAGTTTGTGCTTGACGGATTGAGTGCGGTGTCAGCTGTGACGAGACGGTGACTTGAGGTGTGTCCCTTGCTTCATTAGACTCCCACGTCAGTCTCTGCTCCATTCAGCTGGAAACACCTTTGGCACAGGAAGGCAATGATATCAAGGGCCAATGATGGTAAATGTCATACTCGTATTTAATCAGACATAATCTTTGCTTATATTTATTTTAAAAAATGGGCCAGAATTGAAGAATTGAAAAGTATTGGTTAAGAAGATTGTGTCCGCCATAACATAATAATGCTTAATTAATGCTTAAAGGTTTTTGATAATGTCCAAAATAGTAACCCCTCTTTTTGCAACAATTATTTGCTGCCAGCATTATGTTGACAAATTAACACATTGGCATGAGAGAAGGCTTGCCTGGGGAAAAGAAGAAAGATAAGAAAAGTTCCTGCAGGCACCGAGGCAGGATTGCACTCTCATTTTAAAATTTTCTCTCTCTGTTCATTTAAAGTGGTGGAGTTTAGCTGCAAGTGAAATCCCTGTTTAATTACAAGTGGCTGGGGCAGGAAAGAGTGGGATAAAGAGAGGAAAAGAGATGAGGCAAAGGAATTAGTTGGTAATAAAAGTCTCTGCAGATTTAATAAATGATCACTTTCCACTGCAGGTTGACTCAAGGGCTCTTGGGAAGTCTAAGAGTTACGCAGAAAAGAAAAGAACAACAAAATCAAACCTTTTTATCTACTCTTCAGTGAAATCTGATTACACTTTAAGTGACAACGCTTTCTCTTTATCTCCATTTGACCTACATCTTCTATAGATAATAGACATACTCATACTGTATATGACTCTATACATGTAATTTATGCATTGTGCCTCTCAGTACACGTAGGACTCCCTCTCCCCACACATTAAAGCATCAAGTACTTCTATGATCTCAGCCTTTTTAAAAGCATAATTATATTCCACAGCTTCCATCTCGTCCCTATTGTGCAAGGAAGGAGAGTGCAGGGTGTAATGGCTGTCATTTGCTCACCTGAAACAGGAGGGAGTCATAAATGCCACACACCCATTCTTTGTATTTATCTCTGCTGATATGATAGGGCGGCCATAGTGAGGAGACAGTCAGCCGTAATGGGTGCCTCTGCAGCAAAGCCAGAGAAGATAGCATGAAATGAATGTGATATCGAGATGAGGGAGACAAGGGGTGCATTGGGTCGTTTAGCCACCAAATCCCTCAATTTTTTCATAAAAGAGGGGACAAAAGTGTTGGCTGTGTGTGTGGCAGAAAAAGATGATGAATGTCTGATCTTACACACCTCAGAGCGTCTGAGTGACAGGGAAAGACAGACAGCAGGAAGAATGAATGATATCAAGGCGCTCGCTCTGGAACAGAAGACTCTGTTGTTGGCACCAAAAGATGGGGCTAAATGTGTGTTTGTGTGTGTGTTTATCAGTTTGAGAAAACCATTTTCACAGATGTAGGCATCTGAAGCTTCGATAGCCATCAGGACATCTCCTTCATTCTGAAAAGTCTAAATCCGTGTGTATTTTTTTTTATATGTGTACATATTAGTGATGTGTGTGTGCAGCATATCTGCCACCGATGAAGTGTTAAATTATAAAACGTTCAGATATGATGGCATTGTTTACTACAGTTCTGTTTGGGTGCTTAGCTTTTATGGAGGATCACATAGTGACAAAACAGTTGATGCGGTGACATGGCCAGATAGATTGCATAAATCCACTTGTGTACACAGGAGGTTGCAATTTCATTCACTCTCTGATAAGACTTTAGCGACAGAAACCCCTCCATGAGACAACAACAAAATGGCCTTTCTCTTGAGTGACTAACAGGTTAAGTTTTCCGGCAGTGGGGTGCGGCAGAGGTGGATCCTGAGAGAAGAGGCCTGGTGAAGAGTGACAAATAGAGAAACATCAATCCTGTGAAACACAAAGAAAATCGGTGTCTGTTTCCATCCAAGACTCATTCCCTTTATCTGGCTAATATAAACAGAGCCATATACACAGATGAAAAGGCAGGACAATTTTTGGCTTTAACAGACACTCTACACACAAAGATAAACTTTGTGTGTTTTGGCATATGTTCTTGGAAAGATTTGGAAAAATATATTTTTAGACTCTTTCCAAAGTTTGTGTCAGTTACTGTAGTTGTATTTTCTTCATGTATGAATTATTTTACAAATGATTAAAATTTGTTTCTCTCTTGTGTAAAATTCTGTCATGCCTTTAATTGAGTACATTGTAAACACATGTTATGTATTTATCTATTAAACAATATATACAAGTCTTGTTAACAAGTGTAGTTACATTAGTGGTGCACAAAGAAATAGTGGTGTTTACAATTAGCTATGTTATTTAAATCAATAATGTATACATGCAGACAGAGCCCATCATAACCCAATATCAGCTCCATACTGATGATGTCTTCCCTCTTTCCCGTCTGTCACCAGTGAGCACAGTGAGTGACAGCGGTCATCCAACAATGACGGCTCATTAATCAAAAGTGCCAGCAACGCCTATTATTGCAGCATGCTGTTTCCATAGTGACAAGAAGAGGGAATGGTTAAGATTTACCCTGGCTTTGCCCCCTGCACTTGGTCACTCAAGACCCTGCCAATCAGTGCCAGTCAATGCCAGTTTGAATTGGCAGGGTTATATATCATGATAAATTGACTGCTGTCCCTAGTGGCTATTCCCAAATGAAGCCATTAGGGAAAGGTGCATGCGAGCTTGTGTGGTTGAATGGTTATTAAAACATATTTTATCACAACATTTACTGTATATTTCTGGTCTCTCTGAAAGTTTGATACAATTGTGTTTTCAGTCATCATAGTGTAATGATAGCCATAATCTGTGTAGCTCAGTGGGTAGAGCGGTAGCTGTAACACTGTAACACTTACATTAGAACAATGTAAGTCGCTTTGGATAAAAGCGTCAGCTAAATGAATAAATGTAAATGTAACTCCTGTTTTTGTTTCTCTCCAGTTGTCCAGAGTGCCAGTGGAGGCCTGTGGTCAGTACTCAACCTGCAGTGAATGTCTTGGTTCAGGAGACCCCCACTGTGGCTGGTGTGTCTTGCACAACATGTAAGTACTGTTATACTTGTCAAAGACATGTTTGCTCCTACATGTAAAACACAATTGTCTTTGTCTGTAATGTTTGTGCTCAAGCCATTACACTCCTTTTGCCAACTAAGACACAGTCTCAGATTGCTTCCTGGGGCTCAGCCTTGTTCCAGTGCACCTCTTAGATCCATTACCAAACCTAACTACTGGGATTGTTCACCAGCTTTGAAACCAGAGCCTGGTGAGAGAATAGACGCTGGTGGGCACTGCCAGGATTTAGATGGGAGCTGCTCCAAAACCAAAGTTTACCATGGTAACTCATGTTTTTGCTGGAAACATAATCCAATATTAATATTTTATTACCTGTCACCTTTTGTTAAATAGGCTGCTTCTCTTTCCATTTTTTTGCCCACAACTCTGTATCTGTATCTTTTTCACACGCACACATCAACACTCTAATACACAAAACTCAAACTCTGCTGTCAAACCATTCACCCTCCAGATTGCAGTGGGAGATAGTGCTTGCTGGGGGCAGAGAGTTTTCCCACTCCACTGTAAATTGAAAATTGGTTTCTTGTGTTGGTGCTAGCCCTTGGGTAGATTGAATGTGTGAGTAAGACTGAATACATTTAACACCTCTATTCCTACTGCGCCAAGAAGACATGGTTAGGGCACCAATGCAGTGTGAACAATGGTATTAAGTGGTGTCTATAGTCACCATACCTGGACATCTTTGTTGGTACAGAGATGGGAACATTGTTCTTTTAAAAAAAAAAAGGTTGTCAAAACACACAATTAAGTGAAAACCTCTGAAATCTTGAGACTGTCAAAATGACCTAAAAGACCTTCAGATTTCAAGATGTGTCAATCACTGAGGCAGGACATTAGACTCCTGGTGTGTAAAGGTTAGTGTATGTGGTCAGCCAGACACACTGTTTGGCTGCCTTCCTATAGTTTTACTACAGAGACACAAACAGCCCCATAAAAAGCACAGCCAAATGTGATTGATCGACCACAGGTTTGCCCTTCCTCATGATCCATCTCCTTGCCTCCACTATCCCCCAGCTTGTGAATTCTTAACAAGGTCTGGTGTAACTTAAACTATTCTGTGTCACCTTTGCCACAGGGCAGGCACCACTGCATGTCTCTGCTCTTACCACTTACGTTTGGAGGACGTCCAACCCCACATTTTAACGACCAGAATCACACAGTCCACACATACACACATAACAGGCATAAATGCTAAATCACTTTTACCTTCAGGTCAATTGCAGTCGGTCTCTTAAGAATCATTTTTAGATAATTAGCTGCCTGGACCCAAAACATACATAGGAAATGATGCTTTAATTGATAATAAGTGAACTCCCAAGTGCCATCTACTCCTTGTAGATTTAATGGCTGGCACGTGAGGTCACTGTTGAAAACATAATGGTTATTTTGAACATAGGGACAGTTGTATTATAAGAATTATTTTGGGGCACAAAAAACAAACATCTAAAGTATGATTGGGAAACAGAGATCAAAGTCAAATGGTATATCAAACTGTATTTATATGTGGTTCTTGATATATAACATTTTACATATAATAAATAAAGAAATAGAATCAACAACACAAACTATACCATAGAGCCTTCATTTATGCTGAGTTACAGAATTAAATGATAAGAAGCAGTTCTTTTTAAAAGTGTTCTTTGAGATAGTTTGGAGTTCCCAATCAACCTTGAAATCACCTCACTGCTCTCAGAGCAAACCAAATTGCCGGCCCTCACACACATGCACAAAAACAGACACACTCTTTCTCTCTATGACCATTACCTTTATTTACTCTATAGATTGTTGAGAGGAGCTGTTAGAGAGAACACCATGTGAAGAGGAGAAAGGCAATCAATAGTACAGCGAGGAAATCAACAGGAGTAGACTTTGCACCTGTGTGTGACCTTAGTAGTCATTGTCCTTCACAAACACTGACTATTTTCAAAAGCAAATGACTTCTATCATACAGTATATCTTTTTTCAGCTGCATGCATTGGTTGTCATTATATATCCTGCTATTTTTTGTGTCTCTGTACCTTGTTTTAGCACACATCCCTAATAGTTTTAGAAAGGAAGCCAGATTTGCCATTAATGGTTGGTACAAGAGAACTGTTTATCTGTGCCATGGATATGTTAGCCCGACCAAAGCTGGTGTGTTATCTGTCAGTCATGTAAGTGGTAAACTAGGTTGTCAACGGGTTGTCATCCATGACATCCAGACAGATTGGAAATCATATTTGGAGAAGTAGTATTTCAAAATGAATGCCATCATATTTGGCATGAATGTGGATAATATCTTGTATTGCCCTGTGATATCAAAGTCTATTTGGAACCAGTGATTTTAATGTTGCAATTTCTTCACATTAATAATTGCTTTGACATATCGCAGTCTCTTACTGGCGGTGAAAAAGCACCAAGATTCCCAAAGAAGAGAAATAATTTATCCTCTTTATAAATGTCATGTGATTATATGTAAGTTCAGTGCAAATGGGGGGGGGTATTATTTTTTTTTTATCATTTTACATTTTATTGCGTTCTGTCCTTCTCCAAACACTTACAAACCTTGATCTGTTTGTGCCTGTTGTGGAATGTCAGTCAAAGTTATCTGTGACCACAGCAATGCCCTCTTCATTATTAGGGTCCTGCCAATGCAATCAATAGCATAAAGAAGAAGGCCTATAAGTTTAAAGGCTATTTAAACTCATACTTCTGTCATCTGATGAAGCCCTGATTTTATGGTTTGTAAAATAAAAGTATTTTAGAGTGATATACAAGAGTTCAAAGTCAAAGCCAAAAAATACAAGCTTGGGCTTGGGGTGCTTTGTATTCTTGCCAAAGGTTTAACCTTTTCTGAAAAAAAGCTAATTGGCAGATCCATTAGATTTTTTCTCTCCTTTTTCTTTCTGTCACTGTGCTCATAGACTCTTTCGTTACCTCAATGGGCTTATTACCGGGCAATGCCACGCTTGGACTAATTAAATGGCAGTGCAACAATTAGCATGTAAACAGTGTCCAGTTGCCCTTCCGGTGGTGAAAGCAGTAATTGCCTCAGAGTTGACAGGGAAAGGCGTTAATGGCAAAAGTTTCCTCTGTTCAAAAGTGTGGTTCTAACTCTTGGTCAGCCATCTTTTGTGCATTTTGCCTATGACTCATCAGATATATAATTGTTAAAAAAAATAATGCAAGCATTTTCCATGCAATCTAATTAGAAAAGAAGAAAACAGACCCATGTGTTTTTCAAGATTGTATCATAAATGTCAAATACATACTGCTGCTCATTCGATTACGACCTACCACCAAATTCTACACGTTTTGAAAACAGTCTTTGTTTAATAAATTTAAACTCAGTTAGTAAAAACCTTCAACTGATAATACAATAGAATAAAAAATATTTTACTACTTCAAATCTTTAATATTAAACAGTTAAAAAAACATTTCAAAAGGAAATGTATTCAGATATTTCTTTGATGTCGAGATCTTCACATGTTGCTCTCTGAAGCCTGTGCCCAAGGGAAGGATGGCCATCCTCCAAGTATAGACGAGTGGTCTCTCCCCTCTCACCCCACCCACTGCCAGCTTCCACATCTTTCTGGGCGCTAAGGGAAGTTGAAGGAAGGGAACAAGGCCAAGAAGTGACAGGGTCATCAGGATGGAACGGAGCACTGCATCTCCCAGTTCCTTTAAACTGTCACTGCTACACACACCAGGCTACCTAACCCCAACACACATGTGCCAGCACGTACACAAAAACTGCAAGCACCTATTTAAGTCTGGGCTATTTCTCACTGTCACCTATTGTCACCCAAACACTGTCAAAGCTCTACATTCTCACAAAAAACACAGACCTTTGTTTGGCAGAGCATGAACCAGAAACAGGGAGTGACAGCAGACAGAGGATGACTGAGAGAAACGATGACAGTAAAAGAAGGTGAAGAAATATGGTGATATATTCCATCACAATCAAAAGTTAAAGGAACAAGAAAGATTATAGCCATTCAGAGAATATGACAAATGAGTGTCTTTCAAATGCGCTGTTGCATTTATCAGGGATGTAAGTGTAAACAGCAGTATGCTTTATGTTCTCATGGTGGCCTCATTGATCACATGTCACTTACATGTGTCTACAGCATCTTTGTAAAAACATAAAAACATGATGTAATCTGCGAGGTCTTGTCAGTATTGGTGCCGTTGACCCTAAGCTATATGGCCATGCTTTATCTTGTAGTACAAGGGTTTACTTTCATGCTTTTGTCTTTGATAACATTACTCAAAACATATTATGTTGCTATTTGTATTTCTACCTCACACATCACTTTCATATTAATTTACACAGCATTTTTTAAATCCACTGTTGACATTGCAAATAGTGTAGGAATACCTTGTATAACAACAAACTAAAGTAATAACTTAGATGAAGTAGTATACCTATAACATCTAAAAGGCTGCCTATTGCCCAAGTCTTGAAACTGAGGTGAGTGTGGCTGTGAATTAACACACTTTAATATCACAGGCTGGATATTGACTGTAAATAGTATCTTAGGTTGTGGTCAACAGCTGGCTGCATACTTGCTAACGCATCATAACTCAGTACATGGTAGATGAAAGTCAAGTGCAACCGCAAACAGTCCTCTACTTCTGTAGACCATTGTCATTAAGACTGTTATGAAAATGTCAGTACACATAGCTTAGTGTTGCTATAGGTGTAATACAACAATTAGACATTAAGCTTTATTGGGAACATGGAAACACAGTTTTGCCACCCATCTCTGAGGCCTGTATTATTAATTCACATTCATATAAGCATCTTAGTAACAGAAGCAATTATAACAGTTGTTACAATTGCAAATACACAAACGTAACAGGCTGTAGAGTCCTATTGCGCTTTGAGTGCCTACTACAGTAGGTGGAAAAGCGCTATATAAAAATAAAGATTATTATTATTATTATTATTGTAACTCTACATAATTGTAAAAGTGTAAAGCTTAACAACACTCATACAATTTGAAATATTCAACGTGGACAGATTTATTGGCGTACTAGACTTCTATGTTTTCTGTCATTGTCTTTCATCTGAAGATCATTTAATCATGGCTTTATAACAAACTCTCAGCTGCAGTGTTACTATGTAATTTTCCGCACAGCCAGACTTACATTGAAAAGACACCTCACAGGTTTACACCTTGAGGCAGCCACTCAGCAATTTCTCTATCACACAGGATTATATAAAAGACACAGATTCAATGCATGTGTGTGTAGGCACACCAATTTGTGTTTGTCCACAAACAGTAGTAAAGGGGTCATGGCCATTGGGCCAAGTAATGACTCTCCTACTGGTTACTCCATGCGGATTTCTGCTCTGTGGACCACTGCTCTTAATGGAAGCACACTGTGCCTGTGTGTGTATGTGTGCTAACTTGCACATAGGTTGGAGATGTAGCACCATGAAAATACAGTATATGTGAGCCATTTGAGTGTAGCTGTGTGTCACAGCTCATGCTCTCTAGTAACTAATATGGCCTGAGGTTCTTAGTGTATGTGGGATTCTATATTGTGTTCGATGATGCATGGGCACTATGGTAATTGGGTCTTAGATAGGATGAGGAGGCCTGTTTGAGTCTAAAAAGTCTAAAAAGAGAAGATATGGTTCTTTGTTTGATTCTTTTGAATGCAAAAAAATATACATAATAATTATTGTACTAATATATTCAGTTAATCTTTATGACATACCATATTTGTTTTTGTGTATGCATTTAAGGTGTTCACATAATGAAAGCTTAAAATCAAATCTGGGCTGCACTGAGAGCCAAATGAGTGAGTTGAGAATGTGGGCCATGTAAATGTTCCTCGAAGTGTTTGTTTGAAAGCAAGTAGCAGCCTCTTGGAGTCAAAGGAGACAGTACTGCTTTGCCCCAATGTAAAGAGCTGTATGATAATCAAGCCTGGAGCTTAAACATCCACTCTATCTGCTCAGCATGTGCTTAACTTTTGTGCTTCAGTTGCATGGTTTTCTGGTGGTAAGAATGACAAGACTTTAACTTTCTGTGAATTTAATAGCTTTCATTCCCAAAGCTGCTTGACCTTCTCATGGCCTACATTAGATATGCATTACACCTCAAGACTTATATCTCTTTAGTGTATTCTTCTAGTTCTATGATCCAAGAGCTCTGCAGTGGCACCCACCTAACTATTTTTACCAAGAGAGCCCAAGGCTAGAATTACATGTCACACTGATTTTAAAGCTGCAGAGAATGTTCCAGCACCTTTCTTAACTTTAGTGTTTATGTTTAGTTTATAACATTAAATTGTCAGAAGATTGTGCAATATTTATTCTTGTCCTATAAATACTTTTTCTATTTGATTTTTTCTAAATGTTCAAATCCATTAACTAAATGTTAAATGCAAACATTGTATGAAATGCATCATCCATGAGCTGTCTACATTGAATGGCCATGACAACCTCATCAGCAACTCTTGCAGAGACAAAAATCCTCCGCTGTCCTCACTTTCACTCTAATTGTGTCACCTTATCAAATGCTGCGAGAAACAAGAGTGCAGATTAGTTTCCATTCAGTGCCAATCTAATCCAATCCTTTCAGCATGGTCTCATAATGTGTTATTCCCAGTCACTCAAACAGCTCTGCACAAAAGCAGTATTTACCAAGCAAATGAGTCAACATTGGACATCTAATTCTCGACAAAAAGATAGCCCCAATCAGTTTTGTTATGGCTGCTGTTTGAAATCTAAATCACTTGGATTTCTGAGCCACTTTTAGTGCTCTACTCTTTGTTTCAAAAAGACAGTCATTGTTTCATATAGTTGTTACAATGTAGTGCTTTGCTCATACCCATTGCCTTCATCAGAGGAATTATTCTATTATCTATTGGTTTTTTTAAGCAGAAATAAATATCAATAGTTTTTTAAGTTGTTGGTTAATAAATTGACATTCATTCAGACTTGAAATTATTTTAGTGCAAGGAAGACATTGTAACAGTTCATCCATATTATAACTAGCCACACAAACTTTTTAATGGTACAGGGATGGACTAATAGTACAATGAAAGTTTGAAAATAAATGATTGAAAATGAAATTGTTCAGTTGTGGGCCTCTGTGGTGCTTAAATAATATGGTCTCATTGAATAAGGTTTTAATAATGATAGGAACTGACATAAATGGTAGAAAGAACAAAAACACACAAAAGAACCTAAAGCGACTAAATCCTTACTCAAACCAGCTTAGGATGGAAAGCTTCAGAAAAAGCCAACAATGGCTGCCTTCCCTCAAATCATGCTTTGCATTTGTTTTGGAACACTTTACTCCTCCTCTTGTCCTATTCATTTCTCCAAGAGATTATTTCTTTTCATTGCTGCTTTGTGTGCCCTCTATTCAGCACTTTAGACTGTTTAACTATAAAATACTCATGTCAGGTCGAAACCCACCCCCTCAATTCCCACAATTTAGTACAAAATACCTTCTTGCTACTTTACTTTATCTCAACCGTCACCTCCTTCATAAACTCCTCTTTTCCAGTCTTTAAGTTCTGGAGCACCAGTTTGTTAAATACACTGAAAGTTTTGCTCTAAATCAATAAAGGATTAAAGTTGAATATGTTAATAGGGGGATTAGATGAGAACAAAAGCCGTGTTTTGTGTGTTTTTTTGTTTGAGACTAACTGAAACTTTAGGCTTTATTCACTTAATATTATAGACATTTTGTCAAAAGTACCTTAAATTTATATATGTTCTTCAGAAGCCCCCAACGTCATTCTGTAATATTCCTGCAGTGGTGGACAGTAACGAAGTAAATATAATTCGTTACTGTACTTAAGTAGTTTTTTCCAGTATCTGTACTTTACTAAGTATTTCCATTAAGGGATACTTTTTACTTTAACTTCACTACATTTCAAAGTCAAATATCTTACTTTTTACTCAATTACATTTTGCAAAATTAGTCGTTCCTTGTGTTGCCATTAAACATTTTTGTAGAAGAAGACCTCAAAGACACATCTCAGTGGGAGTGTCAGGACCGGCTCAATAGAAGCCTCATTCTCTACACGCGAGCTGATAAACATGAAAATAACAAATAAAAAATACACCTGTGATGAAGCTTTGGTATTAGTAATGACTGACTCTGATTCTGAGGGAGAACATCTACCTTTAGAGTCTTTTCAGTCGAGTGAAAGTGAGAATGAGCGAGAGTGAGTGCGTGTGTAACTTGGACAGCGGCGCCGCTGCTCGTGCCTTTCTCAGTGTCTCTCATAAAACACACGCTGTTTTTCCCACATTTTGCCAAACATCAGTGAAAGAAACGTGAGGAAACTAGTCGCTCTGGCGCGTAGTGAAGGGAGGTTGGGAAGGGAAGCCGTGAGCGCGTAGCACCTGCAGCTTTACCTTTAGCACCTGCAGCTTTACCTTTAGCACCTGAAGCTTTACCTTTAGCACCTGCAGCTTTACCTTTAGCACCTGAAGCTTTACCTTTAGCAGCTTTACCTTTAGCACCTGCAGCTTTACCTTTAGCAGCTTTACCTTTAGCACCTGCAGCTTTACCTTTAGCACCTGCAGCTTTACCTTTAGCAGCTTTACCTTTAGCACCTGCAGCTTTACCTTTAGCACCTGCTGCTTTACCTTTAGCACCTGCAGCTTTACCTTTAGCACCTGCAGCTTTACCTTTAGCACCTGCAGCTTTACCTTTAGCAGCTTTACCTTTAGCACCTGCTGCTTTACCTTTAGCACCTGCAGCTTTACCTTTAGCACCTGTAGCTTTACCTTTAGCACCTGTAGCTTTACCTTTAGCACCTGCAGCTTTACCTTTAGCACCTGTAGCTTTACCTTTAGCACCTGCAGCTTTACCTTTAGCATCTGCAGCTTTACCTTTAGCACCTGCTGTTTTACCTTTAGCAGCTGTAGCTTTACCTTTAGCACAGGTGATAGAAGCCGGGGCGCATGTACTGCCGTGGCCGCGGTAGTGACAGGGAGTTTGGGAATAATGCGGCTTCTATTGACAGCTGTTTGGGACAAATAGGTGTTGTTCATCCTGACACTTTACCCAGTCGAGGAGGGAGAGGCAGGGGTGAACATAGTCAGCGAGAATGCACTAATCAATGCAGCGATCGTAATAAAAGTGATGGCTGTGTGCTGTGCTTTATGAGAGGTCCCACACTCTAAAAAACTACTAACTATGCCACACACATACAGTACATGTGTGTATTTCTCATAACTATTTTCATACGTTTTACTAGTTATGGTATATTAGAAGTTGTAGTTATTCTTTATTTTGGTAATGTTGCTTTTACAAATTACTGTTATAAAAATTTAATTTTCAGAATAAGAAAAAAAAACTATTATAATATGTTCATCAGTGTATGTACTGTAAATAACATAACCGCCAATATATAATGTCATGGAATGCAAATTAGATGCTTAAAATTTATTTACTTATATACTTTGGGTCATACCTGACATTTTTCTAGTTTAGAGTAGGACTATATCTCTTATCATTTTCAAACCACAGCCTTTTGAAATTTGGATCTCAATAATCTGTATTTTTTTGAATAAACCCTGGCGCCTAAAGGGGGCAAGAGGCTGACAAAAACTATATGGGCATTATAGCCATAATAAATGATAGTACTTGGATACTTAAGTACATTTGAAGACAAATACTTTTGTACTTTTACTCAAGTGAAAGTTAAAAGGGAGTACTTTTACTTTTACTGAAGTAATATTTTACCTAGTGTATCTGTACTTTAACTCAAGTACTTGATTTGTGTACTTCGTCCACCACTGTATTCCTGTCATTACCTAAATCTCACCTTATATTAAAAAGTTAAAGGGCAGTTTATGACAAAAAGATCATTAGTATTTGTATTAATTTATAAAAATTAGGTATGTGCTTTTTAGTTCGGATTTCACACAGAACTTTTCATGCTTTAATGGTGCATAAATAGGACACAATTTCCTACCAGAGAGAAGGAGCTGCTTATTCTCCCTGTGTCAGGCAACTATCAAAATTATCAAATTATTTGAAGTAAACATACATTATGTACATAATGTACATTTGCATAGGTCTATGGTAAAGTTATTCTGTGAAACATTAATAGAGGCTTTCAAAACCAACCTGAAGCATTGAAGAAGTTTTTTTGTGAATTAAGCTGCAGTATATCAGTAGCACGTGAATACTTTTCAGAGCTCAACAGGTCTTGTGCTGAGACTTCTGGACCACTGTAAAAGACTGGATTAGACCACCTGGACTGGACCTGGTATAATTGGAGTGGAATTCATCCCTTACCATCAACATCCTCTTCTCAACCTGCTCTTGGCATTGCTCCTGAATGCCAGTCATTAAGACAGCTTTACAAAGACCAGGCTTACCTCCATCCCTACAGAGCAGCTCTACTTCCACATATAGAGCACCCATTGTTTTAGCAACAGCCCTCAGCCCCGGAGACCAGGTTCCATTTACAGGCTACTTTTGCTTTCAGCGGCCACAAAAGAAATATGATAAATGTGCTTAGCTCTGTCTGTCCGGGAATGGCAGGACATTCCCTTTTTCTCATGTGCCAACAGGTGCACAGGGTAAGCCCTGATCAGGTTACTTTAGGTGTGTACGTGTAATTCTGAATAACTCACTGTTTTGTTTTTTTTTTTTGTTTTTTCCCAGGTGCACAAGAAAAGAGAAATGTGAGCGTTCATCAGAGGCCCGCCGCTTTGCATCTGACATCAAGCAGTGTGTGCGCCTCAGCGTCCACCCAAACAACATATCAGTGTCGCAGTTCAGTGTAACGGTGAGTCTTATTCATTTACACACTAAAAGAAAATTAGCAGGTGATGGGTTAAGTGAGGGAAACATTACCTGAGTTGGGGAGAGTTATTTAATCTTTGCTGATATTACACACTCAAGGCAAATTTTTCATGTGAATAATCTGTAAATAGTGATTACTAGCCAAGGTTACATCATTTTGTTCCCAGCTAAAATGCATCCTTTAAATCCTGACCTCACAGCTCATTGTCAACAATCATCAGCAGCTCACGGTTCACAGCTGAACTCTTCTCAGCTGTGTTTATTGTGATGTTGGCAGAAGATTCAGCTTGAGGGTTTGGTGGCAGGAGTTTTAATTTGTTGTTGCATTATACTGATTACTCAGCAGGTTTTTGCAAAAACTGGAGAACTGGTCTTTTTTGAAGGCTTGTGCGGTGATGTGTTTTCTTCTGCGTCTGAAAAATATATGAAAACTCATGTGAAGATAGCCTTTTTATTAACTATATCACATTAACTGTTCTGTAAATCCAAACGACCTTAACCACTTAAGTAATGTCACATTTCTATTTCCATTTCATTCCCATTCAATGATGGGTCAAAAATGGTTTGAATCTCATAGTCCAGAAGTGCATGAATTTCCAATATGCTTTTCTAAGGTCAAGCCTGAGTGACTATTCTCCATCCGTGTTCTTGGGGTCACACAGGCGCATTGTTGATGTGAGGTACACCTTAATAATATTCATGGAGCAGTCGCAAGTCTGTGTGTGTGGACCCATGCTGGCGCTTAAATGTTTAGTGTGCGTTTAACCTTTTCCCAGAGAGCAGGCTTACCCCCAGGCTTTGGCATGCTCGCTCTGTTCAGCTGATTGCAGGCCAAAGGATACAGCCAGACGGACAGATACGGACTCCTTGACCTTTGTGTTATTAAATAGTTTTTTTGAGAGCGACACTTGACTGTTGAAATCAAACCTTTTCAAATACTGTTTTTTAAGTATTTTGACTATTTGAAAAACATTTATATGCATTCTTTTATCTACACATTTTAAGATCGTGCTTTAATATAAAATGTGTAGGGGTCACTCATTTATGTGATTGTTATTAAAATGTAATTCATGTTTCAAACAATGTAATTTTCTTGTGTATAATGCTAAATGCAAGTGTCTAACTACTCAGAATGTAACTGTCTGTCTGTATTTTCACCTTAAACAGAAAATAAAATCAGTGATCGAAAATAAAAATGAGAGATGATGGACCAGATGAAAGCAGGGATAGATACAGAGGCCACATCTATGAACATACTTTCTTATTTGGACGCTTATTTCTGTTCATAAAAGCAATGCCATCTTTTCATTAAATAGCAATATAAAAACAGCACAGGTCAGCCCTTCTCTGCAGCCAAGGTAGCTCTCAGTATCACATGACTAAAGCACTATGGTCTGTGTCTTATATGAATGCTAAGATCATGGCCTACTGCAGACATGCATTGCCAACATTATGTATATTTTGTCTTGAACCCCATCAAGACAAAGTATCTATCTTTCAGCATAGATATTAAAATGCCCCCACCTTCTCTGTTTAATTCAAAGGCATTTTCTTTTTGCTGCATTGTATAGTGCAAGGTTAGTGTAAAGAGTTCATTCTTTTTCTCAAAGACAAATTAACACTCTCAGCCCAGCAGTCTGTCCTTTTGCCCACCACCCAGACCTTGCTGGCGCTGACTGGCTTGTTTCAAATCTTGTATCTTATCCATTCATACCATTGATCATATTTTGTCCTCATAAAAACACATTTCTTCACAGAGCCATAAGGTCAGAATATTAAGACTGAATGAGAAATCCATAGAGTAAATTGATGCCAGAAGGATATGGGCTAATAAAACCGCACTGCTTGGGTTACATATCGCTCTGTATTGAGTGTGGAGATGTTTTAATGTCATAAAGGAGGAATTTGAAGCTACTGAACACCAATCTATGTCTCCCCAAGCAATACTCTGGCCACTGACCGCTGCACAGATGGTCTTTACTCAGAATGCAGAAGTGACAGCTGTGCTACATCAATGGAACTGAAGGGAATGCTGGCTTTCAGCATAGACATTAAATTACCTAAGTCATACAATAAATGATTTTGAGATCTAACTCTTGACGAATTAATATCTGGTGGGGTTAAAACATGCATTGCCCTTTGTCCTATGTCGATATTTACGTCTCTGTTTTTATTCTATGTAGTTGGTGCTGGAGGCTCATAATGTTCCGGACCTTTCTGCTGGTGTCAACTGCACATTTGAGGATCTAACTGAAATGAATGGCTTGGTGGAAGGAAACCGGATCCGATGTTCTTCTCCCGCCGAGAAGGAGATGCCACGCATTATTGTTGACAAAGGTAAACCCCAAAACACATTTCTCTGGGGATGCCCTCATTTATCAGCATATTCTCCCCTTGGAGAAAGCATGCTTGTCCTACAGCTACTGTATGCATGTATACATTTGTGTTTCTCTCATCAATAGCTCAGCGGGCCTTGGAGCACTGCCACAGGACATATTTAGTAAATGAATGAACATTACTTATTACATTGCTGTGGGATTTATTTTCTAACTACACTCAAAGTGGATCTGTCCTGAGGGAAAGAAAGGACCTTGTTTCCCCCGATGCAAAAAGAATCAAACTGTGCCTTTAAAAGTTTTTGCAGTACTGCTGCTGTTTTAGTGCCAGGAGATGGCAAAATGCCTTTAGAGTGTGTTTCCTTCTCTTGTTTGCTGTAGAGAATGATAAATACATATCTGAAAACAAGGCTATTTGTTATAATTGTGATTACTCTGTGTCAGCCCAGGTTTAACGTAAAATACACACGAGTAAAAATATAGTGATTACCAATACCATTTATTATACACATATATACATTAGTTTTAGTTTCTTCCTATTAACACACTTTGATTCTCATTCATAGACAACAAACTAAAGACATACACAAGTAATGGTGTAATGATCATCGTCTCATTGGGAATATTAACAATAATATAATTATTTACTCCAAGGCACAAATCCTGCACAGCTACAATTATAAAAAGAGAACACATTTTTCTGCTTTTCGGAGGAAGGGAAATGTCCACATTCCCCTATATTTAAATCTTTCATTCTCACTTCCACTCATTAGTTTAACTTGGTTCAAAGAGTGAAAGGACAGAGAGACGGATGGAGGGAAAGGGGAGGGATAGATAGTGTTAGCAGGCTTCAAGGTAACATTTAGGTGGCCTAATTAGGACAGATCCGTTGTCAGTGGTGCTTTCCTGTGATTGATGAATGATTCTTTCTTTGTTAAATAGATGGAGAAAGACACAGGGGAGTAGAAAGTGTCACACGGTGGGAGGAAGCAAGAGACCACTATAAGAAGAGATAGTGTGGGGACGAGAGTGGGCGAGATGCAGTGGTAGTGTAGAGAGACTAGTTAGATGTGTGGATGTGCTGTTGAATTAAACATGAACTCCTTCATTAAGGCCAGACAAAAGGACACACCAAATACAGATGAGACACAAGCTCACATTCCCATTTTTTCTTCTGTTACCTTGTCAAAGGCACTCTCAAAGACATTTCTGGTGGAAAATTTCCATCCCAGGGGAAATGTGTGCACTAGGTTTTATTGTCATTTGTAAGGCGACAAGAATGGGAGTCTTAACCCAACAAAACCCCTACACTCTCTCTGTTCACAACTACAACAGATCTAATACCTGTGGCTCAAAGCACACTTTTTCATCATGGCACTAAAAAGCAATAATTGGATATGTGAATAGTTGTATACAGTTATATAGAGTTGTTTTTATCTTTTAACAGCAACTGTAGTGCATTCCCACTGTTGTTGGTATAAAAATAGCAGCAGCATATTCTGCTAGGATATAAACAATGTTGACATGTTTTTTCTTCAATGTACATTTTTTCCAGAGGACCATCAGATTGTGCAGCTTTACCTAAAGTCGAAGGAGACAGGCCTGGCTTTTGCAAATACAAGTTTTGTTTTCTACAACTGCAGTGTCCACAAGTCGTAAGTCTTGAGCAGAAACATTTTAAAGACACTTTTGCACTTGCTGTCTACTTATATAAGAGTTTCTTAGTAGTTTGATATCATATGGGTCAAAATTGTATTTCCTTGAATAAATGTGGCATCTGTTCTTTTAAATCCTTATCTTTACAGAATAGTCGCATGTACTTCAGTTCAATCACAGTTTTGTGTCCCATTTCCATCTGCAGCTGTCTGTCCTGTGTGAGCAGTCCCTACCAATGTCACTGGTGTAAATACAAACACGATTGCACCCACGACCCTCGGACATGTTCCTTTCAGGAGGGCCGTGTGAAGAAACCTGAGGTGAGTCTCAATTCAGGGATTTTTATACACACACCAATACACAATTGTAACAAAATACATAGATTCACATACACCAAGACAAGTATTGTAGTATGATTAGTGATATAGTGTTTGTTTAAGCATGTGAAATATGAAGGCGTAAACTTGCAGTAACCATTTTGCAACTGAAATGCAGTTGTATCAGAGAGCACAGAGTTTTCAAGAATTGCTCTGTATATGTCTCCAAACAGATTTTTAGAACTTGTGTTCAAGCAAAGATTATAGAATATATAATAGAAAATAGTATTACAGTAGGTTCTGCTTATATTATTGGACTATAATATAGACCTGGAGGAGAATCATTTACTATGACTAAGTGGGTCCTGAGCTGTGAGACTTATGCTGGGCTGTTGAATTGACTTTGTATCTCCACCTCCCTAAATATTTAAACACATGAGCCTATTAAGACAATTTCCAGTAATTGACCTAGTTGATAGCACTGCCATTTTCTAGCTGGCATCCACATATTGAGCTC
This sequence comes from Perccottus glenii, assembly GCA_024416835.2. Taxonomy (NCBI): domain Eukaryota; kingdom Metazoa; phylum Chordata; class Actinopteri; order Gobiiformes; family Odontobutidae; genus Perccottus; species Perccottus glenii. The sequence continues at coordinate 22,332,861 of CM044547.2, read as the reverse complement.
ACATGGTAAAATAAATTAAGGTAAAATGTTCGCTTCTGTGATAGCTATCATTCAAGTTTTGGAAGCAAAAAGAGTTAAAAGGATTGAGACACCTTTCAGCTTCCATCTGGCATGAGTCTTTTTTGGCATGTCTCGCTCTTGACTGCACATCAAAGGCCAGTAGAAACTAATAAAACGGAGCCATTTCCTCCTGCCCAACCCTCTTCCCTGCGACAGCTTAGTCTGTGTGAATTATCAATAGTATTGGCAGCCAGTTCTATTCCCTCCAAAGCTGAACACACTGTAATTAGGCTGGTCTGCTGCACAGGGCAAGCCTCATACAGGATGGGGTGCATTCAGTGAATACCCCACCTCCCTATATCCTGCCTTTTAGAAAAGTCTTATTCTAATGTTACAGACACATGCGGTAATTAGGTGCAAAAAGACACAAGTTTCTGCCTGTGTAGCCACTGTAACTTTGGTACAGTAAGTGTATATTTCATCAAAATGTGTGAGCATGTGTGTTTATAGCTTCATCTTGATACAATTTATCCAGCTGTTACTGTGCCAATTTACGCTAGTTTTCAGGGGTAAGGTATTACAGAGAGTTAGTGGCCTGTTAATCCTAGCCTGAGGTGAGCTATGATGAAGATCACTAGTGCTCATGTCTGGGTTGGCAGACATTGCACCACTATAGCAAGGATAAGCTTAGCCAGATTGCCTTCTTTGATGAGCAGTCTGCTCTTAATTGTGTTATTCTGCCCATGCTTCCCCCAAGCTATTCAACCTGTCCAGACAATATTATTTTATTTTTCTGTCACTTCCATTATCCTTTTGAACCTTCTGCTTAGTCAGACTCAAGCTGGAGTCTTTGCAGGTTTATTTTTCCAATTAACTCTGGGGCTGGTGGTCAATATTGACTGAGGATAATAATGTGTGAATCTTTTCCTATTGTGTTGCTGACTAAAGGAAAAGCATAAATAAAGGGAGAGGGATTTGGTATTAGCACATTAAGGACTTCCCTTTTGCCATTTAAGAAAAACCAGGTGTTTTGTGGGCCTAATGACTTTTAATTTGCTTTTAATTAACCCTTCAAATTGTGGGTCATGTGTTTACTGACAAACCTTTGTGGCTTTAATTACATAATTCAGACACATGCAGGCCTAAGAACTTTAAAACATGCACACAACCATCCCCACCCAATTTATGAATGTCCTCAAAAGCAACAAGAAGCAAACTTTACTCTTTAAAGCAGAAGCCCTGATCTCTGCTGCAGTTGAATTTTGTATATTATTACAATTAAGGGATTTTAGGGAGTGATCTCAATAATCCCTCAACGCTATGCTAATGATTAGGGCCAGGCAAATCTCCCTACTGGTTGAGCTTGTTGTTAGTATGCATGGCAGAGCAGAGCTAAAGCCAGGCTTGGGTGTATAGGGGAGCCTTTTTATTTATGCCAGCAGTGGTATGGGCACATGGATCAGACATTTTGCATGTTTGCACATTAGTCAGGGCCACGTCCTGTTAGCCCTGTGCTTATCTCAAGGACATAGCCTTTTGGATGAGCTGCGTGATTTGATTGAACTACAGCAAGAGTCAGTGGTGTTTATGACTTTTAGAGCAAGTACCACTAGTACACCACACTGCTAGTGCAACAGAGGAAACAGTGAGGACACATATCTTTTTTGTGATGAAAACCACAATAGAATATTTGTATCTCCTCTGCTCCTGTCTACTGAATGGATTCATATCCTGAGCCAGACACTCCAATATAAACAGCTGTGACTCAGAAATATTAATGTTACCTACATGCATATCTGTAGCATAGTCACATTTTCAGCTGTGTGCTCACCTTTCTGTGCCTTATAGTGTGTTTACAGAGAAAATATTGATCTTGTGATCAAGGATAATTTCAATAAAGAAGTTAAATGCCAGCAGTAATGGTCATTAGCAGTCGATATTAGACATAAGTAGCCGAGCTGGTTTTGATTCATGGCCAAATCAATGTCATACACAAGGACTAACTGCTACAAAGAAGAAAGAAAAAAGACTTTGAAATGGAGAAAGTAAATGTGAGAAATGGAAAAGGATTATGGTAAGGTCAGTCAAATGCAAACCAGGCAATGAAACAATGGATATTATAGTAGTATAAAGGAATTCAAACAAACCCATAACATAGTGCATTGCATATACCGTAGTTGTCATTAATAATGGATTGGACAAAGGATGTAAGTCCAAAACCTGCCTCAAAAAGAGTAAGAATGCATGAGGAGAGAAAGTGTACTCAAACCTTGTGTTTGCCTGAGGCTCTTTAGAGAGATGATAAAACATTGGTTAGTTAAGGTGAGCTTTTTATTATAAGGTATATACTGTATGTTAATGTGGAATACACTTCTTTTTCACACTTTACAATAATTATGGCTCCTTTTGTTTTTCTCCTACTCTACCTTGTCTGTTGAGAATACTTACTTATACATTAGTAATCTCCACTCTGCTTCCTACTCAGGCCCCGATCCTTCACACCTCCCACAAGACTCTAATTATCTGACAAATCTAAGTAGGTCTTTGCCAAGGAAATAAGTTGAATAGAAAGGGAAATCTCTTTACAATGTATATAAGGAGAATCATATTAAGTGGCTTTAGTGGGAAACAATGAACAGGCAAAGAATGACAATTGAGAGCTACAGAAATAAATGCAGTATGTGGCTAGAAAAAACAATGACTCACTTCTGAAGTCTAGAAGAAGAGAGGTGTTTTCAACAGTCAGTGCATTTTAAGCACTGATGAGTCATGCTGCTCAGGTAAAATGCTTCATATGTGTTGGACTGCTACTAAGATTTACATCTCTTTATTTAGAGTTTTGTGGGTCCTTGCTCTAGAAATTAATTGCAGTGAGTTAAAAATTCATTAAATATAGCTTAAGTAAATTTTCTATGCTCTACAAGAATGAATCACAAAGAATTTTCTGAAAGAGTTGTGAACTATTTTGCAGTGTAAGACAGTACTTTGTTTATTTGTGAGCTTGTGTAATGTTTATTCTCCCTCTGTTGTTTATCGGGTGGAGAGCAGACATTAAATCAGCTTAATGTAGTCATAAATCGCACTGCTGACAGCAAGCATCACTGCCAATGACATGAACATCAGTAGCCAACAAGGAAAAACAGGACAAGGCCATAGTGTGTTTGCAATGAGTACTTTGTGAATGTTTGTGTCCAGATGAGATGAGAGGTTTTACTGTATCCAGAATTGTATATTCAATAGGGTAAAAAGACTGCTTCAGACTTGCAGGTATTTGTGGAGACACGTGAGCGGTATTCACGTCAGTATGCAAATGTATGAGCATTCTGCGGCTGTTCAAATTAGCATTTAGGTTTTCAGCCTCCCTGACATGTTGTCATGAAGGCAGATTATTCAAGAGAAGCTGTCCAGATCTGACTTGTGGCATTTATCTAACACTATAATGAATTCCAAGGCTGTTGTTTATCCTTCACATGCCTGTGACTGGTGTCTATGTGTAAAGTCCAATGTTTTTTGTTTGATGTGCAGTTTGCTGTGAGCCACTTTAGGGTTTGAAAAACTTGGACTGACAGTCTGTGATTGAACACACACATACATAAACCCATCTTGATCACTATTATACGACTATCATGCTGATCTATGTTGTTAAAACTCTCTTCATGTTAGGTTATGCTTCGTTGCTTCTTATGCATTTCCACCAACCAGATCAAATTTATTGTCCTTATTGTTCAAGTGTATTAACTGGAAAAGATGTGATTAAAAATGGATTGCATCTCTCTTTGCTCTCCCACTTATTTTCATTCCCCAAATACAGCCCTTCGATCTTAGGAAAATTCGATTTGGAAGAGCAAACATGCACACCCACCTCTTCATTTCTCGCCTCCACCACCAAGCTCACCCTGTGTGTCATTTATCTATAATGACTTTGTGACTAGTGTCAGAGCGTTCCCCCTTCTCCACACACAGCCAACCAGTCAGTCACTCAGTCTAACCCAATCAAGTGGCTTTTAATGAACTTCAAACAAGTGTTATCGCCCAGTTCAACGTGCGCCATGCTTCACTCCCCCAGCACACCCAAGCGGGGGCTCACCTTATCTTCTTTGTGCTTTTTCTTTTGCCTTTTTGACATGCTAAAGCGCTTCCTGTCGCATATGCTTTATTATATATTTTGACTCCTTTAGTACTTCTTTTCTTTTGTTGTTCCTTTTTCTCATTTTGACTGTTCGACTCGACCTCACCTTTCATTACTCTAAAGCAAAAACATGAAACAGTTTGCAAAGTACCTAAAAATTCCTGTTCTTCTCTCTTTGGCATCTTTACCCTCCTCTTTCACTTATACTTGTCTTTTATGTTGTTGCCTGATTTTCACTTGCCTTTTCTGTCCTCTGGGGTTCATCTTTATCCTTGTTTCTTTTCTCTGTCCTCCCCTTTCTTCACCTGTCCTCCCTCCTCCATTATGTTTTAATCACTCCTCTTCATCTCTCATTCAAACCATAGCTCTATATTGAGCTTCTTGCACCTGAATTGATTGCCTGTTAATTTTAGACCTTCAATTGCTTAGTGACCCACCTCTTTCTCACTATTGCTCATTTATTTCTTCATTTCAGCTGAAGTACATTAGGTGACACTTTATTTTGCACTATATTTGATATATTGTGTCTACCACTAACATGTAACTACATAGTACATACATAATGTAATTATGTGTTCTTACATATTGTAGGTAGGGTTAGTACATGTTAGCACAGTTTGTTGTACTTAATGAGGGAGATACAATGTATCAAGTGTGATGTAAAATAAAGTGTTACCATACATTATGTATTATGTATTATTAGTGGTATTGTTGCTTTTATAAATCTAAACAAGTGACAACAATTGGAAATAGTGTTTTATCTCTTTCCAGGAGTGTCCCCAGTTGCTGCCTGCAGAAAAGATCTTAGTGCCAGTCAATGTAGTGAAGCCCATCACACTTCGAGCGAAGAACCTCCCTCAGCCACAGTCTGGACAGAGGGGCTATGAGTGTGTGCTGACCATCCAGGGTAATGAGCACAGAGTCCCTGCTCTGCGATTTAACAGCTCTTCAGTGCAGTGTCAAAACACATCGGTAAGTAGAACCAAGAGAAAATATAAAGGACAGGCACTTTTGCATAGGCAAATTGAGCCCCGAGTGACCACACTTTCTCACACACAATGATATTTGGGCCCATGAATGTTCTTGTCCAGTAGGTTGCATGAGACAAGAGCTTGACTTTGTCTCTCACAGCCTGCCATGCCATCACGCTCCATTCACCAAATGAATAATACATTGACAGACAGCAATGAAAGACTAGCATAAAAAGGCTTTATGCTGGTCTTGATGCTAATCGTCTGTTGCTATAATAACATCTCATCTTCCTGTCTGTCTTCATCACTCTGAGTGTGTATATTAGTGTCTTTATGCAAAGATGTCTTCGAGACTTGTGTGTAATCACTGTATGATCCAAATATTGTACTGTGATTGAACAGTGAAGGAGGGAAACTGTAATTTAGCTGAAAATTATGATTCTAGCTCCAATCCTCAGCGCTGCTTGTGTTACAGAAGCAAATAGAAAATCATGAAGAGCCACCTGATGAATATGCATCCTGCATTCACAGTTTTGTGACCCTAGAGGTTTATGATCTTAAAGATAATAAATCGTTTAAAGTGTCTCAACAGCTTTTCTCTCTTCCTTTCTTATCTCTTTTGACTTTCCTACTGCTGGTTGCCATGGTGATAGTATTTTTATGATGGGATGGAGATGAGCAGTCTTCCCGTGGAGCTGACAGTCATCTGGAACGGAGATTTCAGTATTGACAACCCTGCACACAACAAAGGTAATTATGTTGAATTGTACTTGTTTACTTACATATATAATAACAATAAAGTTGAATGTGTTTTTATCTGTGTACACACAACTACTTCATATCTTCACATTCACATCTGTTATTTTATTATTCTCACACTACTGCACACAGTCTCTTAAAAACTCTTGATTCTCTCACACACACATAGATGCATTGTAAAACGGATGCCTTCCCATTGTTGCCCTTGGAGCTTGTCTCCATGGCAACAGGCGGGCGGTGTGCTGAGGTGCAGTATCCATCTTCTGATGTTGCTATGTGGAGTGGTTAACTTTAACACATCTGCTATGTTTTATTTCTCTTCATCTATTGTGGACAGTATGTATATATGCAGGTGCATTAATAGTCCACTGCTCGTTGCTATTAAACATTACATTTCTGACCTTGGCTCACTTTGGCCACAGGCAATCCACTATCAACACTGGGACTTAGATTGTGGTAGATGTAGTATGCTGACAAGAAAACAAGCCTGTTTAACCAAAGGCAGTGGTGTCAGGCTAAAGAATCCTACTGTTAAAACTCTGTGATGCTATGCTGCAAGGCAAAGTTTGTACAGTGTTTGAGTATGCTTAAGATGTGAATATGTGTGCTTGTCAAATGCACAAAACATATCCTTGAGCTTAAGCACAATAACAAAGAAAAACACAAGTTGTGGAACAAGAAAGGAAAGGGCTGAGTTTGGATTTTCCTACATGCTTCATCTTTGTTGGAAGTCTCTTCATGGATAGATTACACATTCATCTCATGACAATTAATGAGAACATGACTGAATGGTTGCCATAGAGATAATATGTTAAATATGTGGTGAGGCAATAGATAGCTCAGTCTGATACTTAAATAGACAGCTGAGAGAAAAATGAGATTGTCAATATGATGATGAAGAGGAAATAAATACAGAACACATCTACAAATGGTCTTTTGTGGCTTTTGTCCAGATATATTTGCATCAATCATCAGTTATTTTAGTAGTCTTCCTCTCTTATTTTTTGTCTCTTTTCACCTCTGTTTTATTCCTCCTGCACAGTCCATCTGTACAAGTGCGACGCCCAGCGAGGAAGCTGCGGTTTGTGTCTGAAGGCAAACCCACAGTTTGGATGTGTTTGGTGTAAAGGAGAGAATCGCTGCACTCTCAAGCAACACTGCCCCCACCCTGAAAACCAGTGGCTGGAGCACAACGGCATCAACAGCAAGTGTACCCACCCACGCATCACACAGGTGGGCACAAACTATTACACATGCCTCATTATATCAGTATACTATATATGGTACATACGGACACTCAGCAAAAGCTTGGCCAACACTGATGCCTTTAGCTAAGGACAGTACACTGCAAACATATACAGTATAGGAAACACATACATGACAGGTTGAGTCACCGCCCGTGCTTCATTAAAATGAAGAATTTTAATGAGAACAAATACAAGAATCAGAATTACAATTGTTTGTGTGAGATTGCTAGTGGTGATCTTAACAAAAGGAACGTACAACAGGTTTCTCTGCCTCACACTACTCTCTGTGAAAAACCTACCGAGAGAAAAATCCGGCTCACTCATTGCTAGTTATCAATCAGCTCTGCACAGATGCTGACATGAACCCCCACTTAACCCCACATGTTCCTGAAAACAACCGGCAAACATATTTGACCTATGTGAGACACGTAAAAGGGATAATAGCAGAGGGGAACCTGGGGTCAGCATGATGAAGGATACCAGAGCAAACAAACGCAAGATGGATGGAAATATGCCCAGATGAACAGAGAGTAGGATTGATTGGGTTTTTGTGAGCGTGAGGAATGAGCCACAACCGAGGCTCTAGCTGAACCACAGAAAGAGACACCCCCACTCTCATTTTACTCCTCTTTTTCACAGGCCACCCCAGAACAAATAACAAACAATTAAAAAAAGGATAGATAGAAGATGAAGCAATGAAAAAGACTGAATATGAATCCTTTCTGTTATTCTGGTCTTAGAAGAGAGTGATGAAGAAAAGGTTGCCATCTTTTTGTAAATATGCAGTCATTGTTTTACACAGATTTAATAAGTTTACCTTCTTTTAACTTACCTGCTATCATAGGTTTAATTCTGCATAACATTTTACTAAGTGCTCAGGGTTTTTTTTGTTTTTGTTGTTTCTTTCAGAGTCAATCAGTAAATGTTTTTTGTCTTCAACACAAGCAGTTGATTTATTCAGTTTTTTTCCCCTCTTAAATCTTTGAAGTTGCAGAAGGACATATTGCAGTCTCCTCACGTACCCTCAAAAATTGTCAGTGTAAGAGTAAGGAGTGTCCGAGATGAGTGGGGCACTAATACATTCTAATACAATTCATTATATTGACAACCTCGATCAAGAGTAGGAGAGGTTTGCACAGGAAGCTGAAATGACTGATTGCCTCTAATGTCAATTATCATGTCAAAGTCACAAATCTAATCAGCCCTTTGGATTTGATCCTTCTCCCATTTTAAATCTATAGCTTTAGCTCCTCATTTTTTAACTTATTTTTTCTCTCCTTCAAAAGAAAAAGTAAGGCTTGGTGTGTAGTGTACAGCCTTGTTAATTCCCCATTTCTCATTTAGATATGGGGAATTTGAGTAATCAGACAGACGTGTGACTTGTGCATGACCACGGCCATTTTTCCTAATTGTTGTTAAAGTATTGTAGCACATCATAAATTCACAAACACATCTTTAAATTGCCCAAAGCCAAAGCTTGAGTGCACTCTTTTAGCACTCCACTACTAAGAACAGCAGGGGTCTTCTGTCAACTAAAAATGAGTGAAGACGCGGTGAAATTGCTGAAGAAGAGAGTGACAATTTTCATGGGATCATTATTTTTCAGGTGGATGGTGACACAGCACCCTTACAGCTGGGTCTTTGCCTGCAGCATGGAGGAGCTCTGTGTGACAGAGAATCATAGCACTGCACTATTTTGTGTCTATGTCTAACATTCATCCATCTGAGCTGACCTCAACTGTACATTTACACATTTACACTTGAGAGAAGGATTGAGAAATGAAAATGTCCTGACCTGGCATTTTGTTTGTGCATTTGTTTTTTCTTTATTTTCTTTGATGCATACAATGCTTTCCAGTGCTCATTTAGCATGTTGTCTGGGATTCATTTACACCTATATCCTGAAACACATTAACACACTGCACAGTGTGTAGTCTGATTACCTGGCTACAAGTTTTTTGCTTTGCACTAAGCACACACTATTATACGTACGTACATCATTGTTGGCAATATCTTCCCTTTGTCAATGTGGAATTACTTGTTTCCCCACAGATCACCCCCCTGCGGGGCCCTAGGGAGGGTGGCACTCTGGTGACTATCCGTGGTGAGAACCTAGGATTGGATTTCAAGGAGATTCAGGGTAATGTGAAGGTGGCTGAGGTGGAATGCACCCCGATACGCGAAGGCTACATCCCTGCTGAACAGTGAGTTTTCAATGTATTCACTCATAGGTATTTGTAATGCTGTATGTTTTGATAGTTTGATCATTTCAACCAAAAATGCCTTTCTAAGCAAATGCTTACCCAACAGAAAAACTGGATTTGAAGTCATATGTAAATTGATAGAGCATTTTTCCACAAGTTAGCAGTGTGCAGGTGGTGAAGAGACAGCTCAGTAATGCATCGCTTATTTGGTTTATTCAGCTTTTAAACTTGGTTTAGCTTCAATTATGTAAATGCAGCAAGTTATGTTGTAATGTTGTGATGATATTTGTTTGACACTGTTGTTTGGTGTTTTCTTACAGAATTGTGTGTGAGATGGGTAAAGCAGAGACAAGCCAGTACACTGGGAATGTCCAGGTCTGTGTGGGGGTTGGAGAGTGCAGACCAGAATTTATGGCAAAGTCCTCCAAGTATTACTACTTTGTGGTGAGTGTCTTTCTTTGCACAAGACAGTCCAGTCATTGATAATGAAATGTGTTGGCAGCTTGCTTGCTGTTGGTCTATGTTCTTATGTGCTTTTCTGTGTAAATCTGGCTGTGATCCAACAGAATGTGGTTTTTACTAAGAGGATCCTTCTCACAGTTCACATACAGCATTAGTAATGTGTCTGTCAATGTATGGCACAAGGACACTGGGTCTCTGGCAACATCTCACTTGATACTCAAATTGGTCCATTATGTCTTTATAATGTTATGCTTCATTAACATTTTTACTGCAGTAAATAAATTAGCCATGGCAGAAATTGATTTTATGTTGTTGGACATCATTATATGAGATAGTAATTAAGATAATAAAATGAAGACTTTTTATTTGCTATTTGTACATTTATTTTTAACCTCAGATACCAAAAATTAACAATATTAAGCCAAGTCGAGGGCCAGTCTCTGGAGGGACCATTGTTAACATCTCTGGAAGCCACCTTGATGCTGGAAGCAATGTGTCAATCATGTTTAAGGATCAGCCATGCACTTATCTGAGGTAAGTGGGGAATGAGCCAAAGCTAAACCTGCCAGTCACATTTGAACAGTCAATTAAAAGCTCTGTCAAAGCCAATGTGACTCTTTCAGCAGGAAGTAAACCTCTTTAAATGGTTTGACCTTGGCTCAACCATACCAGCATTAATTACCAGAATATATATATTTTTTAATAAATCTATTGAATTTATATTTTGGATTTTCCTAATCCATGCAATAATAAAAGGATATTGCCAAGAGAACATTAACCATATTGCTTGTTCCTTTTTAATTTTTTTAGGAAATATGAATGTCACATCTCAATACTAATGTCATCCTATCTTCTCTGTAGGAGGGGAGGCTTATGGCTCACTTGTCGAACTCATGCCTCCCTGCATGGCTATGGGAATGTTTCTGTGTCTGTAAGCATAGACAGAGCCCACCTCCAGAGGGACTTGCGGTTTGAGTATGTAGAGGATCCCACCATTACCAAGATTGAGCCTGAGTGGAGCATCTATAGGTATGGTAGACGAGCATGCAATTTGGCAGAGATGTAGTGATTGAATACAGTTAAACTATTCTCACTTTTTTTTTTTTTTCTCCACAGTGGCCATACATCAGTTACAGTGACTGGAACAAATCTGGACATAATTCAGACACCACTGATTAGAGCCAAATACAATGACCATGAGACACTTAATGTAAGTCAATGCAAACTCAGTCAACAGTGTGAGTCTTTAATGTAGTACTTCATCTTTGTGATATTGTAATGTGAAAAACAAATTAAACTTAATGATTTGTTTGAGACAATTGAAAAATACATTTGTTTCTTTCATTGTCAGTCACTTCCCTTAGCTGATAAATATGGTAAAGGAAGTCAATGGGATATTTATAGGGGTTGACTTCAGGGCTATGTCAAGGTAAATGGATCAAAAACAAGACACTAGTAAAAGCGGGAAGAGTTAAGAGTTGACGGGAAGCATTTGCATAAAAAGGATGCGATGCCCTTTTCTACACTTATGTAACAAGAGTTTGACAGTTTTGACACTGAACTCAAAACCGCAGAGACTGACCCTTATCGAATTGTTCTAGTGTCTATTCAGTCGGTTTACCCAGGGGAGGGTAGAGAACGACACAGAAGGGTGCCTGTCATCTGACTGAAAGAACAGAGAGTAACAAAGGTGGTAACGCTACCTTCATGGTCCATTTGAGCGAGGGCATGCACCACATTAAACATCTGTGCTTCTGTGTGATTAGACTCTGAGTTGTTGTGTCTAAAGCTACCTATACACTGTATTTTTAACCATTATAACTGAAATCCATGGCATATACTGTAGATATATATAGATATGCCACAACTAGGGATGATGTGTACACGGGTACAGGTTCATGCGGTTACCTCCTGCGGCAATGTAGGATTTATGTTAGGAGTGTCCTAAATCCTGAACTGTCAGATATGATGTTCAAGAGGCCAATTAAAGTGACAGCCTCTGGTGTTAGCAGCAAGAGTTACTGTGAATAAAAGGGTAATGTCTGTACATGAGTTCTGCACTTAAAACTGACTTGACTTCAATTGGACAGAGAGAAAAAGTAATATCGGAAAGACGTGTGGTGACAATGACAGATCCGTTCTTCCTCGCTAATCTGCCTAGTGATCTGACTTTAGATAATGGTTCAAAAGAAAAGGAGTTCAAATCAATTACACATACAGCGCAGACCAAAGACAATAGACATCAAAATAGGTTTCAATAAGACATTTAAAGAGATGGAGCACTTTAAGATGCTGCGCAATTCACCGGTGAAGAGGTACAGAGAAAAGATGACAGAGAACAAGTGTCAAAGAGAGAAGAAAAGATCACACAGAGAAGAGTAACAGGACATGAGATAGAAAAGTGATAAGAGGGTGGGGGTGTCTTTCAGGAGAGAAATGAAATAAAAGGAAAGTCTAGGTATCACTCGTGCATTTTACACATGAAAGCTTGGTTGTGGTGAGGCAGCTTACTGCAACTCATTTGGTGGTTTTCTTTGAGAAAATACCAGTCATGTTCTATGTACTTAAATTTGACAAGATTCAGTGGGCTTACTTAAATGTATGAATCAAAATGTTCACTTTTGATATAGTTCTTATATTATTTCTTTGTCTTACTATGTTTTGGAAGTGAACTGTTATGTGTATTCAGAAATGTTATTTGTTTCTTATCTGTACTGTATGTATTGTTATAGTTGTGCCAAGTGTTGAGCTCCACAACCATGCTGTGCCAGGCCCCAGAGCTGGCTATTAGCCTGGCCCGGATACAAGAGGTGCCTGAAAGGCCTGATGAGTTTGGCTTTAAACTTGATGACGTACAGGCTCTAATGGCTCTCAACAACACCAGCTTTATTTACTACCCCAACCCTGAGTTTGAACCCCTCAGTGTGACTGGGGTGTTGGAGCTTAAACCTGGATCACCCATTATACTAAAGGTAAAAGAATCAGCTTTATTCACTGCTTCCTCAAAGGCAAATACTGTATAACTGTCATTAAATTTCAATTACTGTATGTACTCTTTATTCAGGGCCGTAACTTTCTCCCACCAACCAATAGCGGAAATGGAAAGCTAAACTACACTGTTCTGATTGGGGAGAAGCCCTGCATGTTAACAGTGTCAGAGACCCAGCTCCTCTGTGAGTCACCCAACCTGACAGGACGTCATAAGGTCCTGGTAAGTGACCCGGCACATGTGTGCTAACATAACAGAAAGGCAGGCTTTGGTAAAGGAGGCAGAGAGACAAAAAAGCGATTGATAGTTCGACAAACAGATGGACATTCTTAGTGTTGCTTTCTATCCATCTCTTGTCCACTTCCAGACAGATAGCTCTAATCCGATCAGCAGATTGGTTCCTGTTATTGGCCACAAACAGACAACAGACAAACAAATGAGCCTTCAATAAAGAGAAATAGGGCTCTGCAAACTCAATAAAGATTCCATTTGTGGCTTATGTAGGGGCTACTTTGAACAAAGCACTTTCTGATTTCTATTTGAACCATGGTCAAGGTGGTGAAAGTCAGCCCATAGAAAGAAACACATTACCGTAAACAATTAGTATTCTGTCTACCAGTCCAAAGACTAAAAACACTCTTGGTTTGGATTTTAATTGTATTCCTTGTAGTTTTCAAGTCAAAGTGGTCTGTAAGATCTTTTCATATTGATTTTGCTAAAGTAATGGTAAACACTTCACCTAGCTTTGCAACCTTTGTTTAGCCTTGGAAAAATAAAATGTTTATGAAATAATCGGCTTTCTTTTTCCTTTAAAAGGCTCGTGTGGGTGGCATTGAGTTTTCTCCAGGTGTGGTCCACATTACATCTGACAGTCCACTTAGCAGTACAGCAATCATTGGTATTGCTGCAGCTGGCGCAATGCTCATTCTGGCTATAGTGATGGTGCTCATCGCCTACAAGCGCAAGTCTCGTGAGAGTGACCTGACCTTGAAGCGTTTGCAGATGCAGATGGACAACCTCGAGTCACGTGTTGCACTGGAGTGCAAAGAGGGTAAGAGGGAATAGTTGAAGGTCTATGGATTTATGCAGTTACTGTGGCGTTTTGTTTTATCTTTGTCTGTTAGAAACCACAATTAGAGCTAAATGTTTGCTTATATTTATTATTTAGCTTTTGCTGAGCTGCAGACAGACATCCATGAACTAACAAGTGATCTAGATGGAGCAGGAATCCCCTTCCTGGATTACAGGACCTACACCATGAGAGTCCTCTTTCCTGGCATCGAGGAGCATCCTGTTCTGAAAGATTTAGAGGTACAGCTGACCCCATAGCTATCAAAAACACAGCTTTGCTTCATATAAATTCAAAGAACTAAATATATCAGAGATTAATGTATCCTTCTACATTTAGTATTTTTTTAAATAATTAATGCAGAAGTGTGTACCCCATTCTTCAGTCTCCATCAAATGGTAATGCAATTAGCCTCATTTGAAAAGACAGCACAATAAGCAAGCAAATTAACAATGTGGTGGGTCACAGTAGGTGAAATTGATGCTGAAGTTGTTTGTGCTGCTGTCTAATAAACAAAAGCCTTTTGACAGCTGACAACAACACTCTTTCAAAAGCAAACATGGCAACCCCAAAATTGAGAGCATACTCTCATTAATATATTCAGATGTGATAGACATACTGCTGTTTTTGTCTACCTCAAAAACAAACTAGAAGTCAACCATAATGAAAAAGCATTAGAAAAAATCAAGTCATGTATATCCACTGGTAACATTGATAGACAGCCATAATTGAGCAGGTCTTCTTGTCCCATTAAGAGAATGATGAACTCCCTATTTTCTGCCCTTGGGGTTGGTCACTCTGTCCCTGATGAGAAATTCCAAGTAATAAGCAATATTAATTATGTTTTAATTGGTATAAATGCTGAACTGTATGAGGAGTATAATGTGTGAGAGGAGCCTAATGAAATAGCAGCAAGCTTGATGGCTGCTTAATTGTTATTGATGTGTCAAAGAATCTAAAACAGGGATTTGACACTATGCTATAGACAGCTTGAGACAAAACAGATGATAGTGCTGTACAAAGAAACATCAAATTATAAAAGTAGAAAAACATCATTGACATTGAGCTGAGTTAAAATGACATAAAAGATCAAATGTAATTGTTTTATTGTTTTTTTATCTGTTGGCATTTTTGTGATTTGTCAGTTTCAATAATAACATTGTTATATGTTATGTTGTGATATTTACAACTAATTGTCAAGTAATTATTTGCATAAAGATTTATTTTATTTTCTCTGTACCAACATACCTCATACTTTTCAAATATGAATCATTCAAGGATGTGGCATATCTGCTTATTTTATATGCACATTTTTTGGCTAATCATCTGAGTTTGTTAAGACCATTATGCATTATGATGTCTTTGCTTTGTCAGCAGGTTTCCAATTATCCCTGCACCTATACTGTAGATGTACACAGAGGCAGATACTTACAATGCAGATGTGTAGTTTAACAAAAGCTCCTGTCAGATTACAAGGCACTCTTCCAGAAAGGTACAAAGAGAACAGATGCTGGGTGACAGCTGCATTTGGTCCAAAGAGATGCTGTTTTACCAAGTGTTCTTGACAGATAGAAAATGCATAATCTCTATAGGTAGATTGTATTCAAAAATGAAAAGCAAAAGGATGTGTAGCATGTGACTTACTAAAAATAGTACAGGGACAGTCTGGTCTCAGATGAGAAGAATTCACATCACTGCACTGTCTTTCAACTCACATTATTGTGAAACACAGCACCATCAAAGTAATAAACATTCCCCTAGGAGGCTTTGTGTTTTCTATCTTTTTGCTTAACCTTAGACTAAACAACAAACTGTGAAAGATGTTAAACCATTAATCTCTTTAGATAATACCTCTTTTCTTTTAAAACTCCTTTGTATGTGCATGAGAATGTGTTACAGGCTACAGTGCAAATTGGATTTTGTTACTGCCCGTGCTATACTGTTATCAGAACTGTTTTGGTCTTGCAATTTTTTACTGTTTCACTCAAATTAATTCATCTTTTGTCTCTTCACAGGTGCCAGGCTACCGCCAAGAGCAGGTTGAAAAGGGACTTAAGCTCTTTGGCCA
The DNA here is from genome assembly GCA_024416835.2 of Perccottus glenii. Taxonomy (NCBI): domain Eukaryota; kingdom Metazoa; phylum Chordata; class Actinopteri; order Gobiiformes; family Odontobutidae; genus Perccottus; species Perccottus glenii. The sequence goes on along the minus strand of CM044547.2, from coordinate 22,316,963 downwards.
GCTCATTAACAACAAGGTCTTCCTGCTGTGTTTTATTCGCACTCTGGAAGCCCAGCGTGGATTCTCCATGAGGGACCGTGGCAATGTGGCCTCACTTATTATGACAGTACTTCAGAGCAAGTTGGAGTATGCCACTGATGTCCTAAAGCACCTTCTTTCGGACCTCATAGACCGTAATCTTGAGAGCAAGAACCACCCCAAGCTGCTGCTCCGCAGGTAAGCGCCATCCACAAAAAAATCTTTTTAAATCATAATGACAACAGAAACTACCCGAATGACCCTGATCAAAAGTTTACATACTCCAGTTCTTAATACAGTGTATTGCCACCTTTAACATCAATGACAGCTTGACGTCTTTTGTGGTAGTTGTGGATGAGGCTCTTTATTTTCTCAGATGGTAAAGTTGCCCATTCTTCTTGGCAAATTGCCTCCAGTTTCTGTAAATTCTTGTGCTGTCTTACATGAACTGCACATTTGAGATCTTCCCAGAGTGGCTCAATGATATTGAGGTCAGGAGACTGAGATGGCCAGTCCAGAACCTTCACTTTATGCTGCTGTTGACCTTGTGCTTTAGATTGTTGTCATGTTGATGAGTGCAAATTTTCCTCCAGTATTTTCTGTTAACATGTTGCAGTCATCTTTTCCTGGGCCTTTGTAGCTCACACATCCCCAAAACATCAACAATCCACCTCCATGTTTCACATTAGGAATGGTGTACCTTTAATCATAGGCCTTGTTATCTCCTCTTCAAATGTAATGTTTATGGTTGTGGTTAATACCATGACTCCAAATGACTGTTCCAGAAGTTTTGAGACTTGTCTCTGTGCTGTTTATAGTAAGCAGGATGCTTTGTGGCATTTTTGTAGTAATGGCTTTCCTCTGGCGACTCGATCATGCAGCCCATTTTTCTTCAAGGGCCTCCTTATTGTGCATTTTGAAACAACCACACCACTTTTTTTCAGAGAGTCCTGTATTTCAGCTGAAGTTATTTGTGGGTTTTTATTTGCAATACAAACAATTGTTCTTTTTTGTAGTCTACCTGACTTTCCTTAATTAGAGTTTGAACCTAATACAGACAATTGTTCCCACTTCAGAATACAGAAATATCAGTGCAGCACTATGAGGGTCTGTCAGGAGCCCAGAAACACACTGACCTTTTATACACACTGATCACAAACAAATAGATTACAGGTGAGGAGGGTTTCCTTTAGTAGCCAACCACTAACTAAAATTTTGTGTTATCTTTCATATTCTCTGAAAAATGGCTAAAAATCACAAATGTAAACTTATGAGCACAACTGTAATAAAACAGCTGCTACATATTAATATCCTTCCTTTGAAAACTCCTTTATATTAATGTAAACTTCTATTTGTCAAAGATGCATACACCACTTTCTTAGCTTTGCAAGATTGATAAAGAGCTAATATGGTATACACTATTTTTCACCAGCAACACATTTGGATTTGGATAAACATTGCCATTCCTATTATTAGAAAAATAATTATGATTAATTACCATTACATCATTTGAAATAGCTTAGGAGAAAAGGTGGGGAAGAGAATAGATTAATCCGTCTTTTATCTTAGATCTTCTTGGCATTTTTGTTACTAGTGTAGTGACTTCACCACAGCTGCTTTGTCTGCTTGACTATAAATTAATGTACATTGTATTTATGTTGCTTGAGGGTTGTTAGTCAAATCATTCACAAATGATCTGAAAGGCATTTCACAGATTCATGTTTGTGTCTCATTTCAATTAAAATCTTTAATCTCCCTTTGGCGAAAGCAAATCTGAGTCAGTAAAGAAGCAAACAGAGCACATTAGTAGCATGGATTTCAAATAAAGAGCAGTAAAAGACAGTAACAGTTTTCACAGAGTAAAAGCCTGTTGAAACTCTACTTGGTGATTCAGGGAAAGATTAATGCTGTCTGAGCAGGAACCATGATTAATTGCAGCCAGAGCTTACCAAGCTGTGGCACAGGCAATAAACAATGGAATAACCACTGATGCTGGCAGCAGATACAACATAAGAGATGGTTTGTGCAGCCGAGACAAGGAGAGGCTCTCAAGGACAAAGGAAACACTTAACACTGTGTCACCAAGAGATGATCTTGACTGCTGGGGTATGCAGACAGGTACTGAGAGATCTGCTCTTTGATCACTTGTCACAAGAACATACAAGAGCTATACATTGACATTTTTTATTTATGTATGATATCTCAAGTCATTGCGTGGCAGTAATAGAAAAAGGCTGCAAAGACAAGAGTAGTGCTTAAATTCAGTACAGCCTTTATGATCACTCATCTACTTCTTCCCTTGTTATAAAGAAGGAGGGGGAAGGAAACCAAATGTCAACAAGAACTGGTGGGTGAGCACATGTTTACGACAAATGCACGGCTGGTTTGATTGCCAATTTGTCATACACATCACTGTGATGGGCAGTGATCAGATTGTCTTCATCTCTCATCCTCCTCGGATGCGCTTATTAGTCCTTCAACACCACAGCATGCATTTCAGATGTGATGAGTCTGTGTGAGGAAGCTCTGCCACCCTGTAGCGTGGGCTGACTGGCATGTCTTTGCTGAAAATAGCCCAGACATAGGCAGATGACTGTGAAGATGTAGCTAAAATCTGGTCCTGGGAAGATGGCACTCCAACCAGTCTTTGTATTTTGTATCTCATATTTTAGGTCATTATTTTTGTATGCATTGCTTTAACTCTGTTTGCTCCTTTTATTCTCTCTCACCAAATGCCACTCTGTGTTCACTCTGTCTTGTATTTATCTTCAGTTGATGCTTGTGCTGCTTTTGTGGCACCAGAACTATGTTTATCTTTCTTCCTTTCCAATACTCGTACTCTCAATCTATAGTCCCATCTTTCTCCCCACCACTTCCCCCTTCCCCTGTTTTCTTGATTGCTAAATCAATGCTTAAAGTGCGTGAGCAGGGTGTCTCTGGCACAGCTTCTGAGCACGGCTACCCACTGCCTCCTCATCCAAGAAAAGAGTGTGTGTATGTTCTGTCCACACACAAACAGCCATCCTTCCATCTGTCCCATCTCAACCTGTGCTGAAGCACAACCACCAAGCAAACTAACGAGAGCCTTCCACAACCATCTGTCGCACTCCTTGCTGCATTTTCCTCCTGTAACTCTCTCTTTTCTCCATTACTTCAAATCGTCCCTACTTTCCGTCTCCACCATCACTCATTCCTCTGTGATAAGTCAGATAGTTTCTATTGCCTTAAATTGTCTACTGTGGATTTGTAAATGCAGACGTTTTTAACCTTTTGGTACAAATGATCACACACGTTGTTAAAGACTACAGTATTTACCTGTAAATATAATGTTTTAGCAGTTTATTGTTTGTCTGAAAGCATTGCCAAAACATCAGTGGCACTTATGAAACCAAATCCTCATGTACAAACATGTTTTTTTTGCTTATGGAAGATAACTAGCTTTGTTAAACCTGACATATTTTCATTCCTATAAATTTCTTATTTCTAGGTTTTTGGAATCTGTTGCCTACTAAAGGGTGACAAAGTGCATCCATTGTATTGTTGTTATCAAAGGAAATGAACACTGCCGGGTGCCCTCTGTTCTAGATCATTAGCAATACCCAGTGCACCTTCTCACATGCTGCCAAATTTTCACTTCTGGCCATGCCAACATGCTACGGTGCATTTTGGTGCATTACCCCGACATAGACTGTTCTGTGTTTTGTGTTAGCCCTGAAAAGATGTTTGCTGGGATTGTGTGTAAGTTGTTGCACCAAATGTTGATTTTTTATCTTGAAGCAATTCCATCAGAGCACCATTTTTAGAGCACCATTTTTAACTTTGTTCCCAGTGGACTGTACTGTGATGGAGAATGAGCGTAAGCAGAGTGATGGGGCTATGCCAAGACTCCTATTACTGCAGGACTGGCACCCACTGCCAGAAGCATGCAGACATACAGCCACAATAGTTAACATGCATGGTAATTTCTGAATACATACAAAGTGGGAGTAATTTGTCCTTTGTGCACAATGACCTTAAAACAGCCTCTCACTTGTCTCCTTACACAGTAAGCACCAAAATCTATTGGAAGTGTTTAAAGGAAAAAAAGTTGAAAAAGAAGAAAAGTAAAGGCCAGATTATTCCAAACCATTTCTTTTCATTCTTTACCTCATTTTCCTTTTTATGACCATTCTTTCATTGCCCTTCCTTCCTTCCTTCCTTCCTTCCTTCCTTCCTGTCTTTCTTTGCCTGGGCTTCTTTCATCCTTGATAGATGGGCTACATTTGTGGAACTCAAGAGGAGTTGGAAGTGCATATCATTACAGGATTCAAAATTGGGCAGGGAGCAGATGAAAAGTGGCCTAGTGACCCTTTGGTCTGTGGACAGAGAAAAGGCAGAGAGGGAGGGGGGGTATAATGAAAGTGTGGGCACAGTGACAGGCAGGAAGTTAATCCCCCCAGGCCAGGTGTTGTGCCAATGTTGGTGGGGGGCATCTTTCTCTCCCACTGGCACACTGGACACTGTGGCCCCTCCCTTTGGCTGTGAGTGGAGCCCCTTAAAGAGGCCACTTGAATGGTGGAGGCTGCAGGTGGCAGCCGAAAGGCTTGGACAAAACCTACACACCGACACAATGGGCACTAATCCTGAAATATTGATGCCTGTGCTAGATGCTCAGTAAAGGCAGAGGGAGGGGTGTACATGTGTTTTTGAGGTGTCCCTGACAGATTACCCACACAGCCCTGCTGCTCCCCAGGAAGGTTACAGTCAAAGGATATCCGATCCTCGCCTCTCCTCTTTCTCTCTTCGCCACTGCTGCTGTTGTTATTATGTATGCATATTAGTCATTCACACGGGATCACTCGCACTGTTGGCCCAGGTCACCGCACACACCATTTTGCTTCAGCAGTGGAGCATTGATGCCAGGCGGAGAAAGAAAGGGAGATGTATTCATTCACTTTCTATTGTGCACGGATCGAGTGTTAGTCCAGTGAATAGATGAGGGAGTGCTTGATAATGAGGCCAGTGTTATTACAGAGCTACTCCAGCCCCTAACGACATCAATCCACTGGGATCAAATAAAGACTTTTAATTGCTTTGCTTCATATTAAAATCTTCACCGATGAACACAAGCTGCCCTCGGCATGCCTGAGCATAAAAGGCGGAAAAAGATTGTTTAAAAAGGCCATCATATAGCATCTGTAAAAGCTCTTTCATTTAAGTCTTAGTAATTATGTTTATGTAACGAACACTTTTTTACCAGAATATTTCATTATGATATTTAATATTTATGATAATACTAGAGTGGTGGATTATATGTTAATTAATTGTCTTTTTTTTCTGTTTGCAGGACTGAGTCTGTGGCAGAGAAAATGCTGACCAATTGGTTTACATTTCTTCTTTACAAGTTTCTAAAGGTAACTTGAAACACATTATATGTAGTAACAGTAATAAATATTTGTTGTTTGTTGTCCAAAAATAATAATTTATCCATTCTTAAGTACACACTGTTAACAAATAACTTTTTTTTAACGAAGTATGCCTACTAATAAACTAAAGGAAACAAAAAGACTCTTTTACTTCTTAAAAAATACCTTACCAATTTAGAAGAGGTGATGTGATTTTGTGTTTGTGTGACGAGATGAGTATTCTCATGAGCTGTTAGCCTAACACACCACACTCAAATAGTAAAGTATCTCTCAAACCATATGCACTTTGTCTTCAAAAGGGTTATTTATATTTTACATTTACATTTAGTAAGCTTTTATCCAAAGCGACTTACAAGTGAGGAAAACAATGGAAGCAATTTTAACAACACAAGGTAACAAAAACATAGGTGCACCAAAAACTAGTCAGTTAAAAACCAAGGACAGTATAAAGAGCTAAGGATAGTTAGATTTTGAAGTTATTAGTTTTTATTAGTTTTTTTGAAGAAATGGAAGAGATAGAAAGTAAGTAGAATTTAGTTTTTGTCAGTTAGGTGTTGACAAAAGAGATGTGTTTTAGACATTTTTTAAAGATGGCTAAAAAATCTGCTGATCTTGTAGCTGCAGGTAGATTATTCCACCTGTCTCCCTGTTTCCTGTCAAGAAACCATCAAAATAAATTTGAAGGTTTTATTTTAAAGGGGTTAATGACTTTCTTGCTTCCATGTTTTCCAAGTAACATTTTATAGTGGGACTCAATTTTAAAATAACTAACAACATTTTAGTTTTTATATATATATATACTTTGAGGTGTATTTATTGAATCAAATGATATAGGAAAACAAATGACTCTTTTTATATGACTTTTTTTCTATTTTCTCCTATTTTCTCCCACTTTTCTGTGCAGGAGTGTGCAGGTGAGCCTCTCTTTTCCCTCTTCTGCGCCATCAAGCAGCAGATGGAAAAAGGCCCCATTGACTCCATCACAGGAGAGGCCCGATACTCCCTCAGTGAGGACAAGCTCATCAGACAACAGATTGACTATAAGACGCTGGTAAGGGGTTTACCTGCCCAGGGCTCAATGGGCCAAAAGTGGATACTTAAAATACAAGACAAGAAAGGGTGGTTATGGGTTGCCAGTCAGAGAAGAACTACAGCAAATAAAGTTGTCATTGCCATGCGTGACATGTGAGGGGACACCAGAGTGGCAATCTCTGTGCCTTTTGAGACTGGAGCTGTCAAAAGAGAGTCCGTTTGAGCCTGAGGAGTAACAAAACCAATCATGCATGTGTTTTTGTGCATATATCTCTTTATGATGTAAAATAATAGTACCATCTTTAAAATGATAATAATCTTAATATTAAACGGAAACTATTTTATTATATTTGGAAATAATAAGGAGATAAGTAAATTGTCTCTCACACTGGCAGTGTTGTGTGTATTTGTGTCACAGGTGGTGAACTGCATCCATCCGGAGAATGAAAAGAGTCCAGAGATCCAGGTAAAGGTGTTGAACTGTGATACCATCAGCCAAGTAAAGGAGAAGATCTTGGACGCCATCTACAAGAATGTCCCATACTCCCATCGTCTAAAGGCCTCAGACATGGACCTCGGTATGAATCGGTTTTATATACCTTTGTATCTTATCTTTATGTTGTGTGTTAATTGTTTGAAACTCCTTAAATTTAGAAATATTGCCAATAACAATACAAGTACTTTAAATTTGTGCAATTATAATATCTAAATAATAATCATTTCTATAAATAACAAAAACTGACACACATAAATGAATCTATTAGGAAGATATTTGGTGAGTTTTGTTCTGCAGTAGTTGATGCTGTGTATCAAAGACTTTTCCCTGTACTCTGTCTGTTTCATGTCCCTTTAGTGAAGCTTGCTGAGCTTAAAACACCTAATGATTTTTAAAAAGCCTTCCTTTCTCTGGACCTCTTCAAATCACAAGTCTTTTTAAATTTAAAGAAGTGACTTTCCCTTAGCCCCAAGAGACTGGACTTCCTGGATATGTTGACTCAGATGCGTGAAAGTGGTTTCTCAGCACCCCAAACTTCACATTGATTGACTCTCTTGTCAACCTCAGTCTAAGTCAGATGATTGATCTGCTAATCAATTGAGGTGCTTTGTTGCTTAATCCTTTGCAGTGTTTTCTTTTTCTCCCATGGCCCATGTATCCTCCTTGTTAAATTGTCTTATTATTTATTTGTTCCAAAATAATGTCTATTAATACAGCTGCCTTTAGTCTTTTAACCCTTTATATATCTACACTAGATAGATAAACCACTGTGTAGTTGTCATAGCATCTTTATAACTAACTGAGAGCTGTGATAGGACCAAAGCATACTGCGGGGATTCTTTGTTGTGTTATTAATTGGTTTGTGTGTGTACCCTCTTTTGGGTGGAACGTTGTTTTTTAGTAATCTATCACACAGATTGTAAGAAAGGGAAAGAGAATGACTAAATGGCAGCTCACATGTGCAAATAAATATCCTCACGCACACAGAGACACTCATAAACAGAAAGGGATTGTAATGCCTGATAAGGTTAATGGGATTGCCGCCAACCTGTCCCAGGACAGATTGTACAGAAGTGTTGTTATCCCAGGTATTGTTTTTAATTCCCCTTGGCTGCAGGCCAGGCCTCTACAGGGGTTTGGACAAGATATAGTATATGAACAAAGACGCTAGCACTTGTGTGTGCTGTATTGTGTGCATGCTGCAAGTAGTGGTGTGTCATGCATCTCTGAGGAATACAAGAGTCACCTTCAGCCTTTCTCTTCACGATGGGCTTTCACAAACTCCCAAAGCCCTTATCTCTTTGGAAATGTGCAAGTTTATACATTCACACATCAGCATACATATACAAACACTGCTGTATAGCCTTCTAGCAACTCAGCAGTCACCACTGGATTTGACACTCAAACTATTCTCAGTTCCCTTGGTTTTTCAGTTTATTATAAAATCCTGCCTTTGTATTATTAATTTTTTTATTCTTTCTTCATTTCATCCATTGTTTCCAAGCCTCAGCTGAAGACAGAACCTCATTTGCATCTTTATAGGAAGATGTACTGTATAGAGAAAAACAACAGGGGAACCTTCATATCCTGTAGATTATTTCAGACGCTAACACATTTCTGGTCAATCCTCTAAAGATGGGCCTCATCACGCACTGCTGTGATTGCCGCTTTGTTTTGCTGTTTGTGATCAGAATCAAAGATGACGGTGGCCAATGCAAGTGGGAGGCACAGCGAGGAGCAGCACACAATAACAGATTCCTAAAGCCCATGATGTTTGCAAGAAAATAGAGGAATCGTCTGCATGTTTGTTTTTGAGACAGCTTTCTTTTTTCACTGATGATAATCCTGCTTGGGTACTGTAAGAGGTTTCTGTCTAAGCTTTTGTTTTGTGTTGAGGTAAAAGCAGTGTTGGAAGCTATTGGTTCATGCAAAGATGTGACTTATTCTTTTTGTTTTTCTTCTTAGTCTGATCACCTAGTTCTAATTCTTTTTAACAGAATTTCTGTAAAGACAATAGACTGGTTTGGGGAAGTTAATGAGGGCTCATAGCTTAGATCCTACCTGTTGATCTATTAAAAAAGAACCAGCCATTTCTTAAGTGGTTAATGACTCAGTAGTAATCTCACTATCTTATCTGTCATACCTTAAACTGCAATCATAAATGTCTATTCATTCATAATACAATTAAAATGGTTCTGTTTTTTTGTTACAGAATGGCGCCAAGGCAGAGGACAGCGTATGATCCTGCAAGATGAGGACATCACCACTAAAATTGAAGGAGATTGGAAGAGGCTGAACATGCTTTTTCATTATCAGGTGCATCATTTGGTTGGGTTGTATATTGCCTTCACATTTAATAGGGCCTCTTCTTCTTCAAAAACATGAAAGTGTGCTCTTTTAAAATGAATTTAGAGAAGGGCAGATATACTGTCATTAAGAATGCATAGGTTCAAATTCAACTCATTAAACCAATTATGTTAGCATATCATAGCTGTTGTGACCCATTAATATTTTTTTTGCACCAACCTAAAATGTTTCTATGCCATCATATTAATAATTCAGGTTCCTAAGCATATAAGCATCCTCTTTGTGTTCCATGTGCAATTTGCCTAGTGCTTAAATTAAATGTCATGAGCATCCAGTGTCAACAGGCTATAGATAATGAAGAGAGAGCCGAGGATAGTGAACTCTCAAATGAAAATATCGCTCAAATTCTCAAACAGATTTGAATGAGGTTATGCTGCAAAGCTTTTCATATTTTACCAATAATAACTCCAGTTATTTTGCTTCTCGTCCTACGGATATTTTACAGTAAATGTGCTGTTTGTTGCACCAAAAGACAATATAACCAGCAGATACTCAGATTACATCTTTTCTGTTATTTAACTAATCTGTTTTGACAGCAACCAGCCACAACTCTCACTCCAGACTGCTACTACAATGTGACTTTATGCGTCACAAACTGAATAAAAAGTTTTAGTTCAGAAAATTCTAGCTACAAGCAATAAAATTGGCCTTTACCGTATCAGATCCCTGTCCTATAATGAGAGACATTTCTCTCTTTGTGCTTCTGTTCCTCGGGACAGCTTTTTGCCTTTATACTCTCCAACAAAATGTTATTTCTCCAAATGCAACTCCTCCATTGCTTATTTCATTATGCCCTATTGTGCTCTGCTCATTTTTAAAGCCATTCGGTATATAAAAGCAATGATCAGCGAAAACATGCTTAAGGGTGTTTAAGAGCTGGGGGCTCCCCACAAAGGAATAACAAGATCTACTCCATTGGTCTCCTGCTTCCACTGATATAAACATATAATGAGGAAGGAGCAGATTGAATGACTGGATGAAATAATGATACAATCTTAATAAGACCCTTGCCTTCTCTCTCTCCATTACACACACACACACACACACACACACACACACACACACACACACACACACAATGTGATTGAGATCACTTCAATTAACCCTGCCTTTCCCTGCAGCATGGGTTGCCAGATTATGTAGAATAAGGTTTGGGTGTGTTGGCGTGGGACAGTCTCCATCCCAGTTGTGTTGATTGAATCCTGTCTGGGTGACTGAGGAAGGGGGTGTGCATGACTGACTTATTCCTTCATTTACACCTAGAGCACACACACACACACACACACACACACACACACACACACACACACACACACACACACACACACACACACACACACACACACACACACACACACACACACACACATAAAATAATACAACCAGGTCCTTGAGGAGTAGTATTATTGAATGGAGACTGTGGGATGTCCCCTTGCACACAGGCCTTTTGAATGCTCTGTTGAACTCTCCCTCCCTCTGTCAGTCATCATACATACAGTATGTGTGGGCTGAGCAGAGAAAACACAAGTATTCAAAATGACATTAAGAAATAAAATGTAGGTTTCTCAACACAAATAAGGTAGTCATTTTACATTAGTTTGTGAAACCTGTGCCTGTGTGTTTTAGGTACCGGATAACGCAGTGATGGCCTTGGTTCCCAAACAAGTGACAGCGTACAACTCAGTCAACAACTCAACTGTTTCTCGAACCTCAGCCAGTAAATATGGTAAGCTGATAGTTTCAGTTTCTTTAGGAAATAAATATTTTATGACACAAACAAAACCTGCATTCTTTCAGGTCATTCTCCAAAAAAGTTCAGTAGAAGGCCTCTGGGCATAGTCTTCTACTTCCAAAACTATGTCTTCTTTTATTCTGAAAGTAAAACTGTTTGAAAAAGTAGGATAATTCAAGACACCAGTAAGGAATATAGACAGAGGGAAGGTGCAAATTGGAATATCTGAAAGATTTTTCAAGATACATCAAGTCACCAACTAGACTCTGTTCTGTTGTTCCAGCCTCTTGAGACTTGAGTGTGTCCTCTCATCCCCCTATGTGTTGTTCCCACGTATTTGTCTGCTCCTCACTCCTTGAACCTGTTAGTGCTGATCAAAGGGCTAGGTATTCTGGACACAAACACTTCAGACACATCAAATGTGGTGCCACATTATTAGCATGTCTTCATCTACATATGGTCTCACTTGGGTCCTTTCCAATTAGACCAGATAGGACAGGGTGAGTGGTGGTGGATACAGAAAAAAAGAGAAGCACCCCAGCTATATACCATATTTCAGGGATTTGACTTCAAAGTGCAACTGGTTTGGTACTTGAGAATGACTTTGAACTCTTACACAATGGCAGAATGGTGAAGAATAGGACAAGACTGAATTTGATATGGCTGCCAAAAAGGGGGAGAGACAGTGAAGCAAAGAGAAAGTTACAATCTTTAGATAGCACAATACAGCATGTTGAGTCAGGGAATGAAAGGAGAAACCCTGTTGTTTGATGTTGGATGTAATGTTTCCTTCAAAAAACCACAAGGAGAAAAACAGCTGAAACATTACACCGTGTAGGGCTTGAGCTCGATTGGAATCAAATTCAACAGGGCTTTCCACCAACTTTGTTTCACTCCAGCTTCTTAAATAAATAATTAAGACAAAACATTCCTGCTGTCCATCACATTCAGCTCATCTTGCACAGAAACAAAAAAAATCCTACACTTCTCTAAAGTCTCTGCAGGATGTGAGTCATGCAAACTGATGGGATGTGCCTAAAATGGATACACATTATTCAGTTATATTTGATCAGCCTGAAATCAGATATGGACAGCCTACACAAACAGTCTGTATGTCTCCAGCTGTGTCTGTCTCCCTTTTCTCTCCGGTCAGATTAATTTCTGTCAACTCTTTTTTTTTTTTTTAACTCATCTCTACAAACCGCATCCACTGATCAATTTTTTCACACTGTGTAAACATTCATTGAGCCATGTGTTTTGAAATGTCATTGCCACTCTGACCGTTGGGTGGGCCATACATATTTCATATCGCCTGACACCTGTTCGATTTTGTGTCAGCAGTGATGCCCATGTATTCTCCCTTGCTGAAGAAAACATGAAAATGAACGATATACACTTTCTAAAAGTTTCATGTCCACTTTTCCAAAGCAGTAAATGGAAAACAAGAATTGTATTGTCTCTCCACGGTGGCAGGGGAGTGGTAAGCTCACAGCTCTTGCCTCACAGTTAGAAGGAAATTGTGGTGACAACAGCCTTTCTGTGTGGAGTTTGTCCTTTTAATGCTACCGTGGGTTCTCTTTGGGTACTCTGGCTTCCTTACAAGCATGTGTCAGTGAATTGGTGAACCGAAATTCCATGTGAGTGGTGAGCGGTTGTCTGTCAGTGTCAGTTGTCTATTAGTGTTAACCCTGCAATTAACTAGCAGTTGTTCCTGTGTCTACCATGCCTCATGCCTTAAGCAGCTGAGATAGGCTCCAGCCACTGCCTCCTCTAAAAAAGATGTTGTAGAAAATCAATGATGAATGAATAGAGTTCTTTACAATGTCTGGTAACTTTATGTGTTAATTGTTTTTTTTTTACAGAAAATATGATCAAATACACTGGAAGCCCGGACAGTCTACGATCGCGCACTCCCATGATCACCCCCGATCTGGAGAGTGGTGTCAAGGTTTGGCACCTGGTCAAAAACCATGAGCATGGAGACCAGAAGGAGGGTGACCGAGGCAGCAAGATGGTTTCAGAAATCTACCTGACACGACTTCTGGCAACAAAGGTGAGCCAATTGCATTTTCAGAAAATCAGTGTTTACTTTATATTTTTTTATTGCAGCACTTAAATGAGAGGTTAAGCCTAAGTCAGTCTGCCCCCACTTTAGTTAAATATTCATCTTTACACTGGAGTCATCTCACTCAAAACCTCACTCAAAACATTCAACAAAACAAATGTTACTGGTGGAAAGGTTTTTTCATTTCCTCTGCACTGGTATGGCAGTGTATAAAAAAAGAGAATGGAGAAAAGAGGTAAAGGTGTTTCTTAAGTGGTGTGTTTAAATGGCTATAAAATGAATGTCTTTGAATGTGCATTGCAACCATGGCTGCAAGCGAGAAAAAAAAAATTGTTAATTTGGTTTGGAGGGAAATGTGACTTTGATCCAACAGCTGAATGCAAATTACTAGTCCACTTCTAAAGCCCTGCGTCGCTCTTCTTTCATCAAGACATTTATTTCTATCAGACACAGACAGCAGCATAAAGAAAAGGCAAGAAGGACTGGCTGCAATTTGAATGTTCAGGTGGTCATTTTTGATCATTTTGTTCACATTGAACATCACAGTAAAAAGGCAACACTTTCACACAGTCAGTGAATAGACAGGAATAGGAAATTGTGTCTATTTCTGATTACCACTACCTCAAAGCATTTATCACCATGTTTACTTGGCTTTCTCTTTTTCCAAGTATAATATGCTTGAGTAAATTTCTTACTAGTACTTTGCATATTTTTTTTTTTTGAGGATCTTTATACATAACATTTACAGAGAGCTAATGTGCAAAATCACAGAGTAGACAGAAAAGTAGATTATGGAACTATGTCATGGGACAAAATACAGATACATAGAAAAACATGTTCAAGAAACATCAGTTGTACCAGCCACTAGCCATTGTGATAACTACTATATAGCCTTGCACATATTTCTACGCATGCACGTACGTCACCTCTCAGCCTGCTCTATTTCCCTGCCATTATCCCATTCAGGAGTGCATAGAGGTGGCTTCTGGCTGCAGACAGCACATCATCTTTCCAGATGGATTGTTTTTTGTGAAATAACCAGTTTATCTTGGCTGGCCATCTCTCTTGGTGAGGTATTATTGGGCAGACAGGCAGTGTAATTGACTGCGTTTGGTTTTCACCTTGCCAATAAATACAACTCCCTAGCAACGGTGCTGACGTTGCGCATATTAGCTCAATCAATGTCAATCTCAGCGTGGGTACAGGCTATGTTCACGTGAAGGGACACATGGATGGATTGGAGTGTCTCATTGCTACATTTACAAGCGTGTGTCTCTATGCGTTCTTCCACTATTTGAATCCTCCATAGCTGGATTGTTTGCTTTCCCTTTATGTGGAGGCAGACGGCTTCAAAATGTCCAGATGACACGTTGTGTTTAGAAAGCGCTCTAATGACAGGGTAGATCGTCATGGGGTGTGTGTGTTGGCAGTTTTATCTCCAGCAGGGAACAAGACATCCCCATGGAGATGACAGTGTTGATCCCAAATGGTCTTGTAAATATAAAATGACATTAAATGCTGAGGCCTTTGCTCTTGAATGCACACAAAGTATTTGGGGTATTGGCGCTCTACAACATCTAAAGTGACTCAAATGCAAACACTCATGAGGAATCACATAATATCGAGGGTTACATTACCATCAATATGGAAAAAGTATAAAATGTCATAAATGTAGGCCACATAAGAATTATAGCTGTGATTGTCAGACTAACAGGATTCTCTCCTCTCCCTCTCAACTCCATGATTTGGTGACCCACCCCAACTCAAATTGGATTTTTATTTGCTAGTGCCTGTACACACCTCATCTGCCACACTCAATGGCCTCTTTTCCTGATAGTAAACCCCTGTCGTTTCATTTCCAACCCTCACTCTGGCATTTTCCTGTGCATCCCATCAGCTCTTTCTTTACAAGAGGATTAGATTCTCTCACTCTGTCTCTCTCCTCTCTTCTCCTTCTGCTCCTTAAAGTTGCCAACATTAAATCAAATTAGGGTCAATGGTGCAGTGTGGGAGCTAATCCGGCAACACAAAGAGGCTTAGGAGATGCACCTCCTGTTCACCGATATTATTAAAAGTCAGCTGTGAAATAACAATTTTTCCCATCAAAGCGGCAAACAGATTTAGAGGTCAGGTCTGTGAGATAGAAGACAGACTAACCAACACCAGAGCTCACCTGACAAAATATAGGTTTTTCCTCTGCACTAGGCCTCAGATTGTGTCCCGAAGTAACACAAGTAACAGTCTGAAAACAATTACCTTTTAGCATTGGACTAATAGATTAATATAACACTACTGAGGTCTTAGAATTCAGGTCAAGCTATCTGAATTTAGTAAGGGACATACCTGGTTTAGATCTCATTAAATGTGCTTTCTCTTTCTGGTTTTCTTTTAATAGGGCACATTACAGAAGTTTGTGGACGACCTGTTCGAGACCATCTTCAGCACAGCACATCGAGGCAGTGCACTACCACTTGCTATCAAGTATATGTTTGACTTTCTGGACGAGCAGGCAGATAAACACAGCATCCACGATCCACACGTCCGGCACACATGGAAGAGCAACTGGTGAGTAAAATATTCACTAAACTATTGGTATCTTTTCACTAGTGCAGCAACTTTACATCTTTCATACCGTTTAACCTCAGTTTTTCAGATGGTCTTTGTACAGTAGACACCATCAGCACATAATGGCACATCTCTCATGGCACTGCTCTGGCATCACCTTGATTCAGTGCCAACCTTCACCACACGCCTTTTCCCTTCCTAATATCCATTAACCACAGGGGCGTGTAATCTTCATTAAAGCCAACCACAAGGGGCTAATCCAATTGGCTGCCAAAGCTTTCTATCTATTATCATGGATAACTAGGCCAAAAAAAATCCTGAAATCTCCATAGTGATAACTGTGCACTATAGGTGAAAGGACTAAACCTCTCAATTAATATCTGCTCATTATTCTAGTGACCCCTGTAAGATTGCCCTTAAAGGTTTATATGAGTTAAGCTTCAGAATGTGGAAAAAAGACAAAAGGTGCAGAGAGGGAGCTGAACTCACTAAGAGTTAAATTAAGCACAAATTTCCCATCCGCCTTATGGCCTCTGCCAAGATCCCAGCATGCTTCACTCAGCCCAAGGCCCAAAGACCGAGAAGATGGAGGATAAAAAACAATATGAGCTAAGAGACAATAATCTTTGAAGAGTGCAAACCAAATGTGCTAAAAAAGGGGAAAAAGTTACTTCTTCTTGATCTGCGTCTGCATTAACAGGCCATTTGCAGCATGAGTTAAGCACGGGTCACTCCTACATTAGACTTTTAATGGAATGGCTCTTACTAGTGGAATGAATGAATAGCTATTTATCAAAGGCATCCTCACAAAAAGCCACTTAGAGTGAAAACAACAGTCTGTGCTGATGCCACCACAGATACTTGTGAGTGTGGGATGTGCATATGTCCAGTTCTTTCTCTTCACAGTGTGTACTTATCCATAACCTTTAATCGCTTCAAAAGACTGCAATTTTGGCGGGAACAAAAGCCCTCATTTTGTCTGGTAGTACAGCATAATAACGGCCATGCACCTCCCATGGTGGGTCCCTGTCCCATTAAACCCACCATGCCCATTGTCATCATACACACCATTAACTTTTCCCCATCACAGGAGCCAGGGCCCCCCAGCCCTACATTTACCTCCCCCTCAGAGTTCTTCTCCTACAGTGCTACACCTGCAGTCCCTCGGTTCATAGCATCTTACAGGTCTTTAGCTTCACTAAAAAAAACTACAAATGCCAACATACATAGCAAATTGTTGTAAATATATTTGTATCTGCAAATAGCCAGCTTGGATTTTAATATGACAAAAAAACTTGCTGCTTCTTGTATTATTCAGGGTTGTCTACATACAGATGTGCACCTGAAAGCATGTCAAAATGAGTCTGGTCTGCCTGTTTACATTTAGTTTAAAAAGTGTCTATATGACAGCGCTCTAATGTATATTGTGTAGTGTTTGCCTGTGCACTAACTGTGTGTGTATGAGTGACTGGCTCCAAGAGCATCTCCAGATGGTATCTGTTGGATTAGCAGCATTGTGGCATTGCCTACACATCCTCACGCTTCTTTTTCTCTCAATTCTTTTTTTGTTTGTTTGTAAATTATCAGAGTGCAGACAGAAATTAAATTATTCTCTGAAAGTGGCACCGCATTTTTACACTTCTCATTCCACATGAAAGGTCAAGCCTTTTTGGCCATTCAGGAGGAGTGGGAACAATGCCCAGCCAGGTCACCTTTATGAAGCTGTTAATTCAGACTTCCTACCGCTGCATGAAAAAGGTCGGCTTGGTCACTTCCCAGTCTGTGCTGCAATGCCTCAAATGGGGTGCCCTAGATCACAACATCTGTGACCCCTTGTCTGCCAAAGGCAAGCAACTTCATCTGGCTTTCTGCTGAAAGCACACAGCATTGCACAACCGCAGACTTATTGGCTCAGTGTGCCAGAAATGTCAAACTGTGCAAGAGGTGGACAAGCCACTAAAGAGCTGCAGGGAGACTTAGTTTTTTGTCAGGAATGTGCTTGTTTGTTCCTTTTGTTGTATTTTTTTTACTGTATAATGGAAAGTGGCAGTGCTAGCTCTAGATTTAATCAATCTGTTTGTCCAACTTCCTAGCATTTTTTTTACTTTGTTCCAATTGTTATCTTAGGTACAGAATATTTTATCTATAATAAAATGTTCAATACATGGTCTGTGTTTGTGTAACTTTTGAAGTATAGTTGATGCCCCTGATCTGAATTGCTAATATTAGACCTAATCCTTGACCAAAAGACCCAATCATCCCTCCTTAAGTGAAAACTACTCACCATGCGTTATCTGCTGGAAATTTAGTTTTGAATCCATCAAACTAATAGATATTTGTGGCTTTTTTATGGTGTTTTGAAAGGCGAGGTTTGTGGGGAATCTTATATTACGTGTCCTGCCCCAGTGAAGCAGCACACAGCTCAAAACAGGGGCAGCTGGGGCAGATTGTCCACAATCACGGCAGCACAGCAGTGGTGTTAATATCCCTTTGATCCCTGCACCTAATCTCACAAAATTCTTTGCCAAGATTAATATTTAAATCATAATGCTGAGTTCCTTCCACTAAGTCCAAATCCTCTTTTGTTAGATTGTACGAGTGAATGGCTTTGTGGGTGGTTGTGTTGGGATAACTGCTTAGTCGGATGATATGGCCAGTATTTAAATAATGTTTTTTGTTTTTCCTTTCTCATATCCTGTGATATTGTCCTGCACAGTCCCTTGTATGCAGCACAGAGTGTAGTGTCAGTCCTTTGTAGTTTTTGCTACACCAGCTCAAAGTGTAAAGCTCTGAATATTTAAAATAAAGTGATCTGAGTAACACACAGCTCTTTCTTAATACCACCTGAGCCCTTTCACTGCAGCACACAGATAAAGATGCCACTATGTTGATTCATTTTGGCACAAACAAGCTGTACAAATAAACTTGACTTGAATCTTTTTATTATTCTGGACAAGCACTAAAATGTGACCAAAATGCGAAATAAAGCAATATGAACTGTGTGACTGTGCATCCCACAGCAAGGACCCCTGGACACTGATGGAAGAAATTAGAACCAGCTACCACCTGGTTTTAAAGATAAAGGCTTTATTGAATTGAGCACACACATCAAATGGAGCATATAAGCAACAGCAGGAGCTGTGTACTAGTGGTGCAAAGTGAATGAATCCACATCCCCCTCTGGCACATAATACATTCATGTCTACCACCAGGCCGGCTGCAGCACATCTACAAGATGCAATTTAGGTCTTTTCTGTCAGACCCAGAGTGTTTTACTTTCAAATGTATTTTTCTTAGTATTAGTACACTACTGCTTTCTCTCACAAAAATACTCTCATATTAGTCTTATCATATTATTAGCAGTGTACAATACAATTAACAAAATAAATAAATAAATGCAGTCTATGTTTTCAAGATCAAAATTGTATATTACATTATTAAAGTAAAAAATAATATGTACTGTATACTGTATATAAGTCTTTGGTAATTTTCAGTTATGTTTGTGTGCTTTTCTGCAGCCTACCTCTGCGTTTCTGGGTAAATGTGATCAAGAACCCACAGTTTGTGTTTGACATCCACAAGAGCAGCATTACAGATGCCTGTCTGTCGGTGGTGGCCCAGACCTTCATGGACTCGTGCTCCACCTCAGAACACCGCCTTGGGAAGGACTCGCCCTCCAACAAGCTGCTTTATGCCAAGGACATCCCAAGCTACAAAAGCTGGGTGGAGAGGTGAGCTGAGTGCACATTCAAGAGAGGCTAGGTGGCATGGGGGGGCTCTTATATGAATAAAAGGAAAAGAATCTGAAGACCCACATTAGTCATGTTTCACTCCAACACACTCACACAATGAAATGAGAGCACTGTGATCTATTGGCCATGGAACACAATTCAAATTACAACACAGTGGGAATAAATGGAGGCGATCTACAGTACAGAGATGTGGGCGTGCTGGAAGGATGCAAAAGGCTAGAGACAAAAAAAAAGAAAAAGAAATTTGGAGAGTAGCGGGCAGTAGAAGCTGGTAATTTGTTAAAATGGGAGTTTTATTAAATTTATTTGTCAGCTGTAGAGGCAAAGAGGTCGTAAATAAAATATGGGCCTTATGAAGCGGTTCAGAGTATTTATATGTTGGTCGCTCCGTCACCAGGCGGGCCTCGGGATGGAAATATATGTTGGCTGCTTGCATGGGTGAACCAAATGAGCAGCTCCAGGCTCAGGCATGCACTCATTAGTCTGTGGCCTCCTATAAGCAAAAATAAGAGGAAGGAAATTGTAAAGCGCCTTCTGCTCTCACATTTGGTTACCAGGCGCTGACAGCAGAAAAACCCAGTGCTGGTTAAAAGGTTTTTTCAAAGATTAATGGTATTTGCTATGGATTTTAATTTTAAGTCCCACCGTCCCGTAAAGGTTGTGTCACATTCTGGGATTATTGTGTGTGCCACCATAGTCACTGAAGACATGGTTGCTGATTGTAGTTGTGATAATTTACTGTGTTTCTGGAAAAGAAGCTGCCTCAGTTAGTAGGTCGAGCTGTGTACTGTTCAGTCAAGCCAAAATCTTATTATTTTGAAGATACTATTTGCTTGAGAAGATTCACTATATATTTAGGGATACCTTCTTTTGCCGTATGTAGCTTATAACTCTAAATTAATTATAACCGCTTACCTTTTCTTTTGGACATGTCCACAAATGTGTATCTCTCACTCTTCTTCTTTGTATGTGCATCTTTAATCCTATTTCTTCAGCTCAGTGCAGGGTGTACATTTTCAAGGTTGTGCTGTTATTAACATTATTTTTCTATTTCAAAGGTACTACTCAGACATCAATAAGATGCCTGCGATCAGTGACCAGGACATGAATGCCTACTTGGCCGAACAATCACGAATGCACATGAATGAGTTCAACACCATGAGCTCTCTCAGCGAGATTTACTCCTATGTGGGCAAATACACCGAGGAGGTATGGGACAAGCTGAAATTATTTTGTTTTAACAAAATTCAAACTATTCAACTTTTCAAAACTATATTTTGTTGTGGGAGTGGTTCTGTAATATTGTGTGTTTACCTCCCTGTCCCACTGGCAGATTGTGTTTTCACTGGAGCAGGACGATGCAGCCAGGAAACAAAGGCTGGCCTTCAAGCTGGAACAGGTGGTGGCCTTCATGAGTTTGGAGAGCTGAGGACCGTACTTCCCAGGGCGCACTGGGAAAGACCCCATCAGAAACCGAGCCGTGCCTGAGCGAAGACCTGTCCCCATGTTTTCATCATGTGACTTCCTCCCTACGCCTTTCAAAGATATCTTCTTCGACCTTTCTTCTGCTTCCTCCTTCCCAAGAACTGTTGTTTCCTCATCCACTGCTGCATAGACTAGTTTACCTGAAGATGTGAGGGTGGTTTGGAGCTGGGGTTGGCCTCTCCCGCAGTGCAAGGTGGGAGATTCCTCAGCTTCACCACAGGAAGAGCTTCGAGGGGTGATTGCTTGAAAGCTGGCCATATTGGCGTGCTTCAGTCCCCTGCTGGAAGTTAAGAGGGGGAAAACATTTTATGTTGCCTTCAAGAATTTACACCAATAGGTAATTCTTTACAAACCACTATGTTGGCTGTCCGTTTTGTTGAGAACTTTTTCGAATAGGATAGTGAAACAAAACATCTTTAGAGTCCTGTTTATTGTAGTTCTATATCGATATACAAGAGGAAACAAAAATGATGACTGCAAGCCAAATGAACACCTCTGAAAAAATGAATGCAACAATGGTTTGCCAAGTTTACACTGTACTTATAAGTAAAGCATACATATCTCCGAAATTTGGGGCAACTTCAGGAGGCAAACCTAGAATGTTCTTGTGTTCTTTTAATGTAGCTGGAGTATTTCAGATTGAGACTCATGGGGTAGGGGTAAAGGGGCAATTAGTGCTTCTCTAAACTTTATTGAAATGTGACTGACCCTAAAACAAACCACAACATCCCTAACCTGTGCCCTTTTGCAACATTCGCACACCTTACCTACCCAATGTACATTTATTTCAAGGAAAAGATCTGCTTCCCTTTTTGCTTATGTGGCTATTTGCAAAAATCAACGTATTACAAAAAAAAAAACCTGGAGGCCCCGACCCAAGTTGGAACCTCTAAAAAAAAGCACACAACCAACTTTGGAAGACAGTGTCTGACTGCTAATTCAAACACCAGGAGTCTTTGGCTCATGCCACTTCCAATCTTGTGTCGCCTCTGCGACGGTCTATCAAAGCACACACTCATGCACAGAAACACACAATCAGCAGCTGCCCAAGATCCTGACTGCCCAGAAATGTATGCCAACACTGGAGGAGCTTGAGGGAAGAGCTGGCTGAAATGTACTGGGTAACAAACCACTAAAAAGAGGAGAAACAATTTATTACACAAAAGCTGACTGCTACCAAAAGGATCTCAATTGCAGAGTAGCACTTCTTTCCCAGGATGTTCTGTTGCAAAGACTTTTGTTTTGGAGAAGTCAAACATTATGAACTTAGTCAGTCAGCCAAAAACCAAAGGAGCTTAAAATTTTCAAAATGGTCAAAAATATATTTGTAAAGTGCCACTGAGGAACTGACAATAAGGACAATGTAGAAGACACCACTCCTAAGAAAACAAATAGAGAGTGGACCTGTGTGATTTTCTGACCTCAGTGTGTCGAGATGAGAGTCTTGTGGGTGAGTCAGTCTGACCTTCCTTTGTCTCTCCAGCTCTCGGCACACCCTCCTCATGTCCAGCTCCTGACTCTACCCTTTTCTTTTCTGTTTTGCACAAACGTTAGAGATGGTAGCTAGTTGCATACAACAAAAGCCCAACTCTTGAGTGTGTAACTGTTGAGGCGCTCTTGTATGTGTTAGTGTAGTCTTCAGTGGCGGCAGAGGCGGCCTTCTCCAATCTTCAAAAATTAAAAAAGAATGTTTTTAAGCAAAGCAGGAACTGAGCAGGAAGTCATCTTCATGATATGATAGACATTACAGTAGGAAGACTTGTTGGATGTGATACCCCACTATGGGAAACAGAGAGCTGATGGAGGCGCCCACCGTACCTTTTGACCTCTGCCCTTTCTTTTGCCTTGACAACGTGCCCCATGTGGTGATGTGAATGTGTGAAGACCGCCCTAGGTCCACCTTGGGTCCTTTTATTGGCTTTTTAAGCGCATGTAAAATGTAAACAATTTAAGAAACTTATTAAAAAATGAAAAATAAGAAAATTAAGCCTTGCAATGATGACGTGGATGTGTTATTTTATCTTTCTTTTGCTTGGAAGAATTCAGATGGAAAAAGTGGATTGTTCATGTAATAAAAACTATATCTGTCGTTTAAGGTGGAACCTTTATCCAGTTCAACCCCTGTGCAGAACCCCATAGTCATGGTTTTTTTGTGACGTGTTAGATGCTAAAGAAAACATATGAATATACCCTTGCATGTGAACCTACTTGGATGGTATGAAATGGAACTGCCTTGCTTAAAGATATTTATATACTTTTGTTCCTACTACTGGGGTCTTAAAGTAATTTATAAGCAACATTAACTTTATGGATGAAGATGAGCCCATGTCTAGGTGTCATGCACACAGTGCTCATTGCGTGTCTCTTCTGCTTTGTTCTTATTTAATTGTCTCTGTGTTATTCATGTCCGTCCTGTAAATTTGGTTTGTTAGACAGTTGCCAATGGGTCTGTCTCTGCTGCTATTACATCTTGTGTTGACATCCCACATATGTATCACACATACAGTATATCATTTTCTACAAACACTGTACTCACATTGAAACACAAAGCACACTAGCTTAATACACTTTTTAATCCGTTTGGCAAGTGACTGTTTCTTTGCCCTTGCTTGAAAAACATGAGACATCTTATCATTGCCCATTGCTTCACTGACTGCAGCTCTACAAAGTTATGGATGTTTTAACTTGGAGGGGTACATTCACAAAGTGTTGGACACACTAATCAGTAAACAGGCATATGCATATGGGATGGTTTGTAAATCACCATGAAACAATTTTACTGAAAACAATGACTCAAATGTGAATATCTGGTGATCACCAAAATGTCCCCTGGTGGCTGTGTGTTAATCATAAACAAAAGCTGAGAGTCCATGAGCATCCTTGTGAATCTGCCCCCCAGTGTCCTGTCTTACACTCACCCTGTCCTTCCCCTGCTACAAAGGTTGTCTGCTCCTGGCGTCTTTGTGTGCCTAGAGCACAGATAAAGTTTCCACCTTCAAACGTTTTGTAGGAACTAAACATGTCCTCCTAGCTCAGTGTTATAGCAGGTATTACAGAACCGTTCTAGAAAGACTTTTACCAGACCATATTTGAAAGATAAAGAGTATCTTATTGAGAGATAAAATGATACCTGGGGGATATAAGGCGAGCTTCTCTAACTTTGTTATAATTAATTGTATACCTGTGTATGTAAATATAATGCATTCCTATTTTGCAGTCGAGAACAAAATACTATTTGTAATATAGAATAAACTTTATTATGAAACCAAATATGGCAATTGTTGTTGCTCTGTGCGTCTGTTTGCAGACGACAATGTAGCTGTCGCAAAGACTTTAGAGAAATGGATTCTGCTCCAGTCAAAAACAAAAAAAGGGACATTTTGCAGGACATTTGGTCCTTCTCCACAATCATGAAGTTACACAACTGCTGTTAACATTAATACCCACACAACACATGTAACAACTAAGCCAAATATATCAACAAAACCCAGACAGGTCTGAAAAAACAAACCAGAAAACAAAAACCTTTCAATGCTGTTACAATAGTGTCCAGCGTTGTTGCTTTATATGCAAATAGCAACAGTAATTTTAGAATTTGCTTAGGTCTCTTTTTGTCTAATCGCACACAGGAACAGGAGGAAAATCTATTCACATACTCGTCCACTGGGTTCATTTCGAGCAGCATGCACATAATTAGCATCAAACAAAGACATGTTTCTATAAGAGTAGTCTCTGGCACAATTTGATCCATTTAACTAAAATATAATGTTGGCTGGTCACTGATTGAACCAGACAATGCTGAATCTCTTCACAATGAGAAAGCTATCTTCCCAGCAATGACAAGTATCAGCATCACTGCCAAAGCGAATACAGCACACACAGTTGTCAGTACACACAACATAATTAAAAAAATAAGCAATATAAAAAATAGCCATTGGAGAAGGTGAAGAATGAATCTGTTGATGTTTGCATGCTTCATTTGTTGTTGTTAGATTTCACAGTTTGGGAGCAGCTGTGTTAAATTTTTTTAATGACTAACCTAAGCTGTGCTGTGTATGCTGTGAGTCAGCCTATTATGACTCAAACAGATGCAAACATCACTTCTCTGAGCTGCGCACAGAACAGCCCCATGTGGTCCATCTGTGGACCTTATTTATGCTGTCGAGAAAAAGGTGAGAGCTGCTCTTTTAGATGTGTTGAACTGGTCATTTTGATACAAGGGAAACAAACACACCACCCAGGAGGGAGCGTTGGCGAAGATTAGCAGAACCTGTATACTGTTGATGAAACATGAAGTCAGGATGGAAATTAAAGAGGAAA
This sequence comes from Perccottus glenii, assembly GCA_024416835.2. Lineage (NCBI taxonomy): Eukaryota > Metazoa > Chordata > Actinopteri > Gobiiformes > Odontobutidae > Perccottus > Perccottus glenii. The sequence continues at coordinate 22,291,726 of CM044547.2, read as the reverse complement.
AACACAGCGTCCTGGTCACATTACAGCACAAACATAACACTTTTATTTTCAAAAGCATTATTCAGTAACACTTCTCCCCGCTTACTCAAGCCATTTTTCAGCTTCATTATCTCTCAAATACAGCTTTTTATATGATCAACTGGCAACGCTACACAACAAACATCAAGACATTTCTCTCTGCACCTCCAATACTGTCTGAAAACAAAATGTTGACACTGCAGAAAAAAGAGGCTCCATGGAGCTCCATGGTAAAAACTGAAAATCAGGTGACCATGCACAAGTAATGTTGATAACAATATAACCTATTCACGTTAAATTACTGATTAGATCATATTGTGTCATTGTTGGACTTTTTACAGTAGAGGATTTGAGGAGTTAAAGTAACAATAGTTTAATTTCTAACTTTTTTTTGTATTTTTGACAGCACATACAATCAGACACTGGTAAAAAGACTAATAGTAAATAGTAAATACAAGTAAATACTATAGTAAAATACAATAGCAACAGTAAATACAGGTAAAAGCCAAAATACTTCTATATAAACAACAGTTTATAACTTTAATATTGATCAAATCTGTAGAAAACAGATTATACAGTAAGTATTACAGAATGAGTTACATTAAATGGAATATTTCAAATATAAAAAACAAATTGTGGCAACTGTAATTTATGTTTGTGTAAAGTTGTTTTAGTAATGAGGAGACTGAAATTCAGGGTTGAAAAATGTATGTACTATATTGTCTTAAACTGTAAAAAAAAAAGTGAGAGAAGTCACATGATATTAAGACCTTACATTTGGTTAAAATAGTTTTATTGACTGTGTACATTACTTTATAGAACAAGTAAATTTTGCTGTGTATCAGCCATTTGTACTTTGTTTAAGTGCATTATTTCCAGTTGTGTGCTTTCCCATCATTTAAGTCCACGCTACAACTTTGTTTTTTTGTCTGATGGTTCTTTTAATTTAAACCACTACTAAAGTATTCCCACTTTCACAGGAAAAGGCATGGATGCAAATTAGGAATGGCAGTTGAGGAAATGGGACACTGTGAGGTGCAGGGAGGTCTGAGGTGGAGAAAAAATAGGTTTAAAAGTCCAGTGATCGAATTGGCCCTGTGTCACCGTCCATATACCAAGCACTGGTCTGGGAGTAATGGGAGAGAGGGAGAAGAAGGAAAGGTGTGTGGGGGAAAAGGGTCTCTCATTTTGTGACTAGTGAGCTGGGAATAATGGCCGGTGGTGAGTGGAGTGGGACTGATGGCTTGAGAGAGGTGGGATGGTGGTAGCACTGGGGCAGGATGATAGAGAGCCGCCGGTGATTGCTTCACACCAGGGGTGGCTTTCCACACTCCCGTGATCACCGCAGCCCTTTCACCTCAACCCCCCGCCACACTCACGCATGGGATAAAATATTAGAAGATGTGTCTACACTGAAGCTGGGCTGACGGACACAAGTGGGGGAAAAGACGGGCAATTGAGGCAATCAGTGCACGGGAGGGTGGCAGTTTGTGGGACGGGGTAATCAATATTGGCTGAACCTGCCGCTTTGGACACTTGAACCCATATTTGTCTCCTGGTCACCTCAGCGTAACACACTTATCTTTAAGACTAGAGACGATTAGACTCACTGTCAACAACGCCATTGCAAAGACTCATGGGATTTTGTTGGCTGCCGTGTCAAAGTTCTCTCCTAAAGAAAAACAGCCTTCAGTAAAGAGCCATGAAGAAATCCATTTGGAAAACTCTAGAGTCTGTCATGCACAATGGCTGCTCATGTGGCCTGCTGACAGTGCCATATAAAAACACACTAGTCATGTTTACACTACAGGATAAACTGGACCAGGCATGATTTTTTTTATATCACAATTTTCAGTCTTTACATTTTTACATTTTTCAGTCTTTGCTTGCCAAACTTAGCTCTTTGACCAGCTGTGTCTTTTTTTTTTACATGAATACGCTCCAGAGAGAAACCCAGGGTTAATGATAGCAATTATCAAGGCTGCAATTGTTAGGCTATGATACGTATTTGGGGCACGTTAAACTGGTTTCATAGGAATCAGGACCACTTTTCAAGCCATTGTAAACATAGGCTTAGTTATGGTTTCCAACAAACTTACTAAGCAAAAAGACTGGCAGAAGAGTAGAGGAGATTCTTATCTTCAACAATTCTTCTCCTCTCTCTCTGTTGCTCTTTTTATTTTTCTGAAGGAATCGCAGAGACGTGAAGTTCACTCATCTGTTACGATTCACACTCTTTTACTGCTGCTGCTAATGACTCACTAACAGTTTGACACAGGTTTGTTGTGCAATCCAAAATCGCACAGTTTCTGCAATTCAACACTGCCAAAACTATTTCATGTCTTATTAAAACTATTGTGTTTAACATTTGGAAGTGAGCGTTGAGGGATCTGATGTGGATAACTGGCAGAACGGCTGGACAGAGCAAACAAGTGCATTTTGGACGCTGCCTCATGGCTCTAATTTCAGCAGATATTGACAGGCAAATGCAAACAGATGGGCACAATTACCGATAGAAGTCCATTTCTTTCTGTCTGTTCTGTCTTGGAATTGTTGTATTGCTGCAGGCAGCAGGGATAGAGCTGGAAAGACAAAACCAGACAGTTTTTAGAGCCAGAAAAGAAATATGAAGGACAGAAGATACAAGTGTATTGAAACAATTTAGACTTTTAATGAACATGCTGTCTGCTTATCAAAGCCACTTTTTAAAGCTATATTCTATTTGACATTCAAACACACTAACAGAAAATTATTTAGGGCTTCACAAATCTTCTCTCCATTTCAGTTACTAATCAATACCACACATGCAATTTGCTGCAAAGTGCTGCCTAAGCTGCAGCACCATGTGCTAGCACTAAAATACGCATTACATACACATTACCAGAGCCATGTGAACCTATTCATGACCCACAGGAAATTGATTACCTGTTTTAGAAGTACATTCAATTTATTATGACTTTATGGTCAGCAAACATGTTCCTCACATTCACCCAGTTTACAATGAATTATGGCTAGTTCCAGGTTGTTGTTTTTTTACCAAGTTACAAAACCTGCATTTAAGTCAAACTATATCTAAAGTAAAAGCAAATACTGATGATGTGACTGTAGTGAGTTACATTTTAGCACTTATTTTGACAGCACTGTGTTTCAAACATTAACTCTAGAAGAGTGTCTATCCACATGTAATAGAGTGAGAATAACCCCTGCTTAACACTGAATAAAGAACACGTCAAAATATGTTTAACACAACTTTGACCATCAAGGTTCATAGCAGTGAACTTCATCATGAAAAAGTACTTCATCACTGTCCTTTGTCACGGGGCACCTGTGGCCCACAGAACAGTGTCTGGCTCACATTCCCCTCACATTATTTTGGATCCTTCAGCTGGACTCTGCTGGCAGGTGTAAGCAAACATACACCAGTACAAATAGCCCTCACAGCCATAAAATCAGCCAGCGCTCCTGAACAAGCCACGCATGTTTTCACAGTTTCCCTAACACCAACATTATGAATATGAATTACCCTCTGGGCCGAGCTCCAACAGACGGTGCCATTCTGCTGCTTCCAGCCCTCAAGATGTCAGCACAGACAGAAGGGCAAACTGAGAAACAGAGCTCACTGTGTGGGCTGTCATTGGCTACGGGCACCAGCAGTCATTGGGAGGTTAAAAAAGGAGTTTGTCCCTGTGTTGTCCTGTTGGCTTTGCTGAGCACAACAGTGACAGTGACTTGCTCCGGTATATGCAGTGTATGAAAAAAAAGTTTGATTTTCAAATGGCTGACTTGTCTGGAGACAACAGCTTGCTGAGAGGGTGCACATTGTCATGGCATAGAAACGATAGAAGCAAGAGTGTCCTCTAATCCAATTCAGCATAGCCATTTGAATAATTGATGTGGGGACATAAATTGGTCCGTTCCAGATGTCTCCTGCTCCCTTAATCAATACTGATTCCTTTAATGAATGGTTGGCGGACCAACGTAAGGCTTTGGCTGTTCTCCCCACACTACCACACTATAGCCAAAGCTTCCCACAGTCCGAGTCACAGGTGGTTGGCTGCAAAGTGGCTGTTTGTGGTGATAGGCTTTTGGTAATTGAGGCTCTTACCCAGCGGGGTTGGGGACTGCGGATTGGTCTGCTGTCTAGAGGAGACACATGGCTTCTTCTGGGAAATGACTGGAGACACATTCCAAGATTGCATTGAAAAGCAAACTTTCATCACATGCAGATTGACTTCACTAATTAAAAGACATGAGAAAATGGAGGAAGCAGACTAAAGCTAGAGCAGTGTTAGAGATACAGGAGGTACTGGTGGCATAAATAAGCGCCTCATCTCCATGCAAAGTGTAGAGATGAATAAATGTGTGCTGCTGGGCAGGGGTGTGTGTGCAGCATGCCAGGACAGAGCCGAGCACTGCAGTGTGTGACAGCTGTGTGGCACAGCTGGGACAGACAGATAACCCTCAGTCTATGAGAGCTCACTAAACAGCCACATCTCTCAGAGGAAGATGCAGCAGTTCACCTGGCTCTGCTCTCATAGTCCCTCCTCACTCTGCAGCATATCTCTGTTGTGCCTTTAGACTCCTGTTTCCTCATTCTCTGACTTCACAATCCCTGCACTGAGACACTGCTCAGTCTTTCAGCAGTCTTCATATCTGTTCTCTAGTATCTGTCTGAGCCCGAGGCAGTCCTAAGACTCTAAAGATCCATCTCTCCTCTGGCCAGAGTCCCACACTCACAGACATGAGCATCAAGGGCCATTTCAGTCAAAAAAAACAAACAGTGAGCTTTTGATCCAAAAATAAAAAAAAACTTTTATATTCTGGTACATTAGAAGCTGACAGCCACAGTCTGGTGTTTATTTAGTCATTTATAAAGAAAAAAGAAAAAAGCTTTATATAAATTATATAAATAAATATAAATATATAAATATAAATTAGTTAAATATAAATATAAATTAGTTGACAATAGCACACATTGTTCCTCATCAGAGGGGCCTGCTCTGTCCCACATGTCTGGATGTCAGTATGCAAGGCCAGTGCTAGTGTCCATAGATTAGCTTTTACACTTTTAGACTTATCTTCAGAGATCCTAAAATGCCATGAGAGGGTCCCATATGAAGGACCTGTAGAGTGAGAATAACAAACCCAAAAGTCCAAAATCAACATGGCTCTGGATGGTATAGAGCTCCAGTTTGTCTCTAACAGGATTATTTTATGAACTTTGTATGACCTTTTACCAACAGTAATAGGGTCTGTACATAATGAGTGACCTATACTGAGGTCCCCAATGCCTTTGCAGTGTATAACCCTGCTGACATCCTTCCACTACAGAGTTTTGTGTTAGGTTCTACATTGAACCTAAAATCTGCCAGACGGAGTGCCCAGTAACATTCATTTTGGATGGGAAATTGCTTTTCAGGCCCATTTCTATGATTTGTAGCTCATTGGGCATGCTCATTCCTTTGCACATGTAGAGTTTTGTTGCCTTACTATTGGCTTCTCTTGTAAGCAGTGCTCAATATTCAGTTCTGCATCTTCCTCGGGAGTTTAGATGTGAAGCATCTGAGCTGTGTTGTCTGACAGCTTCCTTGGAGAGAGGTGTTGCCATAATTGATTTATACAGCATCACAGACTGGCATGAAACGACCTTCAACAAGTCCTTGAACACAAGCAGCACTGATCAACAGCCATCAGCAGAAAGCGATTAATAGGATGTTTAGGAGTGAGAATAAAAGCCTCCACTGGGCCACTCTCAGCAGAGATACTGCAGAGCGGTGTGACATGTGACGGAATAAGAAGAGGCTACATTATGTCTACCTGTCTTTACCAGCAAATGTCAGCTAAATGACAACTTTAGAGTCTGAGAAATGAATAGAAGCATGAGCTTCTGACAAGAGTGCAATGTAAAGCAGAAAAGGAACAGACAGTGATGGGAGCTTGTCTCTTTTGAAGTGATTAAAACAGCAGTAGGAATAAACCCAAAGATGTTTAAAACAAGAACCATATGACAGAAACTGTTATTTGTGACTGCTGTTGAAAAGCTGTCAGCTTCACACTGGTATTTACTCCCATTTTGGTGCTACATAAATCCTTATAATGTGTGGCGTTTTACCGGCTACCTGTGGGAAGACGAAAAACAACAGGGTGAGGCACTGTATCCTGTCAAGTAGAAGATATGGCAGAGCCAGACACTTGTTGTGAGACGCTCGCTCACTGTCAGTATCCATCTGTTTACCTCACTGCCAAAATGGTGGTGCTGATGGAAAACAAGCATTGTCTTCAAAGGCCATTAAAAATGAATGAGGGGAATGAACGCATCGCACAAGGCTTTCCGAAAGCACTCAAGCCATTTTCGGCCCCAGGTTTTGAGATCACCTCTTTGACTGTAAAACAGCTCACTATCAACACATAAAATCACTTCCCCCACAGCTCCAAGATGCAAACACAGCTAATGAGCCAAGCAATTAACTTCCCAACGCGCAACAAAACTGTCGCCAGAGAGATAAACAGTTCTGCAGTGTGTGTGTGAAAATATAAATGATCATAAGGCTTGTTTTAATCAGGCTAAAGAGGCGAGAGCGGGCAGAGGAGCAACGTTTAGGGACTCCTGTGTTAATCGATCATCTTGACACAGGTGATGACAAGCTGTCAGTGCAAAGGGACCGAGTTTTGTCCAGCAGAGTGTATGTGACAGATTCAGTGGGCTGGACTCTTAATGGGCCTCTGGGTCATTTTAGGTGCTGTGTGTGTGGGTCTGTGGAGGTGGTGGTGGTGGGGGAAGGGGGGGATGTCTGCCAGAAAAAGAAACAGATTGACAGAGCAGAGGGAAATGCACTTTTCAAATGTCACTGTGCCTTGCCACCTTTACACCCAGAAAAAGAACAGTGTGAAACAGAGCAGCCACAGGAAGAACACGACTCTCTCATTGAAGACTTAAGACACACACTCACGCTTTGGCAGGCCACACAGCTTTCAATAGCTCCAAGACAAAAGCCTGTCTGTCATACCATAACTTACTTATTAATAACACATCAACTTTACTACTTATTCTTACTGCTGTCTGTGTAAGGCCAGATAATGAAGTCTTTAGGAAGTGCTTCAGAAGCAACAAGGCAACTGTCATGAAATAATGTCCTGTCCATTTGCATAATGGTTTTTAGTAATTATGTTCAGAAAAAAAAAATAGCTCCAAACAATGCTCATATATTTCTCACAAGGAGGTGCAATTACTTATTTGCATTAAAAGCAGAATGCATATAGATACTAACAATACTGAAATTTCTTTTTTAGGTTTATGATTTAGAAACTATGGCAAAATACAAAGCACTGCTGACTTATAACCTTTACCATAAGGCCAAACAGTTTATACCAATGGTGCACAGCAGATGAGAGAACCTCACTGTGACTACAATAGTGTCTCTGTGCAACAGTGGAGTGCAGCATTAACCAACAGACAAGCTTTGTGCTGCACTCTATACATTTATAAAACAAATGACTCTTGTGTCTCGACTACGCTGAAAGCACCATTGAGCTTTAAATATTTTTGGAAAACAACCGACAAGTGTGTCAGAAAAAATGAAAATTTCAAAGAGACAAAAGTACATCTATTATCCCATCACAACATTTTAATACGTACCTTTATATACAGCATAGATATTCCAACTGTTTGCAGTGATTCCAAAACTTAATTCTTAACAACAATAACTATAAGAATGGTAGATAATGGTAAAATAAAAATATTGTGGACATGAATTATGTTGTATGTAACTTATTTAGGGCATTGTTTTTTTTTTTTTGTAACTCCAATACATACGAGAACAAGACATTTGTTCTTGCCCCCCGAGTTTGGGAGTTCCTGCAGCTTGTTCTTGACACATTGCATGAGCAGAACCTTTTTCTTGATGGTGTCTGAGAACTATTGTTTGATTGGTCAGAAATCTGAAGTGGGCGTGGTTAATGCAGAAAAGTAAGGAGTTCTGCACTTTTCAGTTTCTTGTGAAGTATGAAAAGTCCTGGTCAGAACTAACTTTGTTCTTGTTCTTGCCTTCTCAAGAACAAGAACTAATTTCTTGTTCTTGTGGAGTATGCATTGGCCTTAAGTCTGACAATAATGAGAAATGAAAAATACATTGGCATTGCACTTAATGAAGTTACTTGGAAGCTCTCTATACTTCTGACAGAGCATTCTGCTCTGCTCACATATGGCTGTGAGTGGAGATCCTCAACACTTTTGTTTAGGAGTATATCAGTGATCCCAGCTGAGTGCAGCAGTGTGATGTGTGATCTATCCACTGTGTGCCAGAAAGGAAGTCTGACACCGTCTCACCATGCACTTCAAAAACACATCAATCAAGTCAGTCAGAAATGTCAGGGACCTTCTACTTGTCATTTGGGCTACTTTGCAGTGATTGATGGTCCGATGGTCGTCTCACTCAGTCCCTACACCACTCAGCCCCTCCCGAACCCACGCATCAATTTGCACTCCATGTGAAAAATAACAAATGATAACATTTTGAAAAATGATTCACAATATCCTCTGGCAATTTAGATAAACAATTCCCTTTTAGTCAAAGAAGGAAGAAAAACAGCAGCAGACTGTGACAGAGAGCGGGAGGAAGACGTGCCAGCGCAGCTCTCAATATTGACATTTATAGCTTAGAGGCTGTGAGAAAATGCAAGTCTGTGGATGTGTCTTATGAACAGAGGGTGCTTTGAATATAGGATGCACTTGGAAGACTGTAGTGGCCCCTATAGGCAGCATGTGTGTGCTTACAAGTAGCCATTAAATCACATTCTCCTGGGACATGATGATTCAGACAGTCGGTGTCTATATCTATATCTGTCCTTACCAACTGTATCAACTGTCCAAAAGTGAAATTCCCAAGAGCTTTTCACTTTTCTATTTGTATTTCTTCACAGAATGTACTCGACTCTTTGCATCCATCTGCCACTTGTTAAAACGATGTCCATCATCCTAGTCCTGTTGTTTTTCTAGTCTGCTTCTAACTCGATTTGTCTGTTTCGCTCAGTCTCCACATGTTCTCTCTGTAGCCTCCTGTTTTACATGCTGCTACCATGGACCGAGTGCCCCCAGCACCCTCAGCTTCTCCAAATCACGACTGTCAAATGGCTTTATGGAACGAGCTGCAGTGATGATGAGAGAGATGGAAATCCTAATGATGTGACATGAGGCGTTGTCCCTGACCCCTTTTGATAATGGAATTTAACTGAGCACTTGCTCTGTGGTGAACCATGCTAATTAGGCACGGCAACCCAAACAAAGACGTCTCCTGCTAATTGAGGTGAGGTCACTGGCTTTGAGGGAGTGTGGACACGTGTGACAGTGTTTGTCGGGGCGGACTGTCTGTGAGCTGTTTGTGTGTTTGCCCACTGGGAGTTGACTTGATACCCTCAGTGGGGAGCCGGTAATGGCTATCTTTCCCTGTGAGTATTTGCTTTGTGGCTGAGACAGAAGGTTAGTGGATGACCTTGTTTCCCCAATGAGACTTGTCCCTAACACAGCAGCACAGTTACTATCCTGCATTTGCCATTATAATTCTTGTGGAGATCTGTGTGGAGATCTGTGTGAGGTCAGTGCAAAAACTGAAAAAGTGAGTGTGGACCACTCACTTGGTGCTCGGATTACAAAAGCTCAGAGATACACAGATTTCATCTGTGCTTTGAAATGGATCTGTTGAGCAACACTGGCCCAAGTTTAGTCTCTTAAATAAACATTATTGACATGTTTAGGGCAAATCCAAGTGACCTCTGCTGTTTATCCTCCCATTATTGATAATATTGGCTTGTTTACAGAAACTGAATTGCAATGCATCTGTCATTCTCTGTATATCACATGCTGGTGATATCCATAAACTGTCACACAAATATCTTTGAACAATATTTCCACAGGTCACTGGGGACAAGGCTGGGCTGGGATTTTAACAAAATTGAAGACCAGAAAATGTTTCCCTATTCCTACAAAGTCAATACATGTGACCAAAGCACAACAGAAATAATTACACTAGTGTAATGTACTTGTTTGAGTCACTGTTGAAGCCCTTGGACGAGCACTGGACAGTCTACAAAAAATGCCACCACTAGCTATTTTCACAAATTTGATTGAACGTTTCTAATTTCAAGGCATATCACTGTTGGGGCCTATATTATTATTATATGAGACACATTTATACAACTACTCATTGGTCTATTTCACAGAAGCATGAGCAAGTGTTGTCGTGGTAACTGGAGATGCACTCCCTCACGCAGAGGTGTAGCTTTAGAGGGGGGAGGAACTGAGGGCCATTAACGTCCCACAGGGGAGGACTCATGCATATTTAAGTGAGGTAGTTTAAAGCCTGGTCGTCTGGAGTCGTGCGCCCACCACAGTTCAACCTTCTTCAGTGACATGTCATTAACCCTTTAATTGACTAATGGCTGCTAAAGCCTCTGCATTGGGCTAATGTAACCATATCATAATGCTAATGTTGCCTATTTGTGCCCATGATGCCGCAGGACAAAGTTATGGAGCAGACAAATGGACTGCATGAGCAAAGGTCAAGTTAGGACACTTGGCCCTAGAAGCGAGCTGCGTTATTTATTATTTAAACAATTATTAGTTTCTATTTCAGCAAATCTGCAGCAAATTTTTGAATGTTGCAAAAAATTAAATGTTTTTGAACTTAATAAACTTAAATTACTTCAGAGATTTGTGATTTCAGATGGATTTAGAGGAAAGCCTGTTGAAAAACAGACTTTTTAGGGTTTTAGAGAGTATTATGTTCTGCATTGTACGTCCACTTTCTTGTCAGTTTGCATTTGATTAATAGTTTTGTCTATTGTCTCTAAACACTGACCTATACCAGAAACAGTAATGGCACATTGCTGTTTGTATCAGAATTTGGTTTAAAAATCAGTTTCCATTTCAATTTATGCAAAAAAAAATTAAATTTGTGAGGTAAATATTCAAGCTTCCATGAACAATTTTGAATGTAATAAATCAAAATTACATTTAATCTTTTAATTTGAAAAAGTTCAGAAAAAAAGGCCATTGTCATTTCAACTGTTAGAAATCAAAAAAGAACTGCAACATAACTATTTAAACCTGAAACTCAAAGCACGCAAACATGTTTTTTCCTCTTTGACTGGTTTCAAATATGCTTGCTCTCCCGCTGTTGAATAAATCTGTGTTTTTGCTACAAAATATGTTCTGATTCGTGACTATTCTCCAAAAATTTTCCAAATGCAGCAATTCATCAGAACAACTCGGCAGGGGAGGCAGGAAGCACAGATGAGCTTTAATGCTCCCAGACTGGTTGTAGACAGGATGCAGCTCAAAGGAGTGAGGACCATACTTCACCTGTCACCACTGTCACAATTACTGTATAGGAGAGCATCTGACCATTTTCAGAATTGCCACATGTCATAAAAGACGAGCAGCCAGTTTCATCTTTCTATATGCCAAAGTAAATTATAGGGCTTTGTGTTTGTGTGTAGGAGGAAGATCGGGAGAGTGCTGTGCACAAGCGTCAATGTGAAAAAATACTCACATCTCAAATCTCATCCTAATTTTGTTATAATTGCCTGGTGAGCCTCCCTGTCATCCTCCTCCTTAATGTCCCATTTTGCACCTGACCTTGCTACTTTCAGTTCACCTTCATGACAAAAGAGCAGTTCCCAGACCATAAAATGGACACAAAACAGAACACTAGATAACACTCTTTCTCCATGTTTCTGCAACTTTAAACAATGTTAGCCTAAAAAATGCAATTACATTCTGAGCTCCACAATTCTTCTGTGTAAAAACACTTCACAACCATATCTTCTGCAAACAGCCCCTGTTTAGAAGAGCAGCCAGATGTGTGAGTAATCCAACATTACTGACCAATAGAGGATATATCACAGAGCCTCTGGAGACATTAGAAGAAGCCAAGAGCAGCGACCCAGCTCGTCACAGTTCAGAGCTATGACCCCCCACAGTACCTGTATGAGCCAGCAGCTAAATGTCAACTGTGACATGCCCACACAATAAAGGTCACTTTTTGGTGACCTTATGTGAGTATTGTTCAATAGCTGTTTAGGACTACGGTATTTTAGAAGGACCGAAACTATTATTTTCGTTTCAACATAAAAATGTGTGTGTTATTAACTAAATGTGTGTTTTGAGCAGCAGTATGTTTTGCGAAAGGATGAGGAAGGTTTTCTCATCAACAGAAAGTTGCTCTTGAAGGCTCTAAATAGGTGGTCATAGGTCACATCACATGACAATAACTGTTGGCATCTGAAATTTAGGACAATCAAAGAAAATGCTGCAACAAGTTGTTCTCTTTTAGCAGATTTCAAACCTGTCTACACTCCTCTTTCAATTCTTCTCACTTCTATTCCTCATTTGTGTTCTTTTTTTTATCAGGCCCTTTCAAGCTGACACTCATTGACGCAGTGTTGTTGAGCAGAGCTTCCAATTCATAACCACTGCAGTGTTACATGCATCGTTAGCAACTGCAGTCACAGCAGAAACAGAAATACAGTTAATTTTTGACATGACGTTTCCACATTCTAGTTGCAGTTTGTAAAAGTCTGTGTTTGTATGTGAGTGTAAAAGGGTGTAAAAGAGTGAGATTTGTTTGGACCGGGACAAACTGCAGAGCCTGAGATGCCCGAGGAAAGAAGATAATTGGAAGCTACTTTTGCCTCCATGGTTATAGATTCAAATGTAAACACTGACCGATCCAATCTTCTTATAGAAACAACAGAGCGAGAAAGAGAGAATGCGATAAACAAAAGTCCATCAGAAATCCTGCCAGAGAGCATGTGATATCAGGCCAAGCAGACAGCCAGACAAACACATGCAAATAGAGCCACACACAAACCTTTCCCATGGCCAGGTGAGGACTTTGTGCTGGGGGACAGTCTTGTTCCAGAGAGATTATGAGGTACATGGGTGGCACAGATCCCATCAGGGCCTTAGGCATCCAGGCTAAAGTCAGTCAAGTCACTAACACCTATGTAACGCCCAAGGGAGCACAGACAGAATTACATTTGCCACATTCAATCTCTGAGCAGGGCCTCGAGATGCATGCTATTCATGGAAATAATGTAGAAATGGGAAAACAATGAAATTGAGGAGATTATGCTTTCTCTCTAGACTCATCTAAATTCTGCTCCCATAGGACCTGTGCAGGCATTTTCAGAGACGCTACCTTTAAGTGGTAACCTTGTTTCTGGCCACCGAGGAACATTCCTAATTTCAAAGCCGCAGGGAAACAGGCCACTCACCTCAATAAAATGGAATACACTAAAATGGCATTTTATATTCATAATATTGAACCTGCTGCACACATGTTTCCAAACACAGGGCTAATGAAATAATGCAAAACAAAGATCCACACTACAGGCTTTATAGCACAAAGGCTTAGAGGCCTTTATATTTTCAGAAACAAAAGTTGGAACCATGTTCTGAGTCAAAAATAAACCAGCTCTGTGTTTGGAACTGCACACATTACATTATGTACTTGCATGTGGGATATTATGCGCACTACATCCTTAGTGCATTGTCGTGTTATTCTATAGAAGTCCAGCAGTGTGACTAAAGGATGTAGAGGACCACTAGTAGGTCCTCTACATCCTTTAAACAAAGCACACTTAACTACATGCCGAATGTGTGAGAGTGTAAGTGAAATAAACACACCCATGTCCTCTGTCCATCTGTCACCTGGCGAGTTGTGGGTCCAAAGGACATATTCCAGGCCAAAATATGTGGGATTACTGAAGGGATTAAAGGCCTGTGTCACCATTCGTCACTTAATTGGACATGAAGTCTGGAACTGGGGCGGTGCATGTCTGTAAGTCTTCATGTACAGATGAATGAATGAACACATTCAGAAATGACAATGACCTCTGAGTGGGGCTGACAGACGGACTGTGCTCCACAGACACAGGCAGACACTTTCCTGAACCCATAGCAGAGGTCATTAACTGGCACTGTAATCCACAACGGCAGTCATTACTGTTAAAAACTGTGATCCCCAACACTAAGATGCTAATAATGTCCAGACTGTGTCAATAAGACAGAATGACCCGTTTCACTGGTCATTATGGAGAAGCCAACGGGTCAGTGGCTTTGGGAACAAGCAGGAGAGAGTGAGGGGCGTCGGAGGAACCCAGAGCAGCAGACATATTGTTTGAGTGTAATTACAGACCAGTGTCCATTCAGTCATGCACCGGTCACATGGTACAGCATGTGTGTATATGTATGGCTTTGTGTCATACTGGAGAGTTGTGTGTTATTGTGCAGCCCCTAAACTACTGTACTCGATTTAAAGTGAGCAACTATTTAACTAAAATAGATTTATTGTGCATTTTTTCATTAATTATTGGAGGTTAACAATACTGCTAAACTAACACTAATACTTACACTGGGATACTGTTACCCACCTAACACTCTAAAACTGTTCTGTCTGTATAAATGTAGAGCTATTAAGACCTCATTTATTACAAAATGACTTACTTCTCTTTCAGTGCGGCACATAGCGACTATAAACTGCAGCACTAAACTTTCTTGTCTTGTTTAATTTAAGGATTGAGTATTAAGTGCATGAAACATTAATAAATGAGACAAGTGAGCTTATCCCAACACTGACTCAATCATCCCTGCCTATATTCTGAATTTAGATCACTAAAGTTGGGCTTGTCCTAAGCCCTGTGCATCTGTTCATTACTTTTAGTGTTTGTGAGGCTCAGAGTTTGATTGCACCTCTTAACACACTGATTTAAACATACTTTCTCCAGCTGTTCCAAAATATGTTATGTCTGCAGTGGATGAGTTTAAACTTCCTTTTGACTTCAGTTATGGGTAATTTTTTAAGTTTATAAAGTAAGTTCCCTATTGTCTGTTATTAGAGGCACACTGCTTGATGTTTGAGGGTCATGAGGGGACAAAGTGGGTACTCTCCAAAGACATGTGTGGGTAAGTGAGTGACCATAGCTGTCAGTAAGTGTTAGCCTTGAGATCGATGGTTAAGGGTGAACCACACTCATCCGATGGGATAGGCTCCAACCCCGTGACCTTTGCAGGATAGGTCACTAGTTTACATTCATGATTCTAATCAAAGCATTTTAACAGTAAAATGTGGCAGGTAACTATGAGAGCAAAAAAACAAGGCCATATGAATGTCTTTTATCCACCAGAGGGCTTTTAGTCATATTCAGAGCTGTGCATATCTGGGGTTTTCCAGACACAGCCCACGTCCATTTGTTGTGGATCACAGAAAAAGGAACAATAAGGCATGTTGTGGCTACAGCTGATTGAGCAGAAGAAGGCTATTAGCAAATGGACTGTGAATACTCTCGCCCAACAACACAATCACTTGACTGTTTTTGCCGATTCTTCGTAAAATAGCGTACTTGGGATGTAGCGGTGTATTCGAGCAAATTTGCAGGGCCATGGCTCAGCTGAAAATTAAAGCTGCTGTCGTAGCAGCTTGAAGGCGAGCTCAGGGACAGACAAACACATCACCAGAACAATTGTGAGGCATTGAAATGTGCTGAAATGAGTGCTGAAATGCAAAAGCTGGCTGATAGTATTACATGGTTTACGGCTACAATGAAAGAAGGAGAACTACGAAAGCCCATGAAAAACAATCACCTCATGAGAGGCCGTCTAGTCTTGTAAACAAGCTTTGTGTGAAGATTTGCTCAAATAAAGGATGCAGGGCAGGTGCCAGCTGTGCTTTGCATATTTACACTGTCACTGTCTTGAAACACAAGCACTGTCCCTTTTCCTTTTCATTACATTTCAGGATGTCTGTGAAGGTTCTCAGTCATCCAGGTTATCTTTGAAGAGGTTAAAGCAAAGGCATCTGGACTTAGTTTTCAAGGTGAAGATGTTTTGTCTCTTTTTCTTTGTCAATTCTGAGTTCAACTGAGACCAGAGCATTTCTCTCTAGAGGGAAGGGTTGAAAAATTGACAAAGATTAGGAGAAGAGACACACTGTCTTCACCTTGAAAACCTTTTCTACATTTCAGGATATTTTTTTAAACAAATTATATCTGACATGTACAACATCTGTTGGAGTATTATCCATTCTATATATAATATCCTCAACCTTAATTAAGATCTGTACATTAAGCTGCGACAATCGCTGTTAGAACTGTGTCTACTGCCTCCAAACAAACACATGTGGCTGGATGTGGTGCATATTTTACTGTAAAATACCTTTGGGAGCTTGTGATTACAGGCTTTATAAATGTCCAGCTCTCATATTAACTGTGCCACTCTGCATACAATAAAGTGTGCACAAATCCCACACAGTGCTACATATCACATTTAGTGTTAGGTAGGAAAGCCAATAACAAAGTATGTATGTTGAAATGTCATGAGAAAGAGTGTGTCTTTACCTTATGATAAAATCTTCTGAAATTGAATAATTTTTCATGCTTTATTAAAATCCATCAAGTGGCTCACTAGCTACTGCTAATGTAGAATTAAATTTCACACTTATGATAACTGCTCATATCTTCAGTCTCAAGAGAAATTTACCACATTTTGCTACTTCCCAAGATCTTAAACATACAATTAATTTAATTTCCTTGCCAGGCTAATTTTTTCTGGGTATTAATGACATTTCTTCATAAGGATACATGCATACATACATGCTTCATATTTTGTCTTTTTTATTTTTATTTAACCATTATTTATCCAGGAAAGTGCCACTGAGATTACACTTCTCTTTTGCAGGGGAGTCCCATGGGAGGGGGGGGCTATTGTACATGTCTTTAGTTGTAGGGGAAACTGGAGCACCCAGAGGAAACCCACACAGATGGATCCCTGCCCTGGGATCAAACCCAGGACCTTCTTTCTGTGAGGCCAGAGTGCTAACCACTCTGCGACTGTGCTGTGTCATGTCCGAGTTATGAGAGGCGTGGACAGATACACCAACAGAAAAACATAATCAAATAAAAAGCCAGAACTTATTGAATGAAAAGACAAGATAACATAATTGACAAATGATTTCCCTTTGCATGCATGTAATTTAATTGTTTCTGGATGCTGGTTGGCTTTAGTTTCATCTGCTCTAATGAGATACACACAAAACGATTAGCACTGGTTTCTGAACACCATCGAGCTCTTTCTGCAGACCTCTTGTAATTGCTCACATTTAGCTGGATTGATCTGAAAAACTTGTGCAAATCGTTATTGAAACATGGGTTATGCATATAAACCCTATGATTTTCTTGACCTTGGCTCATGCTGGACAGAGGGACTTTCCTAAAACCTGTTCATCTTCTTGATCCCAATCCTCATTCTAAAATTTCATAAAAATACACTTTTGGGAAGGTAAATCATGCAATTAAGCACGAAAAAGGCTGATTTATGAATTTATCCCCACATTGATGTATTCATCGACAGAAGCCCTCTCCTGGTGCGGGTGGTAATTAAAGCTTCTTAGTGGAGTGGTCTGGGGTAATCTTGGGACGGTTAAAAGCCTTAACGCCTACCACTGTGGGCTTTAATTGGGACTGTGCCATTTGTATGATTAACAACCAACCAAGGACTACCACCTAAAAGGCACTCGCTACTCTTGGCAATTCATTAGAATAGATGGCACTCTGGACTCTAATGAAAAGAAAATGTGTTGATACAATAGCCTTGTTAATTTCCACGGATCATATTTGCTGTGATCCTTTCTGCTCATTATCAATCAATTTCATTGCTCTCTGGCCTTGGGGCATGGAGGTAATGTACTGTTTTATGGTGATGTATGCTTATTTGCAATTCTGTTGATGGACAAAAGAAATGATTTGGTGCTGCCATTAGGCGCACAAAGCAATAGGCACTAGCATTTGAGGGAAATTAAAACGTTAAGGGGAAATTGGAAAATGTAAATGGTTGTCTCAGTGGCTTTTCTGAGCTTGGGCTGCCTACCTATATACTGTATACTATAAATATATAATGAGAGTTTATCATGGTATCTTTTATATCTGTACACACTACACTACAGTTACATCAAAAAGTGGGAATAAATGTATTATGAATGAATGTATTTGTTAAGAACACTGACTTTTTGGATACACAGGCTTATTTCTTCATAGTGGTTTTGATTTATTTTGTAATTAACCGCTGAGCTAATGTACACAGACCAATAAAAAGAAGTCCATGTGTAAAAAGGCTTAATGTTGCAACCAAATAACACTGTTTCTGGAAGCTGGAATTACTGCTACAAGCAGACTAAACGATCCCATTTTGTTGAACACAGTTATTACCACAGATCCATCAGACAACTAAGACATATTAAAACAGTTAAAAACACATAGAGGGGTGAGGGATAAAGGGAGCAGCAAATAAAAATGTACACTTATCCAGCCAAATGATTACATGTGCTTCTATACAGCAATAATAAGAACCCAGAAATGAATGGTGCAGTCCTGGAGAGCAGCAATTTTGAAACCAAACAATAACACTGAGCCTTAATCGTAATGACACACCGCTGCAATAAATGAAAATAATACATTTGATAAAAGGTTCACAGTCACAGTGGTTGGCTTGATTTGTAATTAAAGATTAATAGACCCATTTAGAAAATGTATTCTATGACCATCATCTGCAGTTTAAGATGCTGTAGCATAAGTCTAGTCTAGTGTTTTCTCACAAAAGAACAAAAGTAGGCTAAGAAACTGTGTGGTCAATCATGTAAACACTGCCACTTACCACTGTGCACCTGAATGGAGCAGTGTCACTAACGACGCTCCTGAGCCTTAACGACTCTCACATCAGGAGTCACACTTCCCTTTCATGGCTAATGACAGTGAGACCAGATCAGCCTGGTCCATCAGGTTTAGTTTCAGGTCAAACTCTTCCCTCTAGAGATATAAGCTCAGCTCTCCTACCAGTTGATCTCAGAATTGATAAAGTCTAAATCAGACTTGTAAGTTGTAAGTTAAACCTTTTTGTCAAGATGTCCTGGATGACTGAGAACCTTCACAGTCAATCATGTTAAGACTTTTTAAAATGCCACTGGATGCAACTAATTACAAAAACAAGTTCTGATTGGTCCGAAAGGATTTCTGAACACTATTGTGAAGAAAAGGGATTAGGACCCATTTCACACAGAGAGAGTCAGTGGGTATATCTGGCCAGGCTTGGCAAGCACCTTTAAAAAAAGATCTTTAGGGGTATCAAGTTTTCATTAGAGATATGTAGAGATAGCGGTAGAGTTAATGTCTTTGGAGGTAAAAGGTTGTCTGACAAAAAGGGTATAAAAATGTATTTTACCCTGTAAAAGTAAGTATTTTGGGGATTTTGAAAATGGTGGGGGAATTTACTGGGTTGATCTAAATATTAATGATTATTAATTATATTCATAGATATTCATGAAGTACCACTAAACTTCAAAAAGCACTAGTGGAACGGACAGTTGAAGTCTGGCTAAACCAAGACCATGTTTATACTGAAGCCATGTGCAACAAGGAAGCTCTTAAACGCACAACATTTTATCATTTCCCAAAAGGGGTAATGTGACTATTAATCTGCTACATGTCATGAATGAATGAGCATTAATATCAGGTCGTCTGAAACTATTATTAATTTTAGCATTTTAAGATTCTTTTCGAACGTGAGGCAGACTTTATGAAACTAACTTGTATTTCTGCAATGCTATTCTGTCGTCAGAAAAGTGTGGTCCACTACCTTGTAAAGAAAAACCCAAACCAACTAAGAATAGTCCTTGTGAGTGTTCACAGCCCTGACCTTGTCCAGTCGGGGGAAGGCGGTGAGTTGCTACTTATCAGCCTGCCCACGTGTGTCTACTCAAGCATCTTTGCATGTTTCTCCATTTGTCTGTAATGCAAAGCTATGTGAAGGAAAATCAACTTCAATCAGTCACGCTTTCCTGCTGCCTAGAGAAGAGAGTCTACAGGCCTCAGTGTTGATGAACAACGGTTCAGCTGTGTGATTCGCCATTAAAGAGCCTGGACTGTGCCAGCTGTCACCTTTCTATCAAAGAAGGAGAAGTGGCCTACACACAGCTTATCGCTTCTCATGAGGAACGGCAGCAAATTGGATTTTTTATTATCATAAATGAAGTGATTTTAGGGTTCTTGTACTCTTAATATAGAATTTCCTGTAGCCCAATTGATATATTTGTGCATGTAAATATATACAACACATCGTTTTTGGCTTTGTATGTCTGTGACTGAAGCAGAATATGTATGTGCACCAGCCATAAGTAATTTCATATCCTATTTCCTTCAACTATAGATGAGACCTTGCTGTTGACAGAAGTCCAATTAGATTCCTCCTTATCTCTGCCTTCTGTGATCCTACACATACCTTCAACAATCATCAACCCTTAATGAATTCACCCACATTATTCACCAAGTTTAATGACCTGATAGCCGGGCTCTCTGTAGAAATGAGAGAGAGGTGAGACAGTACCACTTAAAAAAGCAATTACAAGGAGTGTACACATCCTCATTTTCCATATCACATCCTATTCCTTTTCACTCTCTGAACAAATAGAATTAATTGAAGTGGAACATCTATAATAGTTTGGCAGAGTACTGATAGTAGTGCAAGACATATGCAAACAGAAAGTATTGTAATTTTGGAAAATAATCACAAAAAAACATCTGCGGCTGTATTTAATTTATATTTCAATCTTTAGAGTTGCATTTCATAAGGACTACCTGAACTCACCATAAATATACGGAAGCCCGATAATGTAAATGTAAAATAACATTTCGATCCTCCATTTCCTAAGTGCAAAATATAAAGGCAGGATAAAAAATGTTTTTTTTTATATCTTTCTTCTCATTATTGCCCCTGAAAACACAGGAAAAATAATATGATCTTTACAAAGTGTAAATTTATTTTTTATTTTTTTTGCGTTTTTAAGTGTTTGTGTTTTAGTACTTGCTTTAACCACCAAAGTTGCAAAGATGTCATTGTCTTTGATTAGCTCACTGGGTTGAGTGATGGACTAATGTGTGGTAGGCAGTGGTTTGAGACCCACTAGGGTCAAATTATTTACTTTTGAATGTTTTTGAATGTTGAATGTTTTGAATGCTTTTTGTCTAAAATGTCCTGAAATACGTATTGTATAATAGTCAAAACGCAACCATATCATCTTGGGTTGAGTTTTATTTTATCTGTAATTTGGATGATGATGATGATGATGATGATGATGATGATGATGATGATGATGATGATAATCATCCATAGCAGCTAATTAGCTTGTGCTTGACACATAATACAATCTACTATGGATTTATAAGGCCACATTATTGCTGTGGTTGTTAAGCTCAATCCGTCGAAGAGAAGACATGTGATTGAGGGAACTGGGGTTACAAGTGTGTGTCATACCCATAATGTTATTTTTGTTTCTGAAAGAATAAACACAAGTGGTATATCAAGGGCAGTGATGAGCCCGTAGAGCTGTTTTGTACCCATCATAATACATGTAAATCATAATTTTAATAACACCCACGATGATATGGTTGCCTTTTGACTATAATACAATACACATTTTAAGACATTTTAAACAAAAACAAAATAAAACTCAAAAGAAAATAATTTGACACTAGTAGGTATTGAACTCTGGTCATTCACTCAACCCAGTGAGCTAATAAAAGACAATGATTATTTTACCACTTTGGTGGTCGAAACAAGTGCAATAACACAAACACATAAACACATAATTGCAGTCAATACTTGTGGTAATTGCTATAGTTTTATTTAGAAACGCTTGCCTTGTGTTTAAATGTGATTAATTACTCACGTCATGCATGTTTTATTCGAACAATGTTATCTTCAGACGTGTATTATTTCGCTTTGTCTCTCAACATCATAGTAAAATAGAGCTTAATGATCTTTTAGTTTAAATATAATTAGTTTAAATTAATAAACATTCATAAACAGGGTGCACCTCCCAAACACCCACAGCATTGAACCTAGAAAGTTTCAAAGCAGTAAGTTCAGTTGGTAATGATCTTTAGAGAATAATCAGTCGATCAGCACTGTCTTTTGGATAAAGGGCTTGGAGATGAAAAGAAAGAATTACTGTGTAAAAGATGTAAGGCTGTGAATAAAAGAACCAAAAGATGAGGAAATGAAGATGTGATTAAGATGACGAGCAATGCAGGACACTATAAGGAAGATGTTTAAAGATACATAGGAAAGTGAGACTGAGACGGTGCAATAACAACAGTAGAAAGTGAGAGTGGGATCAGGAGACGAGCTGCTCATAATGGATTGATTCTCACATTTCTTTGAGGGCCTGTTCTTCCTGTCTCCTTACAGATGAATGGTAATTGCCCTGCCGGCTTTAATCATGTGTGAATTGGTGAAAAAACAGGACAAAACGCTTCTTCGGCAATTGAGAATCGATCGCTCTGGAAGTCGACCTATAGCTACAGCACACTCGCACAAGCACACGCTTTAGGGCCTACGCACACACAGACGATTCTCAGCCCCTCACTAACAGACATGCGGTTAGCAACACGGGCACAGCATGTCAGAGCAAATGACAGAGGCACTAATTACAGTGATGGTGAGGTGGAGAGAGGACCAAATCTTGGGGGTGTCTGGAGAAAAATGGAGCTGGTGACAATGTCGACCATAGGCTCCATGTTGGCCCCATGTCAGGAGTGGCAGCAGACTGAGACGAGGGATAATTGTAATGTCAAGCCTGTGATTGCCAGCACTTCCCTCATTCTTTATGAACAAAACACCTGTACCGTTTAGTTACGTCTCCCATTTAGATTCAAAGCTGCAGCCTGACTGGCTGCTGCCCATCTTTCTCATCAGTGCACAATGGAGCTTGGACACGACAATATAATGGCATAGATCAAGAATATAAGAGTCGTAGTTTTTCACTGCAGAGGTGTACAGTAGCATAGTTTTCTGTATTTTGGCTGCACAAAGTCAATATGGTTTATTAAGTCAGGATTTTATTACCCACCTATACTGTGACCTTTAAAGGTCACTTTAAGCATGATTGAAGGCTTTTATTTATTTCTACCTTTTCATTACTATTATTCTAGGATTTTCTGCACTCAACACTGAAACCTTGATTTGCTGAAAATCCTGTTTCTCATTCTTTTTAAACAACAATTAACTACAGTTAATAAAGATAAAACTGTTGAAATGTGAAATGAAAAGGTCATCATATACATGAGAAACATAATTATGTTTAGATCTAAATATAGGACATACATAGGCGTTTAGTCATGCCGCTCTGAAATATTGCCTTTCTGTAATTAACCAGTTTAGTGCTGTTTTTCATTAAAGTGAATTGAATGATCCATAGTAAATATGCACTATTATTCCAGCATAAAGACTTCTGTGACAGGAGGGTATTAATATTGTTTTTTCCTTTTATGACTATGTCCTTTTTAACATTAATTACAGCTTTCAGTCAGGGGCTGCTGCAGGGTTATGGCCCTCTAACAGAAGGGCTGTAGTTGCCTGATGCTTCTTCATCCGTTTATATCATTACACCGTTGTCCATTTGAGATGTCAGGTTAGCAGCTCTGAGGACAGGACCTGAAGAAGAGAAAATGTCTCTGCTGGATTGGTGAGAAAAGATCCTTTGGAAAAGAAAGTCTATGTTTCTCTAAGTAGAGACTGATGGACAAGGTGTGACATGGAGACCCAGCCATTTAACAGGCACTAATGGCTGTACCAGATTACCTGTCGAAGCCCCTGCTCGCTGTCCAAATCACCATCTCAAATTGATAGCGCCAGCACTGCCACAGAAAAATAGCCCTGATCAGGCGGCTCTCCACCTCAGATCCGATGGTCCCCTTCCTCCATTAGGAATGCCATTTTCCCAAGAGAGGATTTTAAATTGAGTTTGGGCATACTTAATATTACAGTGCTTTGATACCTATGGGCTGTGTGTGGGAGGGGTGTGACATTATTCATCCTTTAAGCATAGAATATTCGATTGTATTGCTCGTCCCAACTTAATAATGCCACACAGTGAGACGAGTCATAAATCTACAGACAGACAGACAGACAGACAGACAGCAATTTATCACAGCTCACACAAAACAAGGACGAGGGCACCGTGTTTTTCACAAAATTTCACTGATGCAATTCCCAATTGAAGAAAGCTCATAGTGCTCAAGAAGGTGTATAGAAAGATTAAAAAAACATAAACAAGAGCAAACAAGCTAAATGATCACACAAATTGTACACCTTTTGATGCAATCTAATCTTACATCACTAATATTTACAGATTTTGTCTAAGATTTCTTGGACTGTACCTAGAAACATAAATACACAGGTGGCATCTGTAGAGGGCTGAACACAGAAGCACAGTTCAACGGTTCAAAGCTTAGAGGAGGAAATCCACAGGTGCTCAACAGCACGTCATAACAGCCACTTAGCATCCAGGCAATTGAACATCAAATGGCAGTTTGGCGCTCGTTTATTCACAGACAAGGAGTTTTGTGAGCACAGCTAAATATAGACAGTAATCAGACTCAGTGTCATTACACCTTATGTAAACAGTGAGTGTTATATTAGGTATGAAGTTCTGGAGCAGAGCCAGAAACAACAACCTCAGTTCATGGAATAATGATGATAAAGCAGTAGTTAGAAATGTTCATTTTGCCTAAGTGTCAAACACATCAGATGGGTGGCCTAATAGGAGAACTAAAACTAAACCGCAGTTGCATTCCAGAGAGAAAATAATACTCTATGTATCTTCCTGTCTACCTAGTCTTTATTACTGAAATATTTAACAAATCATTTAAGACTCATTGTTTTGTCCCTTCAGAAGAATTGGTGAACTGTCCTTTCTGTGTTAGGACAGTTAACAGAAGAGAAACTTCAAATAGTGCTTCAGATTGTAAGAAACGCCACCGCTGTCACATGCTCACTTGTTTTCTAGTTGTCTGGTGTGAAACATAAGGCTGCTTGTGTGTATTACAAAAGCTGTCTGAGAGAATTAATTGCACTCCACCACTCTACAGTTTGCAGCATAGTATCTAATAAACTGAAGTGTCAGTCTAAAAGTCATTTAGAGCGAGATGCTGCATCTCTGATTACATTAATCAATGATACTGAGAGGCAATGACAAGGCAACACAAGACATGAGCCTCCTCCAACAATGATCAACTTATAGCAGAATGATATGGCGTGAACATGATTACTGAGTTAATTAATAACACTCTCAAAGTGCAGTTGAGCAAGGCACTACTGAATTAGGAGCCAAGTTTAAACCAATTTAATTTTTAGTCTTTTTCAAAAAGACATGAAAAACAGTCAGTTGTCATGTGTTTTTTTTTTGTACACATGAGATAAGGCAGTATCTACTGTAATATGACTCACAGCAGCAACCCTTTATCAAGCTGGAATATTGTAATACAAAAATCTGTAATGGAAAAGTGATGAACATCAAAAGTGATGTTGAACATTGAGCTCTCTGATTGGTCAATCAAAAACCAGTTGCCAACAAAGTGCCATTTGGGGCACAAGAGTCTGATGACAAGACATTTAGTATGATATACTATAAGAGGGGCTATTTTTATGGAGAGTGCTTCAATCACCGGTAATTACGCACAAAAAACCCAAAGCAGACAATCATTTATAAATATCTTCAGACATTCTTGAGCCAAGCCTGTATTTGTCCTCCAAACCGATGCTTCAACAAATTAAGTAAGTCAAGAAATGTTAAATGGGATAGAAAAAAAATTGTTTAAGCGCACACCAAAAACAATGAGGAGTTATTGTGCAAAAAGAAAGGCCTTTATCCCAGCCTTTATAAACCAAACTTGGCAAGTGTAGTATCATTGTGAATTATGATCACTCTATCCATTATATCACTTTTCAATCAAAAGCCTCAACTCTGTTTCTCCTTGCCATTATATCTTTTTTATAGTGTAGTCTATTATTCACTCTTCCTGAGATTTACATCTTTTGTGTTGCTACTTTGGAAACTCAAGATGGTGGTGACAGATTGATGAACATTTCCAATTAAATGTTCTATTTTTATTTATTTATTTTTACTGCAGACTGGAGAATTCGTGTTGGCTCGGCTTTTAGGAATATGTCCCTCGTAGTTGTGTATTTTCTCACTAAACGCTGGCACTTGCACAGGAACATCTGTCACACTGAGGCGGTACAACTTAGCAGACTGTAGGTGTGGGAGTCTGCCGCCCACATGCACGCTCCACTCGTCTTTAGGGTTCAAGTTGGTGCCAGTTTAACATCAGCTGCTTGAGCCCTCGATGTGGCCTCCGCAGGCCGTTGTAAACCAGGCCAGATGGCGCCGTGCACCAGGGAACACATGGCACCACATGACAGGGCTCTCCAAACGTCATCATTTTTTAAATTATGAACATAAGTGAAATAAACTCTTCCTTAAAATTAGTACTTCAGTGTCCTTAATGAGATTGCGTTTCTATCTGCTGCCTCTGTTGGCATCCCAAGGTAGCATTTTCCAAGTCGTATTTTAGCCGTCTCTATTACATTTTGAAACTTTATCAGTGGCGTGCAGGCCTCAATTGTGCTGCTGTGAGGGCATGGCTCGATGCTATCAGAAGGCACTTTAACTGCTGTGTTAAGATTTAATGAACAATAGATTAGGACATTAACATGCACAGCATGTCTGAGGGGAAGTCCTATAACAGGCATGATAAGGGCTTTTTCTGCTGATCTCACCTCAACATGGACGGTCTCCAGAGAGCCGTTTTGGCCGGCTCTGATGTTTACAATGCCATTCATCACTGAGACCACGTTTGTATGCTGACTGGGTATTACAAACATGTATATGGGCAGGCTTTATGTGCACATGATTATACACACAGTTTCAACCAGTGCTGAGTGATACTGAAGCATCTTGACCTTTGAACCTTCAATCACTCACCTATGTAGTACTGAGATAACAGGCTGGGTTCAAGTCTTCTTTTTGTCTACTAATTAAGTCCCCTTGACCTGAATTTCACACTTGAAAACTCTCACTTTATACGCTCACACCGGAAATAAACTTTATACTCACATCTCGGAAAGCTCGAGACACATGGCAAGCATCATTCAAAAGGCAGACGCAACCAACACCTACATGAACAAACATCTTTC
Organism: Perccottus glenii; assembly: GCA_024416835.2. Classification (NCBI taxonomy): domain Eukaryota; kingdom Metazoa; phylum Chordata; class Actinopteri; order Gobiiformes; family Odontobutidae; genus Perccottus; species Perccottus glenii. The sequence continues at coordinate 22,264,629 of CM044547.2, read as the reverse complement.
TCTCAACACAGTGTTATCATTTTTACTTCAAAGCAAAACAAACACATTTCCAACATAATTTATTTGCCAGTATTTTCTTTTTGCGACAATAAAGTACCATTGTGAAGTTATTTCCTCTCATCTCAGCCCATCATCCTTCCAGCCTCCTGTGTCTTGTGCTTTCAAACAGCAAAGGTCACTCCGCACCTTTAAACAGCACATCCAATTTGACTGAGACTCTCGTCAGTCCATAAACATACACAGGGGTGAATGATGACATACATCAAAAGCTGTCCATCAGCAGCTAATGATCCTGACAGAGTATTACTTGGAATGTATGGCAGCTTATTGGGAGAGATAAAATAGAGACAGAAAGGGCTAGACAGAGTATGTGAGTGTAAAGAGGACATGATATATGAGATGGGGAGGACTGTAGCACCTTTCATCATCTCCTCTATAAAGTCCATCCAGTCATGAAATGAGGATGTTAAAATCCTACTGCAAACACAACCGTCAGACTGTGCGGCGAGCTTCCAGACAGCTAACATTTCACTACAGATGAATGGAAGTCTGATTGGTGCACAATTCAACTGGGATTAGCCAAGTCAAATATTGTAGGAGACAATAGACAAGGCTGTCACAAATGTACAGAAGGAATACTCAATACACTATGTGCTGTAAATTTACAACTGTATTTTTATCTTGTAAGAAGCTATTATTTAGCTGATTTATTCAGATTAGGGTGGGTACATGTGCATGCATGTAGTAAACTTTCTTTTAGACTTTTAGACTCTAATTTTGGACAATTCACTTCTGTTCAGATTTTATTAATAACACAAAAATAGTGCCGGAATAAATTGTTTATTTTTTGTTTTTTTACAGAAGGTATGTGATAGGACAATATACCTAATTATAAGACATAATCTTTTTTGAAATACTGTTTATCTCTGTATACAAGTTGATTATAATCGCTTTGGGAACATTTTTTGATCATGTTGCTCCCTGTCCAGAAGAAAATAAGTCTACATGTAATTGGTAATTGGTTTTGTACAGGGATGTAAACTAGTTGTGAAGAGAGCTCCGTATCACTGGATCTGGCGTGTGCAGCGAGTAGTGGGATTTATGGAGACAGTAAAGCCACGAATGCTTGTCGATGCTCCTGCTGCAACTCCTTACACACACCCTACCTCCCCTAGTTTACTGCAATGCACCAGCAGTGGTTAGTACAGAGCACTACAAGACAAAGGAGACACAGACAAAAAGGGCTAAAGGGAGAAATCACACATAAGAGAGCTAGAACTGCTGGACGTCTACTGTTATGGACTTTCTCCATTGATTGTGCAGATACATTTTTTAATACGCCCTCATCAATAGCACTAGTGGTCTGACAAACACATTTTTCATTCACTTGGAAGTCAATAGTCATTCGGTCTGTATCTTTGTCCCTTGAGTAAAGGGCCTCGATCAATTGAGGTGATGAAAATTCAAATAAATCAGAAACAGAGAGAAGCTGTGTTCTTTTCTGTATCCAGTGGAGCAGGGTACAAGATGCTGTATGAAAAACCAATATGTACTTGGGTCTCTTTCAATGGGACATCAGATGAACTCTGAGTCCGCTTCAGCATCGCTAAAGCACTGGAGAGCCAATGGCCAAACTGTGCACATAGTCATAGTGCTCAAAGGGTGATGTTGCAAGAACCACAGTTAAAATATAAAAGGTTTAGACTTAAAACAACTGGGATACAATGGTAACAGGATTATGTATGCACACATATTATGTTATTTTTCACTGCAACCTCAGAAATAAAACTTAAATGAGTCTGAATATTTTTTACAGTTATTATTCTGGTCTCTTAAGTTAAACAGTTAAACGCTAACTTTTTTAGAGCATAGGAAGACTTTTGTGTCACAACAGATTTTAAGATGATTAACTCAAGTAGCTTCAAAGTCTACATTAATTTTTTAAAACAAAAACAATGCCGTGACTGTGGTTAGCCATATCCTCTCCAGGAAGTTCCATTGAAGTTCAACCATAGTTAAAGAGAAATCACTTCATTTTTTTACGCTTGCATTTAGTTTGACAATTTAATCACCTACAGTATAGGCAACACCAAGACTCACTTCTTTAAATAACATTTCCAGCTTATATGGATGCGCTCAGTTCCTCCATCTATTATTATTTTATTCCACTCTATGCTAGTCTTTTAGTATTTTGTAATGAGTTTGACAAACTTTTCGTTCTGGGAGGAAATGGCATTTATTGGTCCATTTTTATATTAAGGCTTTGCTTAAGAGTGAATCAGGAGAGCCACAGAGAGAGTGGAGTAGTTGCATATTCTTTCCTTAATTTGTTCATACTGGAGTTTTAATTGGACCTGAGGTACTGATAGAGCACCTTGTGTCTGTGTGAGACTGGCTGCACTCTTACTGCATATCCTGCTGTAACATCCCAGAACCATTTAAACTCTAAACTGCAGCACAATTAGGACCCATGGAGACCTAATTACAGCCCGGACAACGGCCCCAGCTTCTTTTATAGAGCAGCAGACCTCGTCCCTGGGGCCAAATCTTCTTGCCAGTTAATTATGCCATTATTCTATTATTCCAGACTGACAGAGAGGGCACTGGCTCATCGTGACCTTCAGGACCCAAAGAGCGAAGAGAAGAGCTCCCCTGTAGAAGCGGATATAGCCCTGGATGACTCCATGAGTCCGACTGCTCCCTCCACACCTCGTCCACTGTCTCCCACTTAACTAAACAGTGAAGAAGATGAATAATAGGATATTGGCCCAAATTTATCTGGCCCAGATTAAACACAGTTTAATCTCCTGTACATGCTCTGCTCTCTAGTTGCTTGCAAACAACATTGTGAATATGAACGAAATGATTGAGATTGTGAAAGAGGCTAAATTTATGGCCCAATAAAATATACAGTATCTAGCCTCTCATTAGACAGAAAGTTTTAAACCTGCTAAAAATAAATGTGAATATAAGGTCTTTATTGTATGCTACATTTTTTTCTTTTATATGATACTAAATATTATCAATATCAGTGTTTTGGAGACAGACATATACTTTGAATTCTAAACAATTTATAACCACTCATTAGTAATTACATTACAGGATCAGATACTGTTCATTGGCTGGAGAGTCCCACATTTGCTGCTTCAGGTGGAACAGTCTGCATCTGAGGTTAGCAATGTTAGCTGCATAAAGTGAGCAAATACCTTCAAAGAAAAACAAATCTTCCTCATTGGTAATATTTTTGCATGACATGCTCTTGACCTGGCAGTATATCAAACATATTTTTCTGGTCCCAAAGAGAGTGATGTCACACAAAGAATATAATGAACCTCTAATGAACTCCAAATCCCATGCCAATAGATTTACACTGCATTATCACTTTATGACCCCTGACCTCCTGTAGTGTAGAGCAGAAATCACTCTTTTCAGTGGAGCTAAGCATTCACAGAGACCTAGTTAACACTATGATGTTAAGTAAATCCTACTGAAATTGTAATTGTACATTTCTAAAGGTTGACCTAACACATCTAGATGTACTTTTGCACATATCTAAGTTGGACCTTAACTGGAGTAACCGTTCTTATCTTAGTATCGACCACAGTTTCTCCAGAGGATAACAAGAGAAGATGAAAGTGAGTGATACTAAAACAAGACCCAAACATTGTTCTGTCTAGCTAACATATTTATATTAGATAACACATTTTTGTTTTGCAATGGCTGGTACACTGGTAAAGGGTTTATAGCAGTGAACACTGGAACTGGGCATGCCTCTACACATATATTTATGCTAAGATAAGGACATATGTTTAACTAAATAGCCTACTGACTGTAGCTGTGGATCTAAACATGCTACTGGTTATGTGTGGAGTTTAAACACAGTAAACTACTTTGACAAATTTCTTCCTCAAACCCAGAGAAACGTTTCATCAAAGTTCAGACTGCCTCCGCATTACTCACATTTAACTAATGACGCAGTACATTGAAGTGTGGTTAGAGAAATGGTAGAGAAAGAGAAAAGAACGAGGCTACAACTAATTGCCTGATGATGGAATTTTAGCAACTCCTTCATTATAAAGCAGCTTCTAAGTGTTATTGATCTTTCGAGGGGTGTCTGAGACTCATGTGGTATTAGAGAGCCCAACTGCTAAGGCTATGTATTATTCAACAGGCATTCTGACGGGATGCCTCACTGGGGCCTGCCAGTTCTTCTCAAGCGGCCTGGGAGTAGTCGTAACTCTCCTTCCAGCTCACCCTAAATGTACCTCATCGTGCACTCACACACACACACACATGCAATAATATATACACAATCTAACAACACACACAATGAATGGCTCTTCCCTTCTGACTGAAGGTTGTAGATTGTTGTTTTGCTCTCTGATCGACCCCGCACTTTACTGAGGGGTTAATCTATAATGAACTGACTGATGCTGCTGTCTGCGATTCCCAACAGGTCATTTGTGGACATCAAGCTTTTCCAGCAAACACACAGCAGACCGGATCAGAGAACAGAGACCACACAAGAGGCTGGGAGGAGACACAATTGGTGGAGCAAGACACAGGACAAACGAAGACAGATACAGTCGTTACAGATTTATCCAACAGCATAATGTAACATTTTTTGGTCACTGGATTATTTTGTACTCAAAGCTGAATATATCTATATACTTGCAATAAATGGATTAACAAAAGAAAAACTTTAACTCTAACCAAATTCTCTACTACATCTTACCTTGCGTCAGAAAGGTTTGGTCAACATTGTCAGCTGACTCTTTATTTCTGAAAGCGACTGAGGAGAAAGTTACCGTTGTCGGACACTAATCAATCAAAGGAAAATCAAGGAAGCAACCTGTAATACAACAAAAAGACTTTTCGATCTAAACATTAGAGCTACTACCAGACACATCATCCCCAAAGTCCTGAAAAGTGTGAAGCAATGTTTCCCAAAGGATATACAACCAGTAGAAGATAAAAGCCTACCCCATCTACTTGTCCATTCATCATTGTTAAGCCCTGACTTCTAGTAAAAGGGGCTTAGTCTCGTATAATGTATCTTTGTTTTCACTGATTGCAATTATCTGGAAGATCAATGGGTGTTATCAATACCTTACACCAATTAACATTTAATATCCTTCCACAGCCACTTACTCCATTAATGCCTGATTGATTATGCAAGCCTTGGGAGCTCCATGGCTGGGAATGGCATGGATCCATTCTGTCTGCCCGTCAAAGTTAAGGTGCACTGCTCCACTTGCAAAACCTCTGACTCCAGTTCACTATATATCAATAAGGCCTGACCAGAGAGAAAGATCAAGAGATCCAGGAAGCCTTTCTGTCTGCCATCTCTGTATCTCTTTTACCACAATTTACTTCCATTCCTGGCTCTTTCCACTTGACTGTTGCTTTGCTTGCTTGTATTTTACTCTCATATATGCCACCGCTCAGAACAGCCTCCTCTCTACTGCAGCAGTTCTTTATAATCTAATCAGCAGTGATGTATTTTCAGAGCATGAAGGCACTACTTTCCATTTCAATCAAATTCTGTCCTTTCAGAAGAAGCCATAATGCAATCGTTCTGTACAAAATTCAGGCCCAATTTAAGCCCTATAGAGGGCAGATGACTGATAAACACTCCATGTCACTCACATCCTTGTGACTTTACTTTGCTGCACTGCATCATAATAAATAGAGTGCTGTGCTGACTCTTTTAGAATAGAGCAGGCCAACTTTAAATTGTGTATGTGGTAGGAGAGAGTTACAAACATGAGAAAATGCCCAAAGTTAGAAACAGCAGTAGATAGGACTGTTGTTAAAAGTATAATTGGGAGGCACAGCATGTCTGGGCTATAAGTGGACATGTCCCACAAACTGCCTGCTGAGAATGGGTGGGTGGAGTGAGCAAAGGGGTGAAAAGAGATTGGGAAGGTTTCGCTTAATAAACACTTTGTTTTCTGCTGACGATCAAGAGTTGAGCGAGGGATACATGAGCGGATCGATAGACTGATTTGTTCCAGGCACTCCATGTTCATCAGACCCATACTTCACCCCCTGGGAGTGAATACAGGAGAGGACAGCAAATAAAAAAATGAAGGAGGAGGCGAGAAAAAATATAAATTAAATCATGACATTAAAGGCTAAAAACTGGAGAAATATCAGGAGAGAAACACTGTCATTCAGTAAAAATATTTTCCTGCCACCATTATCCAGGCATGATCAGAGCCAAATATAGAAGGTGTGGAGCCACATAAATGTTGCAGTTGTTTAGGGCTGCCAAATACATGCATTTATTAATATAAAAAACACAGAGACATAACAAAACGGTGTACACTGGAATTATAACATGTACGGTAACCACATAAAAGTTGCAGTGATATAAATGTTTTGTGTTCCAGACTTGAGTCTTTCAATACACTCTATGGTTTAAAAATGGATGTGCCTGCAGAGAAGACAGTATAGAACAGACAGTTCCAGCAGGTGAAAAGAAGAGACAAACGGATGGTGAGGATTGGAAGAGGATTTGAGGCTAAGGGTCAAGTACGAAGCCAAACAGCTGCAGAGAAGGAAGGATGGTGCAGGCAACACAGGAACAGAAAATCCCTCAATCTTCACTGAATAACTGACTGGACAATCAAAAACATGTGTTATTACTCCGCTGTTCAGAAACTAGCAGGCAACCCCTCACCCCACCTGACACCATTTGACTAGGAAGGTACTAGGTTAAAAAAAAAACACGAAAAAGCCTTCTTTCTTTTCCTCCTCCTTACCTCACTCTAAAGGCAACTTTATTTCACGAAGAGATGCTGAGAGGAGGGGTGGGGGTGGTTAGATAATAGCAAAGCAATTTGTGTCTTCTCCACAAAAGCAAAAGAGGCCCTGGTGCATAATGGCAGAAAGCAATTGTATCTGCAAAGATCTCCATTGCCATTACCGCATTGTTCATCATTGTAGACTCTGATGTCACTGTTTTGTTAAGAGTGAGAAAAACGTAAATAAGCATTTAAGCATAAGTTTAAAGTTACATTAACATGCTTTACCTTTTAGTCAACATTTCAGTATTCTAATTTGTTCAGGAATACGCATTTCATATGTGTTTGTTTTTAGGTTATGGTCATAGTAAGATCGCGCTGTGTTAAATGTCCTATTACGCTTTCCGTAGTTAAAAAGCAAATACTCACGCACTTCTCGGGCATTGCAGCGGTTGCTCTAGTTATATTTATTACGCCCTTTTTACTTCTGTCTACTTCTCATGTCTGACGTAGCATCGTTGGTATGTATACTTCGTTTGTGAGAATATTCTGGAAGTATTATTTGTTATTTTTTACAATAATTGGGAGTTCTTAGAGTGTAATCTGCCTATGGTCTGAACTCACGTCAGATATGCATATGCTAGCTCTCACGTGTTCATTTATTCTGAGCCAAAGCGGTAAAGATGCTATATTAGCCAGAATGTATTTCACATGTGTTTCTTTATTACTGTTAAAATGAGTACAAACAAAAATGCATCTGTAATTGTGCAAATGAGCCTTTATTCATGTGTTATTTGTCATTGCTCCTTTGTGTGTTGCAGTTTCACTATTTTCCTCAACTCCATTAAACCTGTGGAACTAAGAATTAATCTTCAGAGTCTTGGTGTGGGAAAAGTTTGGCCGTCAGGATATTAGTTAACATATCGAGGGCGGCACAGTGAAACAACGGCTATCAAGCAAGCGAGATAAAGCAGAGCAGGTTGGAAGCTAGCCGACACATGTCGCCGCCCACACGCATTCAGTGGGCGATCAACGGACCACACTCTACAGTCAAGTGCTACTGGAGCAGCGCGCGCCACCGGGCTACAGGTTAGAGAAGAGAGTTTGCATGAAAATACAGCAACACAGGAGAACCCATACAGTGCATCGTTAAGGACACGCTGCAAGTATGTTGTTCAGTGAGATCCAGTTCATCGTCAACAGGGTCTGCAGCAGTCAGAGCAAGGCGAGAGCCGAAGCAGCAAAAGCACGCCTATGCTATGCTGAAGAGGAAGCTAATTTGAGGCTACAACAAGCTAAGTTGGAAGCGTCTATAGAAATGCTAAAACATAAAAAAGAGGCTGCAGCGGCCATTGCAGAAGCAGAGACACTTGAAGCTGCTGCTGATGTTAAGAGCGAGAAACATAGTTGTGACCTGAACAAAGACTCTGTTCCTTTAGAAGCCTCACAACGCACAAGGCAGTATGTGCTCGATCAGCTAAAAGAAAGGGATGCAGAATTTAAGTCATGTGATAACGGTGACACACAAGCAAAGACAGCGCCGGTCCTTAACCACAACGTGTCACCTCCACCACTAAAGCCTGAAGCCTGTCCCTTCTATCCACATCAGAATAATACTGCTACACATAGTCTCATCTCACAGCAGCCTTACATCAGCATGCGAGGACAATCACAAGCCATTCAACGGGATGCCTGGAGGCGTTAGTCTACCTCACATCAAGTCCAGCGGTGAGCATGCTTCTCTAGTACACCACCTCAGAACACAAAATCACCACACCCAGCCTCCTCCCGCACACCATGCCATACCGCCAGACTACAATGATGGCGGCTCACACATAAATGACTTTGTCAGGTATCTAGCCCGCCGTGAGCTTGTAGCTACAGGCTTGCTTCAATTCAATGACAAACCCCAAAACTACAGAGCATGGAAGCGTTCCTTTTTGACAGCCATCAGAGGCCTTATGCTGGAACCGAGTGAGGAGATGGATCTTCTGCTAAAGTGGCTCGGGAAGGAATCAGCAGAGCATATTGAGCAGATAAGAGCAATACACATCAATAGGCCAGAAGCAGGACTGGCCATGGCTTGGGAAAGGCTTGAGCAAACATATGGCTCAGCTGAAGCAATAGAAAATGCTCTGTTCAAGCGCATTGACAGCTTTCCAAAAATAGTGAACAGAGATGGGTCTAACCTGACAAAGCTGGGTGATCTGCTAATGGAACTGCAGGCCGCTAAGGCTGAAGGAGACTTACCAGGCCTGGCTTTCCTGGACACGTCGAGAGGCGTCAACCCAATTGTACAGAAACTCCCGCCTCGTCTCCAGGACAAGTGGGTGTTAGCTGGTGCAGCCTACAAGCGTCAAAACCATGTGAGCTATCCTCCCTTTGGCTTCTTTGTTGATTTTGTCAGCGAGCAGGCTCGCGTCGCAAATGACCCAAGCTTCAGCCTCATCGGCAACACAGACATGGCCCCCAGGACAGAGAAGACAGCGTGGAAGCCCTACAGACAGCGGGAAGTCTCTGTCCACAAGACAGAGGTGTCACCCAGAGCCACATCTGATACGGGTGAGCCTCCAACAAAATCCGAAGAAGGCGACAAACTGTGCCTGTTGCATAAAAAGCCACACCCTCTCCGTAAGTGCCGGGCATTCAGAGAGAAGCCCATTGACGAGCGCAAAACACTCCTCAAAGAAAACAATGTGTGCTTTAAATGTCTTTCTTCCTCGTCTCACATAGCAAAGAACTGCAAAGTCAATGTCCAGTGTTTTGAATGTAAGGCGACAGGCACAACACTGCGCTTCACCCTGGAGCTGCACCCTGGCAGCAGAGGGCTGGTCCTACTGCTGAGCACGGCGGGGAGGAGGATGAAACTTCACCGCAGTCTCAGGTCACCAACAAATGCACGAAAGTCTGCGGAGGGGAACTCACAGACCGCTCCTGCTCGAAAATATGCCTCGTCAAGGTGTTCCCAGCTGGTCACAGAGAAAAAGCCGTGAAACTCTATGCGATCATGGACGAGCAGAGCAACAGGTCACTGGTTCGCTCACAGTTCTTCAATATGTTCAACGACCAAAGCCCAAGCGCTCCTTACACACTGAGAACATGCGCCGGAGTGAGATCATCAGCAGGCAGAAGGGCCAGTGGCTATGAAGTGGAGTCTTTGGATGGAACTGTTCGGCCTCGTTGCCAAGCCTCATTGAATGTAACGATGTACCGAACAACAGAGAGAGATTCCAACCCCCGAAGTAGCTCTTCATCATGCTCATCTAAGGTCAGTAGCACGCTTCATCCCAGACATTGACCCACAAGCCCCCATTATGCTTCTCTTAGGACGAGACATTATCAGAGTGCATAAAGTTCGCAAACAGGTGAATGGCCCCACAACCTGCCTTACGCTCAGAAGTTAGACCTGGGGTGGGTCATTGTTGGAAATGTGTGCCTAGGTAATGTTCACAGGCCACTGACTATTAGCACGTTCCATACGAACACCACAGAGCTGCAACGGCCCACTCTCTTTGATGCGTGCCCCAACGTGTTCCATGTGAAGGAGAGGTTCAGCAACACCCAGGCCACCAGTGAGCCTCCAGCGCATCCTGAGGACCAGCCTATCTGTGAAACCGACCACCTTGGATGCACAGTGTTCAGGCGAACCAGGGATGACAACCAGGTGGCTCCCTCCATTCAAGATACAATGTTCATGGAGATAATGGATGAAGGACTACAAAAGGACCCAAATAACAGTTGGGTGGCACCATTACCCTTCAAGAGCCCACGCCCACGGCTCCCAGACAACAGGCCACAGGCGCTGAGGCGTCTCATGTCTCTCAAGCGTAACTTTGAGAAAAAGCCTGAGATGAGAGACCACTTTCTCGCCTTCATGGGCAACATGTTTCAGAACGGTCATGCAGAGATAGCCCCCCCTCTCAGTTCAGATGAAGAAAGGTGGTACTTGCCAAGCGTTAAGGTGTATCATCCGAAAAAACCTAAGAAAATCCGTGTAGTGTTCGATTCCAGTGCCCAATACAACGGCGTATCACTCAACAACGTGCTGTTAACGGGTCCTGACCTGAACAACACACTACTGGGAGTACTGATTCGGTTCAGAAGAGAGGCCATCGCCGTCACAGCCGACATAGAACAGATGTTCTATTGCTTCCGGGTAAGAGAGCGAGACCGTGACTTCTTGCGCTTTCTCTGGTTCCAGGACAACGACCTCTCCAAAGCCATCGTGGATTACCGGATGAACGTCCACGTCTTCGGCAATAGCCCTTCACCTGCAGTGGCTATTCACGGTCTACACAAGTCTGTTCAAGGCAACGAGTTCCACGTTGACCCAGATGTGCAGCACTTCGTGTTGCATGACTTCTACGTCGATGATGGGTTGAAGTCTCTGCCCACAGTTCAAGCTGCTATCAGCCTGTTAAAAAGGACACAGGATGTGCTCTCCAAGTCGAACCTGAGACTTCACAAGATTGCAGCGAACAACAAAGAGGTCATGGACGCCTTCCCATCCAGTGACCATGCGAGTGACCTCAAAGACCTTGACCTCGACACAGACGCGCTGCCGTTGCAGCGCAGCCTCGGGCTTGACTGGAATCTCAAGACAGACTGTTTCCTTTTTAATGTCTCCAGTGAGACCAAGCCCTACACCCGACGGGGTGTCTTATCCACGATCAATAGTCTCTACGACCCACTTGGATTCGTTGCGCCGGTCACAATACAAGGCAAGGCTATACTGCGAGAGCTCACGATGGAGAACGGTGACTGGGATGCGCCCTTACCTCCAGCCATGGAAGATGCCTGGACGTCATGGAGAGCTTCTCTGTCTGAGCTCGCTAAGCTTTCCATCCCAAGGCGCTACACGGAAACCTCACCGTCAGCAGCGGTAAGAAGAGAACTGTGTGTGTTCTGTGATGCATCAGTCAAAGCTATCGGTGCTGTGTGCTACCTGAAAGTGACAGACAGTAATGGCAACAACCAGATTGGATTCGTAATGGGCAAAGCCAAGCTGGCTCCCTGCCCTGAACACACAGTGCCAAGACTTGAACTCTGCGCAGCAGTGCTTGCTGTCGAGTTAGCAGACCTGGTCTTAGCAGAACTAGACCTACAGCTTGATGCTGTAACCTACTACTCAGACAGTAAAGTAGTCTTGGGCTATATTTGCAATGAGACCAGACGCTTTTATGTCTATGTCAGCAACCGGGTGTTACGCATCCGAAGATCCTGTCGACCAAACCAGTGGCGCTACGTGCCAACAGACCTGAACCCTGCAGATCACGCAACGCGTTCCGTCCCAGCTGACCAACTGAAACACACCAACTGGCTGAGTGGGCCCAAATTTCTCTCTAAGCCGGAGCCCAGCATTTCTGCATGCACTTATGACCTTGTGGAACCAAGCACAGACCCAGACATCCGTCCTCTGGCGTCCGTCTTAAGCACTACAGCCTCAAACAAGCAACTGGATTCACAACGCTTTGCTAAGTTCTCTACCTGGAAGTCATTATCTCGTGCAGTCACTCGCCTCGTTCACATAGCCTGTCATTTCAAGACAGCTCACAGAGAGAACAGAACATGCAAGGGCTGGCATTACTGCGAAGCTGAATTCACAGTTGAGGAATCAGAGAAAGCGTCAAATGTAATCATCCAAACAGTTCAACAGGAAGTCTACAGCCAAGAGATAAAGTGCATTCTAAAACAGGAAAGGATGCCAAAAACAAGCCCTCTCAGAAATCTGGACTCATTCATTGACGCACACGGTCTTCTCAGAGTTGGAGGCCGTCTTCGTTATTCAAGTCTCGATCAGAGTGAAAAGACTCCCCTGATTATTCCTGGCCAGCATCACATCGCCACTTTGCTCATCAGACACCACCACGAGCAAATTCATCATCAAGGCCGTCACTTTACTGAGGGGGCGGTCCGTTCAGCTGGCCTTTGGATAGTCGGAGGGAAGAAAAGAGTAAGCAGCATCATCCACCAATGCATAACATGCAGAAGGCTCAGAGCTCCACTCAGCATCCAGAAAATGGCTAACCTGCCAGCCGATCGTCTTTCAACAGATCCTCCGTTTTCCAACGTGGGTCTTGATGTGTTCGGCCCATGGAACATCTCCTCACGCAAGACCAGAGGCGGCTTCACTCAAAGTAAAAGGTGGGCAGTGATTTTTACGTGCATGAGCATAAGAGCTGTGCACATTGAAGTCATAGAATCCCTTGACACTTCTAGCTTCATCAATGCGCTACGGCGCTTCCTTTCAATACGTGGGCCGGTCAAACACATTCGTTCCGACCGTGGCACAAACTTCATTGGTGCCTGTAAAGAACTGAAGATAGCCTCAAACATTGACAACACTGCTGTAAAGACTTACCTCTCAGACAAGGGTTGCATATGGTCCTTTAATCCCCCACATGCATCCCATTGGGGTGGATCATGGGAGAGAATGATAGGGCTGGCTAGGAGGATTCTGGACGCAATGTTCCTCCAGCTGAAAGACAAACTCACCCACGAAGTGCTGGTGACCTTCATGGCAGAAGTTGCAGCGATCATCAACGCCAGGCCACTTGTTCCAGTGACTATGGACCCTGATGACTTGTTTATACTTACACCAGCTGTTCTTCTCACACAAAGACGAACATTGTGCCTGCTCCTGCTGGTGAGTTTGGAGTTGCAGACCTCTACAAGTCCCAGTGGCGGCAGGTTCAGCACCTGTCCAACACCTTCTGGGACCGCTGGAGGAAACAATTCCTCCCAACACTGCAGGCCATAAAAATGGCAGTCCACTCAGCCAATTATTCAGTCTGGTAGCGTTGTTCTCCTTAAGAATAGTCAAACCCCTAGGAATGAATGGCCTCTTGGACTGATTACACAGGTCTTCCCTAGTAAAGATGGGAAAGTGCGCCAGGTTGAGGTGAAGATCATCAAACCAGGCGGGACTAGCCTCTTTCTCAGGCCAGTCAATGAAATAGTTCTCCTTCTACCTCCAGAGGCACAGTAGATGGACTTTGCATGGACTGTGGGGTGACGTGTTTCCACGTCAGGCGGGGAGTGTTTTGTTAAGAGTGAGAAAAACGTAAATAAGCATTTAAGCATAAGTTTAAAGTTACATTAACATGCTTTACCTTTTAGTCAACATTTCAGTATTCTAATTTGTTCAGGAATACGCATTTCATATGTGTTTGTTTTTAGGTTATGGTCATAGTAAGATCGCGCTGTGTTAAATGTCCTATTACGCTTTCCGTAGTTAAAAAGCAAATACTCACGCACTTCTCGGGCATTGCAGCGGTTGCTCTAGTTATATTTATTACGCCCTTTTTACTTCTGTCTACTTCTCATGTCTGACGTAGCATCGTTGGTATGTATACTTCGTTTTGTGAGAATATTCTGGAAGTATTATTTGTTATTTTTTACAATAATTGGGAGTTCTTAGAGTGTAATCTGCCTATGGTCTGAACTCACGTCAGATATGCATATGCTAGCTCTCACGTGTTCATTTGTTACGAGCCAAACGGTAAAGATGCTATATTAGCCAGAATGTATTTCACATGTGTTTCTTTATTGCTGTTAAAATGAGTACAAACAAAAATGCATCTGTAATTGTGCAAATGAGCCTTTATTCATGTGTTATTTGTCATTGCTCCTTTGTGTGTTGCAGTTTCACTATTTTCCTCAACTCCATTAAACCTGTGGAACTAAGAATTAATCTTCAGAGTCTTGGTGTGGGAAAAAGTTTAGCTGGCCGTCAGGATATTAGTTAACATATCGAGGACGGCACAGTCACTCAAAAGGCAATAGCACAGCCAATCTCTCCGACTCTGCCTTCGAGGTCCCTAGCAGAACGGCAACACTTTTGAATTCTGCATACCCCTTTTGACCATTAAGAATTGTCACAAACTTGTGCCAATGGAATAACACTGAAATAAATGTAAATGCCAAATATACAGTTGTGCTCATAAGTTATACCCTGGCAGAATTCGTGATTTTTTTAGGCCGTTTGTCAGAGAATATGAATAATAACACAGATCTCCCCAGAGTGGCTCAATGATATTGAGGTCAGGAGACTGAGGCCAGTCCAGAACCTTTGTTTCGGTTGGTAACTGTGTGTCAGACCAAATGGCCCTGACATGTGGGGTTCCACAGGGGTCTATCTTGGGACCTCTATTATTCAATCTCTACATGCTTCCTTTAGGCCAGTTAATACGCAGCTGTGGCATATCCTACCATAATTATGCAGATGACACTCAGATTTACATTTCACTCACAGCAGGTGAAAATGGACCAATCCATTCACTGTGTCACTGCATCGAACAGATTGACGTGTGGATGCAAAATAATTTTCTCCAACTGAACAGAAACAAGACTGAACTAATCATCTTTGGGCCACAGAAACAAAGAGAAAGTGTCAGCAGCCACCTCGCGTCTCTTTCTCTAAAATGTAAAAATCAGGTTAGAAATCTAGGGGTCATCATGGACTCAGACTTGAATTTCCACAGTCACATTAAGTCAATAACATCATCTGCATTTTATCACCTTAAAAACATTTCCAGAGTCAAAGGGATGTCTCAACCAGACTTAGAGAAACTTATCCATGCTTTTATCACCAGCAGGTTAGATTACTGTAACGGCCTGCTCACTGGTCTCTCAAAACAAGGGTTAAGACAGCTGCAGCTTATTCAGAACGCGGCTGCTCGGGTTCTAACTAGGGATGCACCGATACCGATACACTGGTATCGGCCTCGATACCAAATTTTTGAAAGTACTCGTACTCGTTAAAAGTCCCCCGATACCGGGGACGATACCACGGTCTGAGAAATGTCTATGTTTGAGCGGCGTGTAAGGGGTTATCACAGGCGCCGAGTGCCCGCCCCCAGGCCCCGGCTGCAGGCTGCAGCTCAGAGCGGGGAGAACGAAGGCAAGACGAGACATGTCAGCCGTGTGGAACTATTTCAAAGTGAATGAAGACGACAAAACAAAGGCGGACTGCAAATTGTGCTCAGCTAAATTGTCCAGAGGAGGCTCAAAAGGTAGCGCATTTAACACAAGTAATTTAATCAAGCACCTAAAATCCCAACACGACAACGAGTATAAAGAGTTTACCACGCTTCTAAACCAACACAACCCACACTGCAGCAAACTCTTGCAAGAGAAAATGTCCAGAGACAATCCACGTGCTGTGAAAATAACACAGGCAATCGAGTACATTGCATTGAGTGACCAGCCACTTCGGAGGTAGAAAATGTGGGATTCATGCGTCTCCTCCATGTTCTGAAACCCAGATATGATCTCCCAAGCCGCCGCTACATGACTGACACGGAGCTGCCTAAACTACACGACTCCGTTAACAAACACATCCACAGCCTACTGCAAGCCTCCTCTTCGTTTAGTTTCACCAGGGATATTTGGACAAGCAGTGTTTGCCCCGTGCCTTGTTTTTTTGTTAAATTATATGACTAAAGCTGTTACCTGTAAATTTAAATCATTTTTTTAATTAAGTACTCGGTATCGGTATCGGCGAGTACTGAAATGCAAGTACTCATACTCGTACTCGTTTTCCAAAAAAGTGGTATCGGTGCATCCCTAGTTCTAACCAAAACCAGGAAGTACAACCACATCACGCCAGTTTTAAAATCTCTGCACTGGCTTCCTGTTGCTCAGAGAATAGACTTTAAAACAGCACTGCTGGTTTACAAGTCTCTAAATGGTTTAGCACCAGAATATATCTCTGACATGCTAGTTACTTATGAACCTCCTCGGACTCTGAGAACATCTGGGACAGGCCTTCTGCTCGTGCCCAGAGTTAGAACTAAACATGGTGAAGCAGTGTTTAAGTTTCATGCAGCAAAAACCTGGAACAGCCTCCCAGATGAAGTAAAACAAGCCTCAACTTTAACAATGTTCAAGGGGAGGTTAAAAACCTTCCTCTTTAGCTCCGCCTACACTACAACCTAAAGTGCACTCTTCTTTTTAAAATGTTTTTAATTTTTTCTTATGTTTCTTAATATAAATCTTGTAAATTGTCTTTTATTCCTGTAGAGCACTTTGAGTTACCCAGTGTATGAATTGTGCTATATAAATAAAATTGCCTTGCCTTGCCTTGCCTTCACTTTATGCTGCTGTAGCCAATGACAGGTCGACTTGGCCTTGTGCTTTGGATTGTTGTCATGTTGGAACGTCCAAGTACGTCCCATGCGCAGCTTCTAGCTTCCATGTTTCACAGTAGGAATGGTGTACTTTTCATCATAAGCCTTGTTGACTCCTCTCCAAATGTAACGTTTATGGTTGTGACTAAAAAGTAAATTTTTGGTCTCATCACTCCAAATGACTTTGTTCCAGAAGTTTTGAGGCTTGTCTGTGCTGTCTGGTGTATTGTAAGCGGGATGCTTTGTGGCATTTGTGTAGTAATGGCTTTCTCAACCATGCAGCCCTTGTGCCTCCTTATTGTGGACCTTTAAACAACCACACCACTTTTTTTTTCAGAGAGTCCTGTATTTCAGCTGAAGTTTTTTGTGGGTTTTTCTTTGCATCCTGAACAATTTTCCGGCAGTTGTGGCTGAAATTTTTGTTGGTCTACCTGACCTTTTCATTTTCCACTTCTTTATTAGAGTTTGAACACTGCTGATTGGCTTTCTCGATGCTTGGATATCTTTTCATATCCTTTTCCTGTTTTTACAGTTCAATTACCTTTTCCCGCAGATCCTTTGACAGTTCTTTTGCTTTCTCCATGACTCGGAATACAAAAACTTCAGTGCAGTACTGGATGAGAGATGCAAGGGTCTGTCAGGAGCCCAGAAACTCACTGACCTTTTATACACACACACTGATTACAAGCAAAAGGTAACTCTCCTCACCTGTGCAGATCACAGGTGAGGAGAGTTACCTTGTGTGCATGTTATCAGGCCAAAATCACCAGGGTATGTAAACCTTTGATCAGGGTTATTTGGGTAGTTTCTGTTGTCATTATGATTTAAAAAGAGTAAACACAGTTGTTTTACAATAAATGGCTTCACCCAACCACTAACTATGAGTGAAAAAAAAGTTTTTTTGTGTTATTATTCATATTCTCTGAAAAATGGCCAAACAATCACAAATTCTGCCAGGGTAAACTTATGAGCGCAACTGTAAAAACAAGGAACAACACCAGAAATTAAATAGGTTCCTGTTTTTATTATTTAACAATTATAACCACCCAAAAGATTTGACCATGTCCCATTTACCATGTAATTTAAACCATTTAAAGTTGTATCTGCAATACCGTGATATTTTTTCACAAGGTTATCATTCTGTCAGAATCTCATACTGTCCCATGCCTTGTAGAGACACAATATGTGAGGATGTTGCTGGGTTTACTTTTAATTGAAACGTTATACCTGTCTCTCTAGCTTCTATAGTTTCAGCTTTTGATTAAGTTATCTGATTAATCAAATGTTCACATGTACTTAAGTGTCAACACCAGTCACAGCAGTCTACCTCAATGTATACTATAAATGCTGATATTAAAATAATTATAATCTGTACAATAGATACCATATTTTCAACATACTGTGCTGCGCTACTCAACACTTACTAAGAGCAGGAATTATCGCTGCAGTAAAGTACAGAAAATAGCATTCAATGATAACTTTCAAATATCTTCTATACAATAAAATCCAAAATATTGTCAATAAAAATATAAAGGCAATAAAAAAAATAGATTATGTTTTTCAAAAGTTTTCCATCAGGGCCATCAGGTTGTTTCTCTCACCAGCTGCTTCCATCAGTATCTCCCTGGAGCTTTTCTCCACAAGGTGAGCATGGAAAATGAATATGATAATAGTCAAATACACGTAAATGAGAAACACAGCCAGGGGTGATCAGATAAGACGCCACACAAATGAAAAGAGTTAAAGGTATAACTGGTCCACACACTGTAGTATGAACCTGATCCATGGCAGTGCTGAGGGCTGCCACACTCCCACATGGAAAATAGCCATAGATGCCGGATGTTTTAACCAATCAAATGTGCCCCCGGGCAGGTTGTTTCTTGATGCACTGAAGCACAGTAATCTCATCCAATCCTTTTGTGTGACTGTTGGGGCTGTGAGGTCAAAAATGACGGAGAAAGTCACTGGGCAACTGCAGACATGGCCTGCAGCTACAAATAGGTATGAAACTTCCCAAAAACAATTTAACTGTATATCATTGCAGGTTGTTTACCCATTACTTGTGCCAGAAACTTTTTCAATTAATTTGAACTTATTTGTTTCTTGTGTGGCTAATATTATCCCAAGTGTGAAAAGAACATTTTCAGCAACGGGTTACATCATTGTTCTGAAATCTGATATTTTACTTGCCTCACAACTACAGTCCATCAATTAAAAACACCTGATTAGTCCAACATCTATTTTCATCAAGTTCATAGTATGCGGAAGTGCACCCTTTGAAATAAACCTCCAGTAGGCGGCATCATACAGTATCCAACACTATCTCCATGTCCAACACGGGGGAAAAAAGCCTAATCTTATCAGACACAGCCCAGAGCAATCAGAGGGTCTGATCTTCAATGGGAGAATAAAGATTATAGTAAAATGAAAGCCTCAAACTGTGGCGATCATTGTGTTGAAATAACTGTGGCGTGTAACAGATCACATTTGAGTAATAAAAGAACAGGATCTTTAATGAGAATGAAAGGAAGCTTTTTTTTTGATGCTTTTGTGCAAAACAAAAACATTTTCATGACAACAATCAGAAAATCTAACTTTTAAATAATAACCCAAACAAATTTGCACATAAACACAGCAAATGTATTAAGACAGACATGAAGAGGCGGATCAATGGCCATGGTTCCACAGCAGGCAGTTTGATGGGGTTCAATGCCTTAGTGGCGCTGTTGCATTATTTATTTTTACCTGTAGAGGCCATTCATTACACACCTTTCAATATCTGACAAACATTGATGGATAGTTATCTTGTTTAGAGGCAAAAGTTATTCAGTGGCACATCGCGCAATTTTAATGGATAGTTAGATAATGCTGAGCAACCGACTTGTTAGTCAGAGGCTCCTTAATTAACATCAATACCCCTCTGATGTGTCCATAAACACGAGAACATGTAAGTCAGGGCACAGGACATGGCAGAGAGAGACTCTAGTATAGCCTTCATCTCCCAGTACAAAATGATTGAGTATAGTTTGTGTATTCATTAGCAGATTTGGTGCTCTTGCATCTTTGCAGTTTTATACCCCCCAAGGCATTGAGCAATTCTCTTAAAGAGAGCAGAGAGCCATATCCAGGTAGGTCTTTTGGGGCTTTGTGACGAAAAACAAGAGCCTTTTTCTTGAGAGATTACAAGGAAAGACCTACCACTCCACTCCAAGAGAAGGCTGCTCTCATGGGGCTCTGCTTTTCATCAACAAAATAAATGAGTATGGAAGCTGACAGCAGCAGAGTAGTTGTGTATTTATCAGAATGGCAAAGCATTTTAGTTTTGATAAAGCTTGAACCACCATCTCGTAAAAAAAAAGGATAAACAGAACACAATTTGTACCAGATATAAAAGACTATATGCATAAAAATGGACCTATTCAATATAAAAATGCACCATATTTTATATTTTGTATGTATATATAACATCATCATCTCGATCAATGAACACTAAGGCCCAGCAATGCACTTTTCATCTTCAGTGCGCACACCATTAGTTAAATAGTGGATGCAAGACATGTTTGTGAAATTGGCTTTGAGCTTTGAGCCCCTCAGTAAGTCATGGGTCGAGTGTGTGGCAGCATAGACGCTGAAAAAAGATAAACATGCTCAGCTCTTTCCTTTTTGGGTTCATTACTCTGCCGATCCCGGGTGAGCCAGAGTAGAAGAGAGGAGTTAATTCTAGCCGAGTGAGAAAAACACATTAACTGAAACCTATCCATCTTTCCAGTGCTGACACATCCATTTAAAACTCTTATTCCTAGAGTATGTAGCACAACAATAGTCTCTTTTTATTTCATTGTGTAATGTGTCTGATGCATTTTGTGGTAAAATGCCTTCTTTATGCGACTTTTCAATTTCACAAGAGGACAACGTTTGACAAATTTAGCAGTGGTTTCTCTGGATTAATTTTAGACATCTAGTGGTATATTTATAACACTGAGGCTGGTTACTATGTTTTTCATTTGCTTTAGGAGTGAAACTGCAATTTGAGCTGAGATCCCTATTAATCTCTCCAAAGGCCATATTTTAAACAGGAGCCACATTAAAATTACACTTGACATTTCATCAACAGGCCGTCTATAACACCTTAAGGGTACATGTACAGTTGAAAAATGGCATTAATAGCTGATAAGCCTTGTGCATAGAGTCAATCTTTTCCAGAATTTTTTATGTTAAAGTTTCCTCCTTTTCAACTTTTTGGTATTCCTCAGTCCTTAATCTGTTCATTAACCTGGCAGCTAAGTTGTCTGTGAGAGATATGTTCTGATTTTATGTGCATCTACACTTCCAATCACAAGATGACACCAGTGACACCACCTTTGTGCCAGCTCTACTAAGAAGAGGTCAGAAGCACAGGACTGGATAAGTGTGAGTAACATCTCAAATGTTGAACAAACACACACAAACAATCTCAGCTAATGTAATTCCAACAACATTAAGTGCACAACATAAACCTATCAAGAACAACAACACATAAATCATTAAACTTTTTCTGATAAAAATAATTTAAAAACCCATTTAATTGATTATGACAACTGTACTGTATGTGGTACCACTCAAAGGATACACACATACACTGGACATAACCTTCAGGGGAGCAAGACTAGCCTTAACAAAGTGGAAAATAATTTCCAATACATATTAATGAAGGAGACTGGAATCGATGCCCTTGGAACTTTATGAGAGTGTGCTCCAATGCAATGCTGCGACAGCATCGCGCTGCATGTGTAGCTGAGGGTTTAGGGTGGAGGCAGGGGTTTGCTCGGGAGCTTGGCTCAACAATAAGAGCCCTCATCTATCATGCTGAGCTCAGGATGTGATGGGCCTGTGACCATGTCAGTGACCCTAATGTAAAAAGACCTTCTCTCATGTTACCTGTAAGCATTTTTAAATAAGCTTTGCATGTGCACATACAGTATCTAAAGAATTACAAACTTTGTGTTCACATTAACTAATACACACACATGTCCATGTACACACAGACTCACACCCAATATAAAATCCTGCTTCTGCAGCAGATTGCCTGAACCAGTCTGTTCATCAAACGCTGTGAGAGTGTATTGAACAGAGAGGAAATTACAACCCCTGCAGCACTCGTGGATGACACAGCCACTTACAGCTTGACCAATAGGCCATTCACACTTAATGAATCACATATTTGAACATATTAATAACTGGGCCACTGCTTACTGTACAGAGGGAAGAGATATATGCGTGCAGATAGGCAGTCCCGAATCTGCTCACACCTGTAATTTAACAAGGTGCCCGTAGACTTAAACTGATGAATTACAAGGTTGTCAGCTTACTAATGATTAATATGTGCACTATGTTTACACATGCATTAAGTGGTCTCATGCACAATTAAAATGTATCCAATCTCAAGAAGTCAGAAACTTCGACTTGTAGTTAAAAACTATAATTACTAGTTCTACACACACTATCACAGTAGTGGGCTTGTTGTTATTCCTGTGCTGTTTTGCAATTGCATGATCATGCTGATGCCCTAGGGCAATTTATTATGGACATCAGTGAAGGTCACAGCCAAGACAAAGTGTCGAGCCAGCCTAGCATAGGGACTGCTGATTAAGCACTTTTACACACATCACCTCCCGATGTTGCGACAAGAAAGTTCGAGGAAGAGTGTAAAAAGTCAGATCAAGTGATAACAAGACATTGCGTAATACAGAATTGCAGTTAAAACGGTCAACAGTTAAAAAGGTCAACACTTATTCAAGCAAATGCATTTTTTTAAATAAGTTAATAGGTTGACGCTGCAAGGAAAAAAAATATGGTAAAATTTAAGGCTTAAATTGCATTGTAGTCCCTTGATCATTCAACACTTCACAAGAAAGACTGCATTTGTCCACCTCATATAAAAACACAGTTTATTCTCAGTGACTAAGAAATAAAAATTTGAAAATAATTCATTGAAAATTAAATTGAAAACCAAAAGACAAAGCACAAGTTAGGAAACCTTCAGAGAAGAGCAGAGTGGGAGACAGGAAGAGTATTTAGCTCTCTTTAGTGCTGAGTTGCAGCCACTACTTGATTGGGTGCTTTAGGAGGAAATGGAAAAGCTCTCCAACCAGGTGCTTATCTCTGACCAGAGCTTACAGAGTCAACCGAGTGCCAAACTGCTTTACCCTGACAGCCACAGACACTTACAGGGTAGGTTCCAATCAGCATGTGAGAAGCACAGTCCAGCAAAGATATTTTCACTACACAAACTTTCAGTAGCAGACATGTGTTTTCTAAACGTACTTTTATAATATGGAAGTTTATGTTTCAAGCTCTGTGTACTATTTTAGTCCTTTTCTTGATAGCAGCAACAAAACATATTCAAAAGGCCTATAGCACATTCACTCTAATGAAAATGCTAAGTTTCAAAGTGTGTACAGCAAGCAGATAAAAATATAACTCTGATACAACCCCTGGTCATTCTTAGATGTGTCACAAGCATACGTTGGGCTGTTACTTAATGGCTAACCATCTTAAATTGGATGCTTTTAATTACGAGAGAGAACCAGAAGTTTCTATGTGTAGTATGTGCTCATGGCAAAAAATGATGTCTGTTGCTCAAAACAATGGTGAAGAGGGGATTATATTGTATTATAACCTTGAATTAAGGTTAGCTGAGCTTTGTAAGGTTGTAATGTTACAAGGCCAACATTAAGAGAATAACATAAAAAACAAAAAAGATGAATTTCTCTTAATAAAATGTCCTGTTTGTGAGTCACTTTCTCAGCAACTGATTCTGATGTAGTACTCGAGGTTGTCATGTCTCTCTAAAAGTCCAAGACCTATCAAGACCACAAATTGTATTTTTGTCTCAAACATTTTATATTCAATTAAAAAGCCCTACCTCTGTCTCCTTCACCAAACACTACCCATCATGAGTTTTAATAATAATAATAATCATAATAATAATAGTGCATGTGGCAGAGTGGTTAGCACTTCTGCCTTTTGTGAGTTCAAAACCCGGCTGACTCAAACATACTTGGTCTGGTCTTTCTGTGAGGAGTCTGCATGTCCTCCACGTGTTACCGTACTCCGGCTTGGCTTCCTCCCACCGTCCAAACACATGCATGTATAGGTTAATCGGCAAATCTAAAGTGTCCCGTGAGAGTGAATGGTTGTATGTCACTGTCTGTCTCTAAGTGTCAGCCCTGCGAATAACTGGCCACTGTCCAGGGTGTACCCCGCCTCAAGCCCAAAGCTGCTGGGATAGGCTCTAGTCACCCGCGACCCCTAACTGGACTAAGTGGTAGAAAATGAATGAATGAATAATAATAATAATAATAATAATAATAATAATAATAATAATAATAATAATAATAATAATAATAATAATAATAAATTAAATTTATAAAGCGATTTTTAGGGGACGCAAAGACGTTTTACAAATCTACGTACAATACAACATAGACAACATATTGCAAAGGAGGTTATGACAGGTTGTGTTTTTAACTGTTTCTGTGGGGGGAGAGTTCCAGAGGGTATGCAAAAGCTCTGGCCCCCAAGGTACAAGGGTTAGAGTCAGAGGATCAGAGACAGCGGAAGGGGCAATGGCGCAGAAAGAGTTTTTGAGAGGTATGGGAGGATGAGATTATTGAGGGCTTTGTAGATAATGAGGAGGACCTTGAAGTGGACGCGGTGGTGTATGGGAAGCCAGCGGAGTTGTTGGTGGACCTGACATAGTCTTGGTCTTGATTCTGTCTCAATACGCTCTGGTCTTTGACATGTCTAGGTCTCAACCAATGTGCTCTTAACTACAAGACTATTAAACTTAAGAAAAGATTTTATGTAGAAAAATGTGATTGAACTTCATGACATTCTCAAGTAATTAGTTTTTAACTTAAAACTATATTTTGATTGTCAAGACTGCACAAAAATAACTATTATCTACTCTGGGCTTGTGCTTGATGGAGCTTTGTGTAATAAAAGCATATACTTAGTGTTGTCGTCTTTATAATCTTTTTGTGAAAATGTCTGCAGTATGTCTTTGGTGCTGAGTAATGGCATTATCCGTGCAGGTACGAGGTGTGCTGAGAGATGTCTCACAGAGTCACAGTGGGCAGAGAGAGGTAAGGGGGGTAAGTAGTTACTTGGAGGGGAAGGGTGATACTTATTGAAAATAATAAAGAAAAGTATGTAAGTCCTGAGAGAGCAGTGGAACAGAAAGACACAAAGTGAGATGGAGAGGTGTGGAGTTGAGGGCTGCGGGCCTCTATGTCCTGCAGGGGATTACAGATGGCCCTCAGAATTAAATCAAAACTGTGCTGACTGCCAAGGAATGGGCTCTGCGACACATCGGGTGCCACGTGAGAGAGGCTGGAGCAGAGGGATAGAGCCATAAAGTAAAAATCGCCTTTAAATGAGTTTTTGAAATATCTAAAAATAAATTGCCTTTGAAAAAGCTCAACAGACAGCTGATATGATGACTGGATGGAGGCCATGTGAAAAGTTGTCCTCTCCCTCGATTTCTACTCTTCTCTGCCTATACTTGGGCATCATTCATTTTCACATGTTTCATTCCCTTCATTGCTCTGACTCACTGAAATACTCATATCACTATTGAACCTGTAGTTATCCAGTTAAACAATGGTCAAGTTTTATATTTATTGTTTTAACTATTAGAATCAAAGCATAATTCATAGATGATAAATGTGGACACAGCTGCAGCAGGTGGAAATGTGATTCTAATTGTATTGTGTTTTTAACAGTGGGTCTTTTTTACTCTTCTGGGGATTTTTTAAAGATTAACTTTTTAGCAAAGCGTTAAAAATAAGGAACCTAAACTTTTTTAATGAGTGCTATTATCATAAATGGTTCCAAGAAAATGTATTAGCATAGGAGAATAGGAGACAAATATACTATGGAAAAGGATAATCTAAAGTTGGTGTCAGAGTTGAGGTTTAAATCCAGGAATGGAAAGTTGTTTTCCGTGTCAGGCAGTATGCTGGTTTCCACAGAACTATCTTTTGAGAAAAGAAAACGAAAGAAACATTGGGATGCTTCAGTTAAGCTTTACAAATAACAGCTAGATGGCGGGTGGGTGAGGGGGCATGTTGAGTGAAGAAAATACTCCAAATGGAAAGCTTTTTGTCTGGGATGACGATGATGATGGCAGTCAGTTTATGAGCCACTTTAAGCTATTTCTTAATGTGCTCCACTTTGATGCAGCTCTTCGGTAAAATAGGCTATTAGAGCTGATCATGAAGGCATGTCTGCCATCGAAATGGTCTCTTTTTGTGGTATTTTACTGCGAGGGCAATCCCAACAGTGATTCATCCAATGCATATGCAAACAGCTACAGAGAAATTATGTACTGTTTTGGTTACATCTATCCACATGGATGGGGTCCAGTCAAGTTTTGCAATAGTGTGACGGCATATGCCTAGGCACACAAAGAAAGCAGATTTACAAAGACTGTGATTAGCACTAGGGCTGGGCAATTAATCGCAATTACAAAACAGTTGCAATCACAGAACATTTGCAATTTGAGCGCATACTATTTCTAAATTGCATATGGGGCGCAGTGGCTCAGTGGTAAGAGCGATCATCCTTCAACCGGAAGGAAGGCGGTTCGAATCCCACTCTCCCCACTGTTCATACAGTGGTGTTCCTGTAACACTGGTGAATGGAACCTTAATGTAAGTCGCTTTGGATAAAAGCGTCGGCTAAATGTAAATTTATTTATTTTGGTTTAATTTGTAATTGGTTAGTAAAATAAACGCTCATTGGTCATTGGGCCGGTGGAGAGTCTAGAACTGAGAGTTTAGGACTGAGCTGAAACAGAGTAGACTCGGAGAATCGAATCAAAACACTCCCCAGGTACATAAAAAGTCAGGGTAAAAACTGGATAATACTTCTCCAGACAGTGTGTCTGTGAAAGTTCACAGTCATCCAGGTCTTCTTGAAGAAAATGTTAAAGCAAAAGCATCTGGACTTAGTTTTCAAGGTGAAAATCAATTCACTTTAATGATTCCTTCAAATCAAATTATTTTTTTCAAATGATTTTTTTAAATTATTAATATTATTATTATTATTATTATTAGTAGTAGTAGTAGTATTATAAATAAACATAAATCTGCTCCCGGTGCTGTGCACACTTCAGACACAATGTGTTGATGTTTAAATGTACAGTAAAGTTTATGAAATATTTTGTTTTGCACTTCTTGTAGCATGTTTGAAAAAGAAAAAACAATTGACAAAATCGCTAATAAAATCGCAATTGAAATATTCATTCCATATTGCAGAGCCCTATTTAGCACTTTACTCTGAACAAATGTACATTGTTAATGTACAATAGACTGTTGTTTCAAATCCCTTTGGACTATTAGGCTTCAATGATAAACATAAGGGGAATGAAAAGGAGAGGCTGGGACAGAGACAGATTTATAGAAGTGCACATGGCCCAAAAGGGCTGGTGTAAAAACATTAGCCATTTTAATTTCTATAATTCAATGTTTGTTGTAATGAAGTAATGAAGAAGCACATTTTGTCCCTCTGAACAGTACAAATACAGTAAAAACATCTAAAGATGAGTGGCATGCTTTTTGCCTGTGGCCCTTTAAGCCCCACAGCTGTGAAAGATCATAGAGCATGTACAGGCCTCTGAGGCAGACAAATGGAAAAAGGTCACTTATTTGACATGTGGCGTATACGACAGTCACAGGGTTTATATGTAGAGGATATAAAACCAGACAATACATGGGTTCCTTAAAGTAGGTAAGAAAGCCCACCCCTGGCTACAAATAAAAGTTCAGGTCCAAGGATACTAAATAAATTTAATAGTTTTCTGCATCTGGTCACATGTCTCAGCTTATTTCAGTATTTGATCATCGCAAACCCTTTAGTGAATCCCATCAACAGAAAAAAAAGGAAATCCCAGGGTGACAATTAATCTAAAAGGGCCAAAGGCTTTGTCAGAACATTATCATAAGAGTCCACAAACCCAGGGGCCACTGGCTTTAACCAATAAACGCTGATAGCATCTCATCAGCTCCACAAACACTGACACACCACCTCTGGCCGACCACATTACAACTGCATTTTGGAGAAATTATGAATAAGCCATGATTCATAGCAGCTGCATTTATTACACAAACGTGATTAAAGTGGGGGACCCCTCGGGCATCCGGGGGCCTAATGATCCCACTCTGCCTTTTGTTATTCCAGTCAGCTGAGGGCATGCCACTAAGCAGAAGCCATGGGCTCCTGCTTTTGCCAAATGAGCCCTCATTAATAACGCACTTTGACAAACCTTGCATTTATAGTTAGTGACCAGCCACAGTAATGAAAGCGACAGAGCCCCCCGGATGTCCAGGTCTAGTCGTGCTGCAGATGGGCCTACCCATTCTCCTGCATCATAATGATGATGTCCATGTGTGTGTCTGTGTGTTTGTGCCAAACAAGCCAACACATGTTACAGGGCATTCATGACTAACTGTTAAATGGCCCACTTTGGTTGCTCTTTTCAGCCCCATTGGTGCCCACACGCTCCAGAGGCAGCCAATGTACATATTTGCATAACTCTTGAACAAATAAATATGGCTTGACTGGACAGTGGTATGGTAAAATTGTATAACCACCACTGTGCTATAATTGCATATTCACTGCTTGGATTGGAAGAAAAGATAATTAATTGGTTTGTACATCTATAAAACTAAATATAGTATTAAAACTTGCAAAAATGTGACAATAACTCAAGACCAATCTGTAATACTGTAATAATACTGCTCTAGTAAGTGTTTCCTGTCTTTTTAAACTTTCTGCACACTTGGGTCATTGAATGGAGATTACCCTCACTGCTGACCATGCACTAAATTATTCAGCTGAAAATAAGTCCACATTAAAAATGCATTGTCTCACAAGAGTAAGATAGTGTACAGCAAACTGCAACTCTGAACGTGAAGGAGTTCAACTCTTTCAATATTACAGGCTCAATTTTTGTTTTACTAAGGGTTCCTAAATACAATCACTAAAACATTCATGCAAGTTTTTTGGTTTAGAGAGACTAATTAATACCTCAAGACAGTTGGATTTAACTCATTGTTTGTATCACTGTTGATGATAGAAAGACAAAGATGAAGGCAAATAAAGTACTAACCATGATACAGATGATACCGGTCCTACTGAGGTGGTGTCCGGGCCCTCTTTGCACATTGCTGACTCATCCATATTCTGATTCTGCTGACTTTGGCCCTTTAAAGCTCCAGTGGACCTGTAGGGGGGTACATAGAGGTGCTTCAGCAGCTTATTAAGCCAGGTATAATAGCCTTGACCCTGGCCTGAATCCCAGAGATGACTCTTGAAGGAGAAGGGTCAAAGTCAGAGGGTTGGGTGTTTGGAAGAGTACTGTCTTTATAAAGTAGAAAACTAAAAATCATTGCCCATAGCAATTATAAGGCACATCGTTTCTGAACATGACAATCAAGCTCAATCTCTTTTGTAAACCGTAAGACTGCGATAACTGCATGCTGCTTTAGTCATTGGAAATCTTTTGCAATTTATTCACGCTGGTATTGGCTTATTCAATTCAGCACATTGTATTGAGTAAGTAGTCCTTACAACGTCACATTTCATTTCAAATACAATATTCTTTTATGAATAAGGTCTCTGTGATTGACCTGACACACTTTCTCACTTTGTGTTTTTTTATCCTCTTTTAATCACATTCTGTGCCACTTCCTTCCCTCCTCTTCAGAGGTGTTGCGGATGGCTGGAACAGAGGGTACAAGCAAAGCAATAAGGCCTGTTGTGAAATGGCCTTGGGATCAATGGGGTTTTAAGAAGGCTGAACACGTAGTTGCAGCTGGTCAATTAGAGAGAGGACAGCACACACACACACACACACACAAGCAAGCATAAAAGTCGCTGGCCTTTAAAAACAGAGTTACTTTTCACCCCTCGTCAGCTCTTTTGTTACAGCTTCAAATGGATCAGCATCAGAGGATATTGGCTGAGATGAGGACACTGGTTCAGGTGTGAACTTCATAGATACTGTATTCAGAGGGAAAACTCTTTGTATGGTAAAGGAGCTGGTTTTGATTATTAAAGGAATGATCCAGTATTTATGATGGGAGAGGTTACTCCCTACAGTAGGTAATTGTCAGCACATGCCCAGTTTCAGTTTCCAGAAGAAGATAGGAGTAATGACACAGGCTTTGTGTTATACATGACTGCTAATGGCCCCATTTATAGCAGTACATGGTTTTGTTAGTTTCTATAAAGATGGTTATTCACCTTCAATAATAGATATTCATGGTAACAGCCTGAAACAGGATTAGCTCTGCAGGAAAAAAAATTAAAAAAGATGAATCATACGTGTGATAAAACTTAGGTGTGCCCGAATGAGTCTCTATCAAACTCTTTTATAGGCCATGCAAAAAGAGAAATTTTCTGGTAAACCTATAACTAGGTTTCATAGTGCACTGATTGGAATTCACTGATGATACAGTGGGAATAGGTCAAGCTCTGTCAGAGTGACCCAAGGCAGTGGAGTCACAAATGTCAGAGAACCTAAGATTTACTGACTCTAAATACAGTTTACCCACCTTGATTAGGCACCTTCATTAGCTGTTTGAGAACACAGTGAAGCCGGGCCGAAGCAGACAGTGACACGGCAGGCTGAGGACACTGACAGGTTGTGCAAGTCATGGCAGCTCCTACAAATACAAGACACCATAATTAAATTTTATCACTAACTGTCTTAAAAAAATTTATTCAATGCAAATCCGTCAAATCTTTTTAGATGCGTCCTTGTATCTACCATATACATAATATAAAGTCACAAATGGAAAAATGTGTTAGTAAGGCTGGGGAATAGTATTTCTAGCCTTTGTGTAAATTCTAAAACAATCCTAAGCTACCAGTTGTATTGTGCACTTCTGTTTTTACCTCATTTAATGTTTCGGAGAATAGACTTAGATATCCTGCCAGTTTAACTTCTCAGGGTATAGAGTTTACAGTAGTGTGGTTTTCCAAAGCTAAACTCCCAGGTGTTCAACAAGCATCCATAGAACAATGTGGGCATATAGGGACCCAATTATCCTAGTCTCCACAATCAGCATGTGAGAGGAGACACTAAGGTTCCCCGGCAACATATCTTTCCATGTTACACATTTCTGATTGATGACAATACTGTATCTTCTTTGTGCATCCAAACTATGACACTTCTTTCTCTTCCATCCTTTCCCAGGCTCTTGGTCTGGACATCTGCACTGCGCTTAGTGCTAATGCAGAGTATTGTAATAATGAGTCTATAAACAGCTTCATTACCTACACTACATTTTCAATTAGGCTCAGGAACGCAACTTGAAGGCCGGAAGGGTACATGAGGGAGACTGATTGAGAGACAGCTGTGAGACATTTTCCGCTCCTTTTTCTATTGACAACAAGCTTTGCTTGGGCAATAAGGACATACGACAACGCATTTTAAAAGCATGACTCCTCTCTCTATCCTAGTAGTACACAGTAGTAGTTTCCAATCACATTCTTACTATCTACAGATGATGCACATGACTAGAGAAGAGAGCAGGTAGTAAGAAAGAGACAACAGAAGAGCATTTGGAAAACCTGGGGCCCCTTTGGAAAATGCCACATCTCTCTGTTCTCTGTCTACTTTAGCACAGAATGATAAGTTTAAAAAAAATTAAAAAGGAGACCTCAATTTGGATAAATTAGTCCATTAAAGGAACATTGTGTTACTTGTTATCATTTGTAGCTTCTAAAAAAAACTCTGGGACTGACTCAATATATTATCAGATTTGGAAGCTGCATCAATGTACTTACACAATTTCTTAGTCTAGATATATCATCCTCTTTAAAATGTTTACATGAGTAAAGCACATCATAAAGGATTGTAATAGACATACATTTACATTTACATTTAGTCATTTAGCAAACGCTTTTATCCAAAGCGACTTACATAAAGCTTCCATTCACCAGTGTTACATACATTTTGCAGTACTTTATGGCAGGACAAAGAAACAAACAAGTTTAAAAAGTGGAACACATCAAACTCCACAAAATGTACAGAGTAAATCTGCTTCAATTTCATGCCATTTCAAATGTTTGCTTCACCAGAAGTCAGTCCTAACAATATATTTTATGCAAAATACAATAATCATTTTTGTAGGCTAAGATATTGCCTAGTATAATCCCAAAAAAATGCTCAATAAAGTTGGATTATTTTACTGTAAATAGCAAGATTCAATTTCTAAATGTTCCCAGGGTAAACTATGAATGAACATGTCATATCATTCAGTGCAAATAACGGCAGTCGTGGGTTTCAATTGAGGTCAATCCATGGTACAGCAGTGCCCCCTAGTGAACGCATTCAATAATTAAAATCCATGCTGTCCGTGTCAGATTTACTTCAGCTGCATATAGACACCCAAATAATTTAAATAAAATGATATACTGTTTTTACCACATGCATTTCTGTTAGTTGAAAGACTGCAAACTAGACATGTATTTTAGCAAGTACATTTTGTTGAGCTGTGTAATAATCTTAAACTCCAAACTTACCACCTTCAGACCACGTTTTCCATTTTATTGTCCTACCTCTCTGTACAGCAGGCCTGTTACAGTCTACACAACTACTTTCAATTATCCGCACTTCCACCTTAATCAGTTATATCTTTATTGATTGCAAACCCTCGAGGTCTGAGGCCATTGTGAATGCACAAGAACGCAGAACAGGACTTGGATTAGTGTTTATTTAAAATAATTGGCATAATCTAGCCTACTACTGCATATTAAATTAGGCTCCACTTTGTAGTGCCTACTGATGAACTGGTCAGAAAAGCTTTAACCAACTGAAACTGAGCAATTCTGGAGTTATCTTGCTTGGAGGCCTTCAATACTTACTAACTAATCCTAGTTTTCATGTGATTTGCTACATCCATGGGTGAGAGGTGGGTTTGCAATCTGCAATGTCTCCACCGGATGCCACTACAAGCAACACATCCCACTTTAAATTACATAAATTACATACATCTTGTACCAGAGCATGATCCAGTCCACTCTTCTGTATGCTCCACCTGCTTCTTCAGCATGCTGTCAAAAACAAGGCAAAACTCACACACATAACCACCACAGCTCTCCCCACACCCAACCTGGCACCCAACCTGACAATAACAGGGCCATCTCACGTATGGCAACCTCAAAAAACCAAGACATTACACATCCATTAAATCCATGTACCTCACCCCACTCCCCTCGGGACAAAGATACAAGACACAAAGATGCAGAAGGGCTTGCTTTGGGAAAAGCCTGATCCCTGCTGTTATAGCAGCCCTGAACAGAAGGCCCCACTGACCAGGCAGAGTGTGGACTTTTTACATGTGGTTCAACTGTATGTCTTTGCTCTGTTTGGTGTAAGTTTTGTTTGGTGTCGTATGATGTTGTGTCATTGCCTATGGATGGAGATGGAGATGATGCTGTGGAAAAGAAATTTTACCAAGGGGACAATAAAGTCTAAGTCTATAACATTAGCATCCAAATGAATAATTAGGCTATGTTACATTATGTCAGCAAAAGGTAAAGCAAAGTCAAAAGACAGAGGCATAATAACAGTATAACGAAGGTCAGTGGCAGTGTGCGCAGGCTAGAGTCACTCTCTGTTGGTCTTCTGCCAGATTTTTGAATATGATAGTTGCTGGCATTTAGTGAAACACAAACATAAGCTGCTGTCACCACACTCTAATGTAAAACATCCATCATCTTGAAAACTCGCCAGGGCACCTGCGGAGAGCCGCATCATTGATGTCTCAATGCCATCTCCTGTTCCAACAAATCCTCCAAGTGTGATTTCTAATGCTAAACGCTGCCCTCTAGAGGTCTGTCACAGATATGGCTTTAAGATAATAAATTCACAAGCTAAATACAAAATACTAATAATAACTAATAATAATAATAATAATAATAATAACTTAATAACATTTTAGGTGACACAAATTGTATTTATGCCACAAGCTACTCTTCCACAAAACACAAAGTCTAGGTTTGTCTGACTAGTCGATAAGTTTGATGAAGTGTTATGCAATAAATACAAAGATGTTAAACCAAGTAGTACTGTTTAGAGATAGCCTTTAACGACCCCTTTGACAAACTGCAGAGCAATTAAATATCCCTTGTTTTGTGTCATATGCTGTTGTGACACAGAGGCAAATACCTTCAATATAAAGTTAGCTTGGGTCGATATGGTTCATTTGTTTATGAGGTACAATTTCTCCAACATTTGCAACATGTCATCTCTTGGCCGTCTGCAGAAAGGGGCGTAGTTCAGCGGGTTTCTATGATACATTTAAGTGCTGTTGGAAATATCTATAGCAGTTTAACAGCGGTCGGGACTTTTAACGCAGTGACATGTTATTTGTTTTTTATTTAATTTCACGCATAAAGACAGCCGTTTTCAGTCACAACACATCCGCAATTCAAAACAAAGAGAACAAGAAGCTAAGGCCAAGAAGCTTGTTCAATGAGTAAATAAACCACTCTTGTTTTTTAGTAAGATGTGCGAATTTACATTATAGCCTATCTACAGCATTTAGAGATTATTTTTTATATTTGTATCAAATTAAATTAATTTCTAAACGTGGTGTTTCTATGTGTTAATTCTAGTCCTAGTGTAATTTTAATGTAGGGTGTGCTTTATTTGTGTAAAGCGTTCACTTTTTACTTTTTATGACCAGGATAATAGCTCACTGTTGCACTGAGGTTTGGTTTAGGACAGGGCCGCGAAGGCATCACGGGTGCAGCTCTCTGTTATATACAGTGTGGTCGCTGTGTTGTTTTTTTGTCCTCCATTAGAGCTCGGATCCATCTCCGCTGTACGGCGCAGGCCCGAAGTAGCGCAGCCGCTCTGAGGTTAGTGCCCTACCGCGCAATCTCCATGTATTTCAGCCCGGCGCAGCCGCATCATTGAACCCGGCAGCAATGAGCGAATGACAAGCTGTTTAGTTGTTGACTTGTTCAGAGTTATGGCAAATATCTGTGTTTTTATAAGCAATCGTGTATTAGGCGCGCATCGACATCTAGACACTAGTGTAGAGTAGCAGTGGATCAGACGCAGGCTATAGGCCTCTTGTAGCACTGTTTTGTCTTATATTGCGCGGCTTTTGTGCTAGCTGTTGTATTTCCATGGATTACAGCCTCACGACGCATTTAATGAATATTAATTCAAGCCTTAGATATTTAAACATATATTGACTTCCGTTTTAATTATTGTTTGTTCCGACGATAGAGCTTATACCGCCAACTGGGTAGCCAGCTAGGCGATTAGCCAAATGTAGGACACTGCTAGCCTAGCATAGATGTAAGGCACCAGCAAATGGCTCGGGAAACATTAGTGAGTATTTGGTAGATTGAATGCATCCTTGTTAAACTGTCAGGTGTTTTTGAAAGAAGGGATTGTGACAATATTAAATACTTGTGCAAAGCCACTCTGCAATGATCCCGTGGTTTTATCAGCAGCTCTTTCTAGGGGGAAGAGGACTGTTGTCCCCTGGGGATAAACGATGACCACACTTCTGTTTACAACTTTACTGGTTAGCCAATTACTGTATAGTCAACTTAAAAATCACAAATAACATAGCATTGGTCGCAAACTATAGTGGTCTTAAGATCAATTTCACGTTTTATCTGCGTTCCAGCCTATCTTGCCATCAAAGATGTTTTTCCCCTTATTTTATTTTTATTATTTTATAACAACTAACTTTGCCAACTGACCTGATTGTTTCGAGTCTACAATGTATTGATAAAATAAAAAATGTACATATGCTACTGGTTTTAGTCATTACTTTATTCATATCCAGAATCAAATTGCAATGGGGAAATAAACAAATTTGGATGCAAATAAATTTCTTGATGCAAGGCAGTAATGGTGTGTGTTTCAGTTTGTCAAATAATTTTGCATTTGTAATACTTCTCATACAATTTCATCCTTTGTTTTTTGGGGATGTAGCATTATTATTCTAAAATAAACTTACTCTTAATTCCCATTTTTACCTTTTTAAAGCACTACAAAATGTTGTACACTTTGTGTTGGAATAAACTGGTTCTTCAAGCTGCATTTTCTTTTTTTATTTACTCCCCTCAGTCACTTAATAGTGGATTGAGCCTTGTAGACTTGGTGGCCAGTAATGGAGGAGCACACTGTTCACCAAACAGAGCACATGACAACGATCGAGGCCGGCGCTGTCAGCCAGCAGGTCCAGCAGGTGAAACTATGAACAATTTATAGTTCAGTTTATAATATTTGTGCCTGTGACAAAAACTCTTAATACACCCTCACATATTTCAGTTAAAATTAAAGCCATGATGTCTCTATTGTCTAGGTACATGTGGCCACATTTACAGAGACATCAATGATGAGTGCAGAGGAAGACTCCACATCTTCCCCAGACGACGACCCTTATGATGACACAGATATCCTCAACTCAGCTGGTACTGATGAGGTCACTGCCCATTTGGCTGCTGCAGGTAAGTGCAACACTGTGTGTGTGTGTGTGTGTGTGTGTGTGTGTGTGTGTGTGTGTGTGTGTGTGTGTGTGTATTTAGAGATAAAGTGTGATGCTGATAGTTAAACAGCAGATGGTGCAATTTTTTTTCATCAGACATTTGCTATTGAAGTTACTGGGATGAATAAAAAGGAATATTTTAAGGCTTCCAAAATCATCTAATTATTATGGCATTTTTCTCTTTAAGGCCCAGTTGGCATGGCAGCTGCAGCAGCTGTGGCTACTGGAAAGAAAAGAAAAAGACCTCACATCTTTGAATCCAACCCATCTATACGCAAGAGGCAGCAGACTCGTCTGCTGAGGTGACCATAAAAAAGATACTCACCTGTACTTTTTACTTTTAAAATATTGCACTTGGACATTGCATTTTTGCTAATGTATGAATTTAAATAATGTTTTGTTTTTCTGTGTTTTATGTTTGAAGGAAACTACGAGCAACACTGGATGAGTATACGACCAGAGTGGGTCAGCAGGCCATAGTGCTGTGTATCTCTCCCTCTAAGCCAAACCCTGTGTTTAAGGTCTTTGGTGCTGCCCCTCTGGAGAATGTGGTTAGTGTAAACATTAATAATAACAACATCCCCACCCATTCCTACAATTTCAAGTTATTATTTACAGTAATATTATTATACATTCTTAGATGTTGTTTTTTTTTTTTTGTCTGCTCTGTACAGGTAAGAAAATATAAAGGCATGATGTTGGAGGACCTGGAGAATGCCTTGGCAGAGCATGCTCCATCTGGAGGAGAACTGGCCTCAGACCTTCCTCCTCTCACAATTGATGGTATCCCTGTCTCCGTGGATAAGATGACTCAGGTGAAGAAGGGGCTGTCCCGCTATCATTTAACCAGTGTTCTGGTGCACTTATAAAATTATGCCAAATCCTTACAGCAGAGGGCACCAGTTAGCAACAAATCTGGACAAAACACAGCAACATAACCACCACACTATACACTGTATTTAAAGAGTGCATGTTTTTTTGATAATATAATTGTCACCATATGTTATCTTTTAGCAATCAAGCAAATTATTTTTAATAGTAACACTTTTAAACTGCAATCTTCTCTTAAGACTAATAAATATATAATTGACAAATCTGATGCATCAGGGATGTTTTGCTCTGCATGAGCAATGCATGGCATCAGTCTGCAGTGCTTCTTCTGTTTGGCCTTTTCATAGCAACAGCACCATTGGCTCTCTTTACTCGAGGGGACATAGCTTGTTTACTAAGCCTCATCAGTGCTGCTGACGCATTCTCCTCATCAGACTAGCGAGTATGACTGTGGTCCTCAGAGACAAGTGAAGCACTACAACCAATCCAAGGACTAGATGAGTCCTCGGAGGGCAGGTGTTACTTCATGTTTGTTTTTCTGCAAGTTGTAGATTGAAATTATCATGAGTAGCTTGCTGCCTCACTCCAGCTTGGCCAAGCCCAGTAAAAGGCTCAGTGTTGTTTTTGATTGTTGGAAACAAGATGTTGTCAAGTAACGCTCAGAAAGCTTATAGATTTTGGAAATCCATAAATCTAATAAATCTTACTTAAATAATTATCTTACACAGCCAAACAGAAGTAGAGTTTAGAGTTTAGTGACAGGTCCAGACTGTGACCAGTGATACATGGATCATCTGCTGCAGGTGATCCTGGGGCTAGCTTGAGCCCATAATTACCCACTAGCCTTGTAAGGGCCAGGAACAGAGCAACATAGCTGTCTTCCTAAATGCTGATTGGACAATTGCGTGAAGGATTAGTATATGGGGGGTTAATGTGGTGGGTGTGAGGACAACATGCCACTTAACTCACTAGCCACTGTAATTAGGCCATCTGGTTGTGCACATATGCATCCACATATATCCAAACATGGATCAGGTAAAAATTGCACGCATCCTTATGTCTTTTCTGTAACAATCTAAAAAACCTGATGTAAATGTTATATACTTCTGTGCAACTGTGGTTGTATGCCTAATATCTAATGAGGTAATGTCCAGCTATATTTGATCAGAATACGCTTTGTCTTATCTTTTTGCAGGATGCATGCTGAACTGTGTAAAGATGGTTGATAATAGTTAGTTAGAAATTGGGTTGGTGGAGGAAGGGAGGATTTATTTCTCCTGGAACCATATTTAGCCCTTGATGTCAAGGCAGGCAGACGCTGCAGTGCCTCATTGTGCAATATAATCCCCTGGTGATGCTTGCATATTACCAGGACACTGAGGACATTGGCACTAAACCCCACCCAGCTTGTTACTGAGTGTATGCACTTGAATTTAAAGTGTTGGTGAGTTGGTATGCCAGTCTCTGTCACACCATAAGTTTTTAACTGCTCTGTGTTAAGTAAGATCCCTCCTTACAGCTTTGGTGTACTAAAAATATGTTTTTGTTTCACATTGCTTGTCCTGATATGGACATTGAGTAGCTTGTCCTTGTTGTTATCTGTGTTGAGTGCACTGGAGCCTTACAATGACCCAGACTGTTTGACAGCTGACCAGTGTGGATCATTTGAATGCTCTTATTAACTCTGTCACATCAGGCTGGAGCCATATCCTCTTTAGAGTCTGTTTTTATTTGCAGCCCATGACTATTTCAGGAGGTCAGATCAATACACACCTTCTCAAGGGCAGATGAACTGGTGTGGATGTTTCTGTGCTGCAGTTTTCGTGTCTGTATTATTTGTTTTCTCCATGCTTCTTTGCTTCAGGCCCAGTTGCGAGCGTTCATCCCTGAGATGCTGAAGTACTCAACAGGTCGAGGGAAGCCTGGCTGGGGGAAAGAAAGCTGCAAGCCATTGTGGTGGCCTGAGGATATCCCTTGGGCCAATGTCCGCAGTGATGTTCGCACAGAGGAACAAAAGCAAAGGGTGAGTGTGGTCCTGATGAAATTTGGAGCTGTTCCCCTTTTAACCTTAATTGCATACAGCAGTGGGACTTTAGCCTTTAGCCAAAAAAAACATCAGTTATTTAAATTTCAGTTGTAGTTTTATAAACACAGTTGACAGCAAATGTTAAGGAGAGTTGGATGATTCTTTAATGTTTTTGTAATTAAATAATTCATTTTACATGTTAAATGTGGCTCAATATTTTTATTACAATGATTAACCAGACTCATTCTGTTACCCCCAAAGGTGTCTTGGACGCAGGCCCTTCGCACAATTGTCAAGAACTGTTACAAGCAGCATGGTCGTGAAGATTTGTTGTATGCTTTTGAAGATCAACAAATACATACACCAACGATCACCCAGCACCACCTAACCACCGCACAGAGCATAGCTCATCTTATGCCATCGCAGACTGTGGTACAGACCATCAATAACCCAGATGGAACTGTCTCACTCATCCAGGTATATTGTTGTGCTGGTCTGTAAGGACAGTGCCAGTTTAAGTCCATTTCTTTAAAGGTTTCTGACAATAATATCTGTATTTTATTGCTTCATCATTTACCTAGGTTGGCACAGGTCACACTGTGGCTACCCTGGCAGATGCCTCTGAGCTCCCTGGTGTGACTGTGGCACAGGTCAACTACTCCACTGTAACTGACGGAGAGGTAACCTAGCTCAACAAACAACACAGAATACTAACAATGCATTTTTTTTGCTCTTACATACACAACAACATTCTTTTTAAGGCTTGACATCCTAGTGGTATATTGCAATAGTTTGAGTTAGTTTCAAGACTTTTTGCACTACAACATGGGAAGTGAGAGAATGTCAGGCTGATTAAAAATGAATTTTCACTTTTTCCTGCAGGTGGAGCAGAATTGGGCAACACTTCAAGGTGGAGAGATGACGATACAAACCACCCAGGCTTCAGAGGCAACACAGGCAGTAGCATCTTTAGCTGAAGCTGCAGCTGTTGCAGCCGGTCAGGAGATGCAGCCAGGGGCCACTGTTACAATGGCACTCAACAGGTGATACAGAAAATCACTGTGTGCTATTTATTTCTCACCGTTATGTTTAGTTTAGTTTTTATTCACAAAAGCCAAAAAATACATACAATAATACAAAACAAAACCTTTATGAAGAAACAAGAATATGGTATACATAAATGAGATGTCTCTATTTTATTTTCTTTCAACATTTTTTACAAAATCCTTCCACAGAGGGTACAAAAAACATCTGGCTTAACAAATCAAACATAGATTTTACTTTTTACCTCATATTCAATATTTTAGCAATTTAAAGTAGAGAAACTGTAGGAGGCTTCATAATTGTAAAAAAAAAAAAACTAGCATTAACTGAGCAAAGTCTGTTCAGTTAATTTAGTACAACATTGTAAATGTAAATGTTTTCAGGAAGAAATTCCATTCAGGAAGCCTTTAGCCTTTTGTAGAGCTTTGTTAGCCAAGTACAAAAAAGCGCTTTATTAATGCACACCATTTAGTGAAGGCTAAATAGCACTAATGTATACTTGTTATAAACCTTTAATTCTACACACACATTACATGGTAATTTTATCACACAGTCTGTGGGAATCATTGCTACTGGAAATGTTCATATTTTGTCCAGACCAAATGACACACTGTAGTCAGTTCTGCAATGATTGTTAGCACTAATTTTAGCAGTCAGTAAATGTAAATGATATTCCCATGTTCAAAAGATGTTTTGTGGAGTGTTCTGAAGGGAAATTAGTTACACACACACAACCCACTTTCAAAAAGGGACCTAAAAGGATATCAAGTATTGGCCCTCAGAGAGCCAATCATCTATAAGATGTTATTACATAATCAGTTTCCAGCATATTGAAAATAAAGACTGACTTTTGTCTATTGATATAAGTTAAAGTCCATTTGTAAGCATAGCCACTTTACAATCTGTGATATATTTTTTTAGTCTTGCTAACATAACTACTCTACAATATGTTTATTTGGAATCTCATAAGCTAAACTCAAAAGCAGAGATGTTATCAGTTTTTTCACAGTGATTGTGTCAAGGCACTAATTCCACTTGGGTATGGCCCTTTGGGGCTAGTTACCTGCACCCACCTGGGTCCTCCTTTCTCCCTCCACTCCAACTGTTTGCCTTTGCTTAGCGACTAGCCTCACGCTTGCGAAGCTTTGGAACATTTTGTCTCAGACTTACTGCTCCAAAGGTGGAAAAAAAACTCCTTTCCACAACAAGAATAAGAGGTCTCAGTCAATAGGTTTAATCCTGATCAAGATTACGTTTGGAGGGATACAAATTTACTTCAGTGTTAACAGAATCTTGTGTTCACCTGTATTTCCAGCTCAGATGTGGTTATGAACAAAGCTGGGAACACTTCCATTAGTTCATATGAAGCTGACATGTAATAGGCTCGCAGCTAAGTCCACTGGATAGATCTGGTCAATCAAACCGCTTTGTTAGAGTGCAGCACCTGGCCATTAGGGAGATGTAACAGATTCTCCATAAGTCCAGACAAGAAAAGCCTCTTACAGCTCTTGCACTTTACCTCTTCATCCCATGTCTTTGATAACCTTTGCCTATACTTGTGTATTAGTGCATTTATCTCTTGCCCTTTCTAATTTATGTGTGTTGTTTACAATACCTGATGGAGCATGTTTCTGTTGCAGTGAGGCAGCAGCTCATGCTGTGGCAACGTTAGCCGAGGCCACTCTACAAGGTGGTGGACAAATTGTCCTGGCAGAAACAGCAGCTGCCGTTGGGGCACTAGCAGGGGTGCAGGATGCCACAGGTACACATTCACTCAAAATGAGAGTTTATTAAATAATGACATAACTAATGAAGCAAAGAGTAAGCATGCTTAGAAATTACACTGCAGTGGTGCACCTCTGCCTCCCAGAGGCTCTAATCTACTCTGATGTGACAGATGGTGCATTTGTGCGTGTGTATTACTGCAGGCTATACCAATTTTCTTTATTTTTTTTTATTTTTATTTTTTTGTGTGTGATATTTAGATGCATAACTGTAAAGTACACCAGTAGTGAATTGGCTACTGGGACTTTGTAATGGCAGCATTTGTACATGTTCAGTGAATACCCTCAGGGTGGGATCTAAAGCTAGTTCTTATTGATGGTTAGGTCATTGAGTAGAGATTTCTTACGATCAATACATGTTCTTAGACATATTCAGTCGTGTGACATAGCTGATCCCTGTTCTTAAATATGTGTGTGGCATGTTTTACCTTTTGTTGTTATTTTATTCATACGTTCAATCAGTTAATGCTGATTTCCTTTTTGTACTAAATATATTAACTTGCAAATAATGCAGATAGTGTGTCTAATCAAGTTCCTCTTAAATCCAGTCAAAGGTTTTCACTGGATTTCAGTCGAACAGATGATCTCTCTCTAATCAATAGATTGATGAACAAGGTAATACTCACACCCCAGGTTACAGTAAATGTAAATGTGGTAAAGATCAAACAAAAAAATCCATTTAGACTACATCTTTCTTTATCAAGTTCTTAACAGCCTTAAAATATTTACATACACTGGTCCACGGGCATGAGCAGGTCCCACAGAGGCCTTCCTAAAGCGCTTCGACCCTCTCCATTATCAGTTCATGGTCTAATCACTGGGCCAGCTGTCAGCACACAACCCCATCTTGTTTTTCTAAACTATACACATGCATTAGTTTATGGTAGGTTTGTAGTCCTGGTTATTATCCTGTGCTTTCTACATCTAATAATATTAGCATTAGTAAACACAGTAGTATTTAGGTACCACATTTTGAAGAGTCATTTAGCTGCAGCAGCTCTCTTAAACATCCAATAGAGCTGCCAAAGTCAGTCGTTCTTACTATTGACCTTAGCTAATCACAGTAGTGCTGCATTCAAGTGGAGTGCTGTTTGAAGTGCCCTCGGCCAGACAATGATTGGCTTGTGTGGCCCCTCACTCACACAGGCCGCACCAGGCACAGCCCTTTATGTCTGAAAGGCACTTGAGTTTTTAGCAGTGCTGTACATCAGTGTGGTAGCACTCTGCTCCAGAAGCCCTCCTATAATCACTGCCAGCACAATTACTTGGATCTGTATAACTTAACCCTGTCACAAAGTAGCACGTAGGCTTAAATGAAGGCTCACTTTAGACAGACATTATTTAAGCAAACATGCTCAGAGTTGTTCATTTCCAGGGGTTTTCCAACAAAAGATGTATAATATATCTTAGTTTTGTCTTTTTATTTTGCATGTGTTGATTGCATGTGTTTCTTAGTAACATCTTACTTCAAAGTGGTAGGGGTGAGCTAGAGCCATTCCCTTTGCTGACCGCTCTGCCTGTCTATGACACTGACAGCTTGTAGGGTGGAGCAGGGGCCCATGTGACCACAGCACTAATCCCTACAGGCAGACACACACACACAGCGGTTAATGAATGTTTGTTAATGAATGTTTTCCTGTGTGTGTGTGGAACTAAATCTCTAGTAGAGGCCATAGAATAAAAAAGTTTACAAAGTTCATTGATGTTGCTTGAAATACTATTAATTGTCTAAATCCTCTCTTTTTTTTTTTTCAAACAGGTTTGGTCCAGATACCTGTCAGCATGTACCAGACTGTAGTGACCAGTCTCGCTCAAGGCAACCGACCAGTCCAGGTTGCCATGGCACCTGTGGCTACTCGTATAGAAAACACTGTAACACTGGACGGCCAGGCGGTGGAGGTGGTGACCTTAGAGCAGTGACAGTTGTGACCCTGGAAGCAGAAGGATGCACTAGTTGGCCAACTTTGAGATTTATCCTACTGACTTCCAAGACATCACGCTGTGTACAATGTAAATATATTGTTGAATATATTTTACACATGTGTAAAATGCATATGTACACACTGTACATATGCAGGGGAGACAATGCATTGTTTACTATGTAAAGACATTGAGTTATTGTATTTCTTTATTTTATTTTTTTTAGTTACATGTTTTTGTTTTTTTAACTCTGTGAAGCTCAGTGTTAAGTATTTATTTCCTTACAGTTAACCTTTACTTAAATACAAAGCAAACCAAAAACCCTAGGAGGAAAGCCACCACCACATAGTGTGTAATTATCAAAGTTGTTTGGTGTTTTTAGGAGTCATTTATGGCCCGCTACCACAATCTCTAATCGCTCTTCTGTAGTCACAAACTAGTCCTAAATTTCTATAATGTACAGTGACTAATCTTACACTTCCAGACATTTTTCACGACAGACATTTCTGTATATATTATGATGATTTCCGCTTGCTTTTTCTTGTACTGTTTTACTTGTAATCC
The DNA here is from genome assembly GCA_024416835.2 of Perccottus glenii. Taxonomy (NCBI): domain Eukaryota; kingdom Metazoa; phylum Chordata; class Actinopteri; order Gobiiformes; family Odontobutidae; genus Perccottus; species Perccottus glenii. The sequence continues at coordinate 22,220,010 of CM044547.2, read as the reverse complement.
TTGTCTATTTTGTGACGACTCAGGATATACATCAGTGTTTTTAATGCTGGTTCCCTCGTGATTTCCTGAAGCAGCCATTTTCTACTAAATCTAAATGTGGACAGGACCACATGAACATGAACCTTTTTGTTGTTTACTTAGGAGGTAATGGCTGTTGTGTATTCCACAGTCTAAGAAAAGAGCTGTACCTTTTGGAAGTTGAATATATTAGTGTATAGCACCAGTGACTTGATAATGAAACGGATAAGGGTCAACTTCTTTTGAAGCAGCTGTGACACTTCTACTTCATCAATGTGTGTATTTAAAAATTAAACACCAATAAATTGGCTGCTGTTCACAATATATATAGTTTGATGCCTGTTTATTGCTGAACCCATATTGAAAAGGTTACACATTTAATGTGACGGTGACCTTTCAGTATTTAATGTGTTTAATTTAATAAAGTATTTAATTATTATAGTCGGTAATGAATGAGCTAGCCAGATGTTTTTACATTCTCATATCAAAACATTAACAGGAGTTGTCAAGTTTCATAAATCCTCCATGAACTTTTTTGTAACATTTTAATAGCACACAACACCTGTGAGTGTGTGTCTCATAAGGATGCTACTAAACCTGATAACCCCAGGCTCCTCTCCAGCTCCCCACCTCCTCTGTTGGAGCAGATAAGGCTGTGATTACATCATAAGCTCTGAACCTCTGCTTTAAAGCCTGGATTTGCAGCAGGGCCCTTCTGTTACACAGTGGAACGCACACATAAATGGTAAGGCGTCAACCTATTAGGCATCAGTGCATATCCCACTCTTTTTCTAGATTAAAGATAAATTGGGTTGCATTCACGCAGATGGAAAGATCCATTTTTCTTGTTTTATGTTTGCCATGATGGCTGTTGCCCTAAAGTGAGCTGAAGACACTTGGGTCAATGATTGTTCTGTATATTTTGATCAAATGGCAATGTTGCATCTAAAAATGTACAGCTAATTCTTTGTGGCCATGCAAAAATAAGTACTTTACTTTGTACTTTAAATGTCACAAATTAGAATTGTATTTGCCTATTGAAATTTTGGAACAAAAACAATCACAAATAAAAAAATAGATCAGGCTAAAATAAATGATGTATTAAAAAAGATAGTACAAAAATATAACTTTTTTATTCTTTTATTGAAACTGCAGCTTAAGTTTAAACACAGAAAAGTTTCATTTTAAGCCTTGAATATAGGCCTCAGTGCTAAACATATATGGGCCAATTCTGCAGTTACATCATTGTGCACCAAGACTGCACTGCAGTGCACTCTTCACATACTCCATCATCTACTGACTTTGAACATGATTGGATGGTCATTAAAACCATCAAATCTAGGATATTGGGCCGCACTGTGAGTGTTTGTGCTTCATCCTGAAGCCAATACGCTCAGTGGGGGCAGCTCACTGGGTAGAGTAGTGGCACAGCTATTGATCCTCCACAGCCGGTGGACAAGGTTGTGGCGAGGGATTGAGTGGCCTGACTCTACAGGGGGCAACACATGGTGAGCAGGGGGTTAGTCATTCTTGTTGCCTGGAGTCGTGCAGGCAGACGCTACAGCAGAGCTTTAATCTCCACTAATCGTTTCTTAATACATCCAGGCCCTCACACTGTCTCACACAAACTGCTACACATAACTCTGCACACACTTGCTCCAACAAGAGATAATCTCATATCCCTCTACTGAACGAAGAGCTCGGCCACAACTCGAGCCACTGTTTCCCTTACACGTGGAAATAGACACTGCAACCTGCAAATACTATGTGCTTTTAAAATTGTGTTATGTATAATTGTTACTGTTAAGTACCCTCCTCTGACTATCCTACTCATCTTAAATATACTTGTGCACATGCAGTTTCCCTTTTAGCCCTGAGCAACAACAGATCTGTGTTCATGAAGAACACTGCTACATAATGTTGTCTAATGGTCTAATAATGGCATCCTCACCTTCCCAACTCACACCTCTGTCTACCTCCAAGACAGACATTGCGTAAGAACGATGATAATCTCATTTCACTAATGCTCTGCAGCCTACATTAGAGCACAGGCAAAGCACTGTCTCAGCCCAGCTCTACCCACCCAGGAAACTCAGTTTGTATCAGTGTGTGTCTGTGTGTAGAAAAGGAGAGAAAGGGGCCAAGGGGGCTGTGGGATAGAGGGTGCTCTGAAAAATGCGGTGTAACCTGAGCTGCACGGCCCATCTGGAGAAGGCCTCGCATTGACAAGAGTTATCCCACAATGCACTTTGCTGTGGACAAGATCGTTAGAGGCAGTCTGACACAATGGATCAGTATTTGGAAGTATTTATTTTTATTACAGAAAAGAGGATGATTAAAAAAACACAATGTAATTTGAGAAATGAAAGTCGGCAGGTGCATGTATAAAAGCAGAATACATTCACATAATATTGCACTGTAAATTTCATACAGTAAGTGCAGGATCTAGCTAGTAACATGAGACACAAACACAGTTAATCAAGATTAGGTTAGTAAAGATTATTAAGTCCTTTTGTATAAACTCTATCTGTATTTTGTCTTTTAAATCTTGTCACTTTTACCAATTCTTCTAATGACACAAAGCAGTCAGTGCCCAGTTCTGACGCCATCTACATAGATCCAGCCTACAGTTGTACACTAGCTTGAAGGCAAACTGGAAACAATATAAATCATATTAGCTAAAGCTGAAGTGTAGGCTATAAAGCAGGATTTAGGCAAAGGCAGATAAAGAGGTTTTAATCTGCAGATCCCCCTGTCACCTACATTAGCAGACCCTGACCCAGATATGTGGAGCTCAGTATGAAGCAGCTTTTCAATGGACTGGTCCAGAAAAATGCAAACCAACATGTGAGAAACATTCACTCTCCACCCTTTTGCTTTGGGAAGAGGACGGAAAAAGGCTGCATTGAAAGAGGAGTGTAAGGTGACACCACAACGTTTGCCAATTATGCCATGGAGCTAAGAGAGGAAGCCCTGTTGGCTGGTGCAGGGGAGAACAGCTGATGCCTCTATGTGTATAATATCCATAGCACATGGCATTGAACCTGCAATCATTTGTCTTCCATCATCATAAATTATAGGCATCACAGGAATAAGGCATGGCCGGAGTTTCAAATCCCATCCCCTCTTTTAATGCTCATCACATTCAAATCCAGGTTTACTCAAGAATCCTGTTAAAAACCTTTATTCTTATTTAGTCCTTTCCATGTAAATATCCCATACAAAGGAGCAAAAAGGTGAAATACAGGAGAAGGGTATATGGTTTCCTATACAGTGCTATGTGTAGAATAAAAAAGATTTCCATGGTCGAAGTAATGATTTTATTTATTTACATGTATAAGCACAAGTTTGGTCTTTCATGTAACAGCGTTTGAGCCAGGTATGCCATGACTTATTATGTCTATACTCTATATGATCTATCCTCAAATAGTCATGGAGCTTTGAGGCTGGGGTGTGTAGGGGAGGAATCCAGTCAAACCCCACCCTTCACCACCATCAGCCACTCACTCACTGACCAACAAGTCCATTGGATTTCTTTGGACTGCTCCGCTGGTTCATCTTGAGTACTATTTTTGCTGGTGGGTGCTCTCAAGTAGTAGTTGGCAAGTCTAGAACCACCGGATCCATCTACCTCACCAGTGTGAGTTCTACCATTGCCAAACACCACCAGAGAACTGATGGGCCCACACTGCCCAATGCAATTTTAGACAAAAGATACTGGTCTTTACTTTATGATCTTTAGTAAAGCAAAAGATCATGAGCTGGTATTCTATACAGTGGTATGGTAGGAATACAGTTTGAACAGCAAAAAATTACTTTAAAGGTACCTGTAAGAACAAGACTGTAGTGTTAGACCTTATTTGAAACAAGTAAGGGTTGCATTTCAAAATTGATGGTAGTCTATCTTGTCCTATATTGGCACTACACATAATTGCTCAAAGTAGATATACAGAAGCAAAAATGTGCTAGTGCCAAAATGGGCAAAGAAGTGGAGTGTACGGGGCATTCAAGTACAAGCAGCTGTTGTTATAGAGACGTATCAGAACAGATCTCAAAGCACATGCAACTGCAGCAGAGACATTACATCACATTCACCACACCCTCAGACAGCGAGCCAACGAGCATCGTCAGTGGTTCTTTCTCTGCTCTGTTTATGGCCCTATGGTAATTCACTGATAGTGAGCTCTCACAGTGAATTCTACCAGTGCCATACACAGAACAGGAGTTATTATCACCCAACTCGAGGCCAGCTACACCGTTCAGCAAAGACAACCATGCAAACTACAGCCCCAGCAGCCTGGGAAGAGACAGATGAGAGGAAATGAGAAACATCCTGACTCCTCCTTGGTCACCCAAAGCACTGCCGCATCCTTCACCCAGATGCACTGTGCTGCAGAGGATTGATCCTAGCATTGAGTAACAGGTCAAAGGTTAGTGTGTCTGAGTGTGGGACACTAAATATATGTCTGGTCATGCCTGGGAGTGACCTAATATTCTCATTTAAATGGTCTACCAGCTAATCAGACTAAATTTAGATTACTAGAAAATATGTGGTTGACAACCAAAGAATCAAAATGGCTTTTATTGTCAATTTAGCCTTTGCAGTTCTATGAGATGTGACTTTAAGTTCATTTCTGCAATACTGTTTCTATTTAATCAAAAACCCCTACAGGAATCCACAAAATACAAAAGTCCTTTTATGACTACAATGATGCTGGTAGAAGACACTCCTGAGATCTATTGAATCTCATTGGTTCCTGTAACCTTTCTGTCCCTGCGCCCACGTTATGTTCAAACGGTGACACCATAAACTTAACCTTATAATTCACTCACCACTGTTACAGTGACTTAACATGTTCTTCAGTGCTGCAAGACAGCGATGTGGTATGTCCACGCCTCTGCAGTCTGGTCCATTGTATACATTGTAAAAGTCAGTATTTATGTGACATTCTGTTTGCTCTACTCTGTCAAAAACACACAAAGGTGCTAAACTAAGCAAAAGACAGTTATAATTCATAATATTCATAATTCCTTTATTACGTGATGGATAAAAAGCTGCAGCTGTAAAACCTACACCCTTCTTAATGCTGCTTGTGTGGGTTGTTGGGGAATGGTGCAGTACATGCATGGGTACTGTGACTGTCAGAGGCTAAGCTCGTGCCTGTGTCCTGCAGGGCTGCGCCCCACCCTGCTTCAGCCATTAGCTCCCTTGCCCTGGACACTGCAGTACACGGAGCACCCATTGATTCCGGCATCAAACCATGTACTAAGTGATTCCTCAGACACCCAAATGGCTCCCTGAGCAAGACTCCCATTGCAATTTCCTGCAGTAATCAATAGCACTAAAAAGCCAAGTTGAAAAGAACCTGTGTCTTTTAAACATGTGGCAAATTACTTCCAAAGATTCATTATTTAAAAAATAAGCGGGAATGATACGATATAAAAATGTTGTATAATAATGAGTGCATTTTGTTGTATCGCAAATATATAGAAGCTGAAATAAAACAAAATTGATCAGAAATAGTATAATTATAATTTTCTTTATACAATGTTTATAAATTATTTACTTACAACATTTAATAATTGCATCAGTGGATCTCTGTTTGAAACAACTAACAAATTGTGAATACTTAATTTATATTGCTTCTAACTATATTTAAAGTGAAGTTCATCTTCTCATGCGATGTGCTCGGACTATATTAATAAAACATGTCCTTACGCACAAGTCCAGACTTCAAATAAAAGAGAAATGTACGATTATAGGACACATTTGTAATATGTAGACGTAGATCTAAAATGATAGATTAATAACTGAGCCTTTTGTCTGTAGCAGCAACCGCAATGTTCTGGGAATCTGTTCGCGGGTTCTGGACCGGCTTTACGTGCCATCGTTGATTTACTCAGAAGCGCCAAAGCCCCTTCACTTAATCGCATTTGTGTGAATAGGGAGTCTACAGGTCCGTAACTTCATGGTTATTTCAGGAGGATTTATCACCTAAGACCCACAGCATCTCAACTCTCTTTTAGTCATGCGGACTACAACAGGCCTTCCACCCGGGAAGGACATGATATGTTTATAATGTTTTCCGTAGGCTATCTTGTGATTGAACCAGACATTATTTTTTATTTGTTTCTTTAATTAATAGGGTATATAGTTAATATCAAAATGTTATCCATTAGTAGCAGGTGCGCAGCTGTGGTTTGGATGGCGCACATAGTAATTATCCCAGATATTGTATCCTACACATTATAGTCTAGCATTTCTATTTAATTCACAAACTTAACAAAATTTGGTTTGCATATTTCTGTGTGGTAGGCCTATTCTTGAAATTAATTTATTTTTTTAATTTCAGCTGGATTTACTCACATCGTGAGTACGTTTCAGACTCGTAGGGTTTTTCCTGTGAAGCATAGACACAGAAATATTTCCCTTAAGAAGCAACTTGGCCTCGATTGATCAGAATTCAGCCTCTGTAGTTTTATCTAGGCTATGGGTCTCTTACAGACAATGACTTATTAGACTGTGGATAACGCTCGAATAAAAGCGTGTTTATCATGAGCCAAAAGACATAAAAGTCTCGTACCTTGCTGCGTGTCCTCGGTGCGTCGCTCCAGTCTGAACTGACTGGAGCTGGCCTCATCACACTTTAAGTCCGAAAAGATTGCTAACACTCAGGACCTTTCCTGTGACGGTGGTGTTGAGACAACACAACCTCATAGCGCGTTGCCTGCAGCAGGACTGCAGAATTACAATGAAACAAAAGAAATCCAAGCGGCGTCCTCAACTTCCTGAGTATCAAATGTCAATGTGAGCCGCTCTCCTGTCCTCTCCCCGTCCTGCACTACTGCTTCCTCTCTCTCCAAAGCCTCCTCCTCCCTTTACCTGCGCGAGCTCTCTGAGCCGGGCCACAAAGACCCGTACCTCTTTAAAGGCACATGCACAGAGCAGGGGCATAGCTCACTTGCACCAACTATACCCCTAAGCTTTATTTAAATGTATTGCCTTTTGATAAAATATGTTTCACTTAAAGCACTTTCAGTGCTGGCTTTGAACTAACCACAGACTGCACAGACCTCAGCACAGGCCCTGTACCTGTATCTTACCTCACCTGCCTGGCGCCGCTGCTCCAGAGGTCACTGGCAGAAGGGCCCTGTGTTGTTCCAATAATCCACGGCCTGTAGGCTGCAGATGTGTTCAGTGGGCTTCAGGTAGTGTCGTACGCCTCTGGGGACAGCGCGTCGTGGTCATGCTGCTTTAACCCGCGCAGTCAGTGCACTGAGCGGATAAGGATTGCTTGTGTCTCTCCGGATTAAACGATTTCCTGACGAATAATTTGGACCAACCCCCACTTTAGAATGTCCCAGCCCAGCAAAACACAACACACTTAGGATTTCGATGATGTTGGCCTTATTTTCCACTTTGGGCAACGGGCTAGAAATCGGGCTAAAAATGGAGGTCCAACTAAGCAACATTTTTATTTATTTAGACTAAAATATAATTCCAAAATGTTACAAATATTTTATTATTATTGTATGCCACTGCTTGCACAGTATATATATGTATACTTGATGCTTCATAGAACTGAACTAATTATAGATTTGTGTTATAGCCTTCTAACGTAAAAAGGCCTTGTGAGAATGAGGCCTGAGGCCCATGTGACACTGTTATCAGCCCTGGCTCAAATGGAAGCATATACAAATGTATATAAAGAGAGATTTTAATACCCAGCAACATGGCCTACACTAAAGTTCCTCATGTGCAATTATCGGCCTATGATTTGGCGCATATCCCCAGCCCCCATCCGACTGAGCTGTGGATGTTGTTGAGGCTGCACTTCTTGGGTTGAGATGCTGCTGGATCAAATAACCACGTCCAGATGGTTAACGATTGCCGGGCTACAGCTTTAAAGGCCGCACTATTCATTGCATTTACAATTACTCTATTGTAACTATCACACCATACATTCACACTGACCCAGTTAAAGTGGAAAATCATACAACCTGAAGCAGAGATGTAGGCAGAGTTGTGTCGCCCGTCCACCTCAGCGGCTCCTCAGGAGCCTTAAGGGCCTCTCATGGCTCCTCGCTCTTTCCATGGGGCAGTTAAACTGGAGGTATGAAGGAAGTGGCAGAAGAGGCCTAATATATGGCTGCCCGATGGCCAGAGTCCGTTAACCTGCTGTTGATAATTAGGCAGATAACTGGCGGAGCAGACTCGTGTAATATTTAGAGGTGATGCGGCGGAGTCTGGTTACACTCTTTCACAGTGAATAGCGCCAGTGAAAACAATCCGCGGGGACTGAAGAGACGCAGTCCAAAAGCTCTCCAGGCCTTGACGTGGTTTCCACCTGGAAAACGTGAAACCCGAGCCGCGGATCATCTGCGCGAGAGGCGGCCTCGTGCGAGAGACGAGTAGCCTCCGATGAATATTTAAAAGACACAGGTGAAACAGGCGCCAACGCAAGGATCAGGTGTGCATCCTGCCACACGCCTCGAAAGGATTGGATACCGAATCAAATAATCATGCGTCCATTCAGTCTGCTCCTTCAACAGAAAACGCACCAGCAACTAGACAGATTACATATTTCTGCACATTGTTTTAGAGTTAATAGTTATTAACATCTTAACAACAGAAATAAGAACAGAGTTTCTGACGCTGTTGCTCTGGCTACTGGCAAAATAAGGTTCTACAGAGTTATTAAGCTAAACATAGCCCTACTTAATATTTGTTACAGAAAACACAAACAGGGGCGTAACCAATATAGTGCAGGCACCATAAATTGGGGGCCTGGAGAAAGAAAATGGTCTGACTGTATTAAATTGTACCTGCAATTAACAGTGTACATATAAATGAAACAACACTTAAAATGAACAAATATTTAAATGAAAGTCAAATAATTGTTTTTGTTTAAATTTTAGATTTAGTGTTATTACTATGTGTCACTGGGTCAAAAAATGTGCGTCTTCATTTTGATAACCCACTTCCTCTAAATGGACATGTTATCCTGTGGCCTTCCTTGTGCAGGGGATTACTGGACAGGGATTAATAGAGCCTTAAAGATGAAGAACATGGGACAGAAATCAAGAAAATTACACTCTAAAATGTTAAAAGAGCTGGTGCATTTGAAATGAGCACACTTGTGTTTTATTTGTTAGATTAATTTCTACCTAGTGACTGCATGTTGGTTGTGTGGGCGATACAAGCTAATCAGTGGTTCATCTATTAGTAAAGGCCCAGGATCATTGTACGGCTGCTGCTGATGCTGCACAACCACCTCACCCAACCCACCCCCCACTGTGCCACTGAAACAGAGCTGGTAACATGAGAGAGACACCTGAGCCCTGCCACAGAAACCAACATGGTGCTTTGCTCAGGTGGGCTGGCATGTCACACTGACAGCAGGTATTGGACAGTACAGAGTGCACTTGATGAAAGAGGAAAACAATTATTCTACCACATAAAAACAGGGGTGTGTGGGCTACAGTGAGATGGATTGGATAATTGTGTGTTGCCACTTAAACTTAAGACATGATCATCTTCAATCATGTCTTAATGTATCCAGAAATGTTGAAGTATAGACTTTACCCAGTGCTGTTATCTTACTATTTTCATTGTAGGGGTGTTGTTTGTTTATGCACCTCCTGGACCCCTCTAATAGCATGTGATAGGCCCCAAATAAACAATGATGGAATCTAATTATTATCTTGAAACAAATGCAGCAAATGCAACATAGGTGACTGAAAACTAAACTGACATAAAAAGGTCAAAAAAATAAAAAGGACAAAAAAATTAAAAGGACAAAAAAAAAATCTCTGCCACTTGACTGCTGCTGTCAGCCAATGTTAGATACACAATGTTAGTTAGCTAAAGGTCTGCTTTTGTGGAAAAGTAACAAAAATGTATATGTGTGAGTTTACATGCTTCTGCTAATGCCATTTTAAAACTCAATTTTCACTGAACAACCCGATCCTTTTCTTGAGTCCTGTATATGAACATAAACTCCTGGAGCCTGATGATTATGGCTAAAAGCTTTATATGGAAAATCCAGCAGTCAATAGTGATTGATCGTGAGATGCAGCAGACAGCTTGTGAGTCTGATGTGGAGCCTCAGGGCATCATAACACCATAAAAGGCCACAATGGCCCAGGCCACGTGACCACCCTGCTTGGTGAGGGCCAATCAGAAAGGCAGTGTGTGGCTTTGGCATTACGTCATGGAGGCCTGCAGTTGTCTTGACCAACGCACTGCGGATAAAACAGAGGCTTTAAATATTTCATTGAGCATCTCAGGTTGCTGGACTTCTGGAGGTCAGGACTGTGAACAGACAGACAGCCTTGTCCTCGCTCTCCTCCTCCTCTCCTCCTGCTCTGATGCAGAAGGAGGTAATGCAGGGTAAAAACACTGGCACCATAGTGTTTACAGGGTCTGGTACAATGGTTCAATGATATTCAGTGTACTGCACAGTAACACAGAAAGGAACAGCAAACCTAAATTACACTCATGTCTAAATGTGTCTGCAAAAAGAGTCCCAGTTTCATTTACAAACACTTTTGAGTAAACTCTTGAGTATATTTATAAGTACTCTCTAAATTCAGTTACTTGATATGAATCCTTTATTTGAATTGAATCCTCATTAATTGTTCGACTCCAGTACTGTAGTTTGTAGTATCAGTAAATACCCTGTAAATCTTACTCAAGACATCCTTTAATTGTCACCTTTTACTTATACTTAGGTCTCTTTTACATTTACAGTAAGCATACCACATTTACTCTCAGTATTTAGCAGATTCCTTTAACACCTTTGGCCTTTTAGCAGGCTTTTCTTGTTTGTCATTCACCACAATTAAAGTAACATTATTGGCAGGAATAAAGAGACTCTAGGGCTCTGATCAAGACATGTTGTAGCCTGTACATGATGCACGGGAAGAGGTGAATAAAATGTTATGGGTGGACTCAACTATTTGACATTTCGGATACAATTAGTTGTTTTTGTGACAGTGTGTAAAATATTGTATATTATAGCAGTTCTAGAGGCAATGTGTATGTGACAACATTGATGTCAAATGGGAGACAGACAGGAAGAGGAAACAGATTGGTGCGTGACTGAATACATTTTTCCGAGCAAAGGGATTAAACAGCCTTATGTCACAGCATTTATTTTCCTCTGCTGTGATTATTTGGGGGGATTGACAAGAGGATAAAGGAGGATGAATGAAGCAGCACCCTCATCTGGCACAATGTGGATATTACAATATTAATTTCAAGCTGATACAGAGTCACACAAGGTCCATCTGGCAGTGTTAGAGGAAAAATAAACAAAAAGTTGTGTAAATTAGGCTCTTTAGTAAATTAGAAACTCTGAACAAACACCAGCCCCTATAGCCTGCGGTAATATATGATCTATTGCACTTGGGATTTGAACTTATACATAGCCTACATAGACTATTATCTTTCATTTAAATCCATAATGACTAATGTATATTTCCAATTACCTATTATAACATTTTCAATTGCACAAATAACTTTTATAAATTACTTTATGTTTCAACTGTATCCATCTGTAAAATATGTCCACATTAGGCTACTGCTCTTGTTGCTTACTGCACTTCTGGTTAGAAGCAATTTGTTGCCTTGTACTTGCTAAATGTGTAATGTTAATAAAGGCCAATCTAATTAAATTCACTGGTGAAAAGTGAACTCTGGTGAAAGCACTGTAGTTATTCACCACCACTTTACAGACTAGGGTACTAACCTTCATCTGGGATTACACTTAGCAGAGAAAAGACACAATGGGCCATATTGTATTGGCTGTAGCAGTTGTATCAGTGGAGCTTTAGTGACATCTTGTGGAAGTGCAGTTATCAAGGCAATACTCTGGCACACTGGAGAAACTGCTTGGTATTAAATTTGTTGCATTGTGGTAAAGTAATATATAGAGATATCTTAAAGACACTACTACTACTAAACTCTATATGTCACAATAGTTCACTAGTAATACTAGAGGGAGAGTAAAATGTACTAATATTTGTGGTTTGTTGCACTAGTAAACCTGGTAAGACTAGTAGGCTACACATTTTGTTTTACTAGGAGACATTGAATCTTACTAGTATTACTTATTTGACACATTTAGTGTCTCTAGTACTATTAAACATTTTGGATATTAAAAGTAGTATTAATGAGATGTAGGCCCTAGTACTAGAACTACTACTGCACTGAAAGCCAGTATAGAAAGTGACTGCTGTGACGCCAAACAAAAAGTTTTAATAAATAATCCTCTGTTGACGCTTTATTAGCATTTCATGCCACTCTCATAAGATTTATTACACCCTCATCATTCGTTTTATACTTCTTCCTACGGTAAGCCTGACCTTCAACCTGCTCAGTTTTGTGAGCAAAGTCTTGGCTTAGTCTCAGTACACTCTTGTCTTGAAAAGTATGAAGTATGGTCTTGAAAGCAGCAGCAATGTTTACCTTGAGCATAAGCAGATATTAAAGGTTTAAAATACAACTTGAATGAAAAACATCTGACAAAAAGCTTTTATACACATTGAATATTTTATTAAAAAAGAAGTTATAACAGTTTATTTTATACACAACTATTTATGAGATTATAAGCCTATTAATTGAGAGCATTTGTCTTTTTGACAAGCATGCCCACTTCACAATGCAAAGAAAATAACAACAGGAGGGTAAAGAGTGTGATAAAAAATAAGACCAAGGATGGACTTTGAAAACAGAAAATAACTTTGTAACCCGCAGGTATCACACACCAAGTACCAAATACATAAGTTTCTAATACAAAATCTGCCATGTTCCATGCTGGGTGTGCCAAACAGACTGATGGCAGCAGTGGGCCAGCACAGGGCACAAGACAGAATGGACGTGTGCACCAAGCCAACCTCGAGTTGCACCAGAAGCATGCAAGTGCACAAGAAGATAGTCAACAGATGGAGGTAACAGCACAGGATCACGGTGCTGGCTTTGTGCTGCGGTGCAGATACAAGGAAGAGTGGACTGGATATCCTGTCTATGGGGTAAACTAGGCCTTCAGTTTTACTACATCCAGTGTGGGGCAAATGTGCACATTCACCTATGGGGCTGTAGGGCTATGGCGCTGAATGGCAGATTTCTCCAAAGCAGTGTGCGGCTTTGTCAGATCCAACATGTGGGTCAGGTAGTGAGTTAAATTTTTAAAGTTAACAGCCTGTGGTCTGACAAAGGGAAAAAAAAATACAAATAAAACGTGTTTTCTGTAAATAATTTAGTCATTCAATCTGCAATGAGAAGCATATTCATTCGCCGACTTCTGAGTAGATATTAAGTTCTCAACTCAAATTACATTTGACGTAGACAAGGCATCATTTTTGTGGCAAACTAGCAAGATCATGTATTTATGTTTACAAGCAACATGTTTATAGCAACACCAGACCACAGCAGAAGAGATCTTCAATTTATTTCCCTACAACACTGAAAACCAAACCAAACAAATCATTTGACTGAAAGTTTGGGTTTCAAAAAAACTTATTTTTGTTGTGCATCACTGCATCTCCATGTGGGAAGTTTTAGGACATACTGTGATTTAAACACAATACTGCAAATGTAAAACTAAACATTATATTCTGAATTACTTGGATCAGTAAAGAACATTTCAAGTTTTTCTCAGGTTAATATCTTGGCTGAATCAAAACTTGCACCAGTGGTGCTAAAAGATTAGAATTAAAATTAAAAGGGTGCTTCTCATTAGGATACAGACATGTATCTCATGGAGCAAACAGGTGTCAAACTAACATCCTAAGGTTCTCAAACTGGATGAGAAGGTAATTATCATAAACAGCCAAAAAGAACTTCCCAAACTCCTATGCTATACTCAGAACAAAATGTGTTAAATTAATAATAAAATCATGCGTTAGCATTGCCTTTAAAGACCACCATCTGTTGGAGGGGCTGCTAAACCACACTTTTGTTATAGATCTAGCACACTCTAAATGCTCCAAGATCACCCTGTAGTTTGAAAATACTCACACTCGTGTTTACAATTCACAATGTTCAAGAAGACAAGCAGGCAGTCAGTGGAGTCTCTCCAGTTGAACCATACACTAACTCTAATGAGCCATCAATCTTTTATTTGATTAACAAAACTAGCTCTACTCTACATGTAATACAGCCATTGACCATGTGATGTTTAGCTATAGTCACCTCCCAGTCAAACGAACCGGATGTGTACAAAAACACGGATCAATTGATATTAACAAGATTCTTTTCTTTTAATTGTTAATGACTTGTACAACCAAACTACTGTATTGCAATCCTGAAAAAGATTAACTACAACTAAATGAACCTGAATAATGCCTCTAATCTACAAGAGTTTAAATTATACAGACAGGGAAAAGACAGTGTGTTTAGTAATATGCTTTCCTCTTCATTTTTTACCTCAATGCTGCTGGATACTGGTCACTTTCCAGAAGAGGTTCCTATATGATTACGCCCACAAGTTATCCACTTTACTGCAATCTAAGTAAATAGATTTTATGGTCAGACTGTCACTGGCAAGAAAAAACACATAGGCAGCTTTTAAGGTTCTACAACAGGCAAGTTCCCATGAGGCTTGAGTTGTTCTGTTACTGTACAAGTTAGATGCACTATACACAAATACAAATGTGCAATTGGGCAAAAATTCAAGAGTATAAGCGATAAAACATGACTACTAAATCTTCACTCTCATGTACTCTGTAACCATATGGCCATTAATGGTACAAGCACCAAGTGTTTCCAAAATGGCTACTTCAATTGTTTACCAGCCTTCAACAGCAAGGTGAGGTTCACTGAATTAAATCCTTATTGTATAGTCAATGTAATGGGTTTAAAAAGTGGCCCTCGTCTTTCTTAAATTTTAAAAAGCATTGTTCAATGAAATGATTATACAGCAGAACTAGTTCCACATGGCAAGAGCCACTTGTTACTTCCAACATTGGTAATATTTTGTGTTGCTCAGAGGTAAATGCAAACAAATTGTAACAATAACTTGAGTAACAGTTAAAAAAAAAAAAAAAAAAAAACTTTCTAAACTGAAATTATTTGTGATGATCATCAGCAACACATGTGACTCTGCAGCTCAGATAAAGGTCGTCTTTACTCTTGGACTTGGAAATAGGAGGACTGTGCACCAAGGAAAGTGGAGCAATTGCTTCTTCAGAACCTTCGGCTCAAAATGGAAGAGATGGGAGTCTAGGTTTCAGGTCAACTTGGATACTTTAATATTAAAAAATCTGCCATTTGTGTAAAGAAATGAGATTGTGACTGGGTGCTTTTCTGGCTAACACTAATAGATACACCTTAAAAATGCAGAGATTGTGAAAGCAATCGCGACATCTGTGTAAGGAGAAGATGGCTACAGAATGGGAGGGGTGTCTTGCAAACACACCAAAGGCTAGATATCCATAAAAATCCTTGTTTAGTAATAATAATAATAATGATAAAAATCAACTTGTTTAAATATGAATATTATAAGTCTGCTTTTCTCATGGTTAGGAAATCAAATATAGTCTCTGGGGATTAAAGGGGGAGGCAGGATGGGGGACACCTCCGATCACTACAACTCCATGTCCTGGGCTTCGTCTTCTGAGAAATCCGACATCGAGCTTTCAGATGACGAGTCGCCTGCCCCCTCTTCTTGCTCCTTTAGAGCCTCCTCTGTTGCATATTTCTGGATGTACTCTGAGTGGGTGGAGAGAGGAACAGGAGACGTATCAGTTAAACTACAGTAAAACCTGGATATAGTGAATTGCAGCTCTCAACACATTTACATGTTCTTAAGTTTCAGCCTTGTCATTAACATTTGGACAAGGACTATCCTCTGAAGTGTGATAGAGATAGCTAGTCCAGCATTCTCACTTTTAAAAGATCTTTAATGGGAGGAGCATCACACAAGTACACCTAAAGACCACTCATCATGACAAAGCCTTTTCTTTGTTTAGATGCAGTAGGTAAAATAACCATTTTTTGTCATTAACCAAGATGCATGACAGAATTATTTCAAATTTTCTGTTGGATAATATATTTGATAGATGGGGTTTGGAGCTATACCTTTGATTTTCTGCTTGTACTCCTCTGGCCGGTGAAGGTACATGGCTGCTGCATCTCCATTTAGGGGGTCAATGGGGTTTGGGTAAGCCAGCAGTTGGGGCAAGAATGACTCAAAGATGTTGGTCAGATCTGGAAAGGAAGATGACAAATGTGATATCAATGTGTAAATTTACTAACTGGTACTATGGCTCTGAAATTTTGCACATGGTACACAGTGAATCCCAATTCACAAATGTATAATCAACAAATTGGTTGCCTTATAGAAAACAACACTAATCCCTTTCCCTTTTTTCTAGCAGGCCTCATTTCAAAGCTGGTGTACTTCTGCTCTCCTCTTCAATGTGTCACTACTGAGTCAATATGCACCTCATATCAGTCAAGTGTTGTTTAAATGCCATTAATCAAGTACTTTTCTTACAGGCATTATTCTCTGAATCTTATGAAACTAAAAAAACAAAAAAAAAAAAACTGAAACTTTAAATTGATACATATTTATTAATAAATTAATTATAGTAATCTATGTTAAAATGCAAGAGGCAATATAAAAAGGAAAATTATTCTTTAACTACAAAGCCATTTAAATGACTTAAGCCATCTCAGCTCAAGTGTCTGTAATGAGAAGTTGTTGTAAAAGTGCACAATGAGAAGGGCACTGGGATGTGGAGAGGAGACCATGCGACCTCCAACAGTGTGAGAAATGCCAACAACTGCTGCCATTGAGAGCAGGAGACTGTCACTGTCCCTAACATTTGGCAAGACAGTAAATCATTCCTGTCAAAGGTGAATGTTTTCTGACCTTGCTGGTGAGGGTATTACCTCATTAGTGGGCACTTCTCCCCTCACAGTAGATTAGGGTCAATTGTGCAGCAGTACCTAATGCGCCCACACTTACCACTAGTGTGGGGCCCAGCAGTCACCTCTGAGGTGATGATGGTGCTGGGTTGAGTTCTTTGCATATAATCACAGCCTGACAGGAAGGAAATGTAATATGGACACATACACAGCACAGGCACTTACCATAGAGGGCTGTCCATGTCTGGTTGATGACATCTAAGCACACTGTCCCTGATCTGAAGAAAACAGTCAATGGGACAAAAATCTGTGTTTATTGATCTGATTAAAGAGGCTCGTCAACACACACATAAATCTACCACCAACACTTGTCTCCTAGATATTTCAAATAAAAGAAAATGTGTGGTGTTTGTTTTAATACCATTACTTTTAAAAGGATGTTTCACTTACGCTTCATCAATGTTGGGATGAAAAATCTTGTTCATGAATCCTGAGAATAACAAAGCAGAATGAATCAAGTCTCCTAGAAAAATTTAAAAGAAAGTAAAGCTGTTACCTATTGATGGTGATTTGAAAGGGTATTTATCAGGAAGATCTACTCGCACCTTCCACACACCCCCCTCATATGGCGCTGTACAAGACAGGACAACATAAATAACAGTTAAGTACAGAACATTTTTTTGGATATTTTATTCCATGTACTCTTTTATATACACACTTGGATTTTCTGTACAATTTCTTCTCTCATCGCCACAACATATCCACCTGTGTATTTTGTATTTGAAGTGGTCAATATTTTAGTCCTAGGGAATTATTTATTTTGACTATTTAAAAGAAAATAAATGGGTAAGAGTCTGAACTCAACTCCAGTTATAACGGGCCCCTTGTGTGCTGCACTAAAAATGAACAGCACTTAGATGTCTGAAAACACGCTACTTGGAGATGAGTGGAGTTATATGCTGGGTACATGTTGATGTTTATCTGCAACAGTTTGGATCCATGTTAAACACTACTTAAGTCACAGTGCCAGTATTTGTAGTGAGACAGATGCTGGAGGGATGTTATTTCTAAACATGAGGCTCTGCTGATAAAATTCCCCTGAAACCTGGCTGTGCTGCATTTTACACTTTGTGGCCTTTTTACATTTCGTCCTGCTTGAATGGGCCTCAATGTATGCCCCAAACACACGACTGAGATTCCTTTGTGGTCTACCCTCAGGACAACAGAATGTCACTCAATGCTCCGTTTAGAGTTCAGCTCTACAGATACTGTGGCCACATTTTGGCAACATAAAACAGAATTATGAAATGTTAGTGTTAAATGTCCGATTGAAAATGGAGACATTATACATTACATATATGTGCTCCTTTAAAAGATGCACCTTTAAGATGCTCATGTAATTTAGTGAAACTTACTGTCTTTGTAAGTATACTTACTTCCTTGTGGTCCAAAAAACTTTACTACAAATTCATTGAGTCCACTGAGGATGGTGACTTCATGCTTGCTTTCGATGCTGAAAAACTGTTAAGGACATTCACATGACACAACACATTGCTAAAGAAAATATGGTCCAAAAACAAGGCTTCTCTGGAACAGTCAGACTTCTCCCCAGAATAAGATCACATGCTCCATCCCAACCATATTGTTTCATATTATCCAACACAAGAGGACGAGAAACGTCTTTTGGCAGTAAATAAAAAAAAAAAAAATGTGGTACATGTGGATTATATCTCATTATTCTTATTATATACGTGACTATCAGAAGCTCATCAATCAAAGGAAAGGTTGTTGTTTAGAATATTAATACATAAGCCAGTGTATTTATTTTACTTTCAGCTCCAATTATATACATAATTACAACAGCAACTCATGGTAAAAGAGAGAGGATGTCACTTGGGAGCAGCTGGCTTGTCAATCCTGTATCCCATTAGAAGTACTGCTCACGCTAAAGGGTTAAATCAAACTGAAAGTTATTTTAAGCTCTGGTTCAGTTTCCAACCAGCAGGCTGTATCCCTGGCTTCAGTTAGGAAATGTGTCAAAGACAGGCAGACAGAAAAGGAACCTTTGTGAGTCAGAGCAGAGGACCAAGTCAGAGTCAAATCAGTAATGTAAAAAAAAAAAACAATACAATGTAAAAGTACCAACAATAGCTCACAAGGACTAGGGTATTCCTGTACTTCTAGAAAACTCATTACGCTGCTGCTCACCCAGTCCTGCCCAGCATGTAAGGACTACTATGCACCTAGCCAATGGTGAAAGCTTTGGTGTGTGAGCACATGAGTGAGAGCTGGATAACAAGGAGGGGGAAGGGATGGACTCTGAGTTGTAACCTACAACACTAAAGCAGAGTGGGGGATAAGCTATTGATGGGATGAATTAACCATGATTATGCTGCAGCCTAATTGATATTAGACACACAGACTCGAAAGGAATAGACTGGTCCCGTGACATTTTTACAATATTGTAATTACGGAAGCATTTAGGAAGTGAAGAATACTGCGAGTATAGGTATAATAAGCAAGCTATGTATAGTCTAAATAAAATAAACAAAAATTAATTATTTGAACCTCAAGCCCTAGGTTTGTCTAGTTCATGCTGAGAAACAAAAGCAAATGTTTAATTGAGGTGGTCATGTAAATCACAAGCCATAGTGAGATCATGTGAGAGGGGAGTAGCTCGGCTAGCATTGTGTGACTTCTCACATTTTGTTGTGCACATAATAATGAGGTGGGTAGAAATAACACACTTCCAAGCAAGCATAAATGCAGTCAAGAGCCAAGAATAGCTAAATAGCACTGGTCTGTATATGTGTTATAAATAACACAATAGTCTGATTAGTAGACAACATACATCTTCATAGTAGATGGCTTTTACAAACCTGGACAGCAACAACAGCAGCTACAGCAGACACACACACACACAATTCAGAAGATAAGTCCGTACCATCAACAATCTTACACTTCCATTCAACAGACTCAAGTTTAACCTATTCTATGAATTCAAGAAAGTTTAGTCACTTGTGCAACAGTCTATGTCCCTGAGCAGTCATTCATTCCACTCATAAGTTACTAAACCTTATACTGCACTGGTACAAGAGTTCAGTAACTCCAGGATTTGTCTTTTTTGACAAACTTAAAATAAGACAACCCAAGTTATGTCTCAAAGAATGACTTCGATGATAAATGACTTTAAAAACATTTCCTTGCCATACTTTGTTTTTAAAGGTTTAGCTCACTCATATTCCCAAGTGAGCTACAGTCAGGTATTGGGACATCGACAATTCTATTTTTTTTTTGGCTCTATACACCACCACAATGGATTTGAAATGAAATGAAGATGTGCTTTAACTGCAGACTTTTAACTTTAATTTGAGGGTATTTACATCCAAGTCAGGTGAACGGTGTAGGAATTACAACAGTTTGTATATGTGCCTCCCACTTTTTAAGGGACCAAACATAAAGGGACAATTGGCTGCTCAGCTGTTCCATGGCCTGGTGGGTCTTATCCCCTCATTATCCCATTTACAAGGAGCAGATAAAAGGTTCAGAGTTCATGCTATTTGCATTTGCAAACTGTTGCTGTCAACTCTCAATATGAGATCCAAAGAGCTGTCCCTATCAGTGAAGCCAGCCATCATTAGGCTGAAAAAACAAAACAAACCCATCAGAGAGAGCAAAAACTTTAGGTGTTGCCAAATCAACAGTTTGGTACATCCTTAAAAAGAAAGAACGCACCGGTGAGCTCAGCAACACCAAAAGACCCGGAAGACCACAGAAAACACCTGTGGTGGATGACCGAAGAATTCTTTTCCTGCTGAAGAAAACACCCTTCACAGCAGTTGGCCAGATCAAGAACATTCTCCAGGAGGTAGGTGTATGTGTGTCAAAGTCAACAATCAAGAGAAGACTTCACCAAAGTGAATACAGAGGGTTTAACACAAGATGTAAACCATTGATGAGCCTCAAAAACAGGGAGGCCAGATTAGAGTTTGCCAAACAACATCTAAAAAAGCCTTCACAGTTCTGGAACAACATCGTATGGACCGATGAGGCCAAGATCAAGAGAAGAGTCTGGAGAAGGAAAGGAACTGCTCATGATCCAAAGCATAGCACCTCATCAGTGAAGCATGTGGTGGTAGTGTCATGGCGTGGGCATGTATGGCTGCCAATTGAACTGGTTCTCTTGTATTTATTGATGATGTGACTGCTGACAAAAGCAGCAGGATGAATTCTGAAGTGTTTTGGGCAATATTATCTGCTCATATTCAGCCAAATGCTTCAGAACTCATTGGACGGCGCTTCACAGTGCAGATGGACAATGACCTGGAGCATACTGCGAAAGAAACCAAACAGTTTTTTAAGGGAAAGAAGTGGAATGTTATGCAATGGCCAAGTCAATCACCTGAATCCGATTGAGCATGAATTTCACTTGCTAAACAAGCAGAAACTGAAGACAGTTGCAGTAGAGGCCTGGCAGAGCATCACCAGGGATGAAACCCAGCGTCTGGTGATGTCTATGTGTTCCAGACTTCAGACTGTAATTGATTGCAAGTATTAGAAAGTGAAAGTTTGCTTTATGATTGTTAATCTGTCCCATTACTTTTGGTCCCTTAAAAAGTGCGAGGCACATATACAAACTGTTGTAAGTCCTACATCGTTCACCTGATTTGGATGTAAATACCCTCAAATTATAGCTAAAGGTCTGCAGTTAAAGCACATCTTGCATTTCATTTCAAATCCATTTTGGTGGTGAATAGAGCCAAAATGATTAGAATTGTGTCGATGTCCCAATATTTATGGTCCTGACTGTAAATATGGTTCTCCTGACATTTTGCATGCATCCTTTTCTCCTGTTTCATTGTAATAAGTGTGTGTACATCCCCCATTGTGGATTAGAATAGATGCATAATAATCTGTAGATTGCATCAGGTCAATATCCTATAACACAGATAATCTGATGAACTGCCCTAAGTCACAGAAGACGACACATTGGAAGAGCAAGGTACAAATTGAAAAATTATAATAGCATATCCCACAGTGAAGATACACAACAGCTCCATTACTACATGTAAAAGGAAGTTGCAGATATAAAATAAATTCTGTTACAGACTAAAACAACTTAGAGCAAAGTGTGGCTTGTGTGTTAAATACAAACTTAAAGACTGAACAAAATGCAGTAAATAGCATCCTGCATGTGGTCTAGACATGTTTTGTTTTCCTTCTGGTCTGGTCCGTTCGAGCCACTATCCCTGTCTAACCCAAGATTAAAATATCTCAGGCGACCAAACTTTGTCCAGGTTTGGAACACAAATATGATGTGGACTCATACGAGACGCAGCATTTCTTCTATGACCAGTGAGCTACTGACTGTTGTCGTTTTAGAGAAGTGTGAAAAGCTCAGGCTAGCTTAAACCACTTCTACATACTCTGCTTGTAATCTTTGCTTTGAGAAGAGAAAAAGGAAGGAAACACTCAAGACTGTTCCTTTATCAGCTGGATGAATGTAATGCATAAAACAATCTGGGCTCAACATCTTCAAAAACACAAACTATATTTTCTTGGGTTACAGACAGTTAGCATGTCTGCATACAAGATTATACCACTTATGCCTGAATACAACTTTGTAGCCATCGCAACAAACTGGACAAGATGAGCATGATGTCAAAAAATAAGCAGAGAGAAAAGATAATGAGAGAAAACAGAAGATGCTGGTGAATGCTAAACCAGCCTTGCGGGCAGAGCTGCAGATGAAATGACATCATTGCTGTAGACTGCGTTAGTGTGCACAAAGGCATACAGTCTCTGGATTGGACTTGGATGAAAACATAATGCAATAGGTTAAAAGTTTAGTTACAAATCTTTAAATAGTAAGAAACCTGCTCCACTGGATTTCCTCTAACACTAGAAAAGGCATAAGCATTTGAGTTGTTAAATTCTCTTTTGAGAAGTTACAAAATTACACTCAGAATTTTGGAGACAATGTATAAATATGTATGAATGTAGCAGCAAAACACTCATCTTTGTTCGAATATAAGAAACTCTGAAGCTTGCGACTTTGGTTCACCCACTTACACGACAACACCCATTGTAGCTAGAAACCATGTAAAAATCAAAGCCTTTGCAGATGAAAGGCAGGAAATATAGCTGTCCTCAAGGTTCAAGCTCTGGGTAGGCTTCCTCCACCAAACGACAACTTAAGACATTATCATTACTTTGCTTTGCTTAACAACCATATGCTGTTGTCATTGAGATGCAGGTCTCCCAAGACAAAAATACACGGTTCATTACTTCCTGTGTGTAAAAACATCAGCACATCACAACACATAGGTGCCAGTGTAGCGTGAATGTGGGCACAGAAAAGGGGAGCGTCATCGGCAAAGACACCATGCTAAAATACACTCCAAGACAAGCAATAAGCTAGATGATGTTGAGAAAAGGCTTGACCAATCAGATGGAGCCTTACTGGTGTGTATGCAGGTTTAGGATAACTGATTGTGCGGTTGTACCCGTTTTGTAACTGGTTGCACCAGTTTATTGTATCATAACTTTTTTTCCCCTATTATTTATTTTATTATATTTAACAAAAAAATTCTTCAACCAGAATAAAATTTCCTTTTATGGTTACTTTTTTAATGTAAAATATTGTCCCTCTCTCGCCTCATCCTAGAAGGTGCAGCGCTGCCATGGGTTGTGTCTAGTGATCTCATCTTTATCCTGCAACAGGTGGCTGACAAACAAGATATTGGTGTTAAAAAAAAAAACACCAATATCGTGGAAAGAAGCATAGTGGGGCTAGTGTGATTTAGATCAGGCTCTTCTTGTGTTCCTCATAAATGGCCATGGTAAGGGGAGGTAATAATTAAATCAACTTGTTTAAATATGAATATTGTAAGTCTGTATTTCTCATGGTTAGGAAATCAAAAATAGTCTCTGTGGGGATTAAAGAAGGAGCAGGATGGGGGATACTGCCAATCACTATAACTACATATCCTGGGCTTGCTTTGAGAAGAGAAAAGGAATTAATATTTACTTAAAAATATTCCAAATTAAGTTGGAACTACATATGTGACATTAACATTATACACGCATTAGAGAAATCTGAATGCATGTGCATAAAGCATGTAGGAGACACATTAGTAGTTTAAAATAGTAATAGGGTGCCTGTGCAGCATGTTTTACATGTCACATGTAAAACGATAAATGGCCTCATAAGCCCGACTCAAACTAAATTTGTTAAAATGTGGCATAAATACTTTTTTTTAATCCTTTAGTGCTGGTTGAAGGCTCCTTACCAAAAACAGGAGAGGCACAGAACTGCACAAGTTCTTTGTCTTTTCTATTGAGAGATTAGAGCCCACCCACTGCAATCAAATGTGAATCGTTCAGCTGCTCCTCCTCTTCACCCCGCTTCACTAAATCAACAGTCTATTTACAGCGACAGCTCACAGTGTTGTGTGTATGCACATGTGTGCTCAGCACACGCACGAAAGGTAAAAAAAAGAAAAAAGGAATCTGATTAAAAGTTAAGAAAATCTAATTATAATTGACCAATAAACAAAGCCACAACACGAGAAATGTGAACTTGGGCTTTACCAATAAGTAAATCCATCAACATATAATGTTAAGAGTAAAACTAAGAACTAGTTTTATCAATGTGCTCCAGAAGTGGAAATGTACATAGACACATTGATATAGGGGTGGATGGCGCAAGTTGAACTTTCATGATAAGGCCACTTCTGTTTCCATACTATCTATTTAGCATATTCAAAGTAAAGACGTCTCACAATAAGTATCACAATCGCAGGATTCACGCCACATGACCCTACATTTTCTATCATCTCTTCTTTGATTTTCCACATTGCAGCAAGCGCGCTGTGTAGCAGCAGAGGCAAAGACTAGCTCCTGGTGCCAGATTAAAAAAAAATAATAATAAATTCATGTGCAACAAAGAGGAACTTCAGCCCATCTGTTTTTCTAAGGGAGTTCAGTCATGCGTGCAAGAAGCTTCTCTGTTTGCACTGTGGGATTAACAGTGAGGGCCTCAAATCTCATACTGTCAAAGATGCCTAGCTCTTTTACTCCTGAACACACATAATACTAGTGTCACTCAAGGCGGGTCTCTTGACTAGATTATGCCTCATCTCATCATTACTGACACGTCTTATATTCCAGCAGGTTTAAGCGCTTTGAGTCCCTTGGGGAAAAAAAAGCCAGATATAAATCGAATCCGTTATTATTATGTACAGAGAAAAAAACTCTCAGGTTCTCTCACAGACAAAGATGCACAGTATACAAAATAATAAGAACAGTCAGCAGAGCAGAAGCCTTTGAGTGTGTGACATGCAGGTCACAGGGCTCATAAAAATGGATAACAAAAAGGCTCCACTGAAACTCTGATGCTGTCCGATTGTCATGTTACAGGGGAACAATGGTACCCAAACAGCAAGCGTAGGGCAGATAAGCTCAGGACTCGGGGAAAGATATGGAGATAAAGACAATCCAAAAGAGTGGGATTAATTCTATGAAGTAACTGTAATATACTGCAAGTGTGTTAGCACAAATGTGATCAACCAACACTGTTAATTAATCTGATAATATATTACCACAGCCATATAAAGTTCTCATTGTTACAGCCATTTCATTACAAATTGCCAGAATTCATCCTGCTGCCAATTTGTATCAGATCAAAGTCAAATCCACACCATGCATGGATTTCAAAGTAGTGCTGCGCAATAAATTGCAAAACATTCACAATTTGAGCACATGCATTTTCTAAATTGCTTATGGCTGCAATTTTATTTATTAAATTTTTGATATTTTAATTCAGAGTTTATGCTAGTTGTTTGGTTGTTTTATTTGTAACTGGCTGGTAAAATAAAAGCTCACCGGTCATCTGAGCCGGTGAGCGAATTAAACATAGGACAATAAATAAACTTAGTTTAACTGATTGAAAAAACAGGTTGAAGGTAAACAGTACTTCATGAGTATTCCTTAAAACAGTACAAAATGTTCAGGCGATTGGTCTGCCAGATAAACACCGTTTTGCATTTTGTGCCATGTAAAAAACATTTCTTCCATTTTCTAATTGTTCTGGCTTAAGGTAAAGTTTAGGCAGTTGGAGCAGTCATTCATTTCAGGACTCCCTGAATGGCCCCTGTTTCAGATACTCCGTTCTCAAGTGGCCACACCAAATTAATGTGCGAGGGTTCTCTGTGTTAGTGCATAAGAAAAACACAGCGCTTGTCTAAAGGTGGTGTTTGTTTCAGGCTTTGGTTACATCAAGGTAAACACTGGGACAGAAAGGTTGTTTCTGTATTTTTCTTCCTCTCTCAGGGACAACAAACAGAAGGGAGGAATGGTTACCTTGACCAGTAACCTTAATTCAACAAATATCCTCACCCCCAAAATAGTATGTAAATCAGTACGACAAAAAGGCCAACAACCAATCACAGCGTCTTCCTTGACCACAAAAAACACACACATGTCATTGTATAGGACTGAGCATGTGCTATAGTGAAAACCTGCTCTTGCTGTAAATGGAGCAAAGGGTGCAGTCTCAAACACTGCCATGGCTGCCATAAGTTAAATACATGTAGCAGATAAGGGGGAGGCAAAAACTTGCTCAAACAGGCACTGTGGCTGGCTAGCAAGTAAGTAAGTAGAAAACTGCTTAAGGCAAAAGACCAAAATCACATAGAAAATAGTGCCTTAAAAAGAACTGTCTTTAAACTTGTCACTATGTACATGACACACAAGAACCAACCAACTGTAGGCAATTGGCTAAAATAGAAATCAAAAACAGGTCATATCCTTCCCATGTAGTTACTTACATATTTTTACATTAGCAGTAAACTCTGCTCACACAACAATCTAAATAGTTTTGGTTGGTTTTGAATCACCCCGTTTTGTCCGCATATTTTACTTGCATCTACTGCCAACCCATCTGCTGTTATAAGTCCCTCCCGCTTCTCGTTTCCTGCTGGTAACAGACTACCCAATCATTAAGTAGGTTTCCACTGTGCTGGAGGGGAAAACAAACTTTATTTAGGTTTAAATGGAACGTTGGCTTAAAATGATGATGTTACGGTTGATTTTAGAAGGAAGTCTGTCAGTCCTTTAAAGTTCAACAAAAACATCACCACTTCAAAAGTAAACAAGATGACAATGGCCTGACAACACAAGATTATTAGCTTTTTAAAGCAAAAAATATTTATGAAATCTGTTGCGACCTTATAGACATACTAAACAAGTTAAAATGGCCATAAAAAGTCAAGTTACCCTTTAAAATGTTCCCTGCAGGCACTAAAGTACAGTGAGACAGAGATCAGGTGGCCATTTTGATGCTGAAATTAACCAGCAGACTAGCTCAGCAGCGTTGCAAGGTAACACTGCAATAGGGAGATGAAACATTGGAAAATTCTGGAAAGTCCACAAAACAAAGCCATATAGCTAGATTTGGACTGTTGTAAATACCGCAATAAAGCCTTTGTTAAGGAGAGTAGCGTTAGAACAAAAGGCAACACCATTTTCATTTGACGCTAGCAATGGGTTATGTAAACAAGCCAGTGTCAACGTGTAAAAACATTTATGCCAAGTATATGATGACAGACTTACAAAAAACTGTTACATTGGCCCAGTGTTTCTGCATTATCTACTGTTGTCAAATATTGATGTGGTAGAACATGAAAAACGTCGTTAGGTAGCGTGTTACAATCGTTGTCGATCACAGAGGCCAAACCTGATGGTAGACGCTACTTGCATGACAAATAAAGAGTTGGAAAAAGCTGATAGGACATACAATCGATGTGATTAGTTAATACAGCTGCCCCAACAAGCAACTAACTGAGCAAGACAGAAATAGCTAACTCTTGGCTTTGCTAGCAAAATCTTGTTTACACAAAACACTCATTCACAATGGAACTGCGACAGGCAACCACGACACACCAACACATCAAAAACGAATTTCTCAAATTTCCACACATAGCAGTTGTATGTTAGCGGTTGAGAGCACTGTGACATACAAATTGCTGTTTATATTAAGAAAGGATACAGTTTCACCACATCGGTATCCATTCGCCTTTTACCCGGACTTGGAGACGACATTTTTGCTATTTCCTCCGCAGAACACCTGTTAGAAAACTGAATGCTAGCTTCAGATGCGCTAGACAGTCTAGCAAACTGTACTATCCGAATGTTAACATTGGCATTCAGAAATGTTCACAGCAAAATGTCTTCACGGTATATTCTCTCCGTCCTACTGTGCTAGCCTTAGTCCTCTGCTGTTAGATGTTCACTGGCTCACACACTCGGTCTGACCATGGTTGTGTCAAGCTGGGATCCCTCCGCGGCCGACGTCATATTCTTGCGACAACACGTCATCGTTGAAGGACAGATTTGTAGTTTGTTTACAGCAACTTCATAGCTTATAGCTATGGCGTTTCGCGATGGAAAGACATTCCGGAAGTAAATAGATACAGACAGTACATTTGGCCTACTGTGGGCGGTTTTCTTGTATTTACTTCAACTACATTTATTAATGTGTTTAACTTAAAATATGAAAGGGAGCACAACAAAGATTTAAAACATTTTTATTTTTAACCCAGGAAAGCCACCAGAGATAAAAAAATATATTTATCACACAATAGATATAAATGACTGCATTATAAATTGGATATCACTGGAAGGCAAGAGAGGAAAGGGCATCCCAATTCCAGTGAAAACCATTATAAATCATGGCACATGGTTCTTTCCGCTTACAATCAGCATTTAACTCAAATTCAATACATGCTTGTTCAGTAAATGTACTCATCTACACATCTTTTTCAAAGAAGTTATACTTGCACAAAGCACATTCTGAGTTTTTGCTTTACTGAGCATACGAGTCACCAAATTTGTAAGTGCCTCAGTTAACGCTAAACTATGGACTACCAAAGCATACTCCAAAGATCCCTTGCTTTCTAGTAATCTTGTGTTTTACAATGTAAGGTTAATCTTGGGGGTTAAAGTTTATGCCCTTTTCCCAGTTCACTTGTATGTACTGCTATTCCTGTAGACTAATCCACAGATATTTAAAATCTACATTGTCAATCTTCACATTTTAGTCTCCTCAAAAAGAAAGAGAGGCCTACCTATGTATACAAACAATGACAGTCCAGTTGATTGCAAACACTGTACCACAAAAAAAGAGCAGGACTCATCTACTGAGATAGAGAGGAAGTTACCTGCCACTGTCGAAATATAGCAAATACTCTTTTAGACTTGTCACGAGCCTAAAAAAAAAAAAGAAAAATAATAATAATAATAATAATAATAATAATAATAGAAAAGAGCAAGAAAACACAATGTTGTTGTTAATATTACTAAAAATGTCAATAGTCTGACAAGACAAGTCCTATGTAGTGCAATTCATTGCTATGACATTGTGAATTTGGCACAAAATCTCTTGACTTGCCTGTGCTGGACTGCATTCTGCTGTATTGTCCTTCTTCTTCATGGGCATGAGGAGGTCAAGAGCAGCTTTCCACCCCTGCTGATATGCTGAGCCACCATCTAGAAAAGGAATTGACCCAGGATCTACATTCTCTTTACCGACTGCAATCCAGGGACACCAGTCTCTGTGCTGAGCAAGTGGATCAAATACATTCTTTTGCAGGAGTTCGTCCTGAAAATTTAAAATATATACACATAGTTGTTGGGTGGTAAACTATGAGTGAAAAAAAAAAAAGGTTTTGTGTTCATATAAAAGGTATATAAACTTGAGTACAACTTTACTGTTAGTGGATTTAATCTAACACAAAAGATAATGGAGAGCAGCTGACTGTGGTCAATTTGTGTAAATAAACAAAAAGTGACTGCAGAACACAAATGAATATGATTTACTGTGTTGCTATGACAATAAAGACTGGTGTCCATACACAGCAAGCAGACAGAAGTATAAATGCATGCTGTGGCACTGTAAAAACTTTTGTTCAGGTTCGAGTTGGTGGCAAGAACTACAGACTTAAGCTATAGATTAATGACAGAGGTAACATTCGTCCACTTGCTCACAGCATTTCTCATGTGCACTCTATCATCACATGAAGCCCGTCCATCACCTTCTCCAGTCTCTAGACTAAAGACAGATGTCCACTCTCAAGCACGACTCTGTTAGCACACCCGAGTCTAAACTGTGCCTTTGTGTTAGAAACCAATCCTGCAGTACCACTGTTCTTTCATTGCGTATTAAATGTAGCATGCTTTAATGTTGTGAGGAGATACTCTTTTAGTGCTCGCATAAACCACTATCAACATTAAGACATCTTTCAGAGTTTTATCTTCAACAAATAGGTAAATAAGATGAACTACATAGTTGACAGGCTGTTTAACACAAAAGAAGAATGTCTTCATAATGTATTTGCTCTTACTAGACCAGCTGATGAGAAGCACAGGCGTTTGGCAGTAGGCTGTAAATTGGCACTATCCCCTTGCCCTTTACTGCGGGTTGCAGGTCTCTTTCCTCTGGGACTTGGCAGCTCTTCGCTAGGGCTGGTTGAATCTCTGTTTCGAGCACGCAAAGTCTGAGGGGAAAAACTGCCATCACCCTGTAATACACATGCGTGAGGTCAAAAGGAGACATATTGCTGTAAAATAGAAATCTTTGTAATTTTTTACTTGCCTGGTCAGTGCGAGAAGAGTCCTGGCTCCTAAGCTTCATGCGAGAGGGCGTTGTAGTGGGTGAAACAGAAAAGTCCCCTTGGCCCTCTAATGTGCCTGCTGAGGCTGAAACTGTTCCTTGGGCAGATGTGCTAACGGTATTTGGTAAAGCATCGCCATCACCTCCCATTTCCTCCATTTGGTAAAAATTCCATAAGCCTACTTTACGCATACAATATGAACAGGTGAGAATGGGCAGGCTCATGGCAGATAGTGCTGGGCTAAAAAAAAAAAATTCTTGGATCAGACATTTTCATGAGATTTTTCCATGTTGCTTTTTATTGTAAAAGTAAATAAATAAATAAATAAATAAATAAGGTAAATCTTGGCTGGTTATGAAAGCTGAATATTTTTATATATACATTTTCCTTACCTTGCAGCCCAGCCACACAGAGACACGATACATGCAGTCACCTGGATAGCCAAAGGTTCAGTACATAAACTTTCTCCCTTTCTTTTTTGTTCTTCCTCAATTAGCTGTAGTAGAACACTGACAACATCTTCTGTCAAAAACTACAAGAGAAATACATAATTTGGTAGGTAAATAAATCAGAGAGATATATTCATTGATATATATATATGGTTTACCTTCATGTTGATGATAAATGCCCCCCTTTTTCTCTTACCATGGATTTCAACTGCTCAGGCTTCAAAGCTGGAAGCTGCTGAGCAAGGAGGCAGGTACTCTGAAATCGTTCCAAAAAAGAGGTAAGAAGTGCAGACGGCTCACAGGCTGGAACCACCCAAATCCGCTCTAAAATCAAATAAGTTGGTTTGATAACATGTTTTAGAAAAAAAACATCAACGAATAAAAGCTCATGTACCAGGACATGGGAAGTCTGGCCAAGGGCAAAACTTTTCATGCTGTGTTTGAAGCTGCCTTGATATTTCTGCAATACGGGATTGATCTAAAAGGAAAGAAATAAAATAATAAATATTTTTAGCATTTTTACATTTACAAATTCCTATGAATATTTGCCTACATTTTTCAAAGTCTAGAGTTGGTTGTAATGTTGCACACAGAAAAGCCTGGCAACTAGAACACTTGAGCATGTCACAGCCAACGTTAATCCAGCCATATCTGGCACATATAAGTGGGGACAGTGAGCAAGGCTTCCCAGCCCATTTCAGACAGTGTCTTGCTAAGGAAAATGTGTAGAACTTATTTCATATCTGATATACATTACAAAGTTAATGGTAAAAATCAATCAATTGATACAACAAGTCATTGAGAAAAGGATATTGAATAGGATTCAACTCTTGAGAAAAATGCTTCTTTGTTTGTAGCTTCACATGGTGCTTGGGTGTTTCCAACATCTGGGACCTTCAAATTTCCATGTTGACTGTTTGAAATATTTCATAAAACGCAAAACAAAACGATTATTTTTTTCAATTCAGAAAATTTACATAATATACTTGCTGACAACTAATTTATTACATAATTTTACTATTACTAGTATTTCTCTTTGTCTTTTGGCATCTCTGCTAAAGGAAGAAGAGAGATAGATAACCACTGTCTGGCCAACGTTAATGCTGGTTGCATGCACGGATAAGACCTAATACAGCAGTCCATGCATGGGGCTGCAGGGCTAAGTGGCTATGCAAACTATCTCAGAGGTTCTTCTTTAAAACAAGCACACAGAGCACTAAACTGCACCTGTTGGATGGGGTTTCCGTTGATGACACTCCTTCATTGAGAAGTTCACGGACTTTCTCTGGAGAAGCAAGAGAAGACCTTTGATGGTTGGAATTACCCAAGCGCTCCGCACGATTACTGCCGAAGGCCGCCATGTTTTATCTTGATGTGCCCCGGAATTTAATAAATCCACAGAAAAGTTGTTCCGTTTAAATCCAAACCGAACGTCTCTGAGCATACTATTCACTAGATTAATTATATTTGTTGTTCTTTTTGCTTTAAAAATAATAATCAAACACAATTCTATAGTGTATCATATTATTTTCTAATTTAATAAAATTAAATAAAAATATTTCATGTGCTACATAAATATATACATACTAACGTGCGTTAATAATTATATATAGAGGGAAAACAATTTAATGGGAAATAGCTAGATGCAAAGTTTAACGTTAAAAAGACTATTTGAGGTAAACCTTTGACCTCGGTTGTTTTGATGCCGGATACACGTAATCCCGCCCATCATTTTCCCCAATAACAAGGTATCTGATTGGTCATGAGTATCACGACCAGGGGAAAAATGTGAATGGTCTCAAATGGACAGAGCTGAAATGTTTTATGATGTTTTATCAGCACATTAGTTGACACTGTTCTTATTTATTGTGCCATTGTTGTAACGGGGAGAGCATGTCGGTCTCTGAAGGAGCTCGGTATCCACAGCTTCTGAATACATTTGAGAAACTGTCAGCAAGGCCGCCACCGCACGGAGAAACATTAGCAGGTCTGTCAAATCATTTGCAAGATGTGCTCAACAATGCTTGCTACCTAATACAAACCCAAATCCTTTACTGATCCGTACTTTACAGATCTATGTGCTATATATAGCGTTGTCAATTCTGATTCAAATGTGGCACTGCTAGCTTCAGCTCAGGTTTAAGCTAGCTACAGCCAGCTGTTGTGCTTGTTAGAAATTGTTTTCTAATAAATTATAATGTTAGAATTTATTATAATCTACTTTTGTAGACACATCAGGATTACACGTGTAATTTTCTTTAAGTTTTTAGGGGTTGTAATATTATTTATTATTAATAATATAATTTTTATATACGGCATTTAAAAAAAACGTCAGCTACACTTTCTAAAAGGTAATGCAACAAATGTTATGGACGTTTATAGTCTACTAAACAAAATGCTGTTGCTGATTTTCGTAATTGTGAAGGAGGAATGCTTTGAAAATATGAGAGCTGAGCAAGTTTATGATTGTATCACCACAATAAACCAGTTTTTTACAGTGTGTATACATTAAAACCCAATAGATTATTGTATAGTTGACTGTTTCTGATAATGTTGTCCTGTTATTTACAATGGCAAATAATGGCAACTCTTTTCAGGTCAGCGTACTCCCCCTGCTCGTAGTGGGCATCGTTGTGTTGCTGACTACGCTAATCTTTATGTATTTGGAGGGTATAACCCTGACTTCGATGAGTCAGGAGGCTTGGAGAATGAAGACTATCCCCTGTTCAGAGAGCTGTGGAGGTACCACTTCGCCACAGGATGTTGGCAGCAGGTTCAAACAGAGGGCTACATGCCCACAGAGCTGGCGTCTATGTCAGGTAAAACTACCTTTGTGCTACAAAAAGAGACTTGTTCCTTTTATATGATAATATTTTATAATAATTTGTTGCTTTGCTTTTAGCTGTTTTGCATGGAAACAATCTCCTTGTTTTTGGCGGCACAGGGATCCCTTTTGGTGAAAATAATGGCAACGACGTTCATGTTTGTAATGTGAAATACAAACGCTGGTCACTGCTAAACTGTCGAGGAAAGAAGCCCAATAGAATCTATGGACAGGTTGACGGACATTTGTAATTGCTTTGTACAATCTTTGTTATTATATCTCAATTCAGATTATTTGAGTCCCTTTTTATTCCCTTCTCCCTCCAGGCAATGGTCATTATAAACAGTTTCCTGTATGTGTTTGGTGGGACAACGGGGTACATTTATAGCACAGATCTGCACAGATTGGATCTGACCACTAGGGAATGGATCCATATCAAACCTAACAATCCTCCAGATGACTTGCCTGAAGAACGGTAATTGCAGTTATATCAAAAGAAGCACCCAAATTAGTGTAACATTGATATATTAATATTTAGACATTTTATACTTTAAACACTGTTTTGTTTTTTGTTAATTAATTAATAGATGTGTTTTTTTTCTGTGTGTGTGTCCCAGATACAGGCATGAAATAGCACATGACGGACAGAGAATTTATATTCTGGGAGGAGGCACTTCCTGGACATCTTATCCCCTGGACAAGGTATAACGACCCATCTAAAGGTTTAATGTTATTGTCAAAATAGTTGAGAGTATTTTTTTTCCCTCTCTAAACTGATTTAGTAATTTGTTATGCTATTATTTTTTTACTGCCTATTTTTACTTTTGTTTTAGATTAAGTACAAATCCCAAATGACAGATATGCATATATATCTTCTATTCTTTCTGACTGTTAATAGTGTATCTGTTATTTTACCAGATCCATGCTTACAATCTCGAAACCAATTCCTGGGAGGAAATTATAACTAAACCTCATGACAAAATAGGTCTGTCTATTGCACATAGTTGTTTAGTTTATGCTCTATTTCTACTCCCGCATCCTAACTCGGTGTGCAACTTTGACAGGTTATCCTGCACCAAGGAGATGCCATAGCTGTGTACAAATACAAAATGGTGAGTAATTACTTTTATATTTTTTTCTGTTCATCACTGTGTTTGCATATTTGTAACCATTGTTTTTCTTTGCCACAGATGTATTTATATGTGGCGGCTACAATGGTGAAGTAATATTAGCTGACCTGTGGAAGATGAACCTGCAAAATTTCCAGTGGAGTAAACTACCAGCAGTGATGCCTGAGCCTGCCTACTTCCACTGTGCTGCTGTTACTCCGGTTAGTACAACCCCCTGTAAAGCTAATCTACTTTTTTAAACTGAAGTGTTCCTTCTCAATAAAATGATATTAAAGATGTTCATCTCAAAAGTTTATTTTTTTTAAGTTGCAGTAAAGCCTTTTTTTTCCTGTTTCTCTCCTCAGGCAGGCTGTATGTACATCCATGGCGGAGTGGTGAACATCCATGAGAACAAGAGAACTGGTTCTTTGTTTAAGATCTGGCTAACAGTGCCCAGTCTACTGGAGTTATGCTGGGAGAAGCTTATCAAAGCTTTTCCCCATCTGACTTCACTCTCCACAATGCAGCTGATCAACTTGGGCCTCACACAGGAACTCATTGAACGCTTGAAATAGTCTGTGCACAAGGTTGGACATATTAAAGAAAGGGATGGGCTGCAATGGGAGGAGGCGTGTTTGACAGAGCACACAAAGCACTTCATATTATGTTTACCACAAATACACCCTTCTTTCCTTTCTATGGCTTAACAAAGCACCGCCTTAAAACCAAAAAAATGTAATGCCTTTTAGGTTGTTCTTTTGCAGTCAAAGTGATAAGGAAAATGTAATATTTATGATTTTACTTAATCTCCCCCTCCTTACATTGTACCCTACACAATGTGTCAAAGTACAATTCTGCTTCTTATCTTTTAAACTGTACCACCTGGAAATTTAGTTGTGTCAAAGACTGTCCTCCTTCTTTGATATTTTTACAAACTGTACAAAGAAAGAATTCATGTATTTATTTTAAGAGACAAAATAGGATTTCCAAGTGCTTTCTCCAGGTTTTTTTTTTCTTCTTCTCCGTATAGTCATATTTATAGTTTTTTACTTTAAAATTACTTTTAAATGAATCGGAAAAGTTAACCATAGTAATAATGTCCGACAAGTGATTTACACATCCCAATCGGTGCATTACTGATTACAGCTTCCAAAGCACGCTGTTTGAGGTTTGTAAATGTAGGTTTTTATTAAAATATGAAACTTGAATGATGAGAGGATGAGTGTCACATTGATGTCTATTAGTAGTTGTTAGTCTGTAAGATTCGTATTTTATTGCCACTTAAACATAATAAAAATTTAAAGATGGATCTGACTTTCTTTTCCCCCGTTGATGCTGTACCAAAATATCTGCAAAAAAGGTCAAAAAGGGATTAAGATTTTCATATTTGTAACTACACAATACATCACTGTGAATTTGGTGCTCTTAAACTTTATTTAACTTGTTTTATTTAAATAAAGAATTATCTAAAGCGCCTATCCCCTCTCTTGTTAATGAGTATTTAACTGACACAGCGAGTATATTATACTAGTTTCTTGTGCAGTGCCTTTACACAACACAAAAATTGCATACAAGTTCATTTTATTAGTGCAAAAGCAAGTCTGGCCCAACATCACTCATTTCGTTAACCCGCAGGTACATGTGTACTGTATTAGCACTAGAGCAGTGGTGGGCTTACTAAGGCTAGGGGGCCAAATGCAGCCTGTTTAAACTGGCCTATCAAGCATTTACTAATGACTTATTTATAATTAAATACTGCATATATTTTCCCCTTTTCCTGAAATATTCTGCAGTGATCAGTTGATCCCACTACAACAATCTCCAAATGAGAACAACTATCCTTGGATGTAAAACTGAAGATGCAGCTGCGACTGCACATATTGTCTTGTCTATAATTCATACTTTAAACTACTGGCAAAATAAATGTTTTTATTGAACATAAGTGAGTTCATTAATTAGCTAACATAAATTATCAATTTAATATCAAGCACAACTTGTCCAAAGAGACCCCAGAAAGTGAGTCCCATCAACAACTGTAATGAAAATAGAACCAATGTTTTGGGTTTCTGAGTTTATAATTTTTTGTTGTTTTTTTATGTAATGCATGGAAGTGGCCCAGTCCTTGTCATATTTTGCGTAGTTAAGTCTTTGTTACAGTTTACGATGACTAAAACTGTATACTGATAGGTATTATTAGAGTACACTAATCACCAAAAAAAAGTGATGTCTGCTTCCTTTGTTGAGAATGCAAATCAGCTCTAATTAAAGATGCATTTCATGTTTCTTTGTTTTTATGTTTCTTTATATTAAAGTGATATAACCTGTAATGAATAACTTATTTCTTCGTAAACATAGCAGTATGTACATTTTATAAACATTTTATTTCCAATACAAATCACATGAATTACATCCACAAATTAAATAGCAAAAAAGTACTTTAAATTTGCTTACCAGAAAGTTACATCATTACACATCATTTCATTTTACACATTACATACATTTTACATTTTGTGCCACTATATCCATCCAGACAGAACCAGGGCATTTTTTCTTTATTGGCAGACTTTCAAGTTTTGGTGACTTCAAGTGGATGGACAAGAGCGTGGCGATGGGGCAAAGAAGTACAGAGCCATAAGGATGAAATAAACCACCACTAGAGCAGTGCCTGTAGAAAATATTTAGATAGTAGAGATCGTCATTGGGCACACTTTGAAACATGGTATGGTTTGTGTGCATAAATATATTTTTTATTGAAGCTTTTCTAGTACCTACCCTGAAGGTAGTCACATTTTCCATCCATGAAGATGTAGTTGACCAGAATGACACTGAAAATGCTTGCCCAGACATGAATATCACTGAACAAAAGTACAAATCCTACATCCTGTTGAAACAATATATTAATAAAAAAAAGGTCTACCAAATAAAAATTAAAAAAAGATCTGTTATCTTTTTAACTTACATAAAATGCATTAAACAGTACGAGTAGTGGAATCTGAATCATGCAGACCTGAACAGCGATACAGCTGCCAACTTCAAGGCTGCAGAAAACACATGCACGACTCTTTCTTTACACCATATTGATTAAATATATATTATTGCAGCAAAATTAATTCAAACCTCAAACTAATGTTGTTCTGCAATGCAAACTGAATCCCATTGATAATCTCAGGGAGCTCAGGCACCATGGCCAACAGTGTGACACCAATAAAGTACTACACAAAGAAAGAATTTGATAATTTGAAAAAAATAAAATAATGTAATGCAACTAAAACCAATATATGTAAAAGTGCTTGTGATTGAAGTACCTGAGAGATGGCAGAATGGGTCAACATGGGCTCAATGTTTTCTATGCTAAGGTCAGCACAACAGGCCATCAGCACCGTGGATAAAACTAAAACTCCAAGGGCCCTACACCGGGACCAGTGAACGACAGGGTGACCTGCTGGTGAGAAGCATTGCAGATTTGATGAATAGACACATGCTCAACATTTAAACTTACTTACCGCCCTAATTTAAGACTACACGTCCCGTAACTCGTCTCACATTTTGTTCCCTCTCACTTGCCTCAGAGTTTTGACATGCACAGGTTCTACTTTACCCCACACCAAGTGAATGGCTGTCCTTCAGTGACTGACATGCACAAACATGTTAATGAGGCAGGCAGCAGGCAGTCATTGCTCTTCATCCACAGACTAAAACACACGCCACATGCAAACCACACACACCTGTTGCAATATGGCTGGTGGCAACAATGCTGTCATTAATACACGTGTTGGCAGCAAGTCTATGGCCAGAAGTGGCCTCACCAGTGGAGTGACGGATGGAGGGACCCTCTTGTTTATACTGACCATCTACATGTCCCCCATGGCCATCACTGATATGTATATCATAGATGTGGGAGTGGGTCTTCAGTGTGAAGATCAGACCAATCAGATATGCAGCAGGCAGCAGCACAGCAACGGTATACACCAAAGGTCTAGCAAATTAGAAAGATTAATAATGTTGGTTGAATCTGCATAAATAAATATTATAATAAATAAAAATAAATATCAGCAAACTTACTCAATGTGGGACAGAATCAGTTGTGGATCAGTTTGACTCTATTCAAACAAGTCACAGAAGACACAAAATTAACTAGAATAGAGTACCTTGCGAAAGTATTCGGCCCCCTTGAACTTTGCGACCTTTTGCCACATTTCAGGCTTCAAACATAAAGATATGAAACTGTAATTTTTTGTGAAGAATCAACAACAAGTGGGACACAATCATGAAGTGGAACGAAATTTATTGGATATTTCAAACTTTTTTAACAAATAAAAAACTGAAAAATTGGGCGTGCAAAATTATTCAGCCCCTTTAACTTAATTCTTTGTAGCGCCATCTTTTGCTGCGATTACACCTGTAAGTCGCTTGAGGTATGTCTCTATCAGTTTTGCACATCGAGAGACTGAAATTTTTGCCCATTCCTCCGCAAAACAGCTCGAGCTCAGTGAGGTTGGATGGAGAGCATTTGTGAACAGCAGTTTTCAGTTTTTTCCACAGATTCTCGATTGGATTCAGGTCTGGACTTTGACTTGGCCATTCTAACACCTGGATATGTTTATTTGTGAACCATTCCATTGTAGATTTTGCTTTATGTTTTGGATCATTGTCTTGTTGGAAGACAAATCTCCGTCCCAGTCTCAGGTCTTTTGCAGACTCCATCAGGTTTTCTTCCAGAATGGTCCTGTATTTGCCTCCATCCATCTTCCCATCAATTTTAACCATCTTCCCTGTCCCTGCTGAAGAAAAGCAGGCCCAAACCATGATGCTGCCACCACCATGTTTGACAGTGGGGATGGTGTGTTCAGGGGGATGAGCTGTGTTGCTTTTACGCCAAACATAACGTTTTGCATTGTTGCCAAAAAGTTTGATTTTGGTTTCATCTGACCAGAGCACCTTCTTCCACATGTTTGGTGTGTCTCCCAGGTGGCTTGTGGCAAACTTTAAACGACACTTTTTATGGATATCTTTAAGAAATGGCTTTCTTTTTGCCACTCTTCCATAAAGGCCAGATTTGTGCAGTATACGACTGATTGTTGTCCTATGGACAGAGTCTCCCACCTCAGCTGTAGATCTCTGCAGTTCATCCAGAGTGATCATGGGCCTCTTGGCTGCATCTCTGATCAGTCTTCTCCTTGTATGAGCTGAAAGTTTAGAGGGACGGCCAGGTCTTGGTAGATTTGCAGTGGTCTGATACTCCTTCTATTTCAATATTATCACTTGCACACTGCTCCTTGGGATGTTTAAAGCTTGGGAAATCTTTTTGTATCCAAATCCAGCTTTAAACTTCTCCACAACAGTATCTCGGACCGGCCTGGTGTGTTCCTTGTTCTTCATGATGCCCTCTGCGCTTTAAACGGACCTCTGAGACTATCACAGTGCAGGTGCATTTA
Source organism: Perccottus glenii (assembly GCA_024416835.2). Taxonomy (NCBI): domain Eukaryota; kingdom Metazoa; phylum Chordata; class Actinopteri; order Gobiiformes; family Odontobutidae; genus Perccottus; species Perccottus glenii. The sequence goes on along the minus strand of CM044547.2, from coordinate 22,179,626 downwards.
TACGGAGACTTGATTACACACAGGTGGAATCCATTTATCATCATTAGTCATTTAGGTCAACATTGGATCATTCAGAGATCCTCACTGAACTTCTGGAGAGTTTGCTGCACTGAAAGTAAATGTGCTGAATAATTTTGCAAGCCCAATTTTTCAGTTTTTTTATTTGTTAAAAAAGTTTGAAATATCCAATAAATTTCGTTCCACTTCATGATTGTGTCCCACTTGTTGATTCTTCACAAAAAATTACAGTTTCATATCTTTATGTTTGAAGCTTGAAATGTGGTAAAAGGTCACAAAGTTCAATGGGGCCGATTACTTTCGCAAGGCACTGTACATTTTCATATAGTGTATACTATCTGCAGACATAAGCAGGAAGTCTACCGAGTCATAGTGACAGTCCCTGCAGACGAAGGGTACACTGGTGTTGCCTGGAACACTGGAGCATTTTTCACATACCAGGTTGCCAAATGTTTTTGAAAATAGCGTTGGAGCAAAAACACCTATAGATAAAAATGTTAGTAAGATTGGTAAGTAATGATAAGTATTTTAAGTACAGTTTGTAGTAAGTGTGTACCTCCAATGGAAACGAAGAGCAAGGCCGAACTCACTCCTGCTGAGCGACTGTTGAACCGCTGCTCACTGTGCTTTATGCCCCCGATAATCATACAGATTCCCTGCATAGTAAAACAAAATACACTAATCTTTATGGGATGCTATTTTTATAAATTCAATAATAAAACTTTACAAGATGACATCAGAAATGAATAGACACCAAGGACCCAGAAGAACCAGGGTTTTAAACAGAGAAGACTCACAGGTATAAAGAGTATACAGCCCAGCAAGGTCCCAGTGAGTGCAGCTTTTACAATCTCTTCATAACATTTGGTGCCAGCACGGTGACCCTGCAGAAGTCCTGTGATATAAAACGTCATCTCTGTTATGGAGCCAAAGGTCGCATTCACCACTGCTCCAACTGCAAAGTTGCTCTGCGCAGAAATACTGAGGGGACATTTCAAGTAGCATATTTTAAGACCCAGATAAAACACTGATATCAATGAGCTTACAGTTATTACTGTGCAGGTAAAAAGCAAATACTTTACCTGGCAATACCCATACCAATAAAATACGATAGCGGAATAATGGAGGTGATGGCTGTAGCAAACTTAGTCTCTGCATTAAAGTAAATGTGGTCCTTGTCAGTATAGCCAATCACCAGGCTGGTTAACACAAGGGGAAGCAGGTCTAGCACAGATTTAAGGACAACAAATGATGTGGCAGAGAAAACACCTGTAACAGCTGCAATCCAGAAGAAAAGAAAAAAATGCATACAGGCAAGGCAAGGCAATTTTATTTATATGGCACAATTCATACACTGGGTAACAGCTAATATTTTAGATTTGTTAAAAGGATACTGAGAGCAAATATGTTAATTCCTTGGACTGTGTATTTGTAGTAGTTAACATTCATTGCCTTGTTACAGAATAAGACAACTCTGGTCTCATGTGCCAACATCTGTATAGAGCATAAAAAACATCAAAGCCACAATTTATTGTGAAAGACGAAATAAGATCATATGTCATCACACACATTGTCTATGTGGAACTTACTCATGTATTACTGTTAAAAAAAATGCATATAGTTTAAATGCAAGACAAACATGAATTGTTTCTAGAAGAAAGAATACTGAGAATGCTTGCTGGATTAAGTTGTAGAAGCAAAGGGAGGAAACAGGTGCTCTTCAAAGACAAAGAGGGCCACAACAGCAAATAAAGAAAGAGATGCACTCTGATCTGGTTTAATTTAATTTAAACACCAATGAATTGTCTACCCTCCTTGAACCTACCCTCCCCTCCTTGAACCGCAACCTTATCGTGGTGGAGGGGTTTGAGTGCCCGAATGATCCTAGGAGCTATGTTGTCAGGGGCTATATGCCCCTGGTAGGGTCTCCCAAGGCAAACAGGTCCTAGGTGACGGGCCAGACAAAGAGTGGTTCAGAACCCTTTATGAAGACAAAAAAATCAAGGACCGTGACGTCGCCCGGTATGGCGCAGCCGGGGCCCCACCCTGGAGCCAGGCCCGGGGTTGGGGCTCGCATGCGAGCGTCTGGTGGCCGGGTCTTTCCCCACGGGGCCCGGCCGGGCTCAGCCCGAGCGGCGTGGGGCCGACCTCCCGTGGGCCCACCACCTGCGGGAGGAACCGTGAGGCCGGTGCAATGTGGATTGGGTGGCAGCCGGCGGAGGCCTCGACGACCCAATCCCCGGACACGGAATCTGGCGCTAGGGACATGGAATGTCACCTCGCTGGCGGGGAAGGAGCCTGAGCTTGTGCGGGAGGTTGAGAGATACCGACTAGAGATAGTCGGGCTCACCTCCACGCACAGCTCGGGCTCTGGAACCCAAATCCTCGAGAGAGGCTGGACTCTCCACTACTCTGGAGTTGCCTGCGGTGAGAGGCGGCGGGCTGCTGTGGGCTTGCTCATAGCCCCCCAGCTTAGCAGCCATGTGTTTGGAGTTCACCCCGGTGAACGAGAGGGTCGCTTCCCTGCGCCTTCGGGTTGGGGATAGGTCTCTCACTGTTGTTTGTGTTTACGGGCCAAATGGCAGTGCAGAGTACCCGGCCTTCTTGGAGTCTCTGGGAGGGGGTGCTGGAAAGTGCTCCGACTGGGGACTCTGCTCTACTGGGGACTTCAACGCTCACGTGGGCAGCGACAGTGACACCTGGAGGGGCGTGATTGGGAGGAACGGCCCCCCTGATCTGAACCCGAGTGGTGTTCTGTTATTGGACTTCTGTGCTAGCAACAGTTTGTCCATAACGAACACCATGTTCAAGCATAAGGGTGTCCATCAGTGCACGTGGCACCAGGACACCTAGGTCGGAGATCGATGATCGACTTTGTAGTTGTTTCATCTGACCTCCGGCCGTATGTCTTGGACACTCGGGTGAAGAGAGGGGCGAGCTGTCAACTGATCACCACCTGGTGGTGAGTTGGATCCGATGGCGGGGAGAAAGCTGGACAGACTCGGCAGGCCCAAACGTACTGTGAGGGTCTGTTGGGAACGTTGGCAGAGCCCCTGTCAGAAAGACCTTTAACTCCCACCTCCGGCAGAGCTTCGACCAGATCCCGAGGGAGGTTGGAGACATTGAGTCCGAGTGGACCATGTTCTCCACCTCCATTGTCGATGACCACTCGGCTGTGGCCGTAAAGTCTCCGGTGCCTGTCGTGGCGGCAACCCGAACCCGGTGGTGGACACCGGAAGTAAGGGATGCCGTCAAGCTGAAGAAGGAGACCTACCGAGCCTGGTTGGCCCGTGGGACTCCTGAGGCAGCTGATAGGTACCGGCAGGCCAAGCGGACTGCAGCCCGGGTGGTCGTGGAGGCTAAAACTCGGGTCTGGGAGGAGTTCGGTGAGGCCATGGAGAAAGACTATCGGTCGGTCTCGAAGAAATTCTGGCAAACCGTCCGGCGCCTCAGGAGGGGGAAGCAGTGCCCTGCCAACACTGTTTACAGTAGAGGTGGGAACCTGCTGACTTCAACTGGGGATATTGTTGGACGGTGGAAGGAATACTGAGGATCTCCTCAACCCCACCGACACGTCTTCCACTGAGGAAGCAGAGGCCGAGGGCTCGGAGGTGGACTCGTCCATCACCCAGGCTGAAGTCACTGAGGTAGTTGGGAAGCTCCTCGGTGGCAAGGCACCGGGGGTGGATGAGATACGCCTGAGTACCTCAAGTCTCTGGATGTTGTAGGGCTGTCTTGGTTGACACGCCTCTGCAACATCGCGTGGCGGTCGGGGACAGTACCTCTGGACTGGCAGACCGGGGTGGTGGTCCCTCTTTTCAAGAAGGGGACCGGAGGGTGTGTTCCAACTACAGAGGATCACACTCCTCAGCCTCCCGGGAAAGTCTATGCCAGGGTACTGGAGAGGAGAATGCGACGATAGTTGAACCTCGGATTCAGGAGGAACAATGCGGTTTTCGTCCTGGTCGTGGAACACTGGACCAGCTCTATACCCTCTCCAGGGTGCTGGAGGGTTTATGGGAGTTTGCCCAACCAGTCCACATGTGTTTTGTGGATCTGGAGAAGGCATTCGACTGTGTCCCTCGTGGCGCCCTGTGGGGGTTGCTCTGGGAGTATGGGGTCCGGGGCCCTTTGCTAAGGGCTGTCGGTCCCTGTACGACCGAGCAGGAGCTTGGTTCGCATTGCCGGCAGTAAGTCAGACCTGTTCCCAGTGCATGTTGGACTCCGGCAGGGCTGCCCTTTGTCACCGGTCCTGTTCATTATCTTTATGGACAGGATTTCTAGGCGCAGCCAGGGGCCGGAGGGAGTCTGGTTTGGGGACCACAGGATCTCGTCTCTGCTTTTTGCAGATGATGTTGTCCTGTTGGCTCCATCAAGCCAGGACCTTCAGCGTAAACTGGGACGGTTTGCAGCCGAGTGTGAAGCGGCTGGGATGAGGATCAGCACCTCCAAGTCTGAGACCATGGTTCTCAGTCGGAAAAGGGTGGCTTGTCCCCTTCAGGTTGGTGGAGAGATCCTGCCTCAAGTGGAGGAGTTCAAGTATCTTGGGGTCTTGTTCACGAGTGAGGGAAGGAGGGAACGTGAGATTGACAGACGGATCGGTGCAGCTTCTGCAGTGATGCGGTCGATGTACCGGTCTGTCGTGGTGAAGAAGGAGCTGAGCTGTAAGGCAAAGCTCTCGATTTACCGGTCAATCTACATTCCTACTCTCACCTATGGTCATGAGCTTTGGGTCATGACCGAAAGAACAAGATCCCGGATACAAGCGGCCGAAATGGGCTTTCTCCGCAGGGTGGCGGGGCGCTCCCTTAGATATAAGGTGAGGAGCTCGGTCACTCGGGAGGAGCTCAAAGTAGAACCGCTGCTCCTCCACATCGAGAGGAGCCAGCTGAGGTGGCTCGGGCATCTGTTTCGGATGCCTCCTGGACGCCTCCCTAGGGAGGTGTTTTGGGCATGTCCCACCGGGAGGAGACCCCGGGGAAGACCTAGGACACGCTGGAGGGACTATGTCTCTCGGCTGGCCTGGGAACACCTCGGTATCCCCCCGGAAGAGCTAGAGGAAGTGTCTGGGGAGAGGGAAGTCTGGGCGTCTCTGCTTAGACTGCTGCCCCCGCGACCCGGCCCCGGATAAGCGGTAGAAGATGGATGGATGGATGGAATTGTCTACCAAGGTCTACTAATGGATAACTATTATTCTTGACAAACAACTCTAATCAACAACATCCTTGCATAAGTTACATATTGTTGCCATTTAGAAAACAAAAAAAAAATATGGTTATCAAAATATGAAAATGAATGCATGACTACACGAAAATACACACTGTACAGAAGTTTCAGCTCTTACCTTTTCCATATGGTGTATATGTATATCTTCTGGTGCCATGAGGAGGACAGTGGTTAATGTGCGAGCGTACAGCTTGGCTATAGGAATTGTGAAGACCAGCAGCCAAGAGATCACACAGACAATAAAGTGTACCACCACGAAAATAGGATAACCCAGCAACAGCCATACATATGTTCTTGGATGATACTGGAGACAATACATAAATACTAGTTTAAATACTAATATATATTTGACTCGAGCTTTAGGTCGGTTTTGGTGTTAATAAAAATGAACAATATGCAACCATAAATATTACAGACGTTTTACCCAGTGACTAGATTTTCTTTTGGTTGGCGGATCTGGGACAGGGATCTGCACAGGGAATGGAGAGGATGCCATGAGCGGAGAAGAGTTCTTCGCCTTGGACGGCTCTTTATTGTCCCTCCCGGCAGGTTTTACTTCACACCTTGGAGGTTTGGTACTATTCTTCTTCATTACATCACTTGCCTGAAAATACAGAAATGACTTCAGCTTTAAGTGCAGTGTATGGTTTTTACTACTCATGTTATAAAACTAAGATATTACCTTCTCTATTGACTTCCCAAAAGGCCAAATAAAGTAACAGCCTAATTTCCAACAAAGTTTTCCTGAAAGACCACCAATGTATATCATAGAAAAAGGTTGAATATAAATTAATAAATAAAAAATAAAAAAATTGGGGCACATGGACTGCCTCTTATCTGAATCAAAGAGTAACAGTGAAGATAGACGGTGCAAAATACATACCATAAACTGCACCAAGGATTGTTAGAAACATTACTGGACAAACAAGGAAGTAGATTAACGATATCCACCATCCAAAGAAAATTACATAAGCCACATTCCCGCATGAGACCGTAGAGCCTGAAGAGAGTAAATAAATACATTTGATATTTATACTGAATGTGGTGACATTATGTATTATAATTACTAAAAAAAACTAATATGTAACATAATAATATATTGGAAAGAGAAAACAAAAAACCTTCTTGTTGTCTGATAGTGCTTAGATCTGAATAAAGCTCTTTGATGACGTCTGATCTGCCTTCAATTGGCTTTTCTGTTACATTACCTTTCCACTTCCTAAAACCAAACTGAAATTTGGAAACATTTGGGATTAAAATGTGTCAGTTATTGTAAGCAATACATAGTAGACTTGAGTTTGTTACCGTCTTTATTTCTATGCAGCTTTAAAATGAACTTTCTTCCCCCTTACCTTATAGTTGTTGGCTTCCTTGTGTGCTTCCACCTCATTGTCGGCTCTGATAGTGTTTTTTGTGGTGCTGTCATTCCAGCCTTCATCTCCGTTCCATGATCCCATGGAGCGGGATGAGCCGCCGTGCCCTTCCCCTGTGTACATGAAAAAAATCAAATAAACACTTAAACTCCAGTACAAATGTATTCCTCACAGGAGCTCCTCAGTGCTCACTCACCTCTGTGGACAGTGAGGAAACATTTGGGTGTGTAGTGGCAGAAGTGGTGTGCTGAACTTTCCGGAGAAGGTGTTTCTACAGCACCCTGTTCTGCACAGAGCCGCTCAGTTTGGGAATGTCGCCGTGGTAACCGATGATGGTGTTCATTGTCCCCAAAGTTCTCTGAATTAAAGGTATTTGGTCATAATAAACAAAACATTTCCAATGACAGATCTAAACAGTTTACCGTATATATGAAACTTTGGCAGTATATGGTCTTACTCAGGAGTCCTCTTAGAGTAATATTTAGGGATTTTTGAAGGGTTGTATGTGGTACTTGTATAAAGTTATGCATGTAGACGATGGGTCTGAGAGATGGTTAGCACAGAGAAGCAGTGTAAAACTGTATATGATGTGGTCCATCCATCCATCTTCTTAAGCTTATCCGGGGCCAGGTCACGAGGGCAGCAGTCTAAGCAGAGAGGCTCAGACTTCCCTCTCCCTAGACACTTCCTCCAGCTCTTCCAGGGGAACACTTCCCAGGCCAGTAAAGAGACATAGTCCCTCCAGCATCTCCTAGGTCTTTCCCCTCCTTTCCCTTCGACCTCCTCCCGGTGGGACGCGCCCGGAACACCTCCCCAAGAAGGCAGCCAGGATGTATCCGGAAAAGATGCCTGAACCACTTCAGCTGGCTCCTCTCAATGTAGAGGAGCAACGGCTCTACTCTAAGCTCCTCACCCCATCTCTAATGGAGCGCCCAGCGAGTCTGCGGAGGAAACTTGTTTCAGCCGCCTGTATCCGAGATCTTGCCCTTTTGGTTATGAACCACAGCTCATTACCATAAGGGAGAGTAGGAACGTAGATCGACCAGTACATTGAGTGCTTTGCCTTACAGCTCAGCTTCTTCTTCACCACAACAGACAGGTACATTGTCTGCATCACTGCAGAAGCTGCACCGATCCGTCTGTCAATCTTCTGCTCCCTCCTTCCCTCACCCGTGAACAAGACCCCAAGATACTTGAACTCCTCCACTTGAGGCAAGAGCTCTCCACCAACATGAAAGGGACAAACCACCCTTTTCTGACTGAGAACCATGGTTTTAGAATTGGAGGTGCTGATTCTCATCCCAGCCGCTTTACACTCGGCTGCAAACCGTCCCAGTGCAGCTGAAGGTCCTGGCTTGATGGAGCCAACATGACAACATTGGTACCTGTCAGCTGCCTCAGGAGTCCCACAAGCCAGCCAGGCCTGGTAGGACTCCTTCAGCTTGATGGCATCCCTTACGTCCGGTGTCCACCACCGGGTTTGGGGATTGCCACCTCGACAGGCACCAAAGACTGGATCGGGTCGAAGCTCTGCCGGAGGTGGGAGTTGAAGAGCTCTCTGACAGTTGACTCGGCCAAACGTTCCCAACAGACCCTCACAGTACGTTTGGGCCTGCCGAGTCTGTCCAGCTTCCTCCCCTGCATTCGGATCCAACTCACCCCCAGGTGGTGATCAGTTGACCGCTCCGCCCCTCTCCTCACCCGAATGTCCAAGACATACGGCCGGAGGTCAGATGAAACACAAAGTTGATCATTGAGTCCCCAGTTGGATCACTTTCCAGAACCCCTCCCAGAGACTCCAAGAAGGCCGGGTACTCTGCACTACCATTTGCCCTGTAGGCACACACGACAATGAGAGACCTATCCCTGTCCCGAAGGCGCAGGGAAGCGACCCTCTTGTTTACCGGGGTGAACTCCAAACACATGGCGGCCTAGCTGGGGGGCTATAAGCAAAACCACACCATGAGTTTAACACTGATAGAGTGAAACAAAAAATAAATAAATAAAAGAATTGTCTTGCATGATTCAATGCCAGTAGGCCACATAAAGTTTTCTTAAAGCAGCAAGTCTGCTCCATAAACTATATTGGATATTGGAAGATCAATGTGACTAGTCATATTTGAATGGCCCTTTGAAGTTCAATAGACTAATACCAGACTAAACCAGGACTAAATTTAGGACCAAACCTAAGACTTTTTGACCAAGACCAAAGACTTTTTGAACATTTCTGTTTAGTCACAACACAGTTTGTTTAAAGCTCTGATTGGCAAATCTCTTCTGACTTAAGTCCATAACCCTGTTGCAATTCAAGCAGTTCTTTGCAATACGAATATTGCATTTAATGATCTTGAGAGAACAATATAGTGGCATAAATTGTAGCAGAGAGATCTATGGCCGTGTGTGAAAAGATACTGCCTAGATTACTAAAATGTCCATCTCAAAATGTAATAATGTAAAAAATAAATAACACTCTGGATTAACTTCCACTGCTGTCGAAGCAGGAGCTAAATCAGTATTAAGGATTATACTAGGACAAAATCAAGTCTAAACTCAGACTCACTCTATAAAATTCAAGAGTATAGCATTATTGCCATACAAGTCATTCTTTACAATTCATACATTGCGATCTATATTTTACAATAAATTTGCGATAAATTTGTGCAGCCCTAATGTACAGTAAAAGTATTTAGCAGGGTGCCTCTAAATCAGTATTCATTTGTTCAGGCAGGATTCAAAGTGTGTTTTCCAATACACAATAGACTTCTTATACACACAACTACATTGCTCTGAGCCTGCGTTCACATAGAAGCCAATGAATAAGCCAAGCCAATGTGTCCCTTGAAAATGTGACTAACAGAAACCTCCTGAGAGTCATGCAGAGTCCCTGTTGAGTTGAGCTGCCAAGACTGATGCATTATCAATGCAGCAGAACAGGAACATGTTGCAAACTGTGCTATGCTTTCAATGTAAAAATAGAAGCACACTGCTTTAGAAAGATTTTATCCATACACAACTAAGTGACGTCAATCTAACCCCAGTTCAAATGTATTAGATTACATAGCCCACATTAAAGAACTTAACCTGAACTTAAAAATTAAATTTAGAGTAGCATATAACTAGAGGATTGTCTGACAGTTGTGCAGATGATGATCATTATTTTTGATTATCCTGTTTTCTCTATTAGAGTGATAAGATAGCCTACATGATTTACTTCCCAACTCTCTTAGATGAATGGGGCCCACAAGTTCCAGCTGACAGTACTGGAAATTTAGAAACTACATAACTAAGCGTGAATGTGATCACCATAAACAAAATGTAAGATATGCCTACTTTCCCACAAACTAAGGACTTTGACAGAGATTTCTGCGCAGGTGATTTTAATGACCACTCGACGGTAACACAAGCAGCGCTATTTGAAAAGTTATTTTTGTTTGTTGTGAAAAATTTAGAAGTGTGTGCTCACCTGGTTGATCAGCCGTGGATCTCCGCCGCACATTTTCCTTATTATCCGGCAACAGCCAAGCGTTTTTGTACGACATGCTGCCTTTACTCCCGTGTCATCTATGCACCGCGGCTGCACTGCCTCTTTCTTTTATAATGTCCGCCGGACCCTTCACAGACAAACTGAGACAAACACACACAGCCCAGAGAAAGAAAGCTGAGGGAGGTGGGACTGGCCGAAGGCTTTTTACCTGATATATACCATAATAAAGAGAAAAACGTATGTTAAATCTCGCGCCAATGTTGCCACTTCACGCGAGAGAAACAACTTCAGAAAAAGAGAGTTTATTTCTTTAGCGTCTTGCTAAGACCACAATACAAGACTGTGTTGTAGAAACTACGACAAAATTAACGTTTTATTTGTAGGCAGCTTTGAGGTCATGTGACCAAATAAGATTATGAATCTTACATTATTAGATGTTGCCTACTGCTTCTGTTATTTTCTGTTAGAGACATCTAAAGCAACACTGATGAACACACCTCATTTTTAGGACGTCAAGGCTACAAAATAAAGGACTGTGGGAGACACATGCTGCTGACCACTGTTGAATTTAAAGAACGGCCTTAAGACAAACAAACAGGACAGCTTAACAATGTCATTTTTGTTGTATAAAAATAATTTTCACTGTCATTTGTAATTTAAAATCCTAACCAACTCTTTAGGGGTATGTGTAAGCTTTTAAACTATACTAACAAGTACAGCCAGCCTCACTTTTTTACACATACAGTATTGTTCTCTCCTGAAAGTATAATGATAACATAAGACAGGACAAACTATAGCATCAGCATCATTTATCCAAAATGAGTAGGTACATGACAATAAAAGGTGGTTTTGGTTACAGCTCACACGAGTGAAAATCGTTTCTGATACAACTAACATATCCCTTTCTTTAGCATCTTAGAGTAATGACATATTTCATATATAAATCTGTACAAATATTACCATTATCAGGAATCTATGAAAGGTCTATGTGCAGAGCACAATCAATCACAAAAAAAAGAAAATACTCGCTGTTGTTCTGGTGCAGGTGCAAAATAACACTGAAATGACATTTTAAATTTGACCAAAGGGAAACACATATGAGGTCCAGTCGACTTTGAACAGACCAATAGTTAACAGTTGCGTGGCAATCCTTGAAGTGACTGTTATATTTGAGGCTGTAAAATGGTTATATAGTTAAAACAGTAAAGCCTTAAAATAGACTATTTTAAAAGTAAACAGTAAAACACAAATGAAGTAGTTAGTTCAAAAGCAGTAGAAAAATACAAATCTTAAACATAGAACAGACTAACAGATAAATATATTTAATATGAAGTGTATTATGAGTGTGACCCCAATGTAAAACCCTACAGCAAATCTAATGAAGAGGCACAGCATTAGAGCTACTTTGCTAGTGCAGAGTGAATGTACAAAAGAAATAAATATTAAAAATCAATATATAATGCCACTATGCACAGAGTGTACATTAAACATGAAAGACCCAGACATTGTTTTGAATGTGTGGATATAAGACATGTTTAGATAAAGTGACATTTCTAAAGCGGATATTTACAAGAGATATGGGTTTTATGTTTTTTTTTTTTCCTTTTTTTTTTTTTTAAATAGCTCTAAATGTTACCACCCGTTCTCACAGCTAAAACTCTATTTTCATGGAGGAAAATTCTCTAATAAAGTTTATACTAGATATGTTTTAAAAACCTACAATGACTGTACAAAATTATAAATTATAGGAAAAAAGGAGGGACTATTAACAGAATCTTAAGGACAATGAGGCAAACATTCTGATATTGGTTTTCACTTTGTGTCCCTAAAACTTGGCACCAATGAAAATATACAATCGCAGATCAATGATTACTTTTATGGCTGATTCTGTTTTAAAAGAATTAAAAACTGTAACCTGAAAATGAAAACAACATCCTACTTAACAATGTTATACATTCTGTATGTAAGCTTTGCTGATAATAACATCCGACAGTCATTACACCACAATGTCATATCAATATTGTTTCAAGCCTTGTACAGTTTAGCTGCCTCATTTGCATTATCATTAACCTTATTTCAAAAGTGGGACACAAAAATAAAAATATAAAATATTCCATAAACGCTTTCACATATTTTACATTTTATGTTCTTATATAAAGAAAGTCAGACAAATCCAATAGTCCTCCATTGGGCATTTGAAACTGGGCGCACTTGAGTAATAGTTGTAAGTATCCAGCACTTTTAGTAGCTTACTGTCTGTGTACCACAAAGCTCAAACTGTTATTAAAAATCAGAGTCAGCGTCCATAAGCTCTGCCTCCATTAGGTTTGTCCTGGAATTTATGGGTCCAGCCCACCTGCCGCCAGGGACACGGGACATGTGGGTTAATCTATCAGACAGCTCATTGTTCTGGTCCACTTTTATTGCGTAGCGGCCTGTTGTACTGGGCTGCCAGGTTGATGTCGAAGCCAGACAGCGTGGACTGAGGCCTAGATTCTCAGGACGATCATTAATGTGCAGGTGGTCGGACATCAGGCTACAGCTGCAGGCGCTATGGTTCTGCTGGCAGCTGGGGTAGGGACATTGCTCCTCACAGGTCAAAGGTTGTGAGGGCAGAAAGTCTGGGTAAGAGCCTGGTAGGACATTCTCCTCCAGCTTCTGCTGCTGCCTCAGGTTGGCCACCAGGCTTGGATGGTTGGGCAGTTTGGGTAGACGGGGAACAGAACTGCGGCCAAACTCCCGCTGTGAATAAGTCTGGTGATGCTCCATCGCCTCCTCCTGTACGGGACGGACCTCCTTTCTCCTCCTTTTCTTTTTCTTTCTCTTAATCATCTCAGGTGAAATCTCTGCTTCCACCATCCACAGCCTGTTTCTCTCCTCTGGAGGGGGCACTGTGAAAAAAATCACATACAGAAGCTTTTATTTATTGAACCAACAAAGAAAAGAAGACTGTTAAAGGACAGGAAGCCGATTTATTCTACTCTTACCTGGTGTGCCAGTGGGGGTCACAGAAATGTCCTGAGGCAGAATAGCACCTCTTCTGGCCACCATCTTAGTCACATGTTGGGCCCAAGCTGATGACATGTCATTTGACGGTTCATTGATCTCAAAATTTATTCCAGCTAAACAGACAAGGAAGCATTTAGAGGAGAACTGTAACAGCTTCGAGCCCACTTTACAAATGATGCTCCTAGGTTTGCATTGAAGCTACACCTCATAAAAGCCAACACATTACTTTGCAGTTTCAACCAACCACAAGGTGAGTGTATACAGAGACCACTGTACATTATACCACTTAGTGCACACATCAATGTCATGATATTCCAGCAGTTATAGATTAAGTTTATTTTCTAAGACACTCACCTACAGGGCCTTCATGTGACACTGTGTGCATACTAAAGGATAGCTCTTTTTCTGGGTTTTGGTGGATTTCTTTTCTCATTGCAAAGGCCTTTGCGATCATCTTGCTCTTCTTGATCCTTTTTGGTTCATTGTCGCTACGACCGATAACTCTGTGAATAGTTATTCACAGAGACAGTAGTTATTTATCACTGGTAAGTTAATACTCTTTATTAGAGCAAGTATGCTGAATAAGGAATAGACTGGGATAAACTTCATAAGCAGTACTTAAAGAGCAAAAACTAAAGCATAGAAAAGTAGTAATTTGCAGGTGACTGACTTGAACCAGGTGCGTTTCCAGATGAGGATGGTGGCCTTGGTCCAAACCCAAGTACTCATAGCAATTCCTGTCCCAAACATGGAGAAAAGGTTGATCTTCTCCACCAGAAGGCTAGGCTTGTTCTTGATGATGCATTCTGGGATTGGCTTGTTCGTCTGAGATGCAATAGTCACATTGGCTTCACACCTGTTGAAAATATCAAAAATAACTGGTATGTGCTTTCAAATTTGATTAGCAAAATAGTTATGTAGGCTCTGAACAACAAATAAAGCTCCCAGATATATATCAAAAAAAAAATGTCACCACATGTGTCATTTTGGCTAGTGCCTTTCATCAGACAAACATGCATTTGAACGCACCTGGCTTTAAATAATGGCTGACGGTCACCAGACAAATCATATAAGAAAGAATTTTCTATGTTGTTACATTATACAGGTGATAAAAAAAATGTATAAATCTGGGAGCTTTATTGGTTGGGGGGGGACCTACTCCAGTCTTTAACTGATTCATTTTTCTGGTTCTGGCACACAGGCCCACTGGCTTTGGATGTGGGTGTCACTTTTCTGTTTTAAAATTTGATGACCTGTTGAGCTTTAGCTGAATTGATTTGGGGCAGTGATTGAGGGTAAATTAATCTCAATTCGTCAGCCTCAAAAGAGGGTTGCATACGTCATTGAGTTGTGGTATCAGTGCATCACATGTAACAGTTTGTGCACAACAGTGTGTAACCAAGGTTTAAGGTGTATATGGTCAACAAAAGTGGATTTTATGAAGAAGCTGATGAAGATGGACACCTACAGCACATAATCTCTGAAGCTTCTCTCCCATTCAGCCTGATTGAAGAAATCATAGAAGTGGCAGCCGAATGTGATGAAGACAAAACCAAACGCAAGGAATCCAAAAATACCTAAAGTATGACAAAGCAACAGGAAAAAAATAAATAAACAAATAGAGACACATCAAACTGCAAATTTTAGTGGTTTAATTGAATATAATAGGAAAGATATATTTTATTAAAACTAACAGTATTAACAGGTGATAGATGCACATACCTAGTCTCAGCATTGTCTCGTTGATTTTGCTGGCAGCTTTCTCACTTAACAATCCTGGGTGGTTACTCTTAATCGAAAACAAAGTCATTACACCTATAAAATAATAGAACAGTATAAAAAAGAGCAATTAAATAGATATATACCAGCAGTTTACTATCTGCTATGTGACTAAGCTAAAAAGTCATCATAATGTGGGTTACTCACCTCGAATGAGAAAGTAACCACCAACAACAAGGACAACGCCGATCGGAGCCAGCACAAAACCAGCTCGATATCTGTAGTTTTTATAGCCCACAAAACAAATGCCGCTCACCGAATCCCCATCCACCTGTGAAAAACAATGAGACAGAAGTAAACTAAAGGGATTTTTGAAAATACCACTGCTGCATTTCCAACAGCACTTCTGAATACTATAAAACCAAAAAGTAGATCCCAAAATATTGCCAGTAATTCTATGACTGGTGTGCCTCTACAACAGGTAGCCTCAGGGTCCAGCCAGGCTTAATGTTATACTTCCTGTTCTATAAATGACAATAACAACAATCTATCACAGGCAATCGTAATAAGGTAGCACATATCTATTGAATGAGAAAAAACTGGAGCCATGGTCTGTACCTCAGCAATAGCCAGGATGGCCACAGTAAGGACAAAGGGGATGGACCAGGTGACCATATGGAAGTAGGAGGTGCGACCAGACAGCGGCTGGTGAGTGGTGCCCAATGCTTTGAAGGATGTGTGCCAAGCATAGGTCAGCATAACGAACCAAATCACACCGGACATTAGAGAGTAGTACACAATAATGAAGATAGTAACACAGGACAGTGTCTCGGAAGATCTGCACACAGTTCAGAAATAGAGCACCTTTTGAGGACAATTACACATTGTACATTTCCCACACAGGTTTCAGTCACAGGTTTGAACTTACGAGGGCTCCCCAAGTCGCATCGTGTTGTCACTCTTGCACACAATCTCTTTGCGTGCTCCATCCAGGAACTGGGCCAGCCAACCAATACTGCCCACAAAGAAGCAGGCGTTGATGTAGAAGAGAATGACTGCTGGATAGCGATTGGAGTTCTTCCAGTCAGCAAGAAAAGTTGCCTGAAGCAAACAACAAAAAGGTCAGCATCATTCAATCTGTGACTAAGTCTAAATTGTGAGTGGCTGTGTCTTACAAGAGTAAAGAAGGTACAGAGGAGGGTGATGGTGCCAAAGTATGCGATGTATTCATGCATGTTGTTGTGCTCCTCCTCAGTGAACAGGGGGTTGTCACATTGGATGCCACAGCCCTCCACGTCCTTGTACCAACTTGACTGGATGTCCGTCTTCACCAGCGGAGCCTCACAATGGCCCGATATGTTGAACTTCAGCTTCTGCATCTCATTCTGTCCACAATAGACACAACAACATCCCATTAAGGGAGTTGACCATACATTGCTGACTGCTGCTTAGTTGACCCTGACACTCAATGTGGCATAGAAAAGATACTTTCCCACAAGGATTAATAAAGCATTACATTTTAAAGAACTAGACAAATATTGCTTACCGAGCAGCCCACTGGGAACCTGTCGCATGTGAGAAAGCCAGGCCATCCCCTCTCTTGATCGACAATGCTGCACGGCCGACGAGTGGCTGCACACAAGCTCTGACTGGGCAGCTCCACTCGGCCGTTCTCACATTTGGGCATGTAGACGGCACACAGTAGAGGCTGGATGACCGACCAGCAGCGTGGAGCATTCCTTAAACCTACAGGAGGCAGAAATGACATACATACTGTACATAGCCCAGCATTACACCTAGAAATTGTGCAAGACTTCACCCCTGTCTTTAGACCCTTCATCCGGGTGGGGAAATTTAGGGGGAAAAATCCTGGGAGTGACTAGAGAAAAAATGTCTTCTTACACTATCATTAAAAAAGTTTTAATGGAAAAACAACTTGACACAAAAAACCAGCAAATTCAACTCAATGAAATTACCCTTTGTATGTGAGCTCACTCAAACAGCATTTCTAACACCAGCCAATGGGAACATATCCCTTATTAGTAGGTGCAGACAGTTGTGCTCATAAGATTCATACCCTGACAGAAATTGTGATTGTTTGGCCATCAATCAGAGAATATGAATGTTAACACAAACACTTTTTAAGTGGTTGAGTGAAGCCATTTATTGTCAAACTGTGTTTACTCTTTTTAAATTATAATGACAACAGAAACAACAGAGTTCTACTTCCTTTCTATCGATTCCTTTCTAAAAAAAAAATAAATAAATAAATAAAAAATTCTCTTATCCTTAGCTTTGTATACTGCGCTGGGTTTAAACTGACTAGTTTTTTGTGCACTTATGCTTTTTGTACCTTGTGTTGTTAAAATTGCTTCCATTGTTATCCTCACTTGTAAGTCGCTTTGGATAACCATCCTCACCTGTGATCTGTTTGCCTGTAATCAGTGTGTGTATAAAAGGAATGGGAGTTTCTGGGCTCCTGACAGACCCTTCATCCAGTGCTGCACTGATCTTTCTGTATTCTGAGTCATGGGGAAAGCAAAAGAATTGTCAAAGGATCTGTGGGAAAAGGTAATCGAACTGTATAAAACAGGAAAAGGACATAAAAAGATATCCAAGGAATTGAGAATGCCATTCAGCGGTGTTCAAACTATAATGGAATAACTATGTGTGGAAAATGAGGGATTCTGTTGAAACCAAACCAAGGTCAGGTAGACCAACAAAAATTTCAGCCACAACTGGCAGAAAAATTGTTCAGGATGCAAAGAAAGACCCACAAATAACTTCAGCTGAAATACAGGACTCTCTGAAAAAAAAAGTGGTGTGGTTGTAGTAGCACAATAAGGAGGCACTTGAAGAAAAAAGGGCTGCATGGTTGAGAAAGCCATTACTACACAAATGCCCCAAAGCCTCCCGCTTACAAAACGCCAAACATCCCAGAGACAAGCCTCAAAACTTCTGCAACAAAGTCAATTGGAGTGATGAGACCAAAATTAAACTTTTTGACCACAACCATAAACATTTGGATTTGAGTCAAAAAAGCCTATGATGAAAGGTACACCATTCCTACTGTGAAACATGGAGGTGGATTGTTGATGTTTTGGGGATGTGTGAGCTACAAAGGCACAAGAAAAGATGACTGCAACATGTTATCAGAAAATACTGGAGGAAAATTTTCACTCATCAGACCGGAAGCTGGGGCGTACTTAAGACGTTCCAACATGACAACGATCCAAAGCACATGGTCGAGTCGACCTGTCATTGGCTACAGCCAGTGGTGGACAGTAACGAAGTAAATGTAATTCGTTACTGTACTTAAGTAGTTTTTTCCAGTATCTGTACTTTACTAAGTATTTCCATTAAGGGATACTTTTTACTTTAACTTCACTACATTTCAACGTCAAATATCTTACTTTTTACTCAAGTACATTTTGCAAAATTAGTCGTTCCTTGTGTTTCCGTTAAATATTTTTGTAGAAGAAGACCTCAAAGACGCATCTCAGTGGGAGTGTCAGGACCGGCTCAATAGAAGCCTCATTCTCTACACGCGAGCTGATAAACATGAAAATGACAAATAAAAAATACACCTGTGATGAAGCTTTGGTATTAGTAATGTCTGACTCTGATTCTGAGGGAGAACATCTACCTTTAGAGTCTTTTCAGCCGAGTGAAAGTGAGAATGAACGAGAGTGAGTGCGTGTGTAACTTAGACAGCGGCGCCGCTGCTCGTGCCTTTCTCAGCGTCTCTCATAAAGCACACGCTGTTTTTCCCACATTTTACCAAACATCAGTGAAAAACGGGAGGAAACTAAAGCCGGGAAGCCGTGTGCGCGTAGCACCTGCAGCTTTACCTTTAGCACAGGTGATAGAAGCCGGGGCGCGTGTAGGCCTACTGCCATGGCCGCGGGAGTGACAGGGATTTTGGGAATAATGCGGCTTCTATTGACAGCTGTTTGGGACAAATACGTGTTGTTCATCCTGACACTTTACCCAGTCGAGGAGGGAGAGGCAGAGTAAACATAGTCAGCGAGAATGCACTAATCAAAGCAGCGATCGTAATAAAAGTGATGGCTGTGTGCTGTGCTTTATGAGAGGTCCCACACTCTAAAAAACTACTAACTATGCCACATGGACGGATAAGAAAGCAACTGCAACCACACACATACAGTACATGTGTATATTTCTCAGAACTATTTGCTTACGTTTTACTAGTTGTGGTATATGAGAAGTTGTAGTTATTCTTTATTTCAGAAAAAGAAAAAAAAACTATTCTAATATGTTCATTAGTGTGTATGTACTGAAAAAAACATAACCGCCAATATATAATGTCATGGTATGCAAATTATATGCAAATTAGATGCTTAAAATTTATTTACTTAAATACTTTGGGTCATACCTTTTGAAATTTGGATCTCAAAAATCTGTATTTTTTAAATAATTCCTGGCGCCTAAAGGGGGCAAGAGACCAGTGGTGGACGAAGTACACAAACCAAGTACTTGAGTCAAAGTACAGATACACTAGGTAAAATATTACTTCAGTAAAAGTAAAAGTACTCCCTTTTAATTTTCACTTGAGTAAAAGTACAAAAGTATTTGCCTTCAAATGTACTTAAGTATCCAAGTACTAGGCTATAATGCCCTTATAATTTTTGTCAGTCTCTTGCCCCCTTTAGGCGCCAGGAATTATTAAAAAAATACAGATTTTTGAGATCCAAATTTCAAAAGGCTGTGGTTTAAAAATGATAAGAGATAGAGTCCTACTCTAAACTAGAGAAATGTCAGGTATGACCCAAAGTATTTAAGTAAATTAATTTTAAGCATATAATTTGCATATAATTTGCATACCATGACATTATATATTGGCGGTTATGTTTTTTTCAGTACATACACACTAATGAACATATTAGAATAGTTTTTTCTTTCTGAAATAAAGAATAACTACAACTTCTAATAAACCATAACTAGTAAAACGTATGCAAATAGTTATGAGAAATATACACATGTACTGTATGTGTGTGGTTGCAATTGCTTAATCTTTTCTTATACATCCATGTGGCATAGTTAGTAGTTTTTTTAGAGTGTGGGACCTCTCATAAAGCACAGCACACAGCCATCACTTTTATTACAATCGCTGCTTTTATTAGTGCATTCTCTCTGACTATGTTTACCCCTGCCTCTCCCTCCTCGACTGGGTAAAGTGTCAGGATGACCAACACGTATTTGTCCCAAACAGCTGTCAATAGAAGCCGCATTATTCCCGACACCCCCGTCACTACCGCGGCCACGGCTTCTATCACCTGTGCTAAAGGTAAAGCTGCAGGTGCTATACGCGCACACGGCTTCCCGGCTTTAGTTTCCTCCCGTTTCTTTCACTGATGTTTGGTAAAATGTGTGAAAAACAGCGTGTGCTTTATGAGAGACACTGAGAAAGGCACGAGCAGCGGCGCCGCTGTCCAAGTTACACACGCACTCACTCTCGCTCATTCTCACTTTCACTCGGCTGAAAAGACTCTAAAGGTAGATGTTCTCCCTCAGAACCAGAGTCAGCCATTACTAATACCAAAGCTTCATCACAGGTGTATTTCTTATTTGTTATTTTCATGTTTATTAGCTCGCGTGTAGAGAATGAGGCTTCTATTGAGCCGGTCCTGACACTCCCACTGAGACGCCTCTTTGAGGTCTTCTTCTACAAACATTTTAACGGAAACACAAGGAACGACTAATTTTGCAAAATGTACTTGAGTAAAAAGTAAGATATTTGATGTTGAAATGTAGTGAAGTTAAAGTAAAAGTATCCTTAATGGAAATACTTAGTAAAGTACAGATACTGGAAAAAACTACTTAAGTACAGTAACGAATTACATTTACTTTGTTACTGTCCACCACTGCAAGAGACTGACAAAAATTATAAGGGCATTATAGCCTAGTACTTGGATACTTAAGTACATTTGAAGGCAAATACTTTTGTACTTTTACTCAAGTGAAAGTTAAAAGGGAGTACTTTTACTTTTACTGAAGTAATATTTTACCTAGTGTATCTGTACTTTAACTCAAGTACTTGGTTTGTGTACTTCGTCCACCACTGGCTACAGCAACATAAAGTGAAGGTTCTGGACTGGCCTCAGTCTCCTGACCTCAATATCATTGAGCCACTCTGGGAAGATCTCAAACATGCAGTTCATGCAAGACAGTTCAAGAATTTACAGGAACTGGAGGATTTTTGCCAAGAAGAATGGGCAGCTTTACCATCTGAGAACATAAAGAGCCTCATTCACAACTACCACAAAAGACGTCAAACTGTAATTGATGTTAAAGGTGGCAATACACGGTATTAAGAACCGGGGTATGTAAACTTTTTATCAGGGTCATTTTGGTAGTTTCTGTTGTCATTATGATTTAAAAAGAGTAAACACAATTGTTTGACAATGGGTGAAAGAAAAGGTTTTGTGTTATTTATTTTCTCTGAAAAATGGCCAAACAATCATAAATTCTGTAAACTTATGAGCACAACTGTATGTACTGTATGTAGATCCCTGCCTTGTTGTAGACAGGACCCCTTACACTTATCAATGATTGCCTCTGCTGTTTCTAATCGCTTCTACAACTGATTTCCTCTCCACACTTACAATGACAGACCTCAAGTCCTCGCAATTAACATTGCGAAAAAAAGACTGAGTCCAACTTGTATGAAACCCAATGTCCAAACATACACCACAACAAACCCTGTTCATCATTAAGGAGCTTCTGTCGGACGTTGTTGCAGAAATAAGGGTTATTACAATAACTCTATATATGTATGCATCGCTACAACTTTGATTAATACACTTTACCTCGGTTATGCATACATAGGCCTATTTTAATAATAATAATAATAATAATAATAATAATAATATCCTTCTTACCAGACCACATGGTCAACTTTTCAAACGCCTCCTCTTGAGTGGTCGAGTCCTCGGCCAGGATCAGAGAAGTGTGGCTGTAAGGTAACGGAGACCCAAGACATGTGTTGTATTTAAGTGCCTCACAAGTGGTCGTTTTCTTGCAGTTATCCTCGAATATTGTCCCGTTTGGCGACAACACTGCCTCTGAGTGAGACAACAAGGTAGGCCAGAGCAAAAGCATCCCGTAAAACGCAACAATGGGGCTCCGGCCTCCTCGGGAAGACATCTTGGGAGAAACACACAACTGTGGCCAAAAACAGGAGCGAGTGGAGTGAGTCGGTGATTCAGTGATTCACTTCAGCCAGAAACAACATCAAAACTCGTCTGTATCTGAAAAACGTTCCAAACGATGCATTATGTGGGACAAAAGACAGCGCAGTGCCTTAAAGACCTTTCTTAGTTCTGCTAAACTCTTTTACTCCGCGCTGTTTGTCCGATGCGCGCTGGTCCTGCACACATTCCTTCATTGTCCAAACTCGAGCAGAATACAGGCAGAAAAGACAAGAAGCTGACAACCAACTTAAAATAACAAAAATAGATTCAGATGAGTTTAAAAATGTTTATGAAACTACCAAAAAAGTTGTTATCTTGCCCTCCCCCACCTCCCAAAAAAGTTGAAATGGTCTGGATGTGTGTAATCGGATCCCGTTCTGCTGTGTACCACCCCTTTTCCCGGAGCCCCCCTCTTAGGAGCGTGCACTGAAGAAAAAAAAAAAATCTGATGCTGAAGGCTGCTGTAAGCGAGTACGCGCTGAAGAAGGGGCTTTTCTCTTCAGGCCCGCGGTGTGATGACTGGTTTGTGGATTTTTGTTGTGTTGCTCCAGTAGCTGCACAGTGTCTGCGTGTGTTTTGTCCCTGGTATGCACATGGTGAAGGAGAGCCTCCCTCCCATCCCCCTTCTCTCTCTCTGCGAGTGGAAGAATGTGCCTTATGGCTGCCCCCCCTTCCCAACACTAACCCCTCTTATATACTACCTATACTACCTCCCACAAGGACAGGTCAAAGTATACGGCCTAAAGTGTCATACGAACCATAAGGCAGTAAAGAATAAGCTTAAAAGTATACTAAAATATACAAAACGTACAGTATAACACATTGACAAATATTAGGAAAGTAATGAAAAAAACATTCACTGGGAAAATGGATGGATATATTTAGATATTGGATAGACTGCATAGTTTTAGCGAATGGGTAGAAAAAAAAACGAAAAAACACATGGTTGCACTCGTTACGTTTTCTTTGCTACACTCAGAACAGCAACATTTGATGTAGTTTATATTTATTTTCACTTGAGTTGTATTTGTAATTTAAAGTGATGTCATGTGTGTCTATGTGGTCACTGTTGTTACATTAATTGGGCAGTGCACTTCTGGTATTTGCACGTTGCAGAAGCTTTGTTTCTCCTTTGGTATTCTGAAAAGTAAAACTGGGTTAACTGCGTTCCTTCCGTGTGTGTGTGTGTGTGTGTGTGTGTGTGTGTGTGTGTGTGTGTGTGTGTGTGTGTGCGTGTGTAACTGGGCCTCCTTAAAACCCACAGCAACATGGCGGCCTGAGTGCGTCAGAGTTACAACCCTGGGACCACACACAGTGAGGCTCAGGGCAACAGTGCCTCTCTCTCTCGCTGCTGAACACACTCCTAAACAGGGTGCTGTGTTTAATTTGGTCACAAAACCCTCCTTTGGTTTATGCAGAACAAAACTTGAGTGCACTCCCTCTGCTCCAGAGAATATAGACCTCAGATCTCCAAACTAGGAATGAGAAGTGTTCATTAGAAAGTCATTTGTTGCCAGGGACATTTGGCTAAACTAGACAACAGTGTTTTAAAAAGTCAGTTACAGACATTTGTGGAATCATAATAAAAATCCTATTTATTATTACACACCTATAGCTCTTTGTTGATATGGCAGGGACATTTAGCCCTCCCCCAAAAATAACTCAGTAGAAAAATACAGCATTCAAAAGCCAGAAAAACACTCACTAACACAACTCACTCTTAACTCTGAAGGATCACTACAAAGATGGGTTTGCACTTTGTTTACATTACATCACATTTTGTTTATTCAAAGCTTTAAAAACAAAAAGGCCTAAAGGATAAAACATATTCCAACAACATACCAGTTACAACACGTAAAAGTGCGTATGGACTGTGTAATGGCAGCATCATTTCCTAATGCGAAATGTAACATATATACTACAACAAATGTTTTGGCTTTAAAATAATTTACTGCAACATTTTGCATCAGTAGAATAAAATGTAAAAAGATGTCCCAAACTTTAAAGGTATATAAAGATTTGTTTGAGGAATAATTATGTTTTTCCAATGATCCAAATATTTTTACAATTATACAGTATATTTCCCGGACAAAGAAACTGTCTAGTTCTCGTTACGTAAATGATTTAGTTTAATACATCCATTTGACCTTTCCTTGTAACGGTTATCCAAGGGCTTTCTTCTCTACCCTCTAGGAGATTATTTCAATGTTGTCCAGCCCTATTAAAAAACAAATTATAAATAACTTAGAAAGAAGTGCTTATACATTACACAACTTTAAAATTCTTCAAATGCATTTCCTTTTCTAAGAATTGTAACTGCCACACATGGCATACGTCCTGTATAACTCAAAGAGTAGCTTAATACGTCCAGTGCTTAGTGAACGCAGGATTGGTTGTTGTCCACTAGGTGGTGCCAGATTCAGTTCTTCCACCGCCAGTATGCCCCCATCAAGCCCCTGAGTTTTTTTTACCAGTATCCAACCCAGTATGGTCGTTTGTGAGTTTATATTGTGGGTTGTGTTCAGTCCTGCCTGGATCAGCCCCACGGGTCAGAGTGGTGCTTCAGGTTGTAGTTCTGGAGCTCAATTTGGTCTTTTATCTGGTTGATAAGAATCTGAGATAGGAGCATCCCGACCAGCTGCAGAAAAACACACCAGACTCAGTATCAGACACACACATGCCTGCACATTTGTCTAAAATGTAATGACTGATATACGCTGCCTGCTACAGTCACCTGTGGTATGGCCAGGCCCATAGCGATGCCTCCCAGTATGAACAGGTTACTGTGGGTCCAGTTAACCATTTTGTCTATGCAGCCATTGGTGTGGATGTGTTCTCCAGCTTCGAGGTAGTCCAACTGTTGCATGCCCTGACCACACATGGTGTTGATGACGTCCTAGTCCGCAGTATTAAGTATTGTTATTACCAGGACAGAGAGATTTCCAGGCAGAATAATTTATGACTGTGAAAAGATGATGACCTTCTCTTTGGTAATAATGCAGCAGGAAAAGGGGACGGAGCAGCGCTCTTGACTGGGGTTGTGAGTTGTACAGTTGAAATACATATTCTGGGACCAGTCCGTATACGTCACAGCACCACAACATCCAAACTGACGAGAGACATTTAACTTTAGCTGATAGAACATTGGTTGAGTATTAATCACATTCAAAAAGCTTACCTCTCTCTGTCCAAAATCAATGAGGTTTTGCAGATCTATGTCATCTCTGTAGTGTGTGATGGATTTATTGATCATCTCAGTGACTTTACTGCGGGCCTATTTTAGAAAGTGGAAAATGACTTGGCAATCTGAATGGGCCATGTATAAGTGCACTGTAGGGCATATACGTATGATGTTTACATTACCTTGTCCGAGAAGACAAAGCCCAGGACTCCTGCTGCAAGCTGGAGCAGGAAGATCACTGTCAGACAGATAACAAACTACAAGGAAGACATACAGAACAGAGTTATAACTTGCTTTTCTAGTGCATAGACTAAATAAATGAAATTAAAGTACAGTAGAAAAGGGCTTACTTACTGTTTGCAGAAGGCATATGTTTTCTCTGAGAGAGCCTATGCAGCCACAGAAGGTGATGATGAACATGAGGATCCCTACAACCATTAGCATCACGGCCGGGTCCACTGCCAAACCAGCTAAAGCTGCCTCTGGAGGAAAGACCAGCAAAGAAAGCCATATAAGAAATGTTTTGAGACTACAACTGACTGCTGTCAGAGTGAATAATTCACCTGCATGTTTCAGTAAGCGGGCATACACTCCGATTGCCACCATCACCAGGGAGATTATCTGAGAAAACAAAAATACATTCACTTGATTCATTTGATGAGACAATAAGAGAGGAATGCTCCTAAAATATTTGTGTTATTAGTACTGGCACTATCACTGCGTACTGCAAAAAGGGTTCAGACTGATCCTTCAAGATAATAAAAAATGATAAATGGGAAATATATTTTGAAGACAATCACAGAGCTCAGTTTGACAAAGTTGGTAAAGCAGGAAGTAACTAAAGAAAAAAAGAGCTTTTGTGTGGGTGCTTCAAAAGAATAATGGCAGCAGAGGCCAGAAATGCACTTCCCACACTGAATGAAAGAAAGTGGATCCAGTTACTTCATAAAAGGCACCTTTTCCCATCTGGCACTAGAAAGTAAAGGTTATTCAAGATTAAGTCACATGTGAATAAAAGCACTCAGTTCACCTGTAACTGTTGAATATTCACAACTGTAAGTGTGCTAATATAACAAATGACCCAGCTGGTACCGGGAAGTATAATGTTACACCACAGGCAACAGAAATGAGCACAATACATTCCACACTGAAGAGTTTCAGGTTTGAACACAGCCTCCTCTTTCGTGTACACAGCCGCCAGTCATGTCCACAGTCTGAACATGCCTCACACACTCATATAGGTGAGTTTGATGGTTGGATATACACGGCAGATCACTGTGAAAATGCAGTAAACCAGAAATCTGCTTATGTCACAGCCTTCAGGCGCCTGACATACAAATCCACAGCTGAACTTTGCTTCGGTTACACACAGCACCCGACCTCTGTCATTCATTTTAGTTCTACTTCTCTACAGCAGTGCAAATGTATTGTTGGATACACAGAAATCTTCTTTATCTAACCAGGAAAGCCCCACGGAGATTACAAATGTCTTTTGCAGGGGAGTCCTGGCTCCATGTGTGTGGGGGGGAGGCAGGGGAAACCTACACAGAAACAGGGAGAACATGCAAACTCCACACAGAAAGACCCTGGCCTAAACATTGGCAGCAATAGAAAGTAGGAGTTCAGATGCTTTTGAAGGGTTGTTCAAAAGAGGTATAAGTGTGTAATGCCCTCATACTTCTTTTTTTATTCCAACAGACAAAGCATGCTCTGATTGTACATAATCAAAATTAATGTCATGAAGGTCTACTGAGGAGTTTATATTTCCATCTACTTCAAGTACGGAGCCCAATTCTTAAAGCAACACTAACACTCCCTTCCTGGAAGTACACTGCTATAAACACAGATGGTCATGTCTCCATATGTATCATATAGATGTGTCAGAAGACTTTCAATGGAGTATATGGTGAGATAGGTCTTTGAAAAAAAGGGTTCTTCATCTTTTGTTTTTCACCCTGTCAGAGAACCAGCAACATGACTTGGACTGTATTTTCATGAGTGTGAGTCACAGAGGGTTAGACTTGATCTAAATGGGGAGAAAGGCTTATACATTTAGCTTTAATGTCCACAAAAGTACTTATTGAGTATTACAGGTAAAGTTGGTGAAAACACTCAAAAGGATGCTTAATAAACCTCTCCTCGTAGCAACCATTAAATGCTCTGATATGTTTGTTCTTTTTGGACCTAGGCATGGTTTTACTTCTGAAACACCAAAGTTAAACGTTAACTAACTCAAACAAACAAAGCGCAAGCTAAAAGTTAACAAGCCCCTGCCCCAATTTAATAAGTCAAAACACAATCTAAACACTGAAAGATTCATTTGTACGCGGCCTTAGGACAAAGCATATGAGATGAAACGGCTCCTGTTAGATGTAAAAAATAGCGTATTTAGTTAACAGAGCAAAACACTCACCCAAAACAGAAAGTTAAAAAAGAAGAGCAGATATTTGACCACTGGACTGACAAAAGTGAAGTTCTTGTCATGTCCAGCTGTGCCTCTGCGTTGTCCTCCCATTCTGGTCGCTTCACACGTTTGAAAGAACCGAGTTCCTAAGGCCCGTGGGCATTGTGGAGAGCGTGCGAGGCTCTATGCTCACTTTCGTATCTGCAGGTTGTTTCAGGTTGACGGGGCGTGTACAGAGTAGGTGGTGTTCCACTTTGCTTCTCACAGAGCCGACGTGATCACGTAACCAATCCAACTTTAACGCAAGGCGCACGGGCCAGTTGCCCCGGAGCACAAAGGACCATAATGGCTTAAGCAGAATTAGTAATAGTCAGTTATGTTAAGCGGAATGAGTCTTTCTGTAAGTTCCTGTTCTGGCAGAGTCGGGTTGACCTGGAGGAACGATTAAAAACAGTTTTTTACTGTCAAGTTGGTAAAATTAGTTGTGAGAAATAATACCATCATGTATAGGCCTATCTTGTCAATGAATGAATAAACGAAGCGGTGAAAGAAAGGACAAGATGGATGTGTTGTCATGGGATTTATTGGCAGTTTGAAATGTGCTTGAGTAAATCTTTGGCGCAGAGCAGAGTAGTGGCAGATCTTTCCCTGTATGGGACACTGGTGGTGGTGATGAGATGGTGAGGTGAGTGACGATGATGATGATGATGATGATGACAATGGGGATGATGGAAAACATTCATAGCACCATATGATTTTATTTATTGTTTGATATCACGATATGAATATAAATACGTCTTTCAAGTCTACTATTATATTTTGTTGACAAATTATGTCTGTTTTTTTATATTTCACAGCAGACAGTTCCAAATAAATAAAAACTAAATTCTGACCAGTCAATAACCTTTCTAATTTATAAAAAATAAAAAAATATATGGTCAATATAACATAGCCTTATTCAAATAAAGTAGAGTAATATCTTAAAGCTTTTTTAATTTTTAAATGTAAGGATATTTACACCAACGTTTTCATTATTTTTATTATTATTATTATTATTATTATTATTATTATTATTATTATTAGGCCTTATTCTAAACAGCCAGCAAAGATGCTTTGCTCTTTACAATATAGGCAACAACTATAATCTGCCAATAGTTTAACACCCTCCTAATTGTTTTTTGATGAATGTTTTGAAACATTTCAGGCCCCCACAGAGTCAAAAAAGTGAAAAGGACCCGCTCTTCACAACCAGGACCCACTTTTACCCAGTGTTCCCTTCAGATTAGTAAGACTCCCACAGTGCGCTCTCCTACTCAGTCAGACCAAATAGAGACGGCAAAGCAGCAGACACATTCGGCAGAGAGCGCTCCGTGCAGCTGACTTACAGCGGAGCTTTGCGCAAACACTGGTTAATCCTGAGTACATAAATATTAATGCAGATCTTTTAAGTTTAAAATGGCAAGACGATGGTAAATTATTGAGCAACGCTGCAGATGGACACACAGCTCAAAACTATCCCAGACCTAACCCTAGTTAATGTTCTGAGTGAGAGTGACTGTGCTGTGACTCAATGAAGACAAAGCGGCGGACAGCGGCTGATGCTAGTGCTGCTGCGTCAGTCTAACTTAATGAGGGAAGTTATAACAACCTTGTCAAAAATATCTATCAAAAAAATAGATATCCTTATCGTTGAATCACCCAGCCCATGCTCCCCAGCTGAGGTGGTGATGGTGTGGAGGAGGCTTGACAACGAGCTTGAGCAGCTGGATGACCTCGCAGAGAGAGTGCTTTAAATATGAGCAGGCATTGTAGCCTTAAGTGTGGCCAGGTCTGCCAGTGGGAAGAGCCGTTACAGAGACCAACTCTAGGGGCGCTGTTCTGTGGCCCAGAACAGGCCACACAGGCCACAGAACAGAGCCCCTAGAGTTGGTCTCTGTAATGGTCCGTGCCACTGACAGGCCAGGCCACAACTCCCTCTCTTAAATATAGGCTGCTTAGTAGTGTTTAGCTGAGACGGTTATGTGAGGAGCAGTGGCGGGAGCAAAGGGAAGGAGTCTACCTGGTGGCTTGGTCACCCTTTTACTGCCAGAACACCACTAACCCATCAGGACATGGACTCCACTAGACCCTGAAGGTGTGCTGTGGTATCTGGCACCAAGATGTTAGCTGCAGATCATTTAAGTTCTGTAAATTGTGAGGTGGGGTCTTCATGGACTTGTTTTTCCAGCACATCCCACAGATGCTCGATTGGATTGAGATCTGAGGAATTTGAAGCCAAATCATCACCTCAAACTCAGACCTTCTTCCATTGCTCTGTGGTCCAGTTCTGATGCTTGTGTGACCATTGGTGAGGCTTTTGGTGGTGCACAGGGGTCAGCTTGGGGACTCTGACTGGTCTGAGGCTATATGCAGCGCCATAAACAACAAACTGCAATGCAATGTGTATTCTGACACTGCTATATCAGAAGCAACATTAACTTCTTCAGCAGTTTGAGCTACAGTAGTTCGTCTGTTGGATCAAACCAAATGGGCCAGCCTTTGCTCCCTATGTGCATCAAACTGCAGGTTGGTTGAACGGCAATGTTCTTCAGTTTTTCCAACATATCACCGCAATAGGTAGAGGCCTGGCTAGCCATCCTAATTATTTTCTATTTGACACAGTCTGGTCCCTCTTGAGGCGCAAAAAATAGACACAAATAAACTATCTCTGAAAGCAATTGGATAAACATACAACCAATCAAAACAGGGGACGGTACCAAAAGCATTTAGAAAAACAGAGCAATGCATAAAAGCCTGCCCCACCTAAGATAAATGCTTATGATTGGTCAGGTTGTATTGAGTTTGCTGGAGACAATGCTCAATGGGAGGGGTATCAGACCCACTTCTCTAAGAAAGTGAATTTGTCTGGCTGGCCAGGCAACTATAGATGTACAGTGTTATAACAGAGTTTTGTGATTTGTTTTTGTCATCGATTGGCAGATGAGTTTTTGAATGATAAACAGTAAAATGGAAAAACACAGCTGTAGGAAATGCAATTTATTTGCAATTTTTTAATAACATCATTCCTCAGATAAAAATGCAATGTTACAGGAATATACATCAGATATTATTTTTAAAACTTGCTTTCAAGGGACCATACAGTCTAAATATACTTTTTCCTTTTTTATTTACTGGTAGCGTGCGTTATAAGCAAGACAGACTCTGTCACCAATGACAGACTGACAAGTTACAGATACAAACTGTACATTACCTATTTACAAATCAACTTTTTGTTTGTTTTTTGTTACACTTTTTATTGAAAATAGGCGTAGAAAAGTGATTGAATTTATAATCTGATTTATTTACTTTGTATTCTTTCCCTTTCTAAAATCTAAAATGAAATGAATGAGTAAAAATAATTAATATCTCTCCATTAATAAAAGAAAGAGGTGAGAATTGTGTCACATGTGAGACCATGCAGTCATCACCAAGAATGGTAACTGAGTAAACCAAATAATGTTGGGCCAGTGTCACTTAGCAACCTCAGAACCAATGAAATCCCCTCCAAAGGTGAAGGGGAGTGGCTTAAGTTAAAAAACTCAATACAAAATGGCCACCTGCCTCTGAAGCTACAGCAATAACAAGAACACACTCTAGATCTTTTGACCATAGACAGTGCTGTTGATAAATATTACATGAAGCAATAGCCTCACTACAAATATTACAACAAGGTTGTCGGTCTCTGTGTGAACCCCTGTCTCCAGAACAAATAAACCTGTCTCTGAATGAAAACTTAACAGCTCAGTCTCACTAATGGCTTTTTAACACTCAGCATGAGTGGTGAAATAAGATCACAAACAACAGTCAGTCACTACTGACCAGAGGAGGACAGAGCAGTGGCCCTGACATTTATGGCCAAGATAGAGAAAAGTCAGGAGAAGAAGTGATTCCTCTGCCACTGAGGCATCAGAAGGCTGCATAATAAAAAGTTTACAAATGCCTGCATGCATGCTGCTGAAGAGGCGTTTCTATAACACATACAATGTAAATGGTGTGGTTTCTGTGCTCAGATGGGCCAAGTCCTTTATCAAAGATAACATGAAAAGACCCATGGCATTTAAACTCTCTAAGTAAATCCACAGTATCACCAAAGAGTTTAATATTTAGGTCTTTCATGACTGAAAAAAATCATAATTGAGCAAATGTTTATAAATTTAGAATTGGACATCTAATTGTTACTTCATTCAGATCTGTTACTGTGTTGGCATCACTACATCCGACATTCAAGGAGGACAGTTTAAAATTGCTATCATTCATGGTGAGGAGGTCTAGATTGGACTAGACTAAACTCTTACAGAACCATTTGCTTTCACCTTTAAACACTTGTGTGATACAAAAACAAGCTGTGAGCAGACAGTCAACGCACATAGTGCCTTTTGTGTAAGACCGGTGGTTTGTCATGTGCAGCAAGGTTCTCCTAAGATTAACATGAACTATGAAAAGGTTATTTCAAATGTTCAGAGGTTCTGCTACTGAACAGGGGAGTGTTTCATCTATCCTATGTTATTTCTAAATCTACTAGGCAAGCAACTCTCAGCTAGCAGCTCACCGAGGCTCAACAGTAAAAGGCGAGTTCCTCAAATCCATCTCTTGCTGTGAATAGATCAAAACTATCCAGACTGAAACATGCGCCTATGAATCTATCAAGCAAGAACAAACAAAGTCTTCTGAGTTTTACTACAAGACTATGTAGTAGAAAAAGAAAACAATGATTCTGTGAACTGCCCACTTCACCAACACTATTACTTTCCATCAAAATGTTTAAGGCTATATAAATTTGCCTATGTTAGGCCAATTTTGATAACCAACTATTTTTGAAGTAATTTCACACAAGTGTGTATTTCTTACAACAACCAGGTTCTTTTCTGGAAAAAAAAGCACACAGGCAAATCTTTATGCAAAGGAAACCTGTCCATGATACAATCAGCTGAAAAATCACTCAAAATATACTTTGGTCCTCCATTCAAACCATCTTATCCAGCTCAAAACATTTATCATTTACATAAATCTTCTATTTTGAATTTATATAAAATAGATATGATAGATTACTTTAGATTGTGTAATAGATTCCATCTTTATCTGTCTTTTCTATTTCCAAGTGTTTATCAGCATTAACTATCTCAGTCCAGTTTGTTTCTACAACAGGCTATCTGAGTTTATAAAGAAACACAGAAATTATATTTAAAATAGTCATCTTAAAATACTTTTGTCAGGATCCAACAATTGTTAAACAATTTACAAGAAAATAGAAAGCATCTGTTGCAGCAACACAACACTGCATAAAGAAATGTAACCAACAGGAAACAAGACTTTCAAGACCAGATTTTTGCTCTTAAACCACATTCACTTTCAACGCCAAAATTCTTAATTTATGTTTTTGTTGGCATTTACTCAAACAGCTCAATGTGTTCTCTGTTATGTATAGCAGCTCTCTCTTGTGTTTGTCCTATTCTTGGAAAAACAAAATATTTAGCTTGCTAGACTACCTTTAGCTTCCCAATACAGTGTTTCAACAAATACATAAGTTCCCCAAATTACTTTTGGAAGAAAAAGCAAAAGCTACATAATTTTGGTGGATTTTTTTGTTTTGGTGTCAAGTTGCTAAAATCATGTATAATTGAAAGTGTACATGTGTGAATCACTAAAAAGGTCCATTAAAGGAGAGGCTTGTCTCTCAGTGCTACAGAAGACTGACCTGAACTGACAAGTTACTGGTAGGTTAACGTGTGTCAAACATCATTAAACAGAAAGCACCCATGTAACGTTTTAGGTCTCTGTCAAAGTAAGGAGTCTGTGAATCCTGGCTACAATGTTATCATCATAGAGGAACATGGGAGAGTGGTCTTTCTGTTCTGACTCAAGCCTCAGTCTAGATGTGCATTTGCTTTTCTACATCTTAAACATACAATCTTTTACAATGTGTCTCTCCATGGAAATATAATTATTTGGTCAAAAATACAGTAAGTTCTTAGGGATAATAAATTCATACTGACTTCAGGTCAGTAGGTCTATAGCACATTTTTATATCCAGTCACTACATTCTCAAATAAAAGTCCCGCCGTTTTCTTACACTCACATTCTGGTGATTAAATATTATATATTTGTATGTGTTGCTATATATGTTATATAAAAATATACAATCATTGGCTAGTGGTGAGACAAAAGATATCACTCACATATGACCAATACTTTATACCCCTATAGAGAGAAACCCATGCACATAAACATTACTTGGATATATTATTCACTATGTCAGAATTATCCATAAATCTTTCATCCTCCAAACTCTGTCCCTCAAACCCACTCTAATGCACTTTCTACTTTGGCTCAAGCAGCCAAACCTGGATTGTCGTCAGAAAAGGGGCATTCTGTCCAGCCTACATTTGAGTTAAGAAACTGCACTTTAAAGAACAGTGGGACAATGTTTTGGTTAGCTGGTGTGAAAATACATTTTTATCCATATTTAGTTACTATGACTTTTGTATAATTGTGTATAAACACTTTTGAGAGGTCAAATTTAAAGCTGGACTAACTGTAATGTTAGTCCATTAAAAAAAACTGTAATGACATAAGCAGCCGACACAAATCGTTTACAGCTATCACAGCTGTTCATTTAGGAATAAAATTACTGGATGAAAAAATTAAAAAGCCCATAGACACAAGATATGCAAAATGAGCTTCCCAAGCTCTGCTCCTACTGTCCACTGTCAAATGTTAAATACTGTCTTCCTTTGCACTAAAATGGCTACTCTGTGTTAATATTTAACAGATAAAAGTGTGACTTAAAGATGCTCTAATGTAAACCTAATGGAGCTGGAAATGTAAATAAAAGAAAGGGAAACAGTCACTGTGTAATAAACCAGAAAAGTTGTTGCTGCTTAGCTGTTTCAGAAGCCTACTACGTATTAAACAAGGATAAAACATCTGTCTTTATACACAGTCTGACTAAAGTTGAAGATCCACATCCTGGCACAAAAAGAAAATAATAAATAAATATTTACTATACTGCACTGTAATGTACCTGATTTCAAGTATGCATGGTTTCTCTTCCATAGAAACCACCAAGTTCACCTAGAAATGTAACACACAGAAGAGAGACATCACTTCTACGAGTGTAGTAACTTCAGCAACCTTGTATACAGTCTTAGTTATTGCATTGTTTTTGCATATCTTGTGGGATGCAGGGTTGCACCCACTCATACAATATACTGCAACACAACACCTCAGTTATCAAATCACAAAACAAATCTGCAGTACTGCTCTTCTCCACACAGGGCTCTCAGACCGGCCAGACTCTCACCAGTCTCAGAAACAGACAATACTAAAACTATAACTTATGATACTGTCTTTAAGAGGCAAAGAAATACAACTTTAGCAGGCAAAAAATAAATAAAAAATAATGCTAATGACCTCCAGGTGTATTCATTATGGAGCTCTAATCAGGACAACATGCCTTTATATTTCTTATGTTTCTCTGTCAGTTTTTATCTTTATCTATTGAATTTAGTTGCTTAATTTTCTTCAATGCTTCTAGGAAAAAAACATTGCTGTTGCTGTACTAAGAGGTAAATCAGATACAATCGCTTAAGTATTTTAGATTCAATATATTACCCATTACTTTACAGTTCATGTGTCCACTGGTTACATTAGTCTATCATTCATTCAAAATTAGGCTTTGTATTCCCACAACAACCAGAGCACAATCCATGAAAACACTCTGATATGAGGCTTGGCTTTTGATAAAAAAGTGTGTATGTATCTAGTCACAAAGTTGCTTTTCAGCTTATGGTATTCTATTAAATAAAATAATAATTTTGAATGGATAGTGATAAGTCAAAAATGTCAGAGGGTATCCACAGACTTCTGCAGGGTGGTTAAAAAAATCACAACTAGAAAAACACAACAAGATTGCCACTAAATCACATTCAACATTCACATTTAGTTTGCATAATAATGTCAGAAGTCTGTTACTGGCACAAGAAGCAGTGTATGGCAGTGTGTTCATTTATACTCCTCCTAAAACCTGCTCTGTGGTCACTCTGTCCTAACAATGTCAAAAGAACATGATATTGAATGACTCACATTGCTGTCTCGGTTGTGTTCACTAAAGGCATTGTGATATCTGTGAAATCTAGGATTGTTGTAATACTATAAATAAATTGTGGGGAAACAACTGACAAACAAAAGTGTCAGCGTGCAATAAAATAAACAAGCCCCAAAGTCTCAGGCAGAGCTATCTGCTCTCACAGTCATTACAACTTGACAGCTCTGTGAGTTTTCCAGGCTGTAATACTTCCAAAAAAAATAATTAGTTGTGCCAACATGTGAAAATACAGACCAGAATTGATTTTATCCTTAAATAAATTGTGATGATTTGAGATGTAAGGAGACATTTGACATAGATGAGAGTCTTGCAGCATCTGTTCACCAGCCCTAATAATCAGTGAAATTATGGAACAATGATGTAGGTACTTGTATGTACTATGTCAGTGCGTCAAATGTGGCAGTACATTTGTGGTCCTTGTACTTCTCAGAGCGACTCTACAAAAGCAGAAAAGAAAACTCGTCACTGGCATAGGCTTGTTGACTTGCCGAACGCCCCTCACCTGACTCTGACTTTGCTGAAAAACTATATAGGTGACAAAAATGCAACACTGATCAATTTTCATAGATAGAGCAGCCTTTGACTCAGCAGCTTGGCTAAAAAGTAAAAACTATACTTAAGAAATCACAAAGCTTTGGAAGCATGTCTGTCCATGGTAACCCTGTGTTAAGGAGGCCCGTTATCACACACACACCTTCATACAAACAACATACCTGTAATGCTACCTTAATTTACTGTCTAGGCTTAAAATAATACATAAGTAACAGTTCACACATATCGTCACACACACTTTTTCTCTTCTGGGAAAAATAAATAAATAAATAGATACAATCTGTAAAAGGTGCATACTGATTGAGAGAAAGCCCCCTTAAAATACACACTATCTCATACATTTGTGCACGCATACGTCCTGTACTAAAACGCAGACACACAGATAAATCTACACTCATACGCAAACACTATGCCCTGCTTCAATACTTAAAACCCCTTAAAATCTTCTAAAATAAACTGAGCAAAATACATGTATTAGACCAGCACCCCAAGTGTACAAACAAATCAAGGATAAATTAAACCATCATGAATATAAAACAAAATAGTCATGGCTAGCCAGTTTTGAACAATAATAAACTGTTAAATACAAAGTGGGTGTGGTGTGTAGTAGAGAGGTGTGTGGCTGCGACTGAGGTCTTGATGCTTCGAGGAAGAGGAGGGTGTTGAAAAAGGAAGTGAGTTTGACCGACTGAGGGATCCAGGATTTCTACTCCTTTCAATTGCTCACTTAGAGCTTGCTCCTCCGTCCTCCAACTTTTTCACCTTGTCCTGACAAACAGGCGCACACACACCTCCCTGTGTCAGAAAAAACAAAAATGAACTCAACCCAGTGGTGAAGAAGATGGGTGCAATAACCAAAGAGCAGGGAAGAAGGACAGAGGGAGGAATGAGGAACGGTGAGGTATGAGGCAAAGAAAAGGGGCTAGCTGTCTCTGCTTAGCCACCAAACACTCCTCCCATTTCCTGTTGTGGTCAAGAAATAGGTGTGGCCACACAAGAAAACACAGCAGAGGAGGCAAAGCCAGATCAAGATGACAGATAAGGTAAATTTGTCTCTTGCTGGCATCTTGCAAACCAGCAGAGCTGGTTAGCTTCCTGTTGGCCAAAGTGTCTCTGCCAGTGGCCCTCTGGTGTTTTTCCATCCCTCAAATCCTTCCCCCCTTTGGCTAAGAGTGGTGTGTCATGTAAATGCCACTCCCAGGCTGGCAGGGCTGTGCTCCAAGGTTCCTTAGCTTTGGAAGAGGAGGAGAAATGAGATACCAAACAGGGATTTTGTTGTCCCTGTTTTCTCAATACAGCGCTTCAGAATCAGTGAACAGAGAAGGAGGGGTTGACCTTTGACCTCTGGCGGGGCGGTCAGATTCTTGTCCTTAACCTATCCTTCCTGGAGCTGGTCTGCTGTCCCCTACCTGGCTTCATGGCGGCCAGATAAACAACAAATAACGAAACACCGAAGTAGGAAATGAAAACAAACATAGTATATCATACTCAGGCAGCCCATAAAAGGACTTCCTGCTGTTATTTCTCTCCAACACTTCTTTCATTTTTGCTTCTTTTCTGCTCTTCACACTCTGAGGACATGATAAACTGTGAGGCACTTTAGAGACACACTCGGACACGAGTGGAAAAAACACACACAAACACACAATCGGAGGAGCGCACACACACACAGGCATACACTCGATAGAATAGAGTATAGAGCAATATACTTTACTACAAACATACACACTTACAAACTCATATAAATCAACACATTAATAATCAGGTTGCGTTACTGGCCGCCATTGTCTCTGCCGTCCCATTTGGCAGAGAGCCAGACAGTGTGTGTGAGGAGCGGGGACAGTCAGAGCTGGCCTCGGCGCTATTACCCAGCACTGACCATGTCAGTCTCTGGAGATGAACAGGGACTAGACTGAACCAGTCAGGAGTGCTCCTACAAACTGGTCACACACTCCATATCGTCATCCTCTATTAGCCCACTGTTCCTTTGCCCTTCTCCCCTAATTAAAACTGAGCTCCTGTGGGGCTGCTCTTCCCTCCCTCCGTCCTCCTCCTCCTCCTCTTCTGGGCCCGTCCCAGTTGCTAGCAGCTCCTGCCGCTCCTCCTCTGATGACGGCCCATGGATGGAGCTCCTGCTCCCTCCAGCCTCTGCGCCACTTTCACTGGTGCTCGGACTGACCCTTTGGTCCCTGTATGTCACTGCTGCTGTGTGGAAGGGCCGCGGGTTGGGGCTGTGCTGGGAGGTGGACGAGGTGCTGACTGTGGCATGTGAAGCAGTGTTGCCATTGAGAATGTTGTTGGCGGCATGCTCCATCTCCTCAATGGTCATGTCGCAGGCGTAAGCCAACTCTGCTTTGGTCGCCTCAATGAAGGAGGGGTCTTGGGCAAAATGACCCAAGCCTTCTGATATAAGTACCTACAGAATTTAAAGAAAGAGAGAGAGCAAGAAAGTAAAATAATAATTGTTTACATTAGGAAACAAGTCAACAGTAATATCAACAACAAACCCACAAAAGCAAACTTACTGCCTCTACGAGGCTGCCTGCACTGCCATGAGACTGTGAGCTGCAGTCTTTCCCCAGTAGTGAGGGCACCGTGAGAGACACAGGTCGTGGTGCTCTTTGATGAGCTGCTGACGTACTGGGTGTGGGCCCTCGGCTGTTCCCATTACTGTCATTATACCTGGATTTCAAAAGAATTATTGTGAGGGGTAACATCTAACCACACCTAAGTTACCAAGACAGAATTAAGTTTTACCAGGGCCCACAGTTGACCGAGGGCAAGCTGGTATTAAGCTTTTCATGGGAATTGGAGCCCTCTAGCCTCAGGGAGGGCACCCGCTGGTAGGAGGCATCACAGCCGAGGCCTACAGAAGAAAAAATACATTTAGGACATAGTTGGGATTTTATTGTTGTCCTATACCTACAATCTTGTTATGTTATCTCTTTAAATAATTTGCATTTAGGGTGAATGTTAGTGAATACCAGTGGGACTGGCTGGAGGCGTGGAGCACAGTCGACTGAAGAGGGTTGGTGAGTGACTCCTTCTCAGAAGAGGACTCAACCCTGCGACTGCCAAAGCCTAGAAAAGGAAAGAACAACAATGAGAGTGAGGTTATTAAGTTAGGAGGTGTTTATAAATATAGGGTATAATATTAAGTCTATATATTTTTTTTTAAAAGCTCTACCTGATGATGCACAAGGTGCAGAGGTACAGCTGTCTTTTGGGAAACATCTGGCTTTGACTGTCTCCTGAGACACTCAAGGTGAAAGGATGATCTCCGTCCTAACACACAAATCAATATAGTCAATGAATGAATACCCATCTATTGCAGACATCCTCAAAACAAAGCACATTTATTTTAACAACAGGGGTAGTCTTTTTAATTTGTTTATAAAAGCTAAAGAACTAAAATCACCATTTTAAGAAAAGTGCAAAAGATGACAGAATTAATATTCCACAGTTCAACTCAGTTTTAACCTGTTTCTCACAGGTTTCACTGTTTCAAAGCAACCCCTTCTCCAGACACTGTAATGTTGTAGAAGTCAGTAGCTCATGCCCACACCTAAGTTGACAAACTATCCACATTACTTCATCTACAACATCTGTGCGCCATTCATCCTGTTTAGTACAATGATTGAATGAAACAGTACAATGATTCATGTTTACACAAACATTATAGGAGTTACAGGTTTTCATGACATTTGTCTCACCCAGAGAAGTTGGACAGAGAAAAACTCTCCTGGGAGACTGCCACCCCCCTCCTGTTCTTCTGTCCTCTACCTCCTCTGCTTCCTCCATGGGAGTTAACTGCTTACATGTTTCGTCGTGAAACACTAGCCTAATGTGAACATACACAGAAAAATGGATTAAAAAGGTTCACACAAGTATTTAAATTCAGAACAGATACTGCACAGTGGTAAAAACATAATGATTTAGGATGTTTGGGACAGTACATGTCAGAGGAGAGTGAGTGGTCGTCCTCATGGTACTCCCTGTCGTCTCCGTAGCTTTCATCATAGGTCTCCTCTGTGGAGTCCTCCCCTCTCCGGATAATAGGCAAATGGCTGTCGCTAGAGTCCGAGCTATGAACGAACAAACACAACAAAGACAAACAGGCAAACAAACAGAAAATGAACATAAACACAGACAACAGAGAAACAAATACAAAAAATACATAGATAGATGAAAAACAAAGCAACAGAAACTCAGCAAAAAGCTTTAGGCAAAGATTTGGCAGAAGCAACACCATATAACTTTTTAGCATTTGCACTCACTAAAGGACCCTGAGTGCAACTACAACTATCCTGATAAATATATTAGATATATAAAATGCACTGTATCTATGATGGGGTTTTTATCTCAGTTTTATGTCAGAAAACGTTCAAATGATTTGGTACGTCTATATCTTAAAGGTAAAAAGTTCCATAGTGTTGCTTTAAATATTGCATGACGGAAGAAAAGAGCTCATAAGCCAAGACGCAACAGCGAAAACTTTGAGAAGCAGATCTTCTTTAAGCAAAATGGTGGATAGCATTGAAATATTTATAAATTACTGACACTAAACTGCAGCCATCTTTACAAACAAAAGACAAGATGACATCCTCTGAAGTATTTGGCCGTGTTTTTTGTTATTTTTTACCAGTGGTAAAAAAATCTGAAAAAAAAATTAATCTAGCCTGGCCAGCCACGAGTAACTCTTTTTCTAGAGAAGTAAGTCTGGTACACTGTTGCTTGCATTCGTTTTCAAGGGCAGAGTTTACAAGAGGAATGTTAACCAAACAGAGAAACGCCCGGACATGAATCAAAAAAAGACGACACTACACAGCCGGGTGTCAACAAGGAACCCACGTTAGTGCCATGAGTTAACATAGCCAGCACCAGTAAAGCGGACACCAGAGCGGTTTCATTAATTTTATACATTGCTGGTTATTCAAAATCATGGCCAGAGCAGAAATAAACGGGCTCTCTGTAACAGCGTCCGCCATGTTGAATGTTTGACTACCTACTGAGCTGAATTACTTGTGTATAATGTAGACAGCAAACCACAACCTGCTGCAGACAAACGGCTGATTGATTGGTCCGTCCGCAAAATCACAGAGGAAGGGATTTGCTGTGAGGAAGGGGCAAGTCCGTCTGGTATACCAGGCTACCTTTAATCCACATCTATTTTAAGGCTAACGCACAGAAAACTTTGGGTCAGAACATTGTCTCATTAAAACCTGACAGAGGCTGTTCTAGATAAGTTTGATCAAGCTCACATTATGCTGCTGCTAAATCAGGCATATCCAAAGATAGCACACTTAGATCACCTACTGTCTAGTGAGGCGACATGTTGAACAAACCAAGCTTTCTTCTATTTAGTGAATAATATTTATAACTTAGTATGTTAAATATTTACTGTACTTGTCATTATATTTGGGTCTGTTTTCCAGTACGCAATTGAACAGTGTTTGTCAAATTGCACAATAGCTTGACAGGAACAAACATGATTCTGTCCAAATGGTTTACCAAATAAATGACAAAAAACAAAAACAAAAAAAATATAATAAAACGGTGATTACTGAAGCATGGGTTTTAATAGCCAATACTAAACCTCATCTGTCTCTGAATGTAATGTGCAGAAACAAAGTCCCTATTAGGGAGGGTTTAGCCACAAAACCATGTCTACAAATAGTTGAGTAAAAATGGATTTGTATTAATTAGCATGTATAGCATCTGCCTTCTGCTATAGCAACTAATGCATTAAGGTGCATAGCAACAAGTGTTGCTATGACACTTAAGCAGCAATGGCTTTTATATGGCATGAAAATAAACTTATTGCTAAAGTAGATCAGTATAAGCACACAAACATGACTTTGTCCCCTGGTAACGTACCGCATGAGGGAGTCATAAAAACACGTCCTGCTTGGCAACATTAAAAAAGACAGGGGAAAGAGGTAAGAAAAAGAAAGAAATGAAATCTTCCCCATGTAATAAGC
This sequence comes from Perccottus glenii, assembly GCA_024416835.2. Taxonomy (NCBI): domain Eukaryota; kingdom Metazoa; phylum Chordata; class Actinopteri; order Gobiiformes; family Odontobutidae; genus Perccottus; species Perccottus glenii. Next base: position 22,137,322 of record CM044547.2, on the reverse strand, counting down.
TGGTTAGTCTATATGAGATATTTACTGCTCTAACTACTTTATAAACAAATACAAAATATTAAAGACATTAAAACACAAAAAACTATTATGAACAGATGATTGTACGAATAGAAAACCTCTTTGCTCAACATCTTGGCACAATAGAGGAGATAGCTAATGACACAAAACTAATCTCACCTCTTTGGAGGGAAACACCAAGCAGACCTTGGCAGCAGGATGGGGGTGAGAGGCTGCCCCGTGTGCCCATCCACTGTGCTTATAGATGGGCTTGGAAACCGACTGCTGCCCTGGGCTGGCACTCCTGCCATGCCAGTGTTGTTGGCATTGTTGATGTTGGCATTGGAGCCTGATGAGGAGTACAAGGACGGGGTGAAAGTGGTAGAGTCCATAAGTTTCTCATGAGATGGACTTTCACCATCACAAGGTGAGGCTTTCTGGCTAATGTGCAGGGGACGCTGGGTAGTGAAGGTCTGTGGGAAGGACCCATGGCCGTCACTCTGGTTATAGTAGTTGACATGGTTCCCAAACAGTCCCCCTGTTCGCTGAAGGGTAAAGGGTACAAAGATTAGCTATGAACATTCATACAACTATAGCTGATAAAACAAATTTACTGCTTGCAGCTGCAACAAAAAAGAATTACATGGATATGCCAAGCGCCCAAATCAAGATCCATTACATTGGGATATACTACGTATATGTAATGAATCCACAAACAAGCAGCATTTAAATCACATCAGGACATTTAAAGAGGAGCAGACTTTAAAATAAAATATGTATATAGTTCATTTTAAAATGTTTTTTTTTAAGATCAATAATAACTGTTGAATGTGACTTTACAAACAGCCAAACCAAACATAGCTGAATGAAATCACCATAATGAATGTGTACATTAAGCAGTGTATGTATGTTTGTTTGTTAACCAAGTTGAAAGTGGGTTTTTATTTGGTGTTGTTTGTTTTCCAGTTTGTGGCCAATAGTAAGATAAAGAGCCCAAGATTATTTATCAAAGGATGGATCAAGTGAAACATTTGTTTAATTGTGTGCACGCACATAGCAGCTGTTTTGGTGCAAAGAGAGGAAATTTTAAGTATGTTCCATCTCTATGTAGCGTGTGTTATTAGTTCTCATGTGCTTATTATGAGTTTATGCTCACTTTTACCCAGTCATTTGTTTTCCAAATAATTAATACATTAGCAACACAGTGTACACGCTTAACGCAACTGAACTGTTCCTGGGACCACTGGGAACACTGTAAAGTGTTGTTGTCCTATAATTTATACTCTCTTCATCTATCAACATGCTGCACCTCATGTATGGTCCAGAGTTTCTATAAATGTATGTTACATGTGAGTCTGACTGACATGTCTTTATATGATTTTCTATCTCCTCTATTTATATTATTTTTTTAAGTTAAAGCAGAACCAAGTAAGATTTGCTCTAGAAGCTTCCTCTAAATCTTTCTTCAGTAAATACAACACTCTTCAGTGTGCATCTTCAGACAAATGTTTTCTCTGTCTTTTTGTTGGTTCCACCATGACTGATGATGAAATAAAGTGTATGCCATTTTGGTATGATCTTAGTGAAAGCGCCAATTCATGCTGTGGGAGGTCACTGTGTGTACATTGAATTACTGTAAAGCAATTTGTCACCCGAGACTTGCGTCGGGTCGGTGGCGGTTCAACTTGCAAGTGCTGTTTATGGCTTAGATGTGCTAAAAGAGGATAGTGTGCGCTTCAAACACACCGCTACAACTCAATTAACCATCATAAGGACTTAGAAAACTATTGATGAATGTAAAAATGTTACTTAGTTTTGCTTTAGGAGGTTTACAATGTTCAGATATTACACACATCAGTGACTTGTGTTAAACAATATAAATTAATACTTGCTGTTACTCATTAAAGAACTGCTGTCTGGCATCTTGGAAATGTTGTACATGGCCATTTTAGTTCACAGGTGAAATATGCCATTAAAACAAAAATTACTTAATATCTTCTCTATGCTTTCACCTATATTATATACACTTTGACCTGTCAATCTTCAGGGGAAGCTCCGCCCGTATTTGCCATGTCCATCCTTTTATTAAACGATGGGCCAGTTCTGGATATGCCTTAAAAGTGAGTGCGCCACCTGCCAGGTGCCTTGTGTTTCACGCCATGAAAATATTCCCCTAGTTTTCAAACTATTCTCATTGCTCAAGCCAAGCTGTGATAGAAAATGAGGCCTCATGACTATCCATGCACAAGCAGGCATGTATGCATGTGTGTGTGAGTGAATGGAGCAATAATACAGCTTCAAGCTGGAGGCTGATCATCTCTTTCTCTCTGTGGAGAGTGAGTGAGGGTGTGTGTATCCAACCTTTACCCTGAAGATATCATCCTCAGATGCTGCTGACATAGGCTCTTTTAATCCTTTATCCACCTCCTCCTCGACAGCTAGGTCTCCAGAAATGGCTCTCCGAATCTCTGGCCCAATGTCATGTAATGTCCGCAGGCCTGCCTGTTCAGATAAAGGACATAAAGCAAAATACACATAAAGTTCTCACACCGCGGCATCAAATAACGAGACATTTCGGAAAAAGGGTGCTTTTTGGTGTACCTGCAGAGAAAGGGCAGTTTTCGGTGCCACCTTAGCCACCAGTCCTGTTCTTTCCTCTTCTTAAACTTGCGAAAATACTCCTGAATGAGGAATGTAGCATAGAACTTCCCGACTGTAACCTCATCATCTGAAACAAAAAGGGACTGATTTTAAGATCAGTTTTCTTAAAATTTTAGCTCTGGGTATACAAAAAAAAAAAGTAAATTATCATACCACCAGCAGGTGGCACAACTTGATCGAGGAGCTTCATACTGGTTCTCTTCCAAATCTTCTTCACTATGGACCTCAGCTCCTCATTAGCCTGCTCCAAGTTACCTGCACATGAGCAAGCTCAAATTATGTTCATTTTGATGAACCCTTAAAATATTACATACATGACTCATCAGTCTGGAGTATATGTATCTGATCACTACAAACACATGCTTCTTAATGTCATTGGTCTGATACCTTCTGTCTTTATCCTGAGTGCAGTTCTAACCAGAGCAAAGAGTGTGGCATTGAACATCACCGTCCCATCACTGTTCAGGGGCATGTTCATTGACACCAGACGCTGAAAAACACATATAAATCACAGAGATAATCCCACTTGTGTTCAAATGGTATCTGAATAGTTAATAGTAATTTTGATGTCAATTAAAGTAAAAACTTTGTTTATGTACCTTGCAGGCGACTCTGTGGGGACACAGTTTTCCAAAGCCTAGTGGAGGCTGGATCCTTCGGAGTAGAGTCACTACGTCCAGGTGCTTTATCCTGCCCCTTAAAAAAGCAAACATTTGACAATGTGAGTATTTACACTGCAACTCCATATAAACTGTTTTTTTTGTGATAAAACTTAATGATAATTCTGTGAAAACTCACTTAGCTTCTGGGTCATATTCAGCCCAGATCCTCTTGAACTCATCAAGGTGATGTGGTCCCAGAATCGACCAGTCCCGCGTAAGATAGTCAAAGTTGTCCATGATGACGGCAACAAACAGGTTGATAATCTACAGTAAAATAGTTTAAGTCAGTGTCATATCTAGCACTTTCACTTGGTGCAAGTCATTACAGTTACAGCATTTAAAGTATAGCATTATGTATCAACAGTTCCAATAATGTCTACTTACTACTACTACTACTAATTTTAATAATAATTTATGTACTTACAAGAAAGGCACAGAGCATATAAAAGCTGACAAAATAAATAATGGCAAACTGGCTGCCACAGTCTTCGTGGGAAGTGCTGTTCTCGTGAGTTGATCCTTTTTCACATGGCCGCATGCGTGAGCACGCCAGCATGATCTCCTGCCATGCCTCACCTGTAGCACATCTAGAAGGACACAAACGTGGCCACACATCCAGACAAATACACAAACATTGACAAAAATGTGCATGCAAAGATAGTAACACAATGAATACACAATATGTAACCACATAAAGTTACATTTGTGTTGATTCACACATTACAGACACAGATGAGTGCATGCATTTATATTGTTCACAGAATAAGAGAAACAGAGAACATACATAGAAGCACACACATTTACATACATGCATACAAAAGTAGAAAACACAAACAGAAAAACAAGTTAGAAGGTCATAGAAGATCACAAACAACGAACAACAAACTCATAGAACAGTAAACAGTCCAGTGATATTCTCTCCTGAAAAGTTTACTTCTAACTAAAGGTTGCCATGTTTAGAAGTAAGATCAGAGATGGAAAAAAGAGGGATTTAATGGACTTACCTGAAGAGCAGCAGCACTGCCTGTGGGAACGTCTGGAAATTATTGTTCCTGTTGATCTGTGTGTTGTCTCGTAGCGCTATTTTACCAAACATCTGCACAGACAGGAATGTAGTCACAACACACAAGACAAGAGGTGAGCATTGACAAGAGGAAGTGCTTGGAGAGCATCTGGTTGCACTGCATTAAAAACCAGTAGTTCCGAGCCAATAAGTGAAAGCGAGACACACAAAAAACAAACTCAAGCCAGTAACTAGAGGAGGAATAAAAGATGTTGGAGAAATTAATTATGTGACCAACTCACGATGACAAAACTCCAAGATGAAAGACACAGGAAGGAGGCCAGCAAAAAAGAGAGAAAGAGAAAAAAACACAACACTTGGAGGAAAAGGATTGGAGAAAGTGACAGCTTACCTGCATCCCAATAACAGCATATATGAAGAATAGCATCACTATAAGCAGAGCTACGTAGGGCAGTGCCTGAAGAGGAGAGAGACATATTAGTACAAGTCAATTACAGTTATCATCCTGCACAAAGGCTGGAGACCAATCACTATCGTTCAAACAGAGCAGTATATATCCAATCACTTTTGTAAAATTTAGGTTTATGGCCTCTCAACACAGACTGAGTTTTAGGAGTGTGGGTGAAAACACAACTGCTCTTTTATGAATGATAGTGAACTGACCAAGCCTATGTGGCACAACACCAAAAACAGTTTGGTAAAAATCATCTGAACCAGGAGTGAAAACTTCATTAAAATAGCATCTGCTCTCTAACTTAGCCAGAAGACCAATGTCTATTGAACTGCACATATACACACAGACAGTAGAACTGATCTCATGGCCAACACTGCCCCTGTGCCTGGAAGAGCAGGGCCAGATCATGATCAAATATTTGAATAAATGCAATCAAAGTAAATGCTATGGACAGAACACACATGAAGTGGCCCTTCTCAGCTAACACAAGAGAGAGAGCAGATTATTTTTTATTTATATATACTGTATATCAAATGATTTCATTTTTTTTTTTTTTTGGTGGAGTGCTTTAAAACGTATCTACTGCTTAGTTTTAAGGGAATGGCGAGCTCCCAGGGGTTAGTAGAGAGTTGGACAGAAAAAAAGCCCAGAAGATGTTATGGGAGGTAGAGGACAGAAAATAAGTCAATAGAAGAGAAAGATTTTGTAGGAGTTACCTGCTCTCGAAAGTTTAACATGGCTACCTTTTGAGTCTTCAACTGCTCATCATTTCCTAACCTCCTCTCTCCTTTCTACCACACTATAGTTTAAACCATGAGTCACCAACCTGTTGATAACATCTACTGGTAGAGCATAAAGTGTAAAAGTATACACATTTATATTCTCTGGATCTGTTCCACATTGGTGGAATGATCTACATGGTTCTACAAGATCAGCAGATTCTGTAGCCATCTTTAAAAAATGCCTGAAAACACATCTCTTCTGTCAACACCAAACTGACAAACACTAAATTCTACTTCATTTCAATATCTTCCTTTTCTTAAAAAAAAAAAAAAAACTTCCCATCCTTAGCTTTGTATACTGTGCTGGGTTTTAACTGACTAGTTTCTAGTGCACTTATGCTTTTTGCTACCTTGTGTTGTTAAAATTTGTTTTCCTCATTTGTAAGTCGCTTTGTATAAAGGTGTCTGCTAAATGACTAAATGTAAATTAGTCATTTATAAATTAAATGACTAATTTACTATAAATTAGTCAATTTATAAAGAAGTGTTTTACAGTTTATTTCCACAAGGATGAGTTTAAAGATTCTTCCAAAATGCTTGACTTATTAAAATCTGGTCCTTTTCCCACTACATTGATTGGGAGGAAGTAGATCTTACTCAAAAAGTTGGTGACCACTGGTTTAATCAATTATATGACAGCAAAATAACACATGCTGTGGTAATAAAAAAGTGATGATCAAGAGGAAGGAGGCAAGGAAAGGAAAGGTCTAATCTGTAAGCTGTTGTGTGTAAACCCATTGCTCTAGCATGTTGTGTCCGGTTCTCCCCTCACTTGAAAGGATTTGATGAAGGTCCACAGCAGGGTCCGAATCCCTTCTCCGCGAGACAGCAGCTTCACCAGCCTCATCACACGGAAAAGCCGGAAGAAGGTGATGGAGATCCTGGCGTTCTCTTCAGAGTTCTGCAGTCCCTTTTGGTGGGGTTTGGTGTTTTTGATCAAAAACACAGGACGCATGGGGAAACGTGCAGATAGGTAAGGGGCACACACACACACACACACACACGGTTACATACAGATGACACACACACATTATATTCATAGACATAGTTTTGAATCAAACAATTTATGCATATTTCCATCCACGCACACACACACGTGGATGTAAATAGGCAAGAGACCCACAGAACACACACACACACACAAACAGAGTTAATAATATGGAAATCTGCGTCCTACAAAATCCCATCAAAATTAACTGACACAAGAGATCTGGGAGAGAATCGGGCAATCATGCTTGTTTTTAGGGCTAAATGGAAAAAACACACCTGGCAACAAATCAACCCAGCAAATGCATACAAGCTTTCACTCTTTCTTCAAAAGCTCTTATTTTAAAACAACTGATTTGCAGTGTCAATATCACATATTCATCAAAGAGTGACTGCTAGAATACACAAACCACACAAACCTGGACTTAAACCTGATTGACAACTCACAATAAATACAGAAAGCCTCAGGCAGATCTCATTTTCAATAAGTCACACAGACAAGCTGATTGTTTGTCATGTACATTTAGGAGCATGAACATTTGACTGTCCAGTGAAACTTCCACAGGGAAAAATTACAAAACAAATGTTAATAATTGTGTTATCTTCACCTACTGCCTGGTATCATGAGACTGCATTTTCTACATCTTGCCAGAGGGAGGACAAGGACAAACAATTATTTAACATGCCTCTGAAATTTGTTTTGCTTTATTTCAATTTATAAATCTGCAAAGTTACACGTTTTGTAGCTCTGTAACAATATATTGTCCCAGCAGACGTCCAGAGGATATAACTTCATGATGAAATATTCAGTCATCTCACTGAGTCCTATTCTGATACAAATTGATTTATTTATGTTGTTGCTGCTGCTCCTTCCCCAGGACAAAAAAGCAGAAAACTACAGCTATATCAGTAAAGAAGCACAGCCTATGAAGCAGGTAATATACTACATAAGAGTGCTCACACTTACATGACAAGTGTGTACGTTGGAAACAAACCATTAACGAAATAGGTACAGCAGCAACATAAATCCCCAAAACAACAGTAACTATGTATTAAAAGAAGAAAATTATTATGCATAGAATTCAGTGTGACAAGTCTAATTTTCTCTCTCTTAACTGTACAAATAACCATAAAGCTGTTTGTTGCCATTTGAGTTTTTCCAAGAAGCCATTGATTCTTTATGCTAATCCCAGAGAGAACCCACAAAGCACTCCTAAAAAGAACTGTGCATTCTCTGCACAGTGCACACTGCAGTGCAGTTTGGGCCAACAGATGTCCTATGTTACTTCTCAACAGGGAAGCTGTAACAATTTATTACATTTTTTATATATGCCTCAAACACATAGAAAGTAATTGATAGAACTGTATCACAAATGTATGATTAATCCAATATCAATAATGGTGATATCAGTGTTGCAAAGATGGCTTGATATTGTTTTATTATGTAACACACATTCAAAATGTTGCATCTATAAATAATTGGCCAGTGAGAGCCTGAAACCAAAATAGCGTTGTGACCAAATGTAGAAGTTAGTTGCCCCAGTGTGACTGCTGTAAGTTATATTTACATTTTGTAACTTTAAATTTGACCCTGCCACTGGTTATATTCAATAATGGCAGGTGATATTATCCTTGCAATATTAAATACATTTATTGCATACAGCATGTTTAGTAGTTCATCTGCTGTACATTTTATTTTTCGTATCAATGAAATCAGTATTGTTTTTTACTGTGTGTTGACGAAGTGGCACAGACAGAGTTGTCCCAAACTCCACTTCATATGCAGAAAATTACGAAGTGCATTTCCCAAATTTAACATGTAATACCACAACTTGACCACAGTGGGCATCCTTACACCATTACAAGAGTGAGAAGGAGAGGTACAGTAATAATGTGTGTAATAGAGAGGAGCAACAGAAAGAGACTGAAGAGAATAATTTGAAATATAAAGAGTCAAGTAAGAAGAGAGACTGATAAACAGACGGCTGCTCAGTGAAGTGAAAGGAGGGGCATCTGTGTGACAGTGTGACAATGATGGCTTGCACCCGTGAGGAAGCACTAAATACTACACCCATAAAAGAAGCAAGTTGCAGGCCACAGGGGAAGCGGGGCAGCGGGTGGTATGGCAACAACAATAGCCACTCAAAAAAGTCACAAGACACCATTTATACTCAACCTGCACCATTCAGTACCCTTCAGCATCCACTCACACATACATATATAAACATGGAAAGGTGTAAACGCTGCTACACAAGTACAGCTCTGGGCATGCTGCAGAGGACAACAGCAGGGGCAACATAGGAGGACTGACAGGCCAAAAGTTTAGGATCATACCCTGGACGATGCTGCAGAATTAGGGTTGGAAGAATGGAGGGATGGAGGAATGGTGGAGGAGGAAGGGAGGCGGACGAGGTTACCGTCGGAGCGTACCATTGGCCTTACCACAGGGGGGTGAGAGGAGGAAGAGGAGGAGGACGAAGAGGAGGAGGACGAGGAGGAGTCAGCTGGCTTTAAGGAAAGGCAACATAGATCAACACCAGCGCAGTGTGTGCCTAAATGTCTGGCACTCTACATTGTTTGTAGTGTGTGTGTGTGTGTGTGTGTGTGTTTAAGAAGTGTGTAAGAAGTTGTTTTAGCAACTGGGCACAGACTAGCCAGGGTCCACCAAAAAGGTGAAGATAATTTTATCCAGGACCGGGAGGGGTAGTCTAAAATTATTGAAGCTATACACTGAGAAGATTGAACCATGTAAGTAGTGAAGGATATTGCAAAATTTCTGCCTATCGCCTCAAGAACTAATATAATGAATGATGGTCTGGGGCAGCTGCAGAGGTGAAGGGACTAAGGTGAAAAGGGGCTGTGTGTGTGTGTGTGTGTGTGTGTGTGAGTACGTGTGCATGTGAAAGATTTATTTTTAAACCATTGTGTAATCCAAAAAGTGTATAATGTGTGTGAGTGTTTTGTGTAAGTGTGCCACTGCTGTAGCTATCTGTTCATCTTTTCTAGCAGCTCAGGCTTAGCTACATGTTTACTTAAATCATCTTGGGGATTTAAGTACTATAAGCAATCAGCAGGAATGATTTAAGATGCTTTTGTAAATCCAAGCCTAGATGAACAAAGATAACTGGGGAGACACCTATTGGTCCCTACTGGTACTGCAAATATTGTAAAAGAGTGATAGATAAACTCGTATTTCCAACTATGACTCAGGACCTGTTCACTCGGTATAGACCCTGTTAAAATACAACCAGTACAATTTAATGCATCATTACTCCCAATCTTAACTGAAGAAGGTCCTGACACAGCTCAACTAGTCATATAAACCATAAAGACAAGGAAGGAACAGGGGACACAAAGTTAACAAAAAAAGATGCAATTTAAAAGGAATTTAACAGGGCCATACACACAACTTTACTGTCATGTACAATAAACATGTACCAACTAGTTATTACTAGTACCATATGTCAACTCATGGTCTCATGGAGAGAGCACTATGGTGAAACCATCAGTGCATTTGTATGTGAACAATAGTGACAAAAAGAGAATATGACAAGGAGAGAAGGCAAAGGAAAGAAATACAAAAGGAAGAATGATAAATAGAAAGGATAGTTGGGAAGGAAGGCAAGAAAAGGGATGAAGGTAAAGAGGAAGGGAGTAAGAAAGATGACTAATGGGCCATTGTTACTAGCATCATTTGAGTGAAGGTTGGCACAATCATTTCTGAAGAGTGACTTGTGGCTGTGAGCCCTGGAAGAGTGTGCATCTCATTTTAACACTTCAAGTAAAATAAATAGAGCCCACTGAGGCTGTACAGTGGCAGTGCAGATGTGAGGTTCTGTTGTTGTAACTCAAATAAATTATTTGCATTTACATTTTCAACAAAGTACTTTCTCCAAGCAGAAATTGTATTTGTTTGTAGATTACATGGGTTTCTGACCATCATTTTGGATAACACAAATAGATTTATATTTCCTGTATTTGTTTGATTGTATGTTTGAGTTCTGTTGACACAAACATTTACTTTTTAGGTCATAACTAAAGTGTGAGAGACCCATGTCACCCAGCTTGCATTTATGGTGGGCAAGCAGCACCACAAACCAAAAAGAACAGAGAGGAAGACAGATAAACATCCATAACAAAATTTTGTAAGAGAACGGAGGAAGATCAGAAAGAGAATAATAGAGGAAAAAGAAGAAAAGAAGCATTCCAGAGAAAGAGATGCAGTTTATACTGGCATCATCTGCAAGACACCACTCAGCGCAAACCACTATTTCTAGTGACACTAGTTCTACTTGAACAAAAAAACAGTAAACAAACATAAAATTATGCACCCGCTGAGAAAAAAGGGGGACTTTGACCTTGATTTTAAGTCGACAGGAAAGCTAATCTAAATCAGTAAGCACTCAACAGCCCAGTGCAAGTGTATAATCACTGGCAATAAATGGACTTAGATACTGACTACAGGCAATGTCCTAACAAAAAAGTTGGCCCGTAACTGCATTCCTCCATTCAAAAAGGTGATACTATTGCTGTGGTTTGTTATTGCAACAATAAGTCAGTTTAAGTTAAAAAGCATAAACTTAGCTTGTAATGAAAAGCAGTCACGGGCTAAAATTTAAAAAAAGTCCCTAGTTCAGAGATCTCTAAGAAAACAAGTAAAATAGTTGGGTGGCTGATCACCCAAAGATCGTTAGGACGCTCGAAAACAGGTCAAAAACCAGACTTGGGGCATGCCTATTTGTTAGAAGTAGAAGAAAACAAATCATTCAGCAAACCAATCAACCAAATCAATCAAACCAAATTAAAAGCAAACTTCAAACCAAAATGCTTCATTGTATAAATGACAAAAGTGCATATTCAAGGCCTGGTTAAGGTAAAAGGGATAAAAGACATGTCATTAAAAAAGGAGAAATGCTGGCTCATAAAAACCTGCTCTAGTGTTTAAGACCCGTGACCTCTGTCCAGCTACTTTGTCACTGCATGGCTCAGTCTATTCTCGTGCCAATGGCCACTTTTGAATGTCACATGAATAAAACTCCAATTATCCCTGAAGTGTAAATACAATAAACACTCAACATTTGACTTGTGTTTGGTCTATTCATTCTTATTCAGCTCCACTGTTGACCATAGAGCCTCCTCGTCGATAGTAAATGAATTCATACATACATTTACATAAATTTTACGGGTCCTGAGTAAATCCATTTATGGATCAAATTGTTCCCCATGTCTGCACATTACCATTGCCGGACCAAATGTAAATCTCAACTGAAACTTGTATTTTGCTTACATATTAACGTTTCTGATTTGATTTATGAATTCAAAGCCAATTCACAATCTCAGCATTTATTTCTTTGTCACAAAAATGACATGCTGACATTACCAGGCCGTGGTATGCCACCTTAATATCAGTCATGCTATACAATGTCCATCATGCCAGCCAGGGACAAGACAGATTCCCTTTTGGCATTGATTTAAGATCAAGATGTGAAACCAAATCAGATGCGGAGACAATGCAACAGGTTCTATTGGCAAATGCAATAGTTTTAAATGCGGTTGATGCTTAGCAGGCCGAGGCATGAATACCGATCTGAAGAAGTTTCAAATACTATAGACTATATGCAAATTACACTGCTGTTGATAATATAATGATATGTGTAGCAATCCTGTTTTTACCAATTTCTATTGGCACATATAGAGAGATCAGAGACAAAATTTGCAAACCAATGTTAATAATAGAAGAGAAATAAACAAAGTCTTAATACACAATTTAAATGTAAAATAACAAAATCTTACAGTAAACCTTCAAACTGTACCTTATAAATTTAGCTCACTTACACTTACATCTGGTTGTTCTTTTTCTTTTAGACTTCTTGAGCACTTTCTTTAGTTCAAATCTCATGCACTTCAAGTTTCCTAATCATTTGAAAGCATGCAAGATGGTATCAGCACTCGGCCTGTTTGTGTGTGTGGGAATGGCAGAGCAGGCACGCAGGAAGGGAGGGAGGGAGTTGGACTACTTACGTTAACCTCAGTGATCGCTATGTCAACAATGCTACCCACAACTATCAAGGCATCAAATGTGTTCCATGCATCAACAAAATAATGCTGTGTAGGGGTGAAAAGAACAGAAAAAGAATACAAAAAGACAAAACATAAGACATGGAAAAATGGAAAAAGAAATTAAAGGAGAGAGGAGAAAAATAAGATATAACATTATATACATGAGTGCCTTGGATATTTTAGGACAAAGGGAGATCATCTACAAAACGGTGTAAACAAAAGAAGTGGCAGTCTGAAAGACATGGACAGCAGAGCTGCAGCAGTCGGCCATGCTTGTCCATGAAAGAAAGATGTTTACAAGAACAACAGTAAAGATCAACCAAGTTGCTGCAGTTGGAAATGAAAAGGTGAGTAAGGCGATTGATCAGTTGGTTAGTTCAGTTAGTAAGAGCATTGACCATCAGGACATGTCACAGTCTGACAAAAAGTCAAAAAGTGGGACCTTTGCTTTCAACACTAAAGCCTGCTTCTCTTGCCTTGACTTTATATAAAACCCAGGTAGAAGCCACACACTCTTGTGGCTAGTGCCCATCGGTAGCAGTAGCCATCTTGGATTAAAGGATGTAAGAAGTAGACGAAGAAGAGGAGAAGAGATAAGAAGAGCTAGAGTACTTTAGAAAAAGAGAAAAACAGAACACCACAAGATAGCAACAACAGAAAGAGTAAAAGGGAGTCAGACAAAACGCACAGATGCACAGACAGGAGGGAGAGTCTAGGAGAGTCAGAGTGGGCATCGTACTTACGTTGATCTCACTGAGAATGACGTCTATTATGCTGCCAATTACGATGAGGAAATCAAACACATTCCAGGGATCACTAAAGTACCCCTACACAGGATGAGGTAAGCCAGAGGAAGAGGAGGAGGAGGGTAAGAAAGGTAGGTTAGAAGGCACACAACATCTGCTGCCACTCGAAGCTCAATTAAGTTGGTATAGGTCTGTTGAGTCCAGAGGAGGCTGATAAATTTGGTTAAATTTGAGCAGATATAGCCGTTTTTATTTCTTTTGTGTAATCAGCTAAATTATTTCCTGTTCTGTGCAATCTAAATGATCTGAATAGGAATAACCTTCATCTTGAGGCAGTTATACAATTATTCTACTGAAAGCTCACTTCATTTACTCAACTTATTGTGGGCATGTATAATGAGCAGTATAACGAGTGAGTATTTATTAAAAGTAACTACATAGCTTAAGGCCCAAACAGGCACATTATGTAGACTGAATGTTTACTGAGACTGACTAATGCCCCAAAAAAGATAGTATCCAGAATCTGGCATTAAACGAGGCCTGTCAATTAATGATGTTTAGTGAAGTTGATCTTAAGGCATTTCTGTAAATCAGAGTATAACATTTGTGAATTAATAGTGTGTGAAACATACATGTAGATTTGTTAAGGGTTGATTTTTTTCTTATACATTCTTCATGGTTATGTATGATGAGAGCAACTATAAATGCATCAAATATTCAGGACCATAAACAAACATGCAGTAAACCACAGTTTATAATAAACAAAATAAAAAGACAAACTATTCATTAATATTATATGGTTTCCAGGAGAACTTGCAACAATGGAACCTGTACGAGTAAAAAACATTAGCATGAATTCTTGGTGAAAACATCACTCCAGCTTCTTCCAGGTACATCGCACACAGCTAAGTGGGCGAGGAACAAAATGTTAGAGCGCTCCTCTTGTGTTTGCTCATGCTGTTTAACAAAACATGTTAAAAGTAATTCAAAAACAAAGTTTCAACTTATGTTGAAATCCCTAGAACCCTAAAATATGAACATTTTGTGAACAAAAACAAATGAAAGACTGTAGAGAAGCATTGTTTTAGTATGTGGGACTTGCTCTTTATTATTTTGAACTATATTTTGGGTTGGCAAATACGTATCTCAAATATTAAAAATGCCTTAATAAATTAATTCCTTCTGACCCTCTAAATTCAGACTGTATTAATTGTTTAAACACAGTTAGATATTTTACATATGCTACTTGGCATCAGGAAGTTCTACGGTGAACAATCACATCAGTGTAGTCACATGCAGTTATCAATATTATTCATTTATTGAGTTGAGCTTTATGATTATAAAAGTGGACTTACTCTGGGCTTGAAGGCAATAAGTTTCAGTATCATCTCTACTGTGAAGAGTCCAGTGAAGAGCATGTTGAGAATGTTCATGGCATCATTGAAGCTTTTAGTCTGCCCATGATGCTGCAAAATGTGATGCAAGTTTTAGTTTGCACAAATGTAATTGTATGCATTGTTATACATATGCTTGATTTACCTGCATGGCCAGACAGATGGTGTTGAGAAGGATGAGTGTGAACATCAGGTATTCAAAGTAGGAGGAGTTGACCACATACCACACCTTGTACTGGTAAGGGTTCTTGGGGATGTAACGTCGCAGTGGGCGTGCCTTCAAGGCATACTCCACACACTGACGCTGTCATAAATACACCAAGGACATAATTTTAAGCATGAAAAAAAAATCTTAGAAGATTTCGTTTTTTTATTTTATTTTTTTTTCTGGTCTGGTTTTGGCACTCTCACCGCACTCTCACTCTTACCTGGTTCTTGTCCAGCTCACAGTTTTTGTACTCTTGCTCTCCTTGTTCTTGGAATGTGACAATGACGAAACCAACAAAGATATTCATCATAAAGAAAGCAATGATAATAATGTAGATGATGAAGAAAATGGAGATGATGACACGGTAGTTGTAGACTGGTCCAACATCTTCAGTGTGAGAATCTATGGCCCGGTAAAGTAACCTGAAGAGAAGAGTGGACATTGTTTTTAAATAAATTCTCTTGTTAAATTCAATAACTCCATACCTTAATTTTTGTTATGAGCTTTGTAATGGTATTTAGAGACTCACCCTGGCCAGCCCTCAAAGGTGGATACAGCAAACAGAGCCATCATCCCTTGCAGGACATCATCAAAGTTAAAGTCGCTGTTCTCCCAGTGTCTCTGTGCTCGCTCAGGTTTCCCCACATCACCATCTTTGTACAAGATGTAAGAACCTCTGCAAATGCACAATTAATATGCTTACAGCAAAAAAAAGAAGACAATTCTGTTATAATGCCTGTATAGATGTGGAGCCTCTTACCTGCACTCAGCCTCAGTCTGTTTAGAGCTGTCAGTACAGAAGAAGAACTTTCCCTGTTGGACAAAGAAAAGGGGTTATAAAGACATAGCACATTTATAATTGTTTACATCAATGCACTCTTTCCCCCTTTACCTTGAAGAGCTGCACTCCAATACAAGCAAACATGAACTGGAGCAGAGTTGTAACGATGACAATGTTGCCAATGGTCCGGATAGCCACAAACACACACTGCACTACATGCTGTAATATACAATGGAAATATTATCCACATACCCAAGTGTGAATTCTGGTATATTTTTTATAAGAAAATGATTTTGCACGTAGACCTGACAATGGTGCATGCTGTAAATATTTATGGATTTGCTAACCTTTAACCCTTTAGCTCTGTTGATGGCCCTCAACGGTCTGAGCACCCGCAGAACTCTTAGTATCTTCACCACATTAATTGCACTGGACCTGAAACAATTTAAAACGTCAATTAAAAACCTGAAAATTTAAAGGGGAACTGTGGAACTTTTAGCCAGTAGAGAACACAGATTCCTCTACAGACTCTCTGTGTTGCTTCAACAGCGGCAACGTATTCCCGGACGTCGTATGGAGAATATGTTGAGACTATCCAAGCTGGCAAGTTTGGAAGAAAAAAAACATGTCTTGGCCGGTGCTGGGCAGTGAGGGCAAGCAAGGCCTTTTCATCTGGCCAATAACACATATATATGTATATATTATTATGTTATTATTTATTTCATAGCCTTTCTCTTGGTTGCGCTGTTTCCAGCAGTGTATGTTTGTGCTGGAGCTTTTAAACAATCAGATTTCAGCCATGTGTTGCCAGGATGAACGAAATCATCCTTAAAGCCAGGCACAGGCACCTGTAGCTTAAAATAATTGTAATGAAACTGTCTTTAACCAATCAAATTTAGAGTTGGCAGGGTAGCCAGCCGGGTACCTAGGGCTAGCTAGATGGCGTACGTTAAAAGTTATGTCTTTTGATTGGATGGTCAGAGAGGGAGCCTACTACGTAGAACTAGCAACATACACAAGGTAAAATACTATTATGGGGCGGACATCAGACAGTCTTGGCCATAAAGCTAATTATGTTAATTATATAATAACTTATATCAGAAGAACGACGTTGCATTATAATGAGAGTATTAGGAGATGGTTTAATTCAGGTAGGACACCACTGAAGGCCTAAAAAAAAGGCCTGTAAAATGCATGGCCTGCCTTTTTTGCACCCTCTATTTGAGGGCTGTAAAGCGTGTCACTTATGTAATCTCCCGTGATGAGTAGCAATCATATGTCTAGTTACGCGGTGCCCCTTAAAATATAGGTGGAATTGGTTTTAATTTCCTGTCGATACAAAATCAAAAGGAACAATTAATGTGTAACAACAACTTAAAACTAGAAGAAGAACAGAAGTTAAACCGTACTGCCTGACATAGTGTCAGCAGTAGGTTAGAAAAAAATATTCTACAGCCAGCAGAGTTTATACTTTATAATTATTAAACTAAGCACATACAGTTACGAAAACATTCAAACATACACGCTGATA
The DNA here is from genome assembly GCA_024416835.2 of Perccottus glenii. NCBI lineage: Eukaryota > Metazoa > Chordata > Actinopteri > Gobiiformes > Odontobutidae > Perccottus > Perccottus glenii. The sequence goes on along the minus strand of CM044547.2, from coordinate 22,120,035 downwards.
CAGACAGACAAAGACACTGACACATATAGGCACATACAGGCAAAAAAAGAGGTTAATGTGCTGCAAGAGAAAGTCAGTACAAAGCTAAAAGTCAAAGAGGGTGACCATAAAAATTATATATAGTTGTAAAAAAAAAAAGTGCCATGTGAATATATTGACATTTTGAATTAAATAATAGATGCTAACTAACAGAACCAATCTGTGCCAGTAAAAATCTCTACTCTTGGTTACTTAGTGGAGAGTGCCCATTTAAAATGTCAATGTATTCTATTAAAGAAAAGGTTTTTTTTACACAATTGATAAAGTATAATTAAAAAGAAGGTGACATTGCTCTGTATTCTTGTTAAACTGGAGTGACTTCAACAAAAAAAAAAAGAGGAAAGATTGGTTGTGCATTTGTTTAAAGAGAGGAGTTACGTTTAAGGCAGTTAAAGGCAGTTTGTAAAGTCCAAAGTTATCTTGAACACATTACAGTCAAATTAGTTGTAACTATGCTTTCTACTTATTCTGACGGTCTATTAAAATACATTTAACTTGTTAAATCAACGTCATGACTAGCTTCTCAGCCCTAGCCTAATATATACAAGTACAAAGTATAATGTGCACACTTACACTATGTAGAGAGAGGATGTTAGGCCGTTTCTTTAATGAATCCTTATGCTTTGAGTAAATGACCACTATAGGAAAAAGTATTTCTAAATAGTTCTTCTAGAATTTTTGTGCAATTGTGCAAACTGTGTAGGTGCTTTTAAAATCAAAAAATGTAATACTAAATAGAAAAGATCCCCCAGAAAGCTTACTTTTATCTAATGTATTATACTGCAATTCATTTGACTGTGATGTATTCTGAGACAAATCTAAAGAACCTTTAACGTGCAAAAACTGTAACTTTAGCATTCAGTTGTGATTTCTATAGCTCAGGAGAGTTTATCCATGTAGCTGCACATGGATGTCAGAGAAACAACACGGTGGTAGTCAGATATAGAACATGATTACAGCAGTAGTAGTAAAAGGTAGTAGTAGCGATAGTTTCCCTGAAAAAAAAACATCTGAATCCTGTCATCCAGCTACATACTGCACAAGAACTGTCGTGACCACAAGTGAAATGATGTTATTGTTTCTCTAAACTCTCCCAGCCTATAGAAATGCCAAATCAAATTGGTGAACATTTTACACATTTAGGTGCGGGTCTGTTAAATGGGTCAATAACATGAACTGTTATTATGGACTTACGTCGAGAAGTCTAGTCTATTAGGCATTAGAGACAGAGAGTGTAGTGTAGCATGTTAGATGTCACTAAATTATTAGCCAATTATTAATAAAAACAGAGCTGATAATTAATACTGACAATTCAAATAATCTATAAGAATAAAATAAGACTTTTCACTCACTGTATTCCCGAGGAAATGAGGGACACACTGACTACTACCAGGTCCAAAATGTTGAAATAGTTTCTGCAGAATGAACCCTTATGGAGGAAAGCACCGTAGGCAGTCATCTGAAAAGGGGAAATGTTTATGCAATTAGGACTTTATCAGTTAAAGTAAGAGATGATACATAAAAGTAATGATTACCTTTAGTATAATCTCAATAGTGAAGAGCCCAGTGAAGACATGGTCTGCATAGCCCAGGATCTGAAACATTTTACAAGTATGTTGTTATAATAATAAAGATACTAAATAAAGAGAAATTAATTACAAGAGCCAGTCAAAAAAGCCTTAAAAAACATGAATAAATGTTTTGAATATTTGTATCACCTTCTTTTTTCCCTAACTTTTTGGCCCAAATCTACTTAACCTCATTAAATCACTGCTGTTCTGTGGAAGAATATATCCTATTAAGAATAACAAGAAAGTTGTAATATGCTTCTTCTAAACTGTATGAAGCTACATATAATCCAATAATGTGCTACAACAGTTCTGTATGTTTCTAAGAATAAATATTTGCCCCTTTAACTGTAAATATGAGTGACATAAGACCTGGTTTCTGAAGGAGTCATTTTTCACGGGGTCCTCTGCTGCCAGACTAATGCTGCTAAGCAGGATGAAGAAGAGGATGAGGTTGGTGAAGACATTGTGGTTGACAATCTTATGACACAAAACCCTGAATCTGAAAAAGATAGAGAGGATCTGGGTTAAGGGGCTAGAAAATGGTTGTAGTATGAAAAGACTTTGGATTACTGTTGCTCTGAAGCCCTGTGGAAACAAGGAGAATGACAACAAGAGAAAAGAACTGCATGCTCTCCTCGTACTTATTGGTATGGCTGAAAATGAAGAAAGCGCGGGCTTCGGGCATGGGAACAGCCTTCTCCTTTAGCTGGATGTCAGACAGTGGGCGTGGTCTCGGACCTACAGGCATCTCTGGCTCTTCCTCATCCTCATCTCCTGATCAGAAAGAGGGACAGACAGGAAAAGTCAGATGGAGCTGTGCAGTGTCTCAAAAATATAGACTTTATTTGTATTGTATATCTACTGTTTTACATAAAATATGTTACCTATGTATTCATTTGCAGGATATGGATTCTTATCTTCATTTTCATCTCCACAGTAGTCATCCATGATGATCTGCAAAAAATTCCTTTACTCTTTAACTTTTCTAATATCACCATAACAACCTGTAAACTGTTATTCTGTCTCTGTGTACCTTAGTTGCATTATTGGTCTCTCCATCAGAGGTAATGGACTTGAGCTCTATCTTCTCCTTCTTTTCTTCTTCCAAAGGAGGCTTTTCATTTTCATGGCGCTTTTCAGGACTGGTCAATCTATAGGTAAATAAATTGAGTCCCTTATTTCTAACATCTAAAACTATAAATGTCTTACATCTACACCAAAAAAATAAATAAAAATATCATGTAAATTGCTGCAATTTTTTGTCCACATATCAATGGCGGTAGCAAGGCAAACAGTAGTGACATTTAACAATTTGCAGCATTGACAAATAATCAGAGAGATACCAAAATGAAAACCCTTGTGATAAAATGGCTAAAGTATGTTCCCTGAAAGTATGTTACATTACCTGGCCAATTTTTTCCTTTCCTTTTCCTCCTCCTCCTCTTTCTGAGCAGACGTTAGGCTCTCTGCATCGGCCAGATTGTCTACAGCAATGGCCAAGAAGACATTGAGTAGGATATCTGGTCAAGAATGATGTTAAGCAAGTTTTTGCTTTGCTTTTTGTTGGATTTTCAAACACACCATCCTTAAATATCTGCTTTCTTTTTTATAATGTAAAGGATACAGTTTCCACAGATGAAGAGGATGATGAAGTAGATGCAGACCAACATGCCGGGAAAGGATGGTCCACCATACGCCATGATGCCGTCATACATGACAGAGTTCCAGTCCTCTCCTGTTAAGATCTGTTTGCGGTAAAATGTCATGTGAGCACACTTTGACACTAGAATAACAAACAAACTGAGGTTAAAGAATCTCATAGAAGAGTCTAAAGTTACCTGAAACACAGTGAGCAGTGACTGGGGGAAGTTATCAAAAGTGCTACGTCGGGTCTCATCGAAGTTGAATTTCCCCCCAAAGAGTTGCATGCCCAGCAAGGAGAAGATGATGATGAAGAGGAAGAGAAGCAGTAACAGGAAGCAATAGAGCGGACTGAATTTAGCAACGAGGCCACTAGGTTGGACAGGGAGTTCCAGTATCTGGGGAAGAGATTTTAAAAGTGCATTAAAATATGAATATTAATTTTTAAACATCTGCTGAGAAAATAATAGTGCTTCAAAAACGCACTGGGAACAACAATTTTTATGTTTGTGTAAAAGTGAAAGGGCAAATGAGGGAGTATGCAATTTCTTGCCAACATGGACAGCATGAATATTTACCTGGTTATTTTAAAGATTCTCAGCAGGCGCACACAACGTAACACAGAGATGCCCAGAGGAGACATGATCTTGGTTTCAACCAGAATGGTTTCAAGGATTCCTCCACATACTACAAAGCTGTCAAAGCGATTAAACAGCGAAACAAAGTATGCCTGCAGAAAACAGAAGGAACATTTGATCTGCTGTAAAATAAAAACAGCAGTTTAAGTAGTTATATTTTAAGGTTGTGTTGTTATAAACTGTTATTTCTTTATTTATTTTGCTGACTACTTAACCTGAACTCCTACTCAAATAAACTGTATAGTTTTATTTTATAGCTGCCTTTTTCTTATATTAATGCCTTTAACTTACTAACTCTTCCATTTGTAGGACCACAGATTAGATTTCTGTGTAATATTTGCATTGTTCTTTAAAGTGTAACTAAACCCCTGGACAGAGCCGAACTCAGCCGACTGGCAATATTTGAAAAATTTTAGAAAAGTGGGCAGAGCCCAGCGGAGACAGAGGGGAGAAACCGAGAGTGGCGCTGACCCGGGGGCGGGACCTGAAACCCAACAGAGGCGGATAATTGACAGCTGTGAGAAGCGCAAAGATGGAGAGAAGGGTGAGGTGGGGTCGTGCCAGGGGCGTGGGTGGTGAGCCGTTAGTCGAGCCCGCTTACGTCACACAAGGAAACAACTACAAATAGAAAAATTCAACTGCAGTAACCACCGTTCAACCTGAAGAGGGCAGCACTTAGACGGTTTTACACCATATATTGTAAAATTAATATACTTTACACTCAAATGTCAAAACCTTTACTCAGATCAATGAACAGCACTAATAAGGCCCCATTCTTACTGATCATTAACTAAAAAAAGTTGTTTTAGGGTTTAGTTACTCTTTAAGTAGACCTACCTGTAGGCCTAGACTGTACATCTTCAACAGCATCTCACCGGTGAAGAGTGCTAGCAAAACTTTGTTGGCAATGTCTAGAGAAGGGCAAAGAGAGACAAAAGGACAAAAGACAAAGACATAGATAAAAAATAATGAAGAATCAAACATGGTGTAGAAGAAAAGGCCACGTAAACGTCTATGTACGCACCTTGTACATCGGTTAACCACTGAGGCTGCTGGTGATGTTCCGAGGCGATGGTAAGGGTGTTGAGGAAAACCAAAAAGATGACGAGCCAATAAAAAACCTGCGATTTTACACCTGCCCGGCATTTTCTTCGAAACAGTCTGTTCCACCGCCGAGAGTACCGACTGAATAGATAGTGAAAGATTATGAGAGACAAAGACATACAGTCAGATGTCAGAAGTAAATAATAAATCCCATACTCTTGTTCAGACTAGCGCTGTAAAACAGGGTTAGTCCTTTTTTTAGTTATGAAAGACTGTTTCAAAATGAGATACACCACTGGAGAAAAAGGAGTATTGTTATAAAGCACGGCCTGTGTTTGATAATTGGTTACTTTAACACTACTTCAGGTACTTCCACTACTTGTGTATTTTCCTGTTTGCATTTAACAAAGCTGTAAAGTTTAAAAGACTGATTAAAACCATGTAGGCACACAGCAGCTTCTAAAAAAATAAACACAAAATCAAATTTACAACAAAACACATGACATGCATTTCCTCAATTTAACATATGATCATTTTATTGTTCTATTTTAGTTTTTAACATTTTGAATTTCATCTTGAATTTGCTAAAAATTATTAATATTATGTCAAATGAGCATTTATATTTTGAGAAGAAGGGCTTCTGTCACTCCGTTTACATTTTCTTCACACAAACACAATGACGACTGTACTCCACGGGACATCAGAGAAGGGGAGTTACACGACAATGGTAAGCAACATGTACTAACCTGAACTTGGATTTGGAGATCCTATTTCTGGAACACAGAAAACAGAATGGATTATACAATCACACATAACATACATATAGACAGGTACAAACATGACATGGGTGATTTGAGCATTTTAGTTAACTTTTGTCTAGTAAAGAAACATTTCGAGATGAAATGTTCAAAACAGTACCAATAAATCTTTTCTTCTTTCTTTTAAACAAATCACCTCTAACAAAGACATAAACAGTGGTGCCCAGTCAAAAGTCAGTATATGAGCATAGCTTCCAGAAAATCCTGGAGAAGACTTATTTATTGGCAGTTGATTGTCCACCACTGATACAGTAAAATGTACAGTACATAAAGACTGTGGACATAGACAATGAAAGACAAGGTCCCAGGAGAGCACACAGAAGATTCTACAGAAGTACAGTGAAAACAAAAAACAAGACAATAGAAGGCCACATGCTGTCTTGGTCCTTTATGTCTACTCTGGCATAAACTCCAAATCTACTGATTGAAGATCTTTATTTATTTTGTCAATAAAATAGTATGAATAAACTGTCTGCCAGGCTGGTTTACCAAATCATTGAAGCAGTAAAAGTCTGTGTATATGAACAAAACAATAAATTGATGGACTGCCTGTATATGGAGGTTGACAGTATACTCGTCTCCTCATTCCATGTCTTGATTATGAGATCAGTAGCCACTGGAGAAGCTCTTGCCCTGAGGACTCTCTCCACAGCTATGTGAAAAACAACTGGCAAACACAAAGTCTGAAGTCTTATCTCCATAATAGTGCCAGCAAATGCCCCTAACCAAACTTGTTGCAGTGTAACTAAGGATGAAGTGCTAAAATCTAATGTCCTGCTTAACATTTTGGATTCAGGAATTAAATGCACTTACTCACAAAAGTACAAACTGAAGCCTAGCTCAGTATTTAGATATAATAATAAATATGTTTAAGTTCTGGCACCCAAAGAAAGGTATGATATACGTAACATCTTCTTAGCAGTTGTGGCAATCAAGCTGGGGACAAATAAATACAAACAGAGATGGGTAGAGTGGGTAACAGGTGATCAATGAGGGTACAGACATCAACAGTGCGCTTCACCCGTGTGGTCTGTGTGGTTCAGATTGACTTCACCTTGAAACTGCTCATTGTATTGTGCAAAGGTTGTAGTGCATTGCTTGTGTGTGATGGCAGGGACCAGCTTGGCACTCTGTTCCTGCATGGTCTTGGGTCGTACAATTAAAGTAATCACTTGTTTGATTAAAAAAAATGAAAGGAGAATGAAGAACTGGAGTGAGTGAGTCAGCTGTTGTAAGCTCCCACAGGGAGGGGGAGTAGAGAGCCATTTCCCCAGCACACACAAATGAAAAGACGAAAGGAAAAGACAGAAGAGAAATTTAAAGATTCATCTTTGGCTATGACAGATGCCCCACTTCTTTTTGAAAAATATTGTTCCTATTTTGTATACATTATACAGGGTTTAGTTTACTTTGTCTATACTGTTAAACATGTTTATGCCCATTTACAGTATACAAGCTACATTTGAACAGCGTAGGAATTAACAAAAACACATTTGTGTAGTTATAGTACCACTATGTTGTAGTACAACAAAGTAAACTTGCACATTGAAACTCCATGATTGGAACTTTTTTTTAGCTTCAGCAAGCTTAAAGAGACCAGAAAATTAATCAGTTTGGTGTATAGTTAAAATTTTATTCAGAACTAATTCAGGATTTGTAAGACCAGTGTAGAAACAGTCTAAGCCACTTCCACTTCCACTTACATGACAGTGTAAGTACTGCCACAGTAAAGATGTGAGATGGAGTTCGTCTTAGGATTAGTATAAAAGTGCTGAGGAAGAGAGGAAGAGCTGTGTGATAGGGTGAGGTACTTACGCTAGGCGGGTACAGCAGGCTTCCCCCTCCACATCTCCTCCAGGGGCATTGTCTGTGTTGACTGATTCATTCTCACTGGCAGGCATGCTCACTGAAAGACAGTGAAGGGTAGAAACATAGAGAGAGAGGAAACAGATGGAGAGAGAGAGAGAAAAAGAGAAGGATGAATTAACAGGCTAGGATAACTATTCTTCATTCCCTTCATAGGTAATAGCATTGAACTATACATACTGTTAACAGATCTGACTTAGGATGTACAACTAATCTTATTTACACATACACATGTAATCCCTGTCCAAACACATATACAAACAGTTGGAATCTATTTCTTTTATATACATACAACCCTTTTTCTGATTGTTTTAACAATCATCAATTATCTGTGCTGGAAAAGCTTTTTCATTAAGGAGAGTGGGACATAACCTTTGTAACAATCATCAGGATAGACTTGGAGCCAAAAGACTGTATAACTGTGGTTGGATTTTGTCTTTGCAAACAATTTATGATTTTTATAGCTTACATGAGTGTGCTGCATCATTTCAGAATCAAATCCACCAATGTGAAAAAGTAACTCAAGTGAATTCATGGCTCTATAATTAAAGGTAATATAAGATAAAAAGCAGCAAAGGAAATGTGAAAATAAATGTGTAAGTGATGTAGATAGAAAAGGTTGGATGGACAAAAGTGAAAAAAAAGAGAGACTGAAGTAATGTAGTGAAGGTTGACAGATAGTATTGTATACGTTATTTGGCTAGTAAAGAATAAACCTGATCAGAGCAGCCCCTTTAGACACCGAGCCGTCTAGCATTCCTTAAACCAGACAAGTGCCACCTGCTCCTGTGCTTCTTGGTTACTAAAAGCACTCAAGACCTTCCAGTCTCTCTCGCTCTCTTGAATAAGGCCTTAAATGTTTTACTAACCCAGTGCCTTCTCCTCACTGGAGCTGTGAACTAGTTTAATACCTATTGTTAGTGTAAACCCTAAAGACCTGAGACACAAAAGAGAAAGAAAACGACAAAAGGTTAGGAAAGAGAAATGACAAGAGTGAGAAGAGAACGGAATTAGAAAAAAAATAAATAGGAGTCAAACTTTCTGTATACTCAAATGTAGAATTCATTCAACTCTGTAGAAGCTAAATAAAATATTGCAAATAATAGGCATTATAGTAACCTTTGTTTAGCATGTGTCAAGATCAAATATGATAAAGAAGAATAGTTGTATATTTTACTTTGAAACATCACTACCAAATGTTGCTAAAAGGAATCAAATGTAGCTAATATTGATTATTTGTAAAGTAGTTAAAGCAGCAATTCAAGGGATTTGCAGGAAAAGGGAATCTGAAAAGACTGCAAGAAGAGAACAGTAGCACCACAAATATACAGTATATATACTGTATATCTGTTGCAATAAAGTTATTAAAGAGGTATTTATCTGCTTTGACTTTCTGTGATGCTACTGTCCTGTTATTGTTGTCTTTGAGATGGGTCAGGCAAGGGCATTCATTTTCTAAAAACCTAGAAAAGGAACAACAGTATAATACAATATCATATCATCTCTCTTTGTCTCCTTTTCATTCTGGAGTCTATTTCCATGACAATGCCAGGTTTTGATGCAGTGACAGAAAGCGATACTGCACATAACAAATGTGCATTACTGAGAACACAAAAAGAATAATATTTTGATGGTCTTTACTGTCAATGAAAAAGTCCAGAGAGATTTATTTCAACTGTGTTTAAAAAACTTGAAGAAGACAATGAGAATAAACTTTCAATTGTTGAGCAGATAGCAACCACTCCTTAGCTTTGTTTAGCACCGGAGTGGTTAGAGAAAGATGCTTAGTCTAATGCAGGGAAAGGAAGAGGGCAGACAAAATGAAACATGGGGCATCTAGGAATAGAGTACATTGTATAAAAACGAAGCAAAGGGAAGATGCAATCCGCTTTTTACAATTCTGTAAGTAATTTGGACCATGCAGACAAACGCACACGCCTTACGAAGAAAAGCCGCATTTTTCTTGACAGCACCACGTAGAGACTGAAAGCGATGGCTCTTACCTGGGAATAGAGAGTATGGCTCAGCACACACACACAAAAGGACACACATACAAGTAACAAAGAATGTTAAATACTAGTACATACATATGATTACATGTATAGTGCTGTCATGTATAGCTGTGAAGAAAAATAATAAGATATTTGCTTTCTAATTAGAGTCATGTTTAAACGCAGGTGTTAATGTAATGCACAAACCATTCAGCTTTTTACTCTCTCTGAACTTTAGCACACACTGCACAGTTTCCAGATAAAAACAGTAGAAATGTTATAGTCTGGTTGAACGCTAACACTCTTTTCTAATTAACTAACAGGTGTACAATAAAACTGATATGAGGCCATCTAGAAACAACTGCAACTGTGTTGAGACTTTATCTAATAATAAGACACACATAAAAATAGTTTTTATGTTTCATTTAGCCATTTTGGAGACAGCAAGACCTATCTAAAGAAGACTTATATATCCCAAAGAATAGGACAAAAATGAACCACAGCAGAAAAATGAGAGCCAACTATTTTTATCGTATCTTCTGAGAGAACATATATTATTTGTGTTTCTATAAAAAGGTCAAAACACAAATCCATTCAATATAATGACACACACACAAAAGAAATTGTATAGTAACAGAACCAAGCTCACTGGCCATCTCACACAGGTGGAGAGGAGACAACAGACAGTCATGGCAGAGGGCCAAGACACAACACCAAGGACCACATGGCAGTGGCTGCGAGTGGGCACAACATCCTGACAAACAATATGCCCCAGAAAACACACACGGAGAGGAAACACGCCATAAAGACACATATTTACATCAATAAATAAATCACATGACGCATTGTGACACACATAAGTCTCCTAGTTGTTAGTGTAACCTCACACAAGACTCATTTACAGGCTCCTGACACACACAACAGATCATTACTAAAAATACTGAAAATCAATAAAAAGAATGACATCCACTCATCTCTGTCACTAAGAAAAACCACACACATAATACAAACATTTGTCTTCATAAAATACCACTCACATTGCATGTGTGTGTGGTCACTGGTGTAATCGCTCGTGATGTGAAATCCCATCTGTTCCCTGTCCTAGATACCCTTTCTGTCTTCCTTGTCTTCACTTCCTGTCCTTTAGTCTTTCAGTCTTAATATCTATGTGTGTGCCTGTTTGGGTGTGTGTGTGTGTGTGTGTGTGTGTGTGTGTGTGCACAAATCAATGTAAATGTCCTGAGCAATGGGGACAAACTGTCCTCATTCATCTTCCCTCAAGAGGATCCATCCATCGAGGAAAGAAGGAGGGAGAGCAAAAAAAATAAGAAACTTTTCCACCTTCACAAACTGACATGATTGCTCTTACTACAAAATTATGCCCATATTTCAGTCATTTCGTCCTAACACATACAGTAATCTAAGACATGTAAAATCTATCCATTTAAGTGTGGATCTCTTTATGCCCAGCTTGAATAGGTGCTGTTATAGTCCTCAGTTTCTGGGGCCTAGATGTCAAGGATCTATACAATTTAATAATGGGGCATTTCCTGGAATACCATGTAAGAGCAAACACATGGTTGTGTGCGCAATGTTTTTTCTGCTTTGTTGGTGTTCAACATGAGAATCTCTCATCTTAAGGTCTGTGTCTATCTCCATAAGATGACACTCCAGCTCTAGTATGAGATGTGGCATCTGCTGCTGTATTACCCAGAGGGTGTTATAGTGTAAGACTAAGTGTTTTTATGTCCGCATGTATCATTTTCTGTCCCTTCTTTCTAGTTCTACATTTCTGCAGAATATGTGTGGGATGTATGCATATGTGCATGCAATGTGTGCCCAGAGGCCGTTGGCTGCAGTCTGACACATTCAACAAAAATTGAAACAGGCTTTAAATCTCAGGAGGATTTTCAGCTAAAGCAACCAGACAATATTAATGTCAGTCATTCACTTTCTCTGTCAGCAAGTCACTATCTCATTCACTGTGTGCCTGCACCACTGCAATAAGCTTTTTACAGACCAAACATATGCACTCCCACTCAAAAGCATGTCCACTCTATTCATCACACATAGTACTTATATAAACACTAGACATTAAGTATTAAATATAACCAAATACTTCTAAATAAGATCACATCAATGCAGGTATGATGTATGCAAAAAATTAATAAAACGTTTCTAAACATTTACATTTTAAACTATATGGTACTCACAGTTTCTTGGCTTATCATCGTCCAATCCATCATCTTCATTCTCTGGGTCAATATCTTCAGCCTGAGTGATCCAATCTAAATAGCCCTACACGCACAAACACACACAGACAGCCACAGTCAAAGAACAATATTCTCAAAACAGAAGTTTTAAGTACCGTGAATGACCACCAGACTAAAACTATATATTAGAACTTGGATTAAAAACCAGCAGCTTACCTTGAGGTCCTCTTCTAGCTGCTGTTTCTCTCTGAGTTTCTGGAAATCTCCACGCGCCTTAGCTTTTTCTCTTTCTTTGGAAAACTCTCTGAATAAAGGAAAACAGGGAAGGGAGAGAAAAACAGGGAGGAAAAAAAAGGATCTGAAAATCTAGAATGTAGCATTTTTAGGTACATTGCTCAAGATTCTTATATAGCAGTAAAGATAGTGAAGGAGGAAATCCTTTGTAGAAAGCAAAAAAGAGGTTAGTGTGCAAATAAATCATTCAAGAAGACAGTCTATCTGGATTTATGAAATTACCAACCTTCACGGCCAACACATGGACACACAGCCAATGCTAAATTTGTGATATATAACCTGTGTATATACCTTGTGCTTTATATGCTAAAAGTAAATGTTAAATTATGCTTATGCTGAATAAGGCAGAGTGGGATTTCTTTACTGTGTTGTCCTAACTTTTAAATGTATTTGTATTTTTGCTTTGCTATACCAAGGCCCCAGGTGTTCTTGTGCCTGCTGGGAAATGTAGAACTTATAGTGTATTGTGAGTGTGCCCCAGGACTCCCTCCAAATACAACATGTTCGGTGCAAGCCCAGAGGGAGGCAGAGGGTGCCCTCACCAGCTGTACCACCTGGGCATGCTCCTGTCAAAATGGAGAAAAGGGTGCACTACCCTGAGGTTGCTCTGCATTTGCATTTGTTTGCTCCTTCCTATTTGCCTGTGGCTCATTCTTTCTCTGAAAATGTAACTTCTCTTTAACACACTGACACTGTGCACTTGATTTTGATACATTGAAATACTTATACTTATTTTTAGAGAGTTAACAATGATTAACAAATTACCAAATAAAATACAATAAATAAATAAATGTATTATGCTATTTGTATATATTTAAACTTGGAGATAACATGGCCAGGTTTCAAACCAAAGACCTAAGGATGGCTAATATACAGTCTCCATTAATTTTTGCTGCCAGTCTATTGTTCTGAACACAGTTACAGTGTGTGTATGTTTGTCGGAATGGGATGTAAAGAAACGTAGAGAATTGATAGAGCATCTAATCACACTTTCAGAGTGCAGAAATGTTATACTGACACTCACAATACAGATCAATAAACACTGGGAACTGCCATTGTCTCGCTCATCACAACAAGACCTAATCCTTTTGATCTGTGGTGGCATCAATGTATGCTCACTTATTTTTAATCTTCATTGTCATTATTCTCAACATTCACAGCCCAGTTTGTTTCTCCTTTATGTCTGTTCGTACGTATATGACAATCAACTCTAGACAATCACAGTCACACCTGATGTTTCTGTCTCTTTGTTGCCCTCCTTTTTTCTGTTTAGCTATTTGTTATTAAGCCAATCTGAGACCCGCACAGACTCCAAAGAAAAAAGGCAGTTGGTAAAAGGTCAGGTTGTGTAGTGTGTTGACAGCATCATTAGTCAGCAGTCAGACAAAGAGTTAGACAGCCAAACCCTCCAAGCTGTTTGGACCAGATAAACCTCTATTATTTCCCCCGAAAACGCTGCTGTCACATCACCGTGGTTTTCCAAAGATGGATTAAAATCAGTCAGAGGTAGCACGCCTTACCTCCAAATATGGCTAAAGAATAAAGCTAATTCATTTGATTAATTTAAGTTTTTATTTTTGAACAATGTCAAAATTAGCCCTATGGGTAAATCCAATTTAACAGAAACACTTTATTCCTTCAGCACTGTGTGAAGACTAGTGCTGCTGCTAGTGCCCAGAGCTGTGGTGACTCTGCAGATGCTACAGATAACAGTAACAATAATTAGAATTGTTGGTTTATGGAAATTAGCCATGTGCTTCAATATATAAGGGCATAATATGGTCCTTTACAAATAGCTTATGAACATTTTGAGTGTACACTAGACACTTTCAACCCTGTATTTGCAGAGAGAGATGGCAGAAATGTAAATTATACTGCACTTTTTTTTTTTTATAAAACCATTTAATTTATTTGATGAGGTCATAAAGCAAGAGAAAAGAATTGTTTGAAATCATGATTCGCCTGAAAACCAAACCTTTATGATAGATTTTGCCAAGTAAGTTCAAGACACAACACCAACAGTAAATCTGATCATAAAAAGGCATGAGTCAAGAGTCAGAAGTCAGAAGCAGAAAGCCCTTGTTAAAAATTATTGCATAAAAAAGGTTTGAAGTGACCTTTAACCCCGACCTTACCCGCTCAACACCCCCAGAACCAAGTTTAGCACAAAGAAGGATCCGATGATGATTAAGGTGACAAAATACACCCAAGGCCACCTGTACCCTACTGCATCATTGACCTAGGTTGAGACGGAGGAATGGGGTAAAAAGACATAAGACAAAGGGAGGGGGACACAGAAAAGTGGGAGTACCAACATTAGAAGGATAAAGGATTAGATTGTACCAACAGCTTCCATAGGACCCCTGCTGAGAAAATGGATCATTCATAGTTTTGACTAAGGCCACACATATTACATGTGTCAGCACAGTTAAGGATAGGGTTAGTAAAGAGACAAGAGACAGGCCAGATTTACTAATGTGTCACACCAGCACAAAACAAAATCAGACACAAGAATGTATCAAGAGCCGCAATTTAGCCACAGATTTCGTGCACACACTACCGGTTCTGTGATATAGTATAAGTTAGAGCACACAGAAGAGGCCAAACTGCACTCTGTTCTTAGCCACAGACAAATTGGATGGATGTTACAAAATGCTGCACCATCACAGAACTGTCTAACTCAAATTTGTGCAACTTAGTAACTCTGGCCCAAAACATGGCTATGTGTATGAATGATCCATTTTGGTATATTCAAACCAGGCTTACTGTGGAGAAAAGGCATCACCATTATTTTACATTAACAGACTATACAGCAAGACTCCAACGGTTTGCACAATGCATCTGTAAAACACTTTACTACCATTTAATTTTCATTTGTTTGATTTATTTCATGTTAACCTCAATTTAACTTTCAAACCTGATCTGTGTTTTTCTATTTTAATTTGGCTGACCTAGGAGGTGAATTATTTATGGTTCATGCTTCAACTTAAACAGCATAACTTGGCAGGGAAGAACAAAAAATATTTGTTGAAGCAAAACACTCGTTGCAACAAAAATGAGCTATACATTGTACAAAGTTTTGTGGTCAACAGAGTCTTGTTGCATAGGCTATTCTTAACTAAAAAATACAATACACATACAGACATTTGTGCGCACATGACAACAATAACCTCTTACCCGCTCAACACACCCAGAACCAGATTGAGAACGAAAAAGGAGCCGAAGATGACGAGAGAGACAAAATAGACCCATGGCAGTTCATAGCCCATTGCATCCTGCATCTGAGAGGGAGAACAGACAGAGGCAAATAGGGAAGAGGTAGAATGACATGGAGGAAGAAGCCAAAGTGAAGAGTAAAGACAAGGAGCAATAGAGGTAGAGAACAACAACAAGTGTTAGAAAAAGACAGATGAAAGAAAGTGTAGGTTAGAGTAGCTGTAGAAAGAGAAAGAGCATGGCTGTGCTAGTGAGTAAAACAGTTACTAAATAAACATGCCATAAACACACAACAATAATAAAGTAAAACCTTGAATGTACATATTGCTCAGTAATAGTAGTAGACCTTAGTCCAACACTAAAAAACCTATATGTATGTAACTATAACTATAATGATTTGTATTTATAACTCTAAATAAATAGATCCTATTCATTTTATGAAGCGCAGTCTGCACTAAGCTCTCAGGATAAGCAAAAAGTATAATTTATTAATGTGCGTGTGCTTGTGTGTGTTTACAGAAGAATTCAGCAGAGAGAGTAGTAGTAGAACGGGTGTGGAGCTAGTAAGCTCTGTTTCATGTGGACACAAGTACACATACACACACACACACACACACACACACACACACACACACACACACACACACACACACACACACACACACACACACACACACACACACACACAATGGAAAAGATTTATACAAACTTAATTACTAATTACATTAACAGTTTAACTAAAAATAGTTGGCACATTATGAATCATTTTATATATACAGTACAACACATACAAATATGATAAATACAGTATTTATATCATTTTTGTATATGACCTAATCAAATCCTTAGATAAATAACACCAAAATCAAAGTCAGAGAGATTAATTGGAGACATTGAATTGCTATACTTGAGTTACTAATTATTTATATATTTATCAATAACCAGGTGACTGTAACACCAGACCAATAATATCATCAAAAGAAGGGGTTTTTTTTTCAATCAGCAAATTGCAATCATAAAGTTTCTCTTACACAGGCACGCACACACACACACACACACACACACACACACACACACACACACACACACACACACACACACACACACACACACACACACACACACAAACTGTTGTGGTATCCGCTCACCCAGTACAGCACGTCCGTCCAGCCCTCCATAGTGATGCACTGAAACACCGTCAACATGGCAAAGGCAAAGTTGTCAAAGTTGGTGATACCGTCATTGGGGCCCTCCCATCCCATTCTGCACTCTGTTGCATTGTGTCCACAGTGTCGGCCATAAGCTGTGTCAGGTGCACACGGTGCCGGCTTTTCTTCTGCATTTAAGCCTGAGAAGGGACAAACAAATACATTTGCTAAAACTGTTAATGAAAATAAAATTCCTGCCCAGGATCCAAATCTGTGGGGCTAGACTTCAGAGTTTCAGTAGAGTTTTTGTAATTATTGATTGTACATTATTGACAAAATACTCCAAAAAGATCAAGTATTCACAATGGTTAAAGATAGGATAGTCAAAAAGAAAAAAATCAATGAGAAAAGTGCTTCGCTAATTATTCAAAACAAGCTCTCTAGGGTGATGTGTGCGTTAACCGAGCACTTACACAGTCCACAGCTAATGCATCTCATGGGACTCATAGCAGTACCATAACAACATTCAAGTCCATTTAGACCTTAAGGCCTTTATTGAAATGTGTTTCAATCATTTATGGCTCCAACTGTTTCAATTATTGCTCAAATCATTCATAGTGCAAAATCTAAATGATGTTCTAAATAATTAATAAAGGTGATCATTTAAACTGTTTAAGGTACTAGCTCTATTTTCTCTATTTCTTTATTGTAGGTTGATTGCAGTCAAATATATATTTACACAACACTTAAACTTAATACCTAACAATTGGGAGGCTCCACTCAACATGAAAAGCAGGCTTTTAATTAACTTAAGCAGGTGTATGTTCCTGGCTATATGAAAGAATTTATGCCCTGTCCACACATAGGCAGGAATGTCTGAATTTTGCATTTTCATTCATGTCTGTACAAATTAATCAGAGGCTTGTTCTATAG
The DNA here is from genome assembly GCA_024416835.2 of Perccottus glenii. NCBI lineage: Eukaryota > Metazoa > Chordata > Actinopteri > Gobiiformes > Odontobutidae > Perccottus > Perccottus glenii. The sequence continues at coordinate 22,102,623 of CM044547.2, read as the reverse complement.
CACTGAATTATTATTTATCCTTACATGGTGATCTGGAGGACTTTTACATTTACGATTGTATTGTGTATTGTGCATAGAGAAAACAGCCCTTTTTAAAAAATAACCATGTACACGTGGCCTTACTGCCCTCTCATTTATGTCTGTACCTGTAAAGCTGTAAACACAGGTCTTGTGCATCTTGCCCATGAAGAGCTCCAGGCCAATAATGGCATAGATGATGATGACGAAGAGGACCAGCAGGGCAATGTGGAGGAGGGGAACCATGGCTTTGATTATGGAGTTCAACACTACTTGTAAACCTATAGCACACATAAGAACGGTTAGAATGTGTAAGTAAGACTTTTAAACAAAATCATAAAATGAAAAAGAGTTGTTTTCATACAGGTGTACAAACTCACAGCGCTTTCTAGCCAGCTGGATTAGTAATATCAGTCGTCACTACTACAGACAGGTTGACAGACAACCCATCTACTGCTCTACTGTCTCAGTATGTGACACAGGATGAGAAGAGTCTATATGAATCTGCGTGTGCGTGTGTATATATCAAGCACCAATATCAGCACCAATCTGTGTTTGATTTATCCTCCAGCTCACCCTATCACAAATCACACCTGATCCCCAGAGCAGCTTTTCATTTTTTGTGCCTTCTCTTCTTCTTACATGGCTCTCGGTACTTACTGGGTACTCCAGAGACCAGTCTGAGGGGTCTGAGTACTCTGAATGCTCTTAGAGCCTTGACATCAAAGCCTGCAGCCTTTCCCCCAATAGGAGTAGCCCCATCCCCTTTTGTAGCCTGCTCCAAGATTGCACTGAATAACCTGCAAGACAAAAAAACAACAACATATTTTTACATTAGAGCTGTCATTAAATTTGTTCCCTTTTTTGTTTATTTACAACCAAGCTTTGTAAATATATTATTACAACTGCACAATGAAGGCAAGTATTCTATAAAAAAAATATAAATAAACTGAGGTTATAGGAAAGTAATAGGAAAAAGAAAGCTATGTGCATTCCAAATCATTTAAATAGAGGAAATAAAACCATTTAATTAATAATCTCATACAGCAACAAATGTAATATTTTTATATTTCTCAGATAAGAAAATAAACACTGAGCTTCAATAATTTGAATTTAATTTTAGCGAGCTCAAGAGAACTTCAGGAAAAGAGTACAATTCAACTGTCATTATGCAAAAGGAGACATTCAAATATTGTGACTGTGAAATATTGTTTATCTCAATATTCAAAAAAGTTATTGCATTTTCTTAACATCAGCAATACCATCTTATAAATGATTACACTTCTTTAAGTACTAGTGCCTCAAAAGCTTGAATTTATTGATTCAGTTATGTATTACTACCCCTCTCTCCTGTAGAAATCACCATACAATAGCATTTTCCACCTAGCAAGACTCAAAGGCCAGTCATCAGTGCGTTAGTCATGGAGAATTATCAATTAGCACAGATGAAATGGCCACTTGAAAAGACCTCTCCAAACATATTGCTCTCTCTCACTGTGCCTCTATTTCACACTGCCTCCCTCTCAATTTGATTCATTCTCCCTCCTTTTCTCAGTGGAAAGCACTTCTATGAAACGGACTATGAAAAGCACATTGAGGATCCGAGGATGCACCAGCAGCATTTTTTTTTACTGTGGTTGGGTGTTAAATGAAACTTAGTGCCTTTGAGTGTACCATCACTTTGAGTCTTAAAAGCAGACAGATGTGTAGATTCATAAACATAGATGTACAGTGTGGCATTAATCAATCCTAGAAAATGTATGGGACGTTTGTAATATAAATACTGTACTAATAAACAGTTGGATGTGTGTTAGCTTAAGCTGAGGCACTTGTATGTGCTTGCAAAATGTGTGCCTGTTAGTGAGTGTGACTCAGAGGCTGTTCAGCACCAGGTACCAGCATTATTATCCATATGCTGACCGTTCCAGAGGGAGCTAACTCTGTCACTTCTCATCTACATGCACACACAAAAGCACTGGCGGGCACTCACTCATGGACAAAAAAAAAGAATAGCTATGTCACAGCCCAACGCTCTCTAAATACAGGCTGGATGTAGTAGAGTAAGTCTGTGTATTTGTGTTCCATAACTAATCTCCTTGTGTTTCTATTTTCTTTTGGCCCTTCAGTCTGTCCAGGCTCGCTCCCGCAAACCTTAAGAGTCTGTGAATATCCTAATACCTGAGATTTAGATTACAATCAAAATCCTCTAATCTCTCACAAAGGCAAAAAGGTGAACATAATTTTCTTCCCTGGATTAATGCAGACTTAATACCACATTAAAAGTATGTTCCACTGCTGCTGAGGGTTGAGCTGTACGGCGCTAGAAGAATCTAGAATCTAAAATGTGTTTTTCCTCAATAAAATTTCCTTTATTGAGATCAACTAAGAGAAATCACATTATCTACCTTTTGCCACTTTATGAAATTAAACTCATTACAATTTAATTATGAACAAATAAGTAGTGGTGGAAAAATTAGCTATGCAGTCTTTATAGCACTATATACAGTATATTAAGTATGCTACATTGTTACAGTTACATTTTTTCACCCTATAAGCCTATATTTTTCTATGTTGCCCAGCCTTGAAATCAAATCATAATTACAAACAGAGAACACTGAGAGCAATGAAAGACAGATAACTACATTGGACTGGTAAAGGTTGTGTTTATGCCAGGGGCACTGACACCATGATGCCAGGCAAGGGTGTGAGAGTGTTCCTGCACAATTTAGAGTGTAGCCGTAGGGCAAAGCCAACCATGTTCAGTTAGTGGTGGCTAATGTGTGTGAACACTTGAGCAGAGATGGAGCAAGTCACTGAATAAGAAAGGGTGCTTAGGACAGAATATCTATGTTCCTGGCTTTTTTAGATCTCACACCAAGCACATGGTCAATCAGACCACTTATGGCATTAATGCGTCTGTCAAGTCCATTTTGCTATTGTTGTAACACTACACTGTTCATAAAAGACAAGTTGCCAGGGCAGGGATGCATGGTCTCTCTCTCACACAAGCACACAGGCACAGAGGGTTTAGCAGAGCAGTTGCAGATAAAGAAAACAGAACACAGCTTTGTTATCAGCATTTCAAAAGCTAATCAGTTTAGATTTACAATACTTTGTATGCAAGAGTTCACTGCAGTATTAACGTTTAGAAGGATTTTTTGCTGCACATTAAATATAGGCTCTCATCTTTTGTAGACAAGTCAGTAAAGTTGAGTCCACCCACCCTACGACCACAATGATAAAGTCGAGGAGATTCCAGCCGTTCCTTAGGTAGGCATTTGGGTGGAAGAGTAGGCCGTAGGCTATCACTTTCAGGAACGCTTCCACTGTGAAGATGATAAGGAACAGGTACTCCACTCGCTCCTGCAAAGACACAAAAACAGATTTTGTGTCATTGTCCTTCTGGGGTGCATGACTGAGGAACGCAGTACATGATGCACAAATACAATAAATATAAAAAATAAAGCATATAAGTATAATAATTAGAATAAATGTAAAGCTTGAACAAAGGCATTTATATGGAGCTAAAACATATTGTGGACTAGCCTCTTGCATTTTTTTAAATTTTATTTTATTTTATGTAGTGACAGAGTGCAGAAGACAGACATTCATTCTCAGTCTTGTGTTTATGTTTGTGTCCACATTAATACTACGACATTTTATTTGTCTCTAGAGTGTTATTAAGGTTGACTGCTTGCTCTTCTTTGCTTCTGTGTCATCAGCTGGTGCAAGATGTTTACTTTCTGCTTACGTGTTGTGTGCTAATGTGTATTTGATTATTTGTCTTGTCCTATGTTTAGTTCTGCGTACACAATCAGAGCGTTTAATTATTTATTCAGCCATGTTGTCTTCCTCTTCTTTTGCTTTGAGAGGAATGTAAGCATGTAAATACAAATGTACGTAGTCAATGACAAAGTTCCTCAGAGACTGTTGTCATAGGGATGACCCCGGCTTGGCATGTCCTGGGAAATGTCCTGAAATTGCCTTGGTAGAGAGACTTATTACATAACTTTCTAACCAACATCACAATAAATAAACAAAATATTCTTTTATCTAACCTTTTCCTTAATTGGTTGAGTCTAAGTGAAAAAGACAATCACTATTTCCACTAATGATCAGATTTAATAGAAAACTATATTTAGCTCTAGATGCTTCACCTATCTTCTTATCCATCTGACTCTCATGCAGTCTCCATCTGTTCCCACCAGTTAAACGCTTGTGCACACTCACACAAGGCCAAAGTTTTGGGACAGAAGGCCAGCCAGGTCCCCAAGACTCAACAAGCTGCCCATGGGAAGAGGATGGGAAGCTAGTAGTGGGCTAGTGCTTCTCTCACTGTCTGCGTTCAGGGTTCACAAAATCAAAGTAGATTGGTTTGCATTGAAAAGAGGGCTGTGCACTCTTTTAGATACGGTTGTTAAGAGTGGCTGGTTACACGTATAATCTACAATGTAACTTCTGTATCTTGTCATATCATCACACATTTCATCATTTGAATATTTAAGATATTTACATAGAGATAACCGTCCCATGTGAGTTCATCAGTGGGAATAAATGCTAAAATGGTTTTGTTGCTTCAAAGTAAATAAGATATTATTCAGCTTTTAGCATGCACCTCGCAGCAGACAGCTACAAATGACATCAGATTACAACAGCTCCATATTGATAAATGAATCAAGCTTTGATTTTTCAGTCAAAGCTCTGTGATTATCTAACCAATGGTGATTTAGAAGTGTTTTCCCACACTTAGAGTGGTGGGGAATGGCCTGAATTACAATATTGAGGATTTGCACAGTTTGAAAGACAGACAACTTGAAAGGCAAGTTGATTTTTAAGCCATGGGATTTCAGCACCTGAATGGGCTGCTCACAAAACTGTGAAAATGTGTTTTGCTTCCCAGTCGGCTCCACTCATTTAGATTCTAGTTATTGAGAACGCTTTATTAGCTGCTTAAAATTAAAGATCAAAATTTTTACCCAAACATCTCTGTCACCAACAGAAGGATTTTATTATATTTTGTATTCTTATTCATTCTGCAGAGGTAATTAATCTCTTATGTGCACAAGTTCTCCATCAGTCACATGACGTCCTTACACGGGCCATGTATCTGTTAGTGACAGACAGACAGTGTAGCGCTCTTAAGAATAAAACAGAGAGAAACATCTGGTCGGAACAGCTCAGGCTAACACAGACCCACATATTCTGTCTCACTCGTTCATGCTGCTCTATAAAGGGCAAAATCCATAAGGGGCCAAACTAATCTGGTTAGTGACTAGAAAGAAATAGGAGAAAAAAATAAGAGACTAACAGCAACGACAAGGACAGAGACAAGCTAAAGAGAGAGAGAGTTAGAGAGAGCCGAAGAAAAGCAGAATGACAGAAAGGTGAGTATGTGGGAGCAATAATTCAGTTAACTGTGATAGGTCAACCAAGCCACCTATCCATCAACTGGGCCAATCAGATTATGCTATCGACATTCTACCATGCAGGGGACAATGTTTCCATTCTCTCTGACCTTCTGTGTATGTGTGCTGGAGACTAGATTAGCCATTAAGCTGGTTTTGGGAACAGACACATTATGCTATAGTAGTGCATGTGTGTTTCTTTCAAGTGGTCAAATTGAAAGACACATTTTTATTCATTTTTCAGTTTGTCAAACCTGTGAAAAAGGACAGCTGCCAGAATAACCTCTTTACATTCGAGGTGTCAGTTTATGCAGTTCTCAGGTTATGCTAGTCTAAAGGCCACTGGGTGCAATGTCACAAAACACATGATGTTCATCATACTGTAGATGGCAGACAAACATGTTTCTGTTGACAAGCTGTGCTGAGAGAGGTGAGAGGTGTTGGCGTGAAGGGATCCTGTAAAAACAATACATCCTGCTCTGAGAGTGTGCCAGGCAGGTAGCCAAAAGAGCCAGGTGTGCAAGTTTAAACAAAACTTATTAAAATATCAAATTGACTCTAGAGTACTTCCCATCGTCCTCTCTTGACGTTTTTATGCACATAAAATTTGTAATAGGGATCATCTGTGAAAAAACAAGACTTTAAAATGTCATCTAGGCTTTTATTGACCTGTCTAAAAGCAAGTGAATCTAATCTTATCAAGGATTTTTAATAGATGAGAATTTTCAGTCCTGAACGGAAGCTCTGGCCAATCACATGCTTGCCTCCGGAAAAAGGGGCACTCTCATTAGTCCAAACAACTTGTCAATTTAGTGTAATATATTAGTTTTTTGCGGAGGAAAATTGGTCTGGTTTTACTTTCTTAATAAGAAAAGCAGGAAAGTTCTCTAGACTGTTTTGGGGGTGAGTGGTGGTCTGAGCCAGGGAAGGCAAAAGAAAATCAAATTTAAGTCAATTTTAACTTTTACTTTTCTCATCCTTCTCCCTCCTCACTTTCTTTTCCTATTTGTAGGTGCCAACTAGAAGTTACCATAGAGACCAAGATGGGTTCTGACGTTACCATGGAAACTGTGTGCTGCAGCACAGCAGTGGTGGCAGCAGACCTGTTCAAATGCATTTGTTTGTCACTTTTACACACATGGGTTCACACAAACATATATGATAACAGTGATCGGTGTTGTATTTGGAGGATCCACGGCCGAGCCCAACAACAGTCCTTTGTCAGCACTTTCCCACTTGCCTGTTTTTGCCCACATTAACTGCACCCTGCAAAAATGCGCTCTGCTGCTTGTGTCTGTGCACACGTGTCTGCTCCAGTGATCCATGTCATACACTTCTAGTACTTACCAGCAGTTGTCTAACGGCTCCACTTAAGCTGTCATTATGTACCACGGGCAACACTGTTACATGCATGTTGAATTGTTTTTATTGCACTATAACAAGCAGGAGATTAGCGTCGACATTTACGCCAAAAATGAATCACACATAATAAGTATGCTGTATAATTTTTTATGTTGATTATGAATATTGTTGATGCACAAATTCTAAGTAGACATGGGTCAGTGATCTAAAATTGCTTTGTGAAGTGTCATTTTACTACATTCCAATAAATAGACACTTCTAATCAAAGCTGATAAAGCTCAAGAGGGCAACTTTAGTCATGTCTTATCAGTTGTTAAGTGTGAAGTCTCAGCAGAGGTCTGGGGTCTACAGGTCAGTGTCTGATACAATCTGCTTTTAACCCAAGAGTTCACCTTGACAATCAAATGTCCTTATGTTAGAGTTATTGATCACCTGACCCTCTTCAAGACTTCAAATGTAACAAAAGAAAATATGACTTAAATATGATAAAACGCTTTTAACAGAATGTCAAACAACAGTACTAGAATTACAGTAGACACATATGACTGACATGTCTGCAGCACATTAAGAAACCTCGGGTTCAGTCTGTGGCCTTCTGATTGATGATTATGACTGATTACAGATTACTCTGTAAAAAGACATTAGTGAGAATGGCATGCTGAGATTACACTTTGGTTATTACAATATCTGCTTTGAGCTCATTGACTGATTTGTCAACACATTTATGTCCAAACAAATTGCATTATCTTCAGTAAAACTCAAAAATATATAAATAAATAGTGCCATTACATATAGGCCTTATTTTACACAGCAATATCCTTAGATGTGGAGTATGTGGATACATATTCTGGGTTGATTATCACCTGGACCGCCAAACACAAGAATTTTGTCAATTGTCAGTAACTCTTATTACGTCCCTTTTACCAATCAGATGATATATTGGGTTTCCCCCTCAATGGAAACACTTTGTGGTATATGACCAGTGTAAACACAAGGCCAGCATCTTAGCACTAGCACCCCAAGGCAGCAATGCTTTGGTACTGGGCTGTGCAGGTAAACCAAACAGGATGAGCAGCACAGAAGTATAAATAGACAACATTTTGATAAAGATGGTTAAAATAGAGAGAACAAAGTGTTGAAACAAAGAAAAGACAGCTATAGACAGGTAAAAGAAAGAAACAGAGTAATTGGTCTAAAAATACATGAACACCGGAGCATAAATCATCTCATATGGACAGCCGCTCAGAAGGAGTGTGCAGGGAAGGTAACTGCTACCCTTGAGAAAGAAGGAGGGAAGAAAAAAGAGCAAGATGCTGGTTGTACAGAAGAAAATGAGAAAGCCAAGGTGAAATAGTGGAGAACCAATTTTTTTTTTTTTATTGTCTATATAGCGCTTTTCCACCTAGTCGGCACTAGAAGCACTTCACCAGTGTTACAGCTGACCACTGGAGGCAAGGTGGGTTAAGTGTCTTGCCCAAGGACACAACGACAGTATAAACTGTGGGGGAGAGCGGAATGTTATGATGTTTTGGGATGTTTCGAGCGGGGATTGTACCGCCCACCTGCTGTTCTGACAGCTACTCTACCACTGAGCTACTGCCGCCCCATCCCTCCCTGCCTGTGATCTTACTCATCTCTCCATCTCTACGAACTCATTGGACTCTTAGGAGTAAAAATCCTGCTCCTCTGTGCTGACTTATCACGACTTCTCCTGCCTCAGTGCACGAGGGTGCATGGCCACCCAAACACACATACAAACCACATTCATTTATGCACACATCCACACACCAAACACGCTGTTGTGTATGGAGATCATAAGGAGCCACATGCTAAACTGACAGGACAAGATAGATTACTATCCTCTGTAAGTCATTGCATGAGTCACTGTACAGAGCTGGGGTGTGCTCGTGAGTGTGGTTCTGTGAGTCATCGGACGCACTAGGACTCTGAGAAGGAACCAGAGAGGTACATCTCACAACTATATTAAAAGACTGTTTGAATATTACATCATTATAGTATGCTTGTAGATTATTGCTATTGTATTCTTTCCGTCAAAATGTTTTGACCTAATGAGAACATCTGTGCTCATTAGCATTTTATCCTTTCTCAACCTTTCCTTACTGCTTTCTTTTGTTAACCTCTAAATGTTCCCCTTCTGTTATGCGTTTTGTTTGGTTCTCTTATCCCCCCAAAACAAGTCTGTTTTTAGGAGGTAGGAGAGTAGGATTAAAATGCAAACTGAATGAGTAGATGGACTTTATAAAAAAGGCATTGATGTCTGCTGGACACCATGACACAAAATGCATTATATATTCACCAATAATCTATAGGATTGTAGAAAATAAACACCTAAATCAACAACCAGACCATCCATAAACCGATGAATCACAAGGTACCCCTGACAACTAGAAAGTGGCTAAAAAAACAATAAACATTCCATAAATCCCAAAAGTTGGCCAGCAACTTTTTATGAGAAGTCAAAACAAAGAATTGGTTCCTCTGCCCTCGGTCCACTCTTGTTGTATGGCTTCTATCAAAACCAAACAAAGCTCTCTATCTCTCCGCAGAGCAGTGGAAAAGCCCTGTTGGAGAAGGTCTGAGCGTTTTTGCATGTGTTTGAGGACTGCTCTATCATTTGTCTCATGGTTAATGTCCAGTGGAGCGTGACCAGAGAATAACACAGTAAAAATAGAAAAGCAGAGATACAGTGACACACTTGATGGTGGGGTTTATGTGTGTGTGAATCCATAACCACCACTGTAACTGATCTGTCCAATATTTATAATAGTGGCCTGAATCAATACTACTCTCTCCCACACACAGCAGGTGGGTTCATTTAATTTGAACTCATATATGTTTAAAAGCAAAAGCCACTCAGTTCCAGTGTAAGCTTAGCAATGACAAAATAAAAAACAATTGAATATGTCACTGTACATTACACCTACAAAGTAACTTTACAAAAAATCTTGTCTAGTATTCATTTTGTATTAGTCAATGAGAATCAATATAAATTTGTCAGAATAACCTTTTGGGAGAGCATTTCACAATTTGCTGTAGAGAACATTAATATAATTTATGTCATGTGTTTTTTATTTGAGATGCTGAATTGGAGTTTAAAGAAAGTGCCCAACGTTAACCCTTTGTATTGAATTCAAATCACTCAAATCAAAAGCATCACTGTAGCTCTGACCTTCTGAAGTCTTAAAGACAAAATTTGATTAAAGAGAATAAAGCCGGTGCAGCTTTCCTGCTGGGTGCCATAGCAATGCCACCATGACACCCAAACAGGATTAGCTGCTAACACCCACTCCCCTGCTGTTACCATAGTAGCACTGTGGAGACAGCGACCCATGAGCTATAAAAAGACAAACCTAACTTCAAGAAGGCAAAAGTAACATAGAAAAGAAAGTAATTAAGATGCAAAGAGAAAGAGAATGAACAGAATTCAAGAGGTTAGCAACTCATCTCATGTTGGTATTTGACATACTTGATTTCACCATAATGCAGCTGACCATTCAAAAGAGCAGAAAAGAAAGAGAGTAACTGGATTATTAAATCAGGTTGGAAGAGACTAAATTAATTTCTCTCTTTCTTTCTGTAGAAACCTCAGTGGATCTGTCCCCACTGTGTCCCTTCACGACCTTTGCATACTTTCCCTCTCAACCACAATAGTCCTTAAGGTTCCAATTTTAGATCTGAGTCATTAAACTAATAATGGATGGCTCTTTGACTTTGACACCAAAAACCATGGTGAAAAAACGTGGCCAACCGAGAAATTTTTAATGCTATAATCACAAGGGTATCTCTAAAAACACATCTGGGTATGGTTAGACATAGAGAGCAATATTCAAGAGCGCTACAAAACATTTCAGACTTGCAAAATTGTGGTTTATTTCCTTAATTTAAAAAGGCACATATTTTCAAAGAAAACAACAAAGTGTGAAATGGGAACCCCGGGCAAAGTGCTGGGTTTTCTGTACCTGCCCACTACCCACCAACATTCCTTCTGTATTTAAAAAAAAACTCTTACCAGACTTGAGGATGAAATGTGGCATGTTTCATATTTCTATTGTAAAATGTTTTACATTATTTTATTTTGGAGAAAAACATAAAACATGCAATAGGAATTGGCAGACAGTGGAGACAAAGTGTAAAGTACGAGAGAAAGAAGAGTATATTTGACTGTGTGAAGTTAGTTCAGGCTTATTTGCATCAGCTGAATCATTTTAGGTGAGCTCTCTCTCTGTTTCTGCTTTGCTTCAGCAAAGTAAAAAGCATGTTTGCAGTGCACTTTTATTACTGTCTACAATAAATGCCAAAGAAAAATGAGAATAAGATTATTTGAAGTATATGTTAACAATAGAAATACACCATTATACATAGATGGATTAATCACTTGTGAGTAACTGGAATGTTATCAGAGCAACCCCATGTTGTTTATGCTGTTAAAAGTAAAAGGGTCAAACCATCAGCGCTGTGAGTGTAGACGCTTTGTTTGGAGCAAGACAAGATTTTTGTGAGTTTGTGACCTCACAAATCTTGTGAAAATCCAGTGGCATGTGCATGGTCTGCATTAAATGTGTAACATTATGAGCTGCTCCTAAACTTAGAACTGATATGATCTCCGGGCTTCAGGTCTGGACTCACTGCTGAGCATGTTGTGTTCCCTTCAAAATGTTTTGTATTTTTTGAAAGATATGAACATATCCAAGGACCATGCTAGTTTTATAACATTCCCCTTGAACCAAGCCACTTTTCATACTGCTTCTATTCTTCCTCTTCCAATCAAACATTCATAGTCTGTTCAACAACGGAGGACAAGATGTCCAGTTTTGAGTTGTTTTCTAGATAGAAGGAAAGGCAAAGCCTATAGGCATTCTTTCAACTCAGTGGCTTGTTGCTGTGTTGCCTACTGCACAGACGTGGTCATTATTATCCACATGAAAGAGCTGCCAACACATGGACACATCTTAGACACTGTGGAGCTCACTATCTCAGACCACACAGAAACCAACTCCCACGTCCACATCAACGCCCAGTTAATGCTACATAATGAGAGGATCCCTCCATCTGTCTGTGAGTCTCAGAGTGTTGATGGACAGATGCAATTAACAGACAGATCCAGTTTAAGGAAGAAAATCCAGGACTGAAACTGACAACAGACACTAGATAGACATGTAAAATGTGTTTTTTCTTCTCAGCTTGAGCTTGCCAAAAGAATATGTTTTGTTAAGCAGTTAAGTCAAGCACTTGGTAGCATGTAGTTCTGAGTGTTTGATTAAAGCAATTTTTTTGACTACATAGTGGCTGAGTGCAGTTTGCTGCTGACTGAGGTTTTTTGTGAAAAATGTTCAGCTGGTTTGTGCTTTTACTGATTCAGCTCGTACTACAGCAGGAGAGAGCACTTGTTCCTGTGTAAATGTGCATGCTGGCAGCGCTGTTTAGAGTGAGTTCCTCTTGTAAGTCAAATGCAAACTATTTGAATATCTGTACATTATGCATCAAAGCATTTCTGAAAAAAGCCAACCCCTTTGTGCACTCATCTGCAGTGTACCCCAGCCTGACCTACCTGTCCAAATACAACTCAGTTAGGAAAGCTTGATGACTTGGACTTTCTGGAATAACTAAACAGACAATGTTTTTCTCATCTATGGAGCAGAGCAAGATGAAAGTACTTACTGAAAATTTACATAACTCACTTGGATTCTTTGGCAAAGTGACACAGCCAGGACTGCAATCTTTTTATTTATTTTTATTGATTTATTTTGTTCATGCCACTCCTCAATCGACACAACTCAAACCAACAAACACCTGAGCAGCCAGCATCCCAATTATAATAAACGAAAAAGGAACAGGAAGAAGATCAGCCTCATATGACCTACCCCTTTTTAGCCAGATCGACTGAAAATAATCAAGAATCAACCAATCATGATCATGAACCAATCATGCACAACCTCATATTTCTCCTTTCTTACATAAACTTAATTTTCTTCATTTCTTTCATAACAAAACAGCATTTTATTTTTGTACATTTTCTTAAACTTAGTAATACTCATACAACATTTAAAGTTAGAGTCCGGACAATTCTATAACCTCACTCCATAAACAAAATACATCTGTTTTAACCAATGTTTTAGATGTCTTCCACCGATATTATCGTTACCACAGGGCAATAAAATGACGGTTACATCCGGGCTTTTCAGCTTTTACTGTATAGTAAAACAATAGTTTTCAGATAGCATAAACGGACATATTAATCAAATAATTGTCATGTAGTAAAAACTTAGCTCTAGAGACTAGAGACATCTTTTGTACCAGGCTGTAAACATGGTTTTACACTTGTAAAGTCACCATTGGGATTTCTCAAGCCTCTCCCATGGAACCTCTAAAATGGTCCTCGTGTAAGGGCGCCGACATACGGTGATTTTACAGCGAAATACAGCGATATACCTCCGTCCACCAGAGGGCAGGCTCCAAAAGCGGAAATATAAGGAGTCCGTTTATGCTATCTAAAAACTATTGTTTTACTATGGAGTAAAAGGCGAAAAGACCGGATGTAACCGCCATTTTATTACCCTGTCGTAATGACAATATCAGTGAATAGGGGACCAATGGACTGATTACGTTCATGTTTATTTACAATCAATGGGTTTCTCCTTATATTTCCGCTTTTAAAGCCTGCCCTCTGGTGGATGGCGGTATATTGCTGTATATCGCTGTATGGTGGCTTCCTTACCCGAGGACCTTTTAAGGGGTTCCATGAGAGAGGCATGGTTGTAACGTGGTGCAAGCAAAATTAGTTTAAAAACTTTGCTTCCTTCTGTGGCTGACTTCTGATTTAACACTAAAGACATTTTGCACTCCTTCAGGTAACATTCCATTTTTAGCTTTTCACATAATAATATTTTTAAGTTAACCAAATCTTTAAATTTCACCAAACTGGAATTAATAATCCAACCATTTGTATGCTCTTTGCTTCCCTATTTGTTTGTTTGAGGAAGAGTCTAACATAACATATCTCTTACTTTATATAATGTGCAAATATGACATACCTTTCTTTTTACATAGTCTGAATGAGCTTTCCAGCTTAGCGTGTTGTTCAGTGTAATACCCAAATATTTTACTTTGTTAACTTTTTCAATTTCTACCCCTTCAATGGTTATTCTCACATTTCCATTTTTCTTTCTATGAATTTTATATAAAAAAATATACAGTTTCAATAAACAATTTCCATAGTCCATTTCAGCTCCAATAAATTCTATCATTTCAGATTTCAATTTCAGGTTAAAAATTTCAAAATTTCAATTTCAGGTTACTCCCAGAACAAAAAAAAATGTAAATACAAACTGTCTTTTACTGAGGTAACTTTAAAGACATTGGTGAACTGGACCGCTAATTACATAGTTGTGTAGTTTTTACAATAAATAAAATCGATAACAACGCCCACTGTTTTCTTTTCACTCAGTTGCTGATGTTATTTTCTCTATTAGTTTAGTTAATGTCAATGATGTGGAAACTATTTTTCAAAGATTTTGGAAAACTGAGAAAGCAATGAAAATGATAAAAATAAAATCTTTCTATATTCTATACAAACAATTAGTCTGGTCTCTATGGATCTGAGTTGGACTTTCTTGGGGCAATAAATAAAACCGTCTCTTTTCAGAAAAACAATTACAAGTGGTCCGACAGGATTTTTACAATGGTTAATTCAATGGATCCCAGACACATCTCATTTCCTTGACTTAACTTTCTCTCTGGGAGAATGAATGATGGATAAAATCAGGCTAATAACATTACTCTATTTTTCTCCTAAGCTCCTTTACGTCTCTGAGTTGTCATTTTACCCTTGCATCACATACTACACACTTTGTTCCTGCTGCTACAACATGTGATGAGCCATAAATGATAATGAATATAATTGTGATACATACAAACATGGGACGTTAATATATCACAGCCTCTTTCCCTACACTCAACATGCTTATAATGTAGCTCCGTTCATCTATGTGCTCAAACACACATCTATTGCACTGACTCTGATTTTCTTTTTTATAGTTTCTTTGTTTTTGCAGTCTCCATTAAAACTTTCTTGGCAAACTTCTCCTGTGCGCCGTTGCATTACTGTTAACTGAGAGTGTATGTGTTATATAGCAGCACCAGTGACTTGTTAAAAGCGATGTTTGCACGCCAACATTGCTTTTTGATTGAATCATTTAGATTGGCTCAGCAATGACTTGTGTGTGTCTGTACATGTGTGTGTGTGTGTGTGTGTGTGTGTGTGTGTGTGTGTGTGTGTGTGTGTGTGTGTGTGTGTGTGTGTGTGTGTGTGTGTGTGTGTGTGAGCTGGCCTCTCATTAACTCTCCACAGTGTTGTGATGTAAACCCCCACTGAGTCTGGCATGTTGTCCAGCTCTCGCAATCCATCCCTTCATCATTATCACGCCTTGCTTCCTCTGCTTGACTTTTCTCTGCTGTCTTCAAGGCTATGGCTTGTTTCTAATGGACTATATATTGTTTTAAACCTAAGACTCATCTAATCTAATCAAATTAATCATTTGGTCATTGATGACACTATATTACCTTTTCTAGCTTCACCTGTCAACATTTAGAGAGTAACAGCAACTGAACAACTTAACAAAGAAAGCTAGAAACTATTGCACACCCATAAATGCCATATCTGTAGTTCTGTATTTTATTTTATTTTTAAATAAACTTAGTATACAATCATACAAACTATTAATTAGAGAATGAGTGCATTGTTGTACTTATTTATGCTGGTATTTTCTCATCATCACCATAGCAACCTGAGCCTGTTGCCAGTATGAGGAGCACATGTGTAGGGCACAGGAAGCGTTTTGAAAGAAGGTGATGTCACAAGGTTGACCAGCATCGCCCCCAGAGATGACAAACTGTACTCGTCTAGACTCAGTGACATATGCATATACAGCAGAGATGAAAAAATGCAGAAGCACACTTCCTGTCCTTCAGCCTGTCCCTGTTTAAGGACACAATGACAGAGTCCTGCAAAGACTGCCCATCAATAAAACATTGTAAAGAGTAAAATGAAAACAGGAGAAGAAAAAAGATGACAGTAAGTGAGTTTCATTGTATAATATTACCTTATGAGTTGTTAAAAAGCTGTTTACCTGTCATTTAATATTACCATTAGCGTTAATTATATACTTTAATCAAGCTTTTGTAACAAATATTAGTGCCTATAATTTTTCACTGACAGTTCAAATCCAAAGCAGCCTGAAGTCAATATTTACCCTTTTTTTTGTCTCTACAGTCTATGTGTCCTTTAATTGAAAATGTGGCCCATAAATCTTGTTTCATCTTTGTCTGCAGTATTTTATCTGTCTCTCTTTGTGTCTGTCCTTGTATTTCATGTTACTATAGATATACTAGATTTACTTACATTGCCAGTTCCTACGATTGCCTAATAGTCTGTAACTCTAACATTTTGAATAGTTTTAATCCATTTGAATTTTTCTTGATATCTACATATTCACCTATATGCTGTACATACAGTATATGCACATCTGTCTCTCTTTGACTCTTCCCCTCCGGAGCGTGGCAATTAGTTCTGCTTGCTTGGTGTGCGATGGAGCCTGTCCCACTCACAGTTCCCCAAAGAGACCCCATAGGAGCCACCATGGAATCTCTGATTCATCAATCTTCTTGCAGCTGGCAGAAAACTGACCCGAGAGTCACGGTCCCACTGCTCACATTGAGCCGGCGTGGCTGACAGGGCAGGAGTGGAAGGAGACCCGAGCAGATAAGAAAGGCAGGTGGCACGCAACAGTCTTCACAAATAAAACAGGAAAAGGTTTGTGGTGAGAGGTGAGGGATGATAAGGCAGGTACAGGGAAAAAGTAATACAAAAGGTGTTTTATTGTTGTGTGGACATCTCTGTGTGTGTTTCCATAGGGCTAAGCTGAGGGTAAACGTAAACATAAAGGTCACAAAGGGTTAATAACAATTGAACAAATGGATTTAGAGGCTGTGTGTAATCCCCTACACATACATACGCACGTACGTAAATTCTTATCTATCTTTAACAGAGAAGATAGTTTTGTGCTCAAAGAAAATAGACTTGAAGCAGGAGCAGTGAAGCCTATGAAAGGTTAATTTAAAGATTACTTGAGAGCTAACTATCCAACTAGAAATGTTTGCTTCTAAAAAACCGACATTGGCCTTACATTTATATTTGTTATTACAACATCAGTGATTACATTTAATTAAGATGATTTAATTGAACTTCTTTAATGATGTTTTTGTCTCTTAAAATTATATAACATCACATTGAATGCAAAACAAGAATACATTTTAATTGTTAATTGTGTTGAAGTGATACTCAGAAATCATTTCCCAACTCTCTCAAATGTGGAACAATAAGAGGTGTTCCTCCAAAAACTGTGCATGCCACATTTCTTCAGTCACTCTTTACATGAAAACAATGTTAGTCTCTGTGTTTTTCTCTAAAAGTGGGCCATGAGCTACTGCATTGATGAGTCATTGACGAAACTCTAATTCACATACACATGAGAGTCTTCTCCCTTGTGGTCAGCAGGTTTGTGTTTCAGAAATGGAACTTTCAAAAGCTCTAATTGTTTCAAATGCCAGATGACTTGAACACACAAACAACTTTTACAACATATGTACCACTAGACATGGCAATCACTTGTATTCACATGCACATTCACATGCACACTTGGCCATTGTGTGGTCAGTTCAAGCCTGTGGCCCAGGACAACAATGGATAGCAAGGCCATTGGGACTCACACTCATAGAGACACATTGCCTCGCTCTGTCTGTCCTCCTTGTGGAGAGGGACACATAGTACATTCTGGGCCGCTGTTCAAAGCTTAGTTGGATTGGCTGCATAATCTCGGCACTGAATGCATTTTCATAATTTTATCTGAAGTTAACTCACTGAAGCAGGGCATCGGCGTTAGTGAAACAGCAGAGCGTCTGCAAACAGCTTAACAAGCCAGTTTTGATACGCTTCTAAGATATATTACAGCTGTGGCCAGTGGAAAAGCTCTCACTGACTATAGTGGCCAGACCAACGGCTAAGGTTACCTGGAAGGCCATCTAGGGCTGTGATGGTGGTATTTTTAACACCGCGGTGGTAAATGACCAACTGCCGGCTGTGGCGCGGTGGGGGTGGGTGTAAAAAAATACAAGTCATGGCAATATTTTATTGGTAAGAACAACATTTGGGCCGGTGAACTTTTATTTTACAATTGCAATTGTCACAATTATATACTACAAAACTTTGTATTTTCTTAGAGTGTCACTGTAAGTGCCGGTCACCGCCGGTTGCGAACCACCACAGCGGTGGCAACTTACCACCGCGGGGGCGCAGATGTCATGCTGACTGTCACGGCCCTAAAGCCATCACATGACCCTGTCCATTATACACATAAGCATGTTTTATACATTTCTAACCTGACCAAGACTTCCAATACCAAATACAACAAGCACCAAAAACAAGCAACCAAAACTGACAACTGAAAATTATACGTGAGCTGTGCTGACAGTGAGGAGTCTGTAGCCTGTGTCTCCAGACTCAGATAAATCTTGCGCTCTCTTTCAGCGCCGCTCTGTCCCGGAGTTTAAACACATCTACATGTTTAAGTCTTGTCTTATATGGATCTCATTTACGTCCAACAGCAGCGAAACGTCTGTATACACACAAGTTCCGTAGAAATATTAAGCTACTGTTTGCAGCAACTCTACATTTCCTGTAATCCTTTCAAAATAAATGCCATGCCATTTGACAGCAGTTAAAATGACTTTATTTTGGCAGAGGCAGAAAAGGACAGCGTTAGAGCTGCATATCTTTATCTGATGTCACAAAAGACAGATTTGATTTATTTAAGGTCAGAAATTAATAAATCGACAACAAGAGGGTCATTATATTAAAGAGTCATAAAGGTGGTCATGAATTTAAACTTTGCAAAGTGTGCCTGTGTTGGGATTCAACAGACATTGGAATGGAATGGCTTCCATACTTGTAGAGATGCTGATTACTAGGAAAAATTGCAGTGGTCTCTTAATTTTTTCCAGAGCTATATATATTCTTCAGAAATATTGTGCCGCTGTGTCAACACAGATGTAGAGGGATCTGTTCCCTCAACAGGCTAAAAGTTACACAGTGCCTCTTTAACTTAACTTACCAAACATGGGGACTATTTAAAGCACTTTGTTAGAACACATTCATGCATTTTCTTAACAAAATTACTGTCAGCCCACAAAAGTATAGTATCTGATTAAGCCAGAATGAAACAAATGTAGCTTGAATAATAAAGTTATGTAATAGCACTGAGCTCATTTTAAATAGTCTCATTGGAAACCGTTTTAGTGATTTGTGAGTCTCCAGTGGATTCTGAGGGCTTGGGTTCAGTCAAGCAAGCAGTAGCAAAATTTCACCATTCTGACCACTTTGTATAATTTTTTCCTTGCTGTCTTCTCTTTCTGTCTCATTCTCTCCTGCATCTTGAAGCGATCAGTATCTTGGCAGTGAGACAACGGAGAAGCAACAAAGCACGTGGAGGGATCATACACAGTTCCACTGCTGTGTCCAACTCACACACAAACACTGTCACACACGTGTCTATAATGCTATTGTGTTAAAAAGCTGGCACAAAATCTATCATAGTGTTTCCAAGGCAACAAGTTTGTTAATTTAGCAACAATACATTACATGCATTTGCAAGAGTACAAAGATATTTTAGCCCAAATAAAACCTATTAACTGCAGGCCTTCATGGTGTAATACTTCAGTTTTTCAGGCTTTCCCCTGCCGATGCTACTGTTAAGGCAAATATCAAATCATTGGCTTTATTGCTTTCGTTAGCCTTATAGGACATATGTAGACATACAGTAAATATACACTATAAAAATAAATATATACATATATGGATATATTATCACGTACAGTAAATATACACTATAAAAATAAATATTTACATATATGGATATATTATCACGTACAGTAAATATACAAAATACAGTATATAGTATATACATACTGTAAATAGTTTACTTACAGTATGTAAATTTGTTTACATGGCAAACAAAGTATAGATTGGTCAAAATATGCAGTGGGATTGGGTCCTTCATTCATTCATTATCAGAGATATAATATTACAGTAAAACTCTCAAGGCTAACATCCACACAATCCAAAACAAGTCTATGGCCATATTAGCTTCTATTTTTCTACAAACAGACTACAAAAATTGATTTATCAGCTCTGCAGGAGGCTTTAACACGAGGATGCTGCAATACACTCAACAAAGTGGTTTCTACAGAGGGATTATATTTGGGCAATGAGACACATGTACTACCAGTAAAAAAAAAAACAACTCGTTGAATGTAAGACACAAAGCTAGTTAGAGCTAGAAGAAAGAGCATTCTCATGAATCTACTCAAATCTTTTGCATTGTGTGTGTTCTGGCTCTGGCTGTTCAGTAATCTCATTTAAAGCTACTTGAAATCTAGGTGCTATAAGACTTTTGTCCCTTATCCTTCTCAGAGCTGGAAGAGTTAGAGAGGTGTTGAGGAAAACAGGCTAGAGGAGAGAGAATGATGAAAGAGCCAAAGGAAGGCGTCACTAATGTTTCCTGCTAAAATATTCAGACTACTGCCGCATGATGTGTCACTCTGTCCCTCACATGCTGCACACACAAGAGTCGGCCCGGCACGTCGTACACAGTCCCCCTCTGAGGAGCACCAGACGCTGGTGGCCATATTTGCCCAGGCTGAACTTCCTGTTTGCATGCTTTTCTGACTCAGGATTGGTTAATAATTTAGGAGAGGGAAAGGGATAAGAAATTCAGCATGTGCAGCAGAAAGAGCACTACTTGTTCTTGCAGACACTAAACTAAAACACTAGGAGCTGAGCTGTTTGATAAAAAGAGACAAAAAGAACTCCATCTAAATGGACTACTGTCCTTGTACCAGTTTACATCCCTTAGTTGCTAACTGTGCCTTCCAACACGCACATAAAAGTAGCTACACTACACTAGCTTTTTTTTCCTTTTAAACTTTTTATCTTGCCACTGGCTTACTGGTCAATATTTGACCCAGAAACTATTGTGACAGATAGATTAGTGACCTGACCTTTGAATTATATGCTTTATAAATGAAAAGATTACTATGAATTCCTATCACGTACAGGACACATAAGCCATTAATCCGAGTTTTACTGGATGCTGTAATCCCCCACCCACCCGTCCCAGGGAAGTGGTAAATGGCTGTGATGCATTATAGATTTTTAACAACTAGGCATATACATATACGTGACGTTTTAGGTTTGACAAGTCAAAAACAAACTGTTAATGAACAGCCTCACATTTTAATCCCAGATGCAGTTTATGAAGAACATACTCTATACATTCATGTTTAATCATGTGACAGTGTGCCCCAGAGACTTATTATGTCCTATCCTTTGCATCTATTTAGGACAGTTGCACACATCTTTTCATGTAATTTTACTAAATTTAGTCTTTATACATGGTTCTAACTGTCATTTTTATGTAACTCCCCCTGAACCAAACAGCCACACTCATTTGAAGGGACAAATCTAACCAGGAAAAAAAGCATAACAATGCAACTGAATCTCTTAAAAAAAACCTGCAGAATAAACAAAATAAACAAACTAATTCCAGTGCAAAATGTCTATGTTTTTGTCTAGGAATGGTTAAGCACAATTAGGGCTGGGTGATAAATTGAGTAATGCATTCGGCTGCATTTTCTATATACTTATAATATATAATATTTTTTTTTTTTTAATAAATCAAGATTACATTTCTTTAGCCTTAGCTATTGCCCTGCTATAGGTGCAATATTTAATATTTAGGAGAAGGACATAGCCCACACATTATTTAACATCCAGGGCTTGGACATTGAGACAGTGGACAGTTTGAAGTACCTAGGTGTTCACACCAATAAACTGGACTGGTCCCACAACTAGGCATGGGACAATATTAGAATTTTGTGTCACAATTATCCTGGCCACAATAATTGCGATTAACAATATTACCACAATAATTATGAAAATGTCACTAAAATAAGAACAAACAAAAAAAAAAACAGCTGGCGATTATCTTAATGAAAAATGATCCCAATGATAAGAAATTGTCAATTAATCTTTACTGTTTTTATCACGATGTTATAATCTTATATTGTCCCACCCCTACCCACAACAACAATGCCCTGTACAAGAAGTTGCCTCCACCTTCTGAGGAGACTGAGGAGACTGAGGTTCTTCGGCGTGTGCAGTCCTCTGTTAAGGACCTTTTATAACTCTGTGGTAGCATCCACTATCTACTACGCTTACTTTGCTGGGGGGCAGGTAGCATCGATTGGGACAGAAAGAGACTCAACAAGCTGGTCAGGAGGTGGGTGAGAGGAGAATGTAGAGACAACAGCTCTCACCCCTGCATCAGGCTGTGGAGGCTCTGAGCTGCTCCTTCAGTGGCAGACTGAGACGCCCTCACTACCGCAGGTCCATCCTACCTGCTGCAGTTAGACTTTATAATCTACATGTATAACAATGACATCATGACAAATGTTTAAGTCTCAGGTCTGCTGAATTACTTCAATAAAATTACCATTAATAATGGGGAATCAGTGGCTCAGTGGCAGAGCGGTCGTCCAAACAACCAGAAGGTTGGCGGTTCAATTCCCACTTTCCCCACAGTTCATACTGTCGTTGTGTCCTTGGGCAAGACGCGTAACCCTCCTTGCCTCAGTGATGGTCAGAGAGTCCGTAGGCGCGGAATGGCTGCCATGTCTCTGTCTGTCTGCCCCAGTAGCTTATCACCACCAGTGCATGACTGTGTAGTGAAATGAATAATAGATATGAAAAACGTCTTTGCGGACCCTGAAAAGCGCTATATAAATTTTATGTAATAATAATAATCTTTTAAATAAATAAATGTTCACATTTGGAATAAGACAAATATGTTTTCAAAATATTACAGTATAAAACAAGTTCAGTAAGTTAAAGTTATGTAAGTTATTTCTTAAATAAAAAAAAAAAAAAAAATAGATTTGTTGATATTGACTTTATTATTTGCTGACCAAAAAAATTACTAAACTAAACTAAACAAAAACAATGTTCTTTTAGATGACCTGACAAGACAAGAATGGTACATTTAAAAAAGTCTCTATTTAACACAACTCTTCAACCTTCTGTGGAATCAAAATAGTTTGTGAAACAACTGTAGCAGCTTGGAGGAAATGGTTAAAAGGGCAAAGTCCAGTGACAACAAATAGCTCTATAAAGGAGTTGTAGTCAATTTGGGGGAAGCTGGGCAGTAACTTTTATAACCACAGGTTTACATTAGTCACATTTACATAAAACAGACTACAGAGCAGTAATTATAATTCTGTGACACTGTCATACCATGATATTTAAATCCACCATAAAAAAGGTAAAGAGAGCTATTTTTTTATGCACCACATTCAACATTTATTATGTTAAAATCACTGGAGATCACATGAAGAGGGCTATTTGGCTTGCAGCCTAGACAGATGGACTATAACACCAGGCTATGGCAACAACATGGCCCACAGGACCAGAGAGGCCAAACACACGCACAGACACATGCAAACACACAGGCCACAGGGACATGGCCAATCACACAAGTCACTGTGCCAAGGTCAATGACCTACTGAGAAAAGAAGACAAACTGTTTGCGTGTGGCACAGGGCTTTTCCACATAATACTAAAAAGCAACTCAACTCAATATCCAGAAAATGTTGATTGAGACATATTTAGAATATGTCTCAATCAACAGCATGATGCTTCATTTGTGATACTCTCAAAATTTTATCAATTGTCTCAATACTCTATAAACGTGCTCCAACTAACCCCTGTCGGGCTGAAACGCAGGTAAATGAGAGCAAGGCAGTGAGACATGCTGAGAGTTTGACTCATTACTGCTAAAGGAGAGAGCCCTCTGTGTTAGGATCCGGCATGTCATTAAGACTGTTGAGGTAATTTCTATCCAATTAGCCTCTCTCTGATATGAGGACGTGTTATGGAGTGGAAGTCCCTGCACAAATGTCACCGCTAGCATGAGTCAAACATTTTAAACAAGTTTTTCAAAGGTAACTAATCTTGGTAAGATGGAGTTCAAAAGAGCAATTCAGGCACTTTTTCTTCAATCCAGCAGACATTGCACTTGAGTAACTTGAGATGAGTAAAGTGAATCACATTAGAGATTTTGGGGCATGCTCAATGTAGACATTAAACTGTTGACTCGGCAAATATGGAGGAGGCTATACCAAAGCAAAAATTAATCCGCAGCTCATTAGTAAAATAATCAGGAGAATAGATCTCTGGACTCTCACAGTACCTGCCAAACATTGACATTTCTTTACTCGTGGTTAAAAAAAAAAAAAAAAGCCCTGTCTTTGTCTGTCTCTTCCCTGTTCGCTTCAGTCTATCTGAGGCTGTCAGATACATTTGTGGCTGTTTCCTGTCCGTGGTCAGGGAGTCCATGCTCAATGGTAAGTGTCTTGACAAACCATTCATCTATTGCAATACATATCAACCTTTACTGATGTTAATACTAATAATAATAATAGATAAGCTGTAAAGTCAACAAAAACACAATCTGTAGTGATGAGTTAGAAGACTATACTTCCCTTATCTTTGAACATAATCCTCCTCTGACTTTGATTTATTAAATGCCATTCTAACACAAACCATTAGCCTTTTTGGCTGTCTCTGCCTGAGTGTCACTTGCTCACCTTCTCTAACCAAACATGGTAAACAGAAGAGAGCAGCAGCAACAGAGTTTGAGATTGTATGTGTGGCTGCTGAGCAGTTGCTAAACATCGCCCTCCTTTTCTCTCTCAAACACAACCAAACCCATTTTCTTCACTGTCCATCTGTCTCACTTGTGGCCAAAACTAAAAGTTAGAAATTACAGTCAAAGTGGGATAATTTTTTCACGGTTCTGTAACACACGTCAACATTTTGACATTCTACAACATTCTACAACCTCTAAAGCAATCCAACTAAAATAACCTGGCTCAAGGCAGATTGAAAAAGTCAACCTTGGCGCAAAGACATGCTGATACTACCTTACCATATAAGAACAAATACATAACTTTAAAGATAAAACTATGCTTTAAAGTTACTATGATGGAACATGCTGCCATCATACAACAAAACAAATGTTGCAAAAAAGTCACATCAACACATCTACTAACACATATTTATACACAGCAAATCAATTTTAATTTACAGCCCTAAAGTTGCAATCCTTTAGAAGAAGCACTAAAATAAAACACAAAATATAGTGTTGCTTTACTCCCAAAAATAGCTACAATAGGCCACATTATGTATCTTTGATGAGTGCAGACAACTTTTGAAATTCATTGTGTTCATATATTTATTTGGTTGCAAACATAGTTATAACTTTAGATGATTAAGCATACGGTAAAATTGGTAAGTTTTAAACATTAGAGTCCAATACTTCAGTCTACCAATCCTTTGCGATATGTACACTCAGTCACTGGACTGTTTCTTCCTCAGATTATAGTGAAACTACTTCCATCTATTACTTTAAACTTTGGAACTGTTTGAGGTCATTTCAAATCTTGTTTGTGAATGTAAAGCGACAGCAAACAAGCCTCTTACTGTGTGTATACATGACAAGCATGCGTTTTCCAAATGCTCTCATATCCTGCAACTCACGGCAAATGTAAGGCTACTAAGATCCATCACCAAGGAAACCAGCTTGTTGCCAGGTAGCAACAGAGTGAACCACAGAGTAAAAGGAAAACAGGGTGCACTGGAAATCAGTAAAGACTAAATTAAATGGTAAATGGTAAATGTCATACATTTAAATTGTGCTTTTTTCTACTTTCCTTGGGCACTCAGAGAACTTTACATCATCAACCATTCACCCATTCACACACACAAGCACGCTGCCCTGGTGCAGACTGGTGCAGACTGATACAGACGTGGCTGCCATACCAGCGGTGCCAACGGCCTCTCCGACCATCACCGAACATACACACAACCACAATCACATTAACGCATTCATACACTGGTGGGTGAAGTGAGCCATTGCGCCCCATCCTAAACTAGAGCAGAAAAGCTGAGTTGAAGTTAAGTGTATTGTCCCTACATGTGTTGATGTGGGTGGATGCTTGTGCAGTCCAATCTAAGTTTTGGAGTTCATAATTACATCTGACTCCAGGGTCATGCATGATTAGAATTAGATTAGAGTTTAACACTGGTTGGACAACTCACATAATATTACAGACAGGGTTACATCAGAGCAGTGGACCAATAGGAGCAGCCCAGTGCTCTGTCAATCTGTCAGTTCTCATTAGACACTGAAAAGTCTTGGGATGTCTGGGTTAATCTAACTGTACTGCCTTATTGTTCTTTTCTTTCTTTTTTAATGATTACAGTATTTGCTGATTTTAATAGTAATGATAGACGTGGAAATATTAATAAAAATCCCTTTATCACTGTGTCAGTCTCAATTTATTCTGAACTTAAAATGTAGCTAAAATACCAAATGGACTCACAAAAACAAATTTTATTTATTCTCCCTTCATTTAACCAGGCAAGTAATTCCTATTTATGATGACAACCTGGCAGCCTCAGCATTACTATTCATCAAAATTACATAACAATGAATAAAAAAATTAGGTCTGCACCACTATAGATGCCAGTAACAACTGTTTTCTTGAAAACATCTGAATGTGTGAGTTGTGCCAAAAATTTTAATAACATTTTTGCCATTGCTGAGGTACAGTACAAGTGATAAATGTAATAATAAAGTGTGTTAATAGAAGTAATTGAAGAGACACAATACAGTTAACCAGCCAACCAAAAATGCTGGTCAGATCCCACCCCCAGGTCATTATTTCTGTGACAAACTATGTTGTGTTATAAGTAGGTTTGTTAGTGTATAGCTCCACACACTGTGTCACAAAGCTGCTTCAAAGACGAGATTCAGCAGAGGCTTATTAAGACCACCACAGACAGGATACAGACTGGTGACAGTTAATACTGCATCTCAGGCCTGGTCTTTTTCATCTATTACAATCTATCCACACATATGTATATACAGTACAGTAATCAATAATGACAGTAACATATTTGTATTGATTTCTTTAATTTAAGTCCAGTAGCAATGTATGCAAATGAATGCCATAAGAATTTTATCTATTTAATCATTATCACAACAGCCATCCTCATTTGCAGTAAATTGTCTGTGAACTGTTACTGATGGTCAAAACTAGTGAACAAGAGCTGTATTTTGCCCAACTTCTCTAAACAGGTTTCAATAGGTAAAATTAAAAATTTGTTCACACTTTAAACAATTTAAACATTTGTAAAATAAAACTAAGTAGAACATTTTATTTCAAAGGCCATTGAGCAAGGGACAATTTACTGCTGCACAAAGCCAATGGCAGCACAGGGATTGACAGCTGTTGCAGAAAGGTAATGGGTAGCCACCTCTACTTGCTCCTGTTTGTTTTAAGTCTGCCCAAAGGAGACGTTTGTGTGTCTGATGCTGTGACAGCAGTCAGTAGAAGGACAGATGAAGTGCAAGTTACAAAAAACATCCACCGCAGAAACACTCAATGTCATATACAGTCTTAAGAAATAATTACATTGCTTTGAAAATCAATTAGGTAGACAAAAAGTTTGGCCACTAATGGCCTTGATACAAAGCCTTACCTTCTATCTTAGTAAAAGCACAAATCTATAAGTATTGCTAATTGGGCCTGGGGGTTTCTACTTGCACACTCAAGTATCCCTTCGGTCTAACTTTTTAACTATTTTCAAACACAGTTTGATTTGTGAATAGGTCAGAGTTTTCATTAATATGCACAGAACAGCATGTGCAAACCTGATTCACTTGTATTATTTCCTCCCTAAAGTCTTTTTTCCCTCAGACCTCCTTTGATGACACTTTATTCTGCTTCTAAACATTTTGACTTTGATATTTAAGCTACCTGCACCTTCAGACTTTTTTTCTTGATTTCTCCCTCTGTAAACACCCCAGTCGCCCCCCACAGTCTAATACTCTGTCACTCCATTATCCATTATTCATGGCTCATCCACAGTCGGCATTAAAGGGCCTTGCAATATCGCTACGGCAACAACACAGCAGAAACAGCCGCATTGGATCATGGGAAAGTGGGTCACCTCCCAGGAGCGGGTTGGTGCGGAGGCCGCAGCAGAGGGAGGTCGCTGTCACACACAGTCACACCTGATAGTCGTCCTACAAAAAGGAGGACAGAACGATCTGATGAGAGACGGGGAACTGTGGGAGATGACGAGAGGCTGCTGCAAACACAAAAAACTGTATCTAATCTGCAAAAAACAAGCAACGCCACTGCACTACATCATTATCATGTTGATGTGATGTTGTCTTTCCATAAACTTTAACTTAAACTCAGAAGTGGGTAGTAACGAGTTACATTTACTCCATTACATTTACTTAAGTAACTTTTAAAAAAAAAAAAAAAAAGGTACTTCTAAGAGTAGTTTTACTGCACAATACTTTTTACTTTCACTTGAGTAGATTTTGTGAAGAAGTAAAGCTACTCTTAATTAGTTACATTGGGCTACACTCCATAAGTTACTTTTATTTTTTTATAATTTTTTTACCATTTATTCTATGCTTTATTTTTGCCACATGACTGTGTTTCATAAATCAGACAGTAGTTACAGTTACAGCTTTAGTTTAGTGAAGTTTCATTTAACGTAGAGTAACTGGTAGCTGAGCTCACTGTATTTTCCAAATTGCTTGTCCAACACTGCTCTTCACACTTAACTTAGCTGTGCAACAAAAACATAAAAAATGACTGAGGCTACTGTCTCCAGTTTTGAAAGTGAACACAGCCCTGGCCTCATTTTGCTCACACACAGGCCTCACAAAAAATACTAATAAAAATAAATTAGGCATTATGATCAAACAGTTACTTAGTACTTGAGTAGTCTTTTAACCAAAAACTTTTGACTTTAATTAGGGGTGTCCATGGTTAACCGATTAACCGATTAACCGTTAAAAATTGCTTAACCGAGTGAAACATTTTGCTCGGTTAAGCGGCGTCAATGGCGTGCTTTGAATTTAGTTGCAATATATTTTTCCACCACTAGAGACCACCAGAGCGCTCCCAGACATTTGTAATATCCACAAGAAGAAGTCATGACCAGCTCTAGCATGAAGCGGGGGCAAAGAAAAGTACAGCTGGGAGCACTTTAAAATTGAGAGTGACGGGGCAAAATGCAAGTATTACAATGCAGTGCTTAAATATACTTCAAGTACATGTTGTTGTACGCATTTATTTGACTGTTTCTTTGCACAAACTTTCTAAAAAAAAGTGTGCTATAAGAAGCAAATATAGCAGACATAGCCCTAATCATGCAGGCGCCCTCGCAGCCACTTGCATTGCTCGTGAACTGGAGCGCATCTCATCCTAATTTAACGAAACTCAGCGTAGGCCTCACAGACATTAAATATATCTTAAGATAGCTTGAAATGTCTTTTAACAATTTAAAACGAGAAGAAATAGGCTACTCTCGGTCGTCAACTTAATAAACTAAAAATAACCCTGACGCACACTATGGTTAACCGAGTATTAACCGCTAAGGGCCTTGGTTAACGGTTAATGAAAAACTTGAAAACGTGCAGCCCTAACTTTAATGTTTTGGAGGACTACTTTTTACTTCTACTTGAGTAAAATTATTTTGACGTAACGCTACTCTTAATTGAGTACAATTTTAGGCTACTCTACCTCTGCTAATACTGAATAAACTGGCCAATTTACTGCTAAAGATTTTTTTTTTTTCTCCTACCAATAAGTGTCACAGTGTGTGGACATTATGTCAAGTGACATTTTATTAACGTTACGGGGGGAACAAAATAATGACCATACTGGTTTGACTTGGATCTGCAAAATATAAAATAATATAGAAACTAAATGAATGGAACTCTCCTTTCATACATTGATAAATCAATACATTTAATTAAATAAATTTACCAGTTTTTATCCATTATGTCACTTTTGCTCTTTTGGCTCCGACCTCTTGATGTGTGCGTTTGAATATTTTAAATAGCTTTTATTGTTTTCTTGTTTAGAAAAGCTGAGTAAATATAACAGCAGCTCCTTGTTTAGTGATTCAAAAACACAAAGTTAATTCAACAGCTTTAAAACACCTGGGTTTAAATGTGTATTTATTTTGATATAACGTGTCTATAACCATTTGTATGTTTAGCACATATAATTCTTTCTTTGTTATTGATTTTTATTATATCAAAGAGGTTGAAGTCATGTGGCCTTTGACTGTAACCTCTTCTGTTGTGGTTGGTATATGTTTAATGAGACAGTTCCATAAAGGATAAATTCACATCATTACTGTAATAATTACAGAGCCACACACACATTCACACAAACACAGTCAGTCTGTCACATGTTGTCACTGAGGAAGAAAACGGAAACATCTGTTTCTATGGGAACCCAGGTCTTTGATGATGCAGGCTAAATACACAGGCTTTATCAACAGCCAAAGTGTGTACAAGGAGGTCTGTATATGTTTGAAGCAAAGACAGGGAGCGCTGGTGAGGATGTGGCAGCCAGATCCCAGACCAGATGGCTAAATGTCACTGAATACAGAACCAACATGACTCTTAGTTCTTCCCAACACAATCAGTGCATCATCTTATTATTCAGGCAAAGAGCACCAGGTGAACGTGCCTCTATAAAATATTTTCAACATCTAGAGACAAACAATTACAGTAAATACTACGTCAAAAGGCTTCTATTACATACTGCAGTTGTACAGGTTATTTACAATATAATTCAGAGTGCATGCTAGGCATAATAGCTTTCTGATTAAGAATTTTTTTTTTAAATCTTACAAGACCAGAAAATGCAAACCAGAAAAGCTATTGGCTACGCAGCTATTTACTAAGCTACACAGAAGATATAAAACAATGGAGAAATTCAGTATCTATGGGTCTCCACAAACAGATGGTTTAATAATATATTCTTTGCATTGAATCTATAAATCTAAACTGATGCTTCAAGGTTTTTCTGCAGAAAACCCCAAGATTTATAAATTGTATATTGGTAAAGCACAATGGCTCTATTACTTCTTTTGTGAAACGACTTTATTGGCGTGTTTCACAGCCCCACTACAGGTTTGAACAGTGTGAACACAGGCCGTTTTGATTACGCTGCAGGCCAGCATTTACATTGCGGCTCTTTAAAGACACCAGTTCTCCTGAACCAGATGCACTATATGTTTTTCTGTCTATTATCCTGACAAAAGCTGTCAAACAACAATCAATGACATGGTATCTGTCTAAAAATGGGCCATTTAGATACTGCTCCCTGTGGTGAGGTGGCAATGAGCACAGGTTCTAGACATGGACGTTACTCTCTCTTTCCTTTGTGGACTCAGAGGGAGCTGTAATGTGGGTCGATGTGAGGCAGAGGTGGACACTTTTAGCTCGGTAAAAATATCCTGCTCTTTCTGTATTTTTTGCCCCTTATCACATCGGGAACCTCATGCAAATTCAACCAAAATGCACCTCAATCATCCTAGTCTTGTTCAAATTATATTATGAAACAAGTCACTAAAATAGTACATAATTTGAATTGTTCATGTAATAACAGCTTAAGTGCTCTGACAAAAAATGCAAACACAAGCACACAATGTCATTGCAACAGTAACGGCCTCAGAGTTGTTTGGATTGTTCCTTGACATAAGAATGAGAAAATGTCGGCTCAGATCAACACAACTCTCTAAACACCTTACTATATGTGATACTTTTGGACACATAACAGTCCCATGAGACTTTGCAGCAGGGCAGTTGCAGATAAGACTCCTTCACTGGGAGCAAATTATGAGAATAAATTGCAAATGTTATGGTTATTGCAATCAACCTCAACATTACAAAGAACTGCTTGTATCACAATGATAAGACACTTGATGATAAGCAGTAAATAAAACCAATTGAACAAGTGCAAGTGTAAATCTTTATATAATTTAATCAACTTTTGGATTCTGAACTCATCATTATCGCAATATTCTATGTCTTCCACATATTGTGCAGGCCTAGTGCTAGTCCATAAATGTTTTAGTGTAGCTCTAGTGCTTTGATAAATGTTTAGTATTTGTTGTACTTTAGGGCTGTTTGTTGTTATATTCTTAAAAAAAGCTAAACATGGGCCAGGACAAAAAAAATTAGTCCACAATGTTTCTGTTGAAATTTCCCTATCTTTAGCACCAAAATGGGACTATTAAAAAGCAAAACGGGGGAGCAAAAAGGAAATGGTGGTGTAATGAATGTGGTGCCACAGCTGCCATCATTTAGGCTCTTTATCTTTTAATTTCATTAAAGGTGAAAGAGGAGAACAAGAAGAAAAGATAAAAAGTGCCAAAACATATCTTGCCACATTATTTCAACAGAACTTCCAGCAGTTATGATATCACCAAAGCAGTTACCACTTTGACCTGAGCAGCCATTATTTAACAACTTTGCCAATAAAGTTGAATTTAGGAGCACCCCAGAACAAAGAGTCTTAAGAGGTTTGTTATTGCTCATAATAATGTATAGGGTAATGGTTCATTTACAAATACAATACAAGTAAAATACAGCCAACCTTGTTGACAAGAGAGTTTGTTCTAAAGCAGTAAAGTTAAATTACTGTGGCTTTAGGGGTTTGTAAAGTTCTCTATAAAGTACAAACCACAATCCATTATCTCTGCTGTAAGGCCATTAGCTGATGTATCAAGATGGTCAGTTTGCATTAGAAGAGAAATGCAATATGGCAGTTGTAGAAAAACAAACAAAAAAAAACAACACTTAGACCAGGATGAAATGGCTGCTATTTTATGTTGTAATATTGCTATTTGCATCTTTAGTAACCTATGATTTTTGTGACACTACCTTGATTGCCTTGAGTCTGATTTCTTTGTAGTGAGTCTTTGTGCTAATAATTGCATTTATTTTATGTAACAAACCATAATGACTAATTACAGGTCTGGCTCCAATATTAACCCAGAAAAAATGTGTCAGAAGAATAAAAAGAGGCAGCCAAAAGGGCATTGCCTGTAAGAAAGAGGAAGCTAAAATTGTCATGTAGATTGCATTTTTGAGTAAGGTTCATTTTCAGCTACAGAAGAATTGTGCAGCAGTGAGGAAACAGTACAAAATGACTTCAATGGAGCAGAAAAGGAACAGTTTTCTGAAGTAGTATAACTTTGTAGCTGGAATGCACCCATGTCACTAACACAGGGTAATCCTTGTTCCATCGGTGAACGGGGAACATCATTTACAAAAAATAACTCCCTGTGCAACAGCCTGTTTAGAGCTTGCACTGCAGCAAATTTGCAATAAATTTAATTTCCCATTAGATTTAATTTCCCATCAGGGAGTATAGCAAACCTTAAAGGCCTGTGTAATGGTCTACATATAGAGACACTTCTCCTATGAATGACAAAATAAACATTTCCAGACGTGAATGCACATTGTCACCACAAGGGAACAGAGCAACATTGTTTAAGTAAGTACATGTACACACTGACTCCGACTGTTGCTCTTCATCTATAAATAGACACTCCTAGCAACCAGCAGAGTAGCACCCAAAGGAACAGCATGTTAACTTGACGCTATACAGAAGAAACACATGAGAAAAGGACAAGTACTGCACAAAATGTGCTTCAAAAGCTCCTAAATGAGCTTATTTCATTCAAGTGCACTCAACTTTAATTTGTTAAATGTGCAACAGATCAAACAATGTGCCTCACGGAAGGGATGAGATTTCGAACAACACCCATGTAATCATCTTAAGAGATTTGGCAATAACTCAGCATTATTCAACAAAGTAAGCCTAAGAACTAACACTAGACTCATAGGCATTGGTGCTTTTAGAAAAAGTTGGCAAATAATGTATCCATAAAGGACCATTTGCATACAGAGTCAGAGGAAACATAGATTTAAAGCAGGAGGTGAGTGAGAGTGTCTTGTTATAGGGTCCATTAGCTTCTCAGGGGTGATTCATCGACTTAAGGTGCTTGTTTTGTGTTGCTCTCTGCACCTACTGCAGAGCCAGGAGCTAATTCATCCAACACTGAACGCCCTGTCAAACACATACACCTCATCACACACAAAGGCTATGAACCGTGAATTCAGATACACACATACCTGAAACACATATTCTCAAAACAACTGATAAACATGAACACATTAACATTACAACAAATATTTCCTCATTGGGAGAAGTGGCAAATCTTTAGACAATTTATTTGTACAATCTAAACCAACACTATGTACCTTTTAGCCACTAGGGGCGCAGATCCCTCAACATACTGACTGTTTGTTTTCAAGAGGAAGCTATCCAAAACCGGCAAGTTTTTGAAAAAAAAAAAAAAAAGATGTCTTCGGAAATAGTAGGGTCATTTTAGTGCATTTTATAATAAAACTCTGCAAGGGTCCAGTGTATTGACCTATTTCTGCTCCCTGAGCTGCTAAGCGTGCTGACTCAGGAGAGGTCTGCGCGTCCCGGTGGCGTTGAATTATATATCATTAATACCAGAGTTTTCTGTCCAGCTGAGGGTACTGTTTCAGCAAAATATATATGATTCTACCAATTGCTTGTCTAAGAATCCTTAAATCAATACGTGAATGTATTTTTTTTCTTGCTTTCCCTGCCAGCAGTGGCGCAAAAAGGGGGTATGCGGCAAACCTGGGTTACTCGTGTGATAAGTCCTGTCCTTACCAGCTGAGCTATCCAAAAGCCAGAGTGCTTTGTTACTAGTAGTGGGCATTGAGAACTGGAACTACTCAGAATTGTTATAAAATTTTTAATTCTTTTCCTTCTTTTCGGTTCTTTATTGGAATCTGATCATAACGTTAATTAGGTTAGGGTTTGGGGGGGTGATGCTGCATACCCCTCTAGCACTGGGTAGTTGCGCCCCTGTCTGCCAGCATCTTACACCATGCAGTTAAGTGTTGGATTGTCTCAGGGGCCTGTTTGCACAGCCTACACCTTGGGTCTTGTCTGGTGTGGTAGATTTGGGCCTCTATTGCTCTGGTGCTCAGGGCCTGCTCCTGTGCAGCCATGATGAGTGCCTCTGTGCTGTCCTTCAGTCCGGCCCGTTCTAGCCATTGGTAGGATTTCTTGATATCAGCCACTTCAGTTATGTTCCGGTAGTACATCCCATGTAGAGGTTTGTCCTCCCATTATGGTCCCTCATCCAGCTCCTCTTCCTCTGTTCCCCATTGCCTGAGACATTCACTGAGCACGTCATCTGTTAGGGCCTTATCTTTCGTGTCTTAACGTCTGTGGTCTGTATCTCTTCCTTTAGCCACCTTATTATTCCCGCAGGGTATCTGATCACTGGCAGGGCATAGCTGTTTATTGCCTGTGCCTTGTTTTTGCCATTGAGCTGACTTCTTAGGACTTGCCTTACTCGTTGGAGGTATTTGACAGTTGCGGTTTTCCTTGTTACCTCTTCGAGGTTGCCATTTGCCTGTGGTATTCCAAGGTACTGCTTTAACCATCCTCAATGTTTGCTATTGTTCCTTCGGGGAGTGAGACCCCTTCTGTGTGGACTACCTTCCCTCTCTTTGTCACCATTCGACTACACTTCTTAAGCCCGAATGACATCCCAATGTCAGAGCTGTAGATCCTGGTGGTGTGGATCAGTGAGTCGATGTCCCGCTCGCTCTTAGCGTATAGCTTGATGTCATCCATGTAGAGGAGGTGACTGATGGTGGCCCCATTCCTGAGTCGGTATCCATAGCCAGTCTTGTTGATTATTTGGCTGAGGGGGTTCAGGCCTATGCAGAACAGCAGTGGGGATAGAGCACTCCTTGGTATATGCCACATTTGATGGATACTTGTGCAAGTGGCTTGCCATTGGCCTCAAGGGTGGTTTTCCACAGCCTCATTGAGTTTGCAATGAAGTCTCTTAGAGTCCTGTTGATCTTGTACATCTCCAAGCATTCAGTGATCTATGTGTGTGGCATTGCATATGCTTTCTTGTAATCAATCCAGGCAGTGCACAGGTTGGTGTGTTGGGTTCTGCAGTCTTGGGTGACTGTTCTGTCAACCAGGAGTTGGTGTTTAGCTCCTCTGGTTTCTTTGCCGATGCCCTTCTGTGCTTTGCTCATGTATTGATCCATGTGCCCACTTATCTTAGCCGCAATGATGCCTGACATGAGCTTCCATGTTGTGAAGAGACAGGTTATTGGCCGATAGTTGGATGGGACTGTACCCTTTGTGGGATGCTTCATGATCAGGATTGTACGCCCTTCGGTAAGCCATTCAGGGTGCGTCCCATCCCTTAGCAGCTGGTTCATTTGTGCTGCAAGGCGCCCGTGGAGTGCAGTGAGCTTCTTTATCCAGTAGGTGTGGATCCTGTCAGGGCCCGGTGCTGTCCAGTTTTTCATACCTGAGACTCTTTCTTGGATGTCTTCCGCTGTGATGGTAACTGGATTCTGTTCAGGGAGGTTTCTGTGGTCCTCTCTCAGAGCCACCAGCCACTGTGCATCGCTGTTGTGTGATACCTCCCTCTCCCATATACTTTTCCAGTATTGTTCAGTTTCCAGCCTTGGAGGGTCTGCTCTGCTGTTACCTTTCGCAGGTTGAGTTGCGAACAGCCGGTTTATTCTTCTGGCTTCATTCTCTCTCGTGTACCTCGTTAGGCGGCTGGCCGAGGCTTGGAGCCTTTGTTTGGCAGTTTCAAGTGCTTCAAGTATGTGCATCTGGTTGTACCTCTTGGGTTTTCTCGCCATGATCTTGTCTTTCATGTCAGTCGCTGCCTCGTTTAGCGTTATTTCACTTGTTGGGGCTTCGTACCCAATCTTCGGTTGGGGAGCCCCCGTTGGCTCCCCTCTGACCTCTCGTCCTGGCTCCCCCTTGTCGTAGCATTTTTTTTGTTGTATCTCGTCAATCTCAAGTTGTGATAGCAGCTGCCGCTTGTGGATGTTGGAACACTGAGCTACTAGTTGCTTCGATGTAAGCCTGGATTGTGGGTTTCGAAGTACACAAACAAAGGTAGGGCACATGCAGTGCGTCGACGGCGGAGCACCTGTAAATTACTTTAAACACGTAATGTTGTCTTTATTATTTAAAACTGATTGAAGAGCAGAGGCGAACATACTCTTGGTAGTCCCGCGCACCATCTTGATCATTTGAGAATATACAGAGAGCTTACGTTAGGCTGTGCCAGGCTCAATGGTTTGGGGCTTTTATAACAAAATTTTATTTGTTGCACAATCCTTTCCATTGATCGGTGACTTGCTCTGGATTTGTTAAGTAAATGTCTCTGTCTGTCTGTCTGTCTGCCTGTAAGGAAGAAAATTAACTTTGAACTTTTAGAAACATCACTGTCTACAGTTTGCCCCAAGGAAAGGGGAGACGTTCTTGTACCTAAATCCCTACCCTTCTTTCCTCTGTAACCAAGGACAGATGAGGACCATCACTACGGTTACCATATCCATGACAACCTCTTCTGCTGCTATTATTGGGATGTTGTCAAGGAAACAGAGCGACATATTATGGGATGCACCCAGAAATAGAAATCTTGCAGTGAAAGAATTACAACAGATCTGTGGTATTACATAAGACAGACACAGCCGATCTGCCAAGGGCATTGTATTGATTTTAAGGCCTGGTCACACACAGGTTTATGAGTAAAGCCTGTGTAGAAAAGCATTGGCTATATGTACTGTATTTCCAAAGGACAGAAATGGCATAAGTGAAATAACTGTGCACAACAAATTGCATGCAACAAGTGAACTCACAAATACATAGAAAATGAATGACAAAAACACTAGTGGTCAGCACAAAAATAAGAAGCGTAAAAAGTGTTACAGGATACACAGTTTTGGTGCAGCAGCACAGCACTTTATGTAATATCAGGTTCATACAAAACAACCATTTTCTTTATATTAATTTAATGTTTAAAAAGTATGTTTGTTGAATCACTTATGTCACTGTTGTGTATGATAAATATTTTTTATCATCTTAAATCTGATTTGCTCATCACTTGCTGAATCCTCTAACAAACCCAAAGGTACAAGACAGGCTCTACATTTAACCCCGTGTTTAATCTTCACACAGCTTCCTGTCTGTTTGAAGCTTGTAAAATTAATTGACAACAGCTGCATGTGTATGTGGGTGTGTGTGTGCGCGCATGCGTGTGCACACATGCATGTTGTCTTATCTGAACTGCTGTGTACAAAACAATACTGCTACAATACAAGTACAACCCATAATACTTTTCATTGTAATATGTATGGAAAGAAAGGAACCTTAAAGTATTTTTTCCTAAAAGCAGGTTGCAGAGAAACATAAAATAAAGAAAGCAGAATACATGATTATTTCTTGAAAAAGTAGCAGATGTGCCATTGCCTCTGGGGGATTAGTGTGGTCTCCACACTAATACACTGGCAAAAGCTCTGCAAGCTGCCTACAGGCACACATCCTGTCACACACGGTGTGCAGGTAAAAACAACACCCTGTATTCACCCTGCAATATGGGACAATGCCAGGTTTAGGTAATTATATTAAACATTTTTTTTAACAACACAATCAATTAAAATGAATAAATTACATTTTGGTACGCCCAAATATTATTGGCAATCTATAAACAAGAAATTCCAAATTGCAAGTACCCAAAACATCTCAATCAAAACAAGAATTGTCTTCTTAGACAATGTTTTTATTGCTCTAAGAACACTTCTGCATTAACTTACAGTGCTGCAAGGACACCAAATAAATGAGTGAGCAAAGGTAAATGTGTAACTGTCTGACAAGTGTGGAGTGTTTCAAAAATCAAATAAACCCCAAGAGAACATGTGTATGTTGTGTTAAACTAAAAGCAGCCAAACAAGAGCAGGCTCATCCCAGCTTTAAAGATGTAGTGAGGTACTTACCAGGTTAGAGTTTGTGGCATTTGAGTCATCTTCAGGGAAGGGGATGTAGACAGCTAAGGCCACACAGTTGGCAAAAATGGTCATCAGGATGATGATCTCAAATGGTCTGGGACAAAAGTTAAGAAAAATGCATACTGCAAAAAGGAGGCACTGCTAAACAGCTATAGTATACAACGCCAAAATTATATATATTCTCTGGTGACATCAATGATGTGATTTACACATGCCATGCTCAAAGGTGGTGGGAGACATCAAAGGTTTGTAAGACATTGGGTCAAACATCTTTGTGTGTATGGGGGGTACAGACAGAGACAGTCCATGTCCTAATATGGGTGCACTAAGAAGCAGGCTTGTCGCGTGGAAGACAGGATGTGGACAAAGAAAGAGTGAGAGCAAACTGGAAAGAGCAAGGGGAGAGACACAGAGGAGTTT
Organism: Perccottus glenii; assembly: GCA_024416835.2. Taxonomy (NCBI): domain Eukaryota; kingdom Metazoa; phylum Chordata; class Actinopteri; order Gobiiformes; family Odontobutidae; genus Perccottus; species Perccottus glenii. The sequence goes on along the minus strand of CM044547.2, from coordinate 22,063,451 downwards.
TATTTGGAGCGGTCCTTGAGATGGGAGTGACCTCATTATTTTTGGCCTCCGAGAGTGAAAGAGGGAGGAATGGAGAATGTGGTGGAAAGACAGAGGTCTGTTTTATATCAAACTAACTTTCATCGCATTTTATTCTCTATTTTTCGATCCTTGTTTTTTACTTCCATCATTTCTCGCTTATGTATGGACAGTTCTTGATACCTGGCCATTGTTATTCATCTCTCAATATCTCAGACTTTTTTTTTCAATTCAATCAATGGAAACAACATAGGCTCAAGTTTATTTAAATTTTCTAATCCCAGTTAGGAAACCAATTGATGGATCAATACATATGAAAGTGACTTTTCAACATAATCGGCCATTACATTTCATTGGTGATAGTATTTCTACATCACATATTATTCTGATTATTATTCCTAATGAATGCAGTGTGAAAAAGGTATCTATACAAAATAAAAAGCCAATTCCTGTTGCTTCCACCAAACTACTTAAAAGACAGCATAACTCAGCAACAAAAGCATATATTCCATGACAGAACAGATATCTTGTTAATATACAGTATAATAACCCAACCAGTTTTGCAGTTTGAGGACCCATACGAAACAGGCCCACATCCCGTTTTAGGCCCTAATTACTCTTAAGAAATTATACTGATTTGACTGGCAGAAAACCAGCTTGAGGGTTTATTTTTTGTTTTATTTTTTTATGGTGGGCCTAATAGTTGGCTTATGTTTGGTTTAGTGGCTGACCCTTTAACAGCAATAGCCATAAGATTATTTAGCTTGGGAATAAAATGCATCATAGTTAATCACTCACCCTTGTTCTCTGGGCTCATTAAAACCAACTCCTGACAGACACACAGAAAAACAGGCCTGTGACTAATTTGGAGTTCCTGACCTATAATTTACCAAAAAACCCTTGAGGTCTGCTTCTATGAACATAATAGTAAATCTGTGTTCTGCTGTGCTGCTGAGAGCTAAACATCACTCACAGAACATTTTGTCATAGGTTTGATTACATGCAGACACTTTTTATGTCCCCAACATCTGGATGATGCCGTGTTAAACTGTTTACCCAAGGATCATGATGGGTTTAATTTGATGCACCTAAACCAAAATATTTATCTAGCACACTTAGAGAAAAGAGAGTTGAATTCAGGCAAATAACGTAATAATGTATTTACAAGGTTGAGCAGGAATTCTATTTACAATTACAAAGTATATACAGTGGCAAGAAAAAGTATGTGAACCTTTTGGAATTTCATGGTTTTCTGAATGAATTTGTCTTAAAATGTGATCTGATCTTCATCTAAGTCAAGGGTATTGACAAACATAATGTGTTTAAAATAATTACACAAACAAATTCTGATCTTTTTGTTTTTTTAAGAACAACCAAAAAACCTCATAGAGCTTGTGGAAAAAGTATGTCAATCCTAGAGTTAATGACCTCAAAAAAAGTAATTGCAGTCAGGTTTTAGCACATCTGGAGTCTCATTAAGATAAACTACTTTGACTTTGGAGCTACTTTGACTGATAAAACCAGAGGATCAAGAATGGTTCCTTTACATAAAGCTGGAAAGGATTACAAAGTTATCTCAAAGTCTAGAAATTTACCAGTCTACAAACAATCTACAAATAGATTTTTTGGGACTGTTGCTACTCCACCAAGAAGTGGGCGCCCAGTCAAAATGACACCAAGAGCACAACGAAGACTTATCAATGACAGCCAAAAATTTGAAGGCATTGGAACTTACAACATCTCTGTTCATGAGTTTACAATACATAAAACACTGAACAAGCAGAATATCCACGGCAGGACACCACAAAAGAAGCCACTTCTTACTAAAAAGAACATTACTGCATGCCTGAAGTTTGCAAAAGAGCACATTTACACTCCAAATGTCAATGTCTCAAAATGTTTTGTGGACTGATGAAACTAAGATTAAACTATTTGGAAAAAACACACAGCGCTACATCTGTAGAAAGGGCACGGCATATAATCATAAAAACATCATCCCAACTGTAAAGTATGGTGGAGGAAACATCATGTTTTGGGTCTACTTTGCTGCGTCTGGGCCTGGCCAGTTTGCAATCATTGAGAGGAAGATGAATTAAAAAGTATATCAGACAATTCTTTAGGATAATGTGAAGATGTCTGTACGTCAGCTGAAACTGTGTAGAAGGTGGGTGATGCAACAGCACAACAACCCATAACACCGGAGAAAGTCCACAACACAGTGGCTTCAGAAAAACACATGAGACGTCCAAAGACTATGACAGAGCTAAAGCCATTGTGCCAGAAAAGAATGGGGGGGAGGGGGGCGAGTTATTAATTCTAAGGGTTCACTTACTTTTTCCACTGCCATTTGAAATGTTGAATGAGTGTGTTCAATAAAGACATTAAAGATCAGAATTTGATTGTGTAACAATTTTTAGACAAATTATGTTTGTCAATACCCTTGACTTAGATGAAGATCAGATCACATTTTAAGACATTTACATTTTTACATTTATCAGACGCTTTTATCCAAAGCGACTTACATTACATTACCAGTGTTACAGTCACTGGAGGCAAGGTGGGTTAAGTGTCTTGCCCAAGGACACAACGACAGTATGAACTGTGGGGCGAGCGGGAATCGATCCTACTACCTTCCGATTGAAGGACAGCCGCTCTACCACTGAGCTACTGCCGCCCCGACAGAGGCAAGACAGACTTGCGACTGTATTTATTACTGAGTTAAGTTACTCAGGGACAGAAAAAATTGGCCAATCACATGCGAGCAGACCACATGCTTGTAAAAGGAGTCCTCCTACTGGTCAACACCGGTTTGTGATCTGATGTTCCAGGAAGTGTATTTTAAGCACTGAAAATGTCTTTTAACACAGAGAAACATTCATTCATTCATTCATCAGGAGAAAAGGGAGGCAACGTAAACGTCTAAGACAAGGATGACAACATCAGGTAGTGCAGCTTTAAACATCTCATTATGTACTATTTGTTACTATACTATATGTTCATAAGTTTTTGTCTGAAATTTCTCCAAATGACAATTACTCAACACTGGCAAACAAAAAAACTTATAAAATCAGCACAGAAACTTATATCAACTTGCTCTGGATTTTGCTCATGATTCCATCTTTTCCGTTTCTTGTTGTTCACTCCCTTACAACTAACACTCCATGCAGCGTCCCTTTTCTGTTGTGCCTTTTGGACCTTCCCATTGTCTCTCCTCTGATACTCAGATCCATCATGTGTCCTGTCAGCATTAATGCCATTCTCGTGTCCTGGCCAAACTCATTTCCGCTGCCCCTCCTCTGTACCTTAGTCTTCCTCTCAGTACAATGTGCGACTATGCTCTTTCTGAGTCGATGCTCATGTGGACCCACTTCTATTATAGATCACTGACTGTGATACTAGCCTTTTCTGTCTCTGTCTCTCTTCCTTTCTCCCTCTATTGCACCCTAAGGGAAAACTAAGTCATTATGTTGAGAAGCTTAGGAAAATGGGAAAAAACTCAGAAGGAAAAGAAGGTCTGAAAGAAAGAATGGGTGAAGAAACAGCAGGAATAAAGAGATTTGACAGAACAGTGAGAGAAAGGGAAGTGGAGAAACAGCGATGGAGGACAGGCTGGACCTAGGGAAAAGATGATTAAGCAGTTAGAAAGCGTTATGGGAGATAAATATGCTGCAGAGAGAGGTGTAAAAGAGGAATAAAATGTCACTTTTTATCCTTATTTAAGAAAACAGGCAAAACATGTAGAGTAGAACTGAGAGTGGGGAAAACCGACTAAAAGTCTAATAGGGAAGATGCATAACAAAGACGAGAGAATCCCTCACACTCCGGAGAGAAACAAAACTTTGAAAGGGATCATTTGGGAAACGCACAAGCAGATCCTTGAATAATGAATCATTAGTGCAAGACCAGAAAAACATGGATTCAGAGTTTTTGAGATAATACACAGCTTTTAAACTAAATAAATGTAAGTGTATGTAAAGGTGCAAAATTAAATATACAGTGGTGGCCAAAAGTATTAGAACACTTGGCTTATTTAAGAGGTTTCAGTTGTTTTTGAGGAATTGGCCATTAAAATACCCAGAAAAACATATGAAATATTTACAAAGTGCTATAAAAAAATATGGAATAGAACCATCAAAAGGAGATTTAGATCATTGTCCTTACAAAAAACAAGCTAGGCCTATTTCACTGTCAATGTTACACAATAATGTTACCTCAAAGAAGAAGCCCTGGGAGAACATTAGTGTTGAAGTTCTCAGGTAACATACTGACACGATACCAGGGAGATGTGCTGCTGTAACTGATGGATAAAAACAGTAGGACTCTGTTGTGCTCAGAGCAGGCTTCATAAATATTATGAAAATATATCATGTTTTGGGGGCAAAAAAGGTCAATATCTTCAGATCTGTCTGTGTTATAATAATTTTGACCACCACTGTATAATAATGACAGTAGTTAGTTATCATATATGTGTTGCTTTTAATGAGAGTAAAAAGTATGCCCTAAAATGCAATGGTACGTTCCCTGCTTAGATAACTACTTTGTTTACTTTTCTATTTAGTGCCATGAATCTCTTCTGTTTTATCTTCTCTACTCATTGATGTGACACACTGAAGCACTCCCACCTTAGATGGAAGTCTGTTGAGTATTATTTGTTAGGCAAAGGATACTTCCACTCTACGATGCTGATGCAGGCCCTGCGGATGGGATTCTTGAGTGTGAGGCAGAGAAGTGCCCTTGGCGGCCTTGTGGCTGTCGTTGTTGTCTGTTTCTTGGGCTTTGCAGCGTAGTGTTGTCTCTTTCTTTGCGTAGAGCTGGCCGTGGAAATGGGTCCGCCCCCTCCTGACACAAGCCCCGTCCCTCCTCCCGATGCTACGCTACCCATCATCTTTGCTTGTCGTGCAGCATCAATGGCCGCCTGCCAGCTCAGGGCCGCTCCCGGTGTTGGGATGTGCTCCGGGGCCAGGCCAACCACGCCGCCAACCCCGTGGTTAACCCCGCCACTTCCTCCACCATGGCTACCGCCACCACCACTGTGCTCATTAGTCAGGCCAGGGGGAGGAGCACGTGGCAAGGGTGGAGGCGGAGAGTAGTCGGAGCCTTTGGAGACATAAGAAAAGACAGAAAATTGGTTATTAATAAAAATCCACTATTACTTGATTTAGAAAGTTTACTCAGTATTGACTTTACTGTCTATTGTAGGTTGTTGGTATATAATTGTTTACCCAGTCTTTTTCATTGTTTTGAGTTATTTTATCTCATAAATGCAAGCAGTTATAAACAAAGAAATAACATTTTAATCTTTTGCACTGTGTTAACAGAGTTGAGGATGGAATACCACTGGATGCAACAATAATAAAGATACATACAAAGCATGCAATTAAACATGTATGTCAAAAACTACAAGAAATTGGGAGAATTACAATAATCTCAGTGTGATTATACACAGAATATGTAACACCCAGAGTAATTGTAGTCTTTAGTCCAGCACAGTAAAAGTGAGATTAGCCCTAATGCATGCCTAATGCAGACCAATGATAGTATATAATCCGGTTTAGACAGACAAAAGACAGAATCCTTCTTTCTGACATGTGCCATTTATGTACTTTTACCAGAAACTTTTTTTTTTCCTGAAAAAGACACTAGTTTTAAAATTGTAATATTGAATAATTCTTTACAATTCATTCAAAAATGTAACAAGTAGAAAAAGAACACGACATGAACAAGATAGCATGAGAGTTAAACTAAGCATGTCTGATGCTTTACTACATATTAGTTGAGAACAGTATTAGCTACATCTTATAATAGATCCATGGTTCTATATTAGCTGCATTGAGCCAATAATTTGGATTACTGACCACTGTAGCTAATTAAATGGCACGTATTAGGCTTCAGAGCAAGGGATAATTTCAAATAAACATAAAATTCCCATCTGAACGCCATTTTTCTTAACTTTATGCACAAATATAAATAATGTTAAAAAGTTGTATATTTTAGCAGACTGTTAACTATCTAGCGAGATGACGTCTAGACGGCTAACACTAGCTTGGTTAGCCTATTAACACTCAGCGCAAACACTACAAAAGTATGCACGATAGTTAAAACATGAAAATGTATGGTTTGTTCATTTGAAGTAGAAATGATATGTTGAAATTAACATACAGCAATTATCATAAATCATAGTTCTAACAACGATACCATTTCCTCCAACATTTGCGTTAGCAAACTGGTCTAATTAAGGCCGCCTGCTGAGCGACATGGATGAATGAATCTATTTGTAATTATGTTTAATTATTGTTAATGTTGTACAGAACCTTGGTCAATCTGTGGTTTTTGGAAGGCGCTATATAAATAAATTATTGATTGATAATGATTGACTGATGAATGACTACACATAGGCATATTGTATGTATTTTGGGGGGGTTGTCGGTGCATTTATTTTTAAATGTTAGTCTTGTAAAAGCAATGTCAGACAGAAATGCTCAAGCTAGAGACATTACTCTTTCTTCTCATTTTCTCCATTACACAATCACCAATCAGCATGTTGTACAGCTAGAATCAGTTTATCTCACAATGCAGTGTCGTTTGTGGTGAATGTGTGAGGATTAGCAAAACTTTATTTACTGTGTTCAATAATCTGACTGCATGACTCTAGTCTAATGTTCAGTAACACACAGTGTGGCCAGTTATGGGCTCAAAGTGCAAAGATGACTATGATGAAAAAAACAAAATGATATTGTTGGGACAGGAGGTAGGTGCAGGGAAGGCTAAAGCTCTAAAGAGGATATATCTAGTGCAAGAAGCTGTAAAGGAGAACATGAACACACAGGGCTTAGCATGTCTAACGTCACTTAATCCTGTAGGCTATTTTCTCTATTCACTATAAGACTCTTCCGTGATAAATGTTTCCTTTGGTCTAATACTGTCTGTGGTGTTTGTAGTTTTCATACAGAAATGTTAATTATCCCATAGGGTGGTGAAGGCTTATGGTTTTAATTATACATAGCCTATGCACTTTAGTGTAGGTCTAACTGAAAATGCAGATAAGACTGTACATCAGCAATACAATGTAAATACATATGTGTAAGTATCACAAACACCAGATAGATCAACTATATAGTTTTCATTGTCTGCTACCCAGAAAGAAAAGGGCATTTTAGCTTTGTAATATGAAACAGGCTACAAGCAGAAAATGACTCATTATTATTATTAACCTATATACTGTACTGTTGCTGTATTGTTAATTTATGGTTATGGTGTTACAAGAGCCCTGTCTGTGCAAAACCGCTGTATCTAAATAATAAGATTAAGAATTAATCTCTGAATAATGCATTTATGTTGTATGACATAACATTAACTGTAATAATGTCATAGGATAGTTAACTTGAATTTCCATGCACAATACACAACAAAAAGCTAATCAGAGCTTCTCTTGACTGTGAAGTGAACTGCAGACTGCAATGTGCTCAGATTCAGAGTCAAGCCAGTGTAGCAGTTATCTACTTAATGATAAAGACTGGAGAAAGATCCTATCACTGCAGCTGCAAGCGCTCTGCTGTAAAATGTCAGTACCTTGTTAGTACACTTCCTCACACTATAGTAGCTAAACATTTTAGCACACCAAAATCTAACCATAAAATTGTTTTCCTTGTTAATGTAGATAAAACACAACACGGAGGGCCGATTATTTCTTTACCAAGGCTTCATCTGCTTTGCCTTTTTGCTTCTTTTGCCAACAGGGATCTATTTGAGACAGAAATTATGTAATTATTAGTCCATTAACTGACAATGACACCTGTTCAGACACTAATTAATGTGATGCATAGGTGCATTCACATAAGTAACACACTGAGGACTCTGTCTATGTAGTGTCCTACAGGCTAAAAAGACCTGGAATCATTGGATTATTTGATGCCTGACTATTGTTTGTTTTTCAAGCACATTTATGTCCGACAAGATACTTCACCGCAAGTGTCCAGGTCCCTTTGGAGCTGGATCAGTCTTTTCTGTCAAATAAAGCCTCCTTTTGCAACTCTTCTCCACCTCCTTACTCATTCTCTCTTTATTTTTCACATCTCACATCCCTTTGCCTAAGTTTACTTTAATAATCAGTTCACAAAACCCCTCTTCCTCTCATGATCATCCTCTTCCTCTCTGTGCGACCTATTCCCTCCTTTTTTGTTCTAATCTATATAGCAGCTGTCACTCCCTCCACTGGCTCTCCAGCAGTAGACAAGTTCATTTTCTCCTCCTTCCTCCATCCAATTTGGCCCTCCTCATCTCTCCATTTTTCTCTATCTGCCTCTCACTCGTTCTCCCATCAGTTCCCTCTCTGTCATTTTTAAATAGTTGACAATTATTCTCTCTCTTGCAGCCAACGATCTATAGAGCTGTGCCAAAATAAGCCACAGAAATCATCGCCTTTAAGAGCTTCTTAGATCTCATTTAGGATTCTGGTGAATTCTTGTTGAGTTGCATTGTACAATGTGCTGTTTTCCAAAAGGCTGAATTCTTTTTAGCATAATTAACCCTCATTATCCTTGTCAGTATAAATAGCATTGTGAGCTTAATACTATTTTTACCCAATCGATGTGTCATTCACAAAGTCACACCAGCACAAAAAAGCTTCAGTATCAGTTAGAATTTTTTTGTCCTATGTGTGTGTGCATATGCTTGTGTCTTTCATTTGTCTCTCTCTCATGCGCTGACCATATGTACCCATTATCTGGATGAGTGAGCACACCAAACAAATACACCTGCTTCAGTCAGAATACGCACACTCCTGCTTCCCTTGATCTATGACCCCCGCCCCACCTCCCTTCTGCAGACTATAACAGGACGTGCCTGGTTTTCAACAGACATAGGCTTGCAAAAGCACACATGTTGAAAACACACCAAGCACAAGCCGAACCCAGTTGCAATTTCAAATAAAATCCTATGCATCTGTTTGTACCAAGCACACGCCAAGCAAGCATGACAGCCCCACAACTCTATAAGTTATCAGTGATATGCCTATGGTCTGAACAATAACTATTAAAACCAAATGCCAAATATTAAATCTGTACAGTATCAGAATTAGGTTGTTCAATTTACTCTGCAAACAAAAAGGTGGTAATAAACATATCCATTTGTAGAACTAAATGTCCTTAGCAATCATTGCACACACAAGCCTCTTGTTTCAGGAGCAGCTTTTATTTATGTGAAGAGTCCTTATAAAAATGCTCTTGTATATAGATTTTTTTTTTATTCATTAAACTACAATATACCACCCAGAGTGGAAAGTGAAGTGCAGGGGGAAATGAGAAAAGGGTGCATATTTATGTGCACTCCACTCATGAGATAGATATTACAGTTACATGCCCAGGGAATATATGGCTATGAATTAAGCACTATTTAACAGCACATTGCTCACAGGCCCAAAGCTGCTGGGATAGGCTCCAGTCTCCAGTCGACCCCTAACAGGACTAAGCGGTAGAAAATGAATGAATGAATGAATGAACATTGCTCACACTCATCTGGACATTCTAGTATTTTACCATCCCGTACAATGCAGACTTACACTGCACTGATTGGATGTTATCTTTGTGAGGTTACACAACATATTGTAACTTTTATTGTCTTTTTATACAATATGGATCTTTGCACCACATGTGGCTCAGATGGTAGAGTGGTCGCACTATAACCCGGAAGGCTGACAGTTCGATTCCCACTCTCTCTAGTTTATGCGGGGGGGTTGGGGATTCCTGCTTTATGTGATATAAAAGTGGCAGCTCACATGTAAAATTTATTTTAGATGGTTGTGACATTTTGTAAAAGTCTTAGCTCAGAGGTTTACTATACTTGACTTTTTACGTGTTTGACGGTCAAGGTGGCTTATCATCCCCCGAAGTATAATTTATTCTGTACATGCAATACATCAGTAATTTCCCAACAGGTGATGTATAACGCCCTGAAAATAATAAAAGAGACCTTTAACAGTGAGTTTACCATATGAAGACTGCAGAGTAGGTTTTATGGAGACATCAAGGTGACACATTTTCTTCTTGAGATAAGATATAATGGAACATATGTATCAAATAAATGACAACTATCTTAAAATGAAGTAATTTCCTTTGATTTATGACAAAGCCAGTGCCGGCATCGCACCTTGAAACGTAAGGAGCTGCATTAGACAGGAAGAGTGAATGCAGGGATGAAGGAATAAGTGACAGGAAGATGAGAAAGCACAAATAAAAAAATTGTGATGGAACAAGAGATATTGATACAGGTTGTGTGGCAGCGCTGGATAAGGAGGAAAGATTGTTCACACAGCAGTGCCTCTATACTGGCCTCACATACACACACACAGTGCAGGCAGCAGATATTAATAACTCCTTATTAATATTCATCTGCAGTGGAGAGATGTGAGGCCAGTGTAACCCAGATACCAAGCGTCTCTCTACCTGTCTGTCTTTTTCACATCAGAAGCCTATTGTCTCCATCCAGATCTGTGACTGGTATTTGCCACGCATACTCTGGCCATTTTGCTGACACTTGTTTTTGCCCGTTTCTGAATTCAGATTCTGCAGTGTCATCAGCATTATGAGAAATTGTAATTGAATTTGTGAAAGTTTTTGAGGGCCAGAAAATGTTTCCATTTGACGTAATGTAAATGGGGATTAGGAACGACAGACTAGATTTGACCTAAACTGTGGTCGGCGCAAATAGGCCATGTATTCTCATTCATGTGTCATTTCTTTCTAATCTTCCGGCCTTGATTTATCCTTTCTACATATAGTGAAAACCTCTTACACGGCCTATTTTCCCTTCTTCTCCTTGCTCGTCTTGCTCTGTGGCTCTACATTCTAGCCTTTACATCAGAAAGTGGTAGAAACGGTATAACAGTATTCCATTTAGCTACACTTTTTTGATAAGTGCCTACCAAAAAAGTAATTACATTTATTTTCTGTGTGGACAGTGTGGTCACACTGAATGAAAACTCTAACCTTGACAAGGTCATTGTGATGCAAGCCAAGTGTGCCACACATGGCCACCTGCACAGAAAGCATCTGGAGTGCTTCTTCAACTATTCCTTTACACACAGTGTCAGACTGCAGTGCTGCTCACTTTTTATCACAATATATCACATGTATGCCAGCACATTTCTCTCAGGTGTTCGGTGCATTTTGACAAACACTGCAATTTTGTGCTCATGATTTGGCAGTCCTACCAAAATGACTGATAAGAGAGACTGAAAACAGCTTTAGTGTTGACATATTTGCTTTGAGTCCTGTCATGTCGGCTCAAAATTTATACAGATCTGCCAATGTTCACATAATTCTCTATGTACTTTTTCACCCTCGTTCTATCCATTTAATAATCAAAATATACAATACACAGCATTGAATTTTACATTTAAAAAAATATGTCTCTTTGCTCCAATGTGTTAAGACTCTGCTGCCAGGTTTGCAAAATACCCAGCACCTAAACACTGTGGGATATCAGCTTTGGATGCAAACCAAACCGTATTTGCACATCCCTTCGACTCACTTTCACAAGCAGTCTGATATATATTTACACCCATTGGAGATGAAAATATACATAGATAGATATAAATATATAAAACAGGTAATACAGTAGGTATATAAAACAGTTCAAGAACATTTTGAATTAGAAAACAGCTCGGACAATTGTTCAAACAAGCACACATATTGCACTTATGTAAACCTACAGGGCTGAGGGTTACCATGGAGAAAGCACATGGAACAGGCCACAGTCTGTTTGAGCTACCATTAAGCTAATAGATGGGCTCACCTTAAGTCCACAGACAATTTCATCAGAAGCTTTTAGGTGTAGACATAAAGAGAAATTACGCCATGCTCCTAGCTTGTTTTTGGTACATTGGTTTATTAACACACAAGACTCCTACCTGACGTTTTTGATTGAAGCCTTTTTATATACTATAAGTCCCTCTTGATTACTTATTATACTGTATCTATCATAGGTTTCTCTTCACTTTTTATGCAGTCATACCCAAAGATATTGTAAACTGAGGGATTGATTCAAGGACAACAATGACAATAATGATTCCAGGTTGTTTTTTGACTCCTGCTCTACAGTCGGCTGTTGGCTCAGGTGCCTGCCAATTGTGTCAGCAGGGCTCGCATCGACTCGGGTCTTTAAATGACTGCAGCTAGTGTATGTGGGAGCCATGTTGCTAATTATTGTAACAGCTGCTACGAGGTCAAACAGAAGTGAAGGTAAAGACAAGGGAGCAGCTTTGTAATGGTCTAAAATGTTACAGTACAACAGGAAATTGATGGATCAACACTTTACCTTTAGGCTTTCAGTAAGGACTCGTAGAATACAGAGTCCACTGGGATCCACCGAGAAGTTGCAGGCTGTGGTTGTAGTGGAGCGCTGATAGATGAGAGTATGGGGACTGTATGTGTTGTTTCAAGTATAAAACTATAAAAAAAACTCCTTCAAATGAATTAACACACAGAGAGAACACAAGTCCAGAGAGAACAAAAAGCCAATGACCATTTAAAATAATATGGTATAATTTATGTTTTGTTTCTTGCCGTTTCTGTTTTGCATTCTCCTGACAGAAATAGACTGTGTTAGCCTATACATCTGTGTAATGTTCACCTTTGTCATGTCTTTGGTATTTAACTATTTCTGTCTGTTATGCTACTGCTGAATTGAAGTTTGACACAGTCTTAACCCTAGGCCTATACTTTACAGTTTGTCCAATAATTTAAAAGCTGAGTTGTTGCTTAATCTGGGGTGGTCAAGAAAGTACAAGTAATAAATCATTGGAGTTGATAATTTAGGATTTCATATCTTACAGTGCCTCACAGCCACCAACCAGATGCTCAGACAGTGACAAAATAGGAGTGCTTGTTGCCATGATTCTTCCTTCAGTGCTTTGGGTAGAAATTTAACAGTTAGTAGAAAAATCTCATTTTTCTTGTCATTACTAAAATCATTTCTTAATGTAGCAGTTTAAAATTTTTGGGGAGTATCTTATGTATTGTTTTAGTGATTGTGTATTTTATCGCATTTGGATTTATCTCTGGTTTTATTTCTGGATGGTAGAGACACAGTATTTGATACAGGTTTGTTACATGAACAAGTCAAATAAATTGCTAATCTGGCCTTGGCCTTGCAGTGTTGTAAACAGTGGTGGTAAAAAAGAGGAGAAATTTACCATAACTTCATTAATGAATCCTTCTCCACAGCCTTAATATTATCAACCCTAACCTTACAAACTATAAAAATCAAACACATATGTAGATAATAATGCTGTGTGAGTGTAAACCCTAGAGCAAAACCAGTTTGTGTTTATCCTGTTAAGAACTCTGTATATACTGCTCTACACAAAATCTGATAACAAATGCACAGCAGAACACTTGAAAGTGTATGAAACCTAAGGTCTTATCAGATGTGAATAATTATTTGTCACCCTGTTACTTTAGTAAGATATCAGATATGGCCGCACACAGTGTCCATGCTTTGTCCTTTGGCTACGTTTTTCAAAATTACTTTTGTTTAATTAATGCAAAATTCTAAGGTGAATATCCTTTAACGGGAAAAAGCCTTGTGTTACATTCCTCTCCCATCTCTCATGCTCTCATTAAAATACCACACATTTAATCACAGATCTACACAGCACGACAATGGGAACACATTATGAGCCCTTAGCCTTGCATGTCACAAAAGCCTCACTCATAGTTAGTTACTAAGGAATTTTTGCCTTTACACTGATATACTGTGGTTCTAGTGTGAACACAGCTCAGTGTGATCAGCAAATGATGCATAGAAGCATGATAGATGAAGATGTGGCAGTAGAGCAGTGGCATATGGTATTAAGTGGATATGCTTGGTTTGAATGGTGCTTATTATAGAAATGAAAATCAGTGCGCTAATACTTCTTTTCAGGGACTGTCATTCCTATATTGAACTTTGTAGGCATATTATGAAATGTCTGTTTTTTGTGATTATATTTACAGCTTGAACTATGCAAATGTAATTCAGAGGGGCATTAATTATGGGAGGAAGATAAAAAATATGGTTACTGCAAATAAAAAAATGGATAGAAAAAAGGCAAAAAAACTTGCTAAAGTCATTACAATAGTCACACTAATAGATTTGCTGCAGAAGGTCATGAAAGTTAAAACTATGCAATTTAAGATTTTTTTAATAAAACCCTCCTCAGCAACGGGTAGTCCAGGTGACACCATTTTAGTGCTGTGTCAATATGCGCCCTCACAGATGTTACACATATGTGATCTCTGAAGAGTAGACACACACACAGAAGTTGTGGTTGGGTGTACAACACACCAGGGAGCCATCAAACAAAAGCATGAGCTGTAATGGGTCTGTGTGTATAAAGAAGATGCACAATTCATGCCGTTATGTTGTTGTGTTTCAAAGCGTGCACAGATCTGTATGCATGGTGGCGAGAAGACAGAGCAGTAAAACCGTAATGAATGTGCTCTAGTAGTTTGGCTCGACAGTCTGGCATTGCCACAGTCTCAGAGGGAGCGTTATAAGCTTTATGACTCAGGCCCTACAACCTACGTTCACATCCCCATCAGGAGGCATATGAGGAGAACATGGAAACAGTAGCAGACACTTTATTCACTATAAAAAGGATATTTGGTTGGCTAAAACAAAGTTACAGTGTATTGTGGTGAGTCTGCACAAATGACTAGAACCACACAAAACCATCATACACAGAAAACGAACATGTTCCACAAGGGTTATCAGCTATAGATAAGATTTAGAATAGAATAGAATCTTTTTTTGTCATTGCTTTGAGAACAACACAACAAAATTATATTTTGTGCTGTGTCAACCATCCTGCGGAGGGCTAGTTTGTCTGCCTTAGAACAGTTTCCAAACCATACCAGAATAGAGCAAGTCAGTAGGCCCTCCATTGAGCACTGTTAAAAAGTCTTCAGCAACCTGGCAGAGATGCGGTTAATTATACTTTATTTGTCACATGCACAGTTATACATAGTATAATGCACAGGGAAATATATTAAGGCAAGGCACAAATGTATCAAGGCCCATAGTTAATCTTTAAGCTTTGGTGATTAATTAAATTCTATATACAAAGCTGGCTGTGTTAATCTTACTTCTTGACAGCTAAGTCGTTCTTACTTATATAAACCTTATTCTGCATTAACCACTGATCAATGTGCATTCCCACAAATCCTGGCAAAGTAGTGCAGACGCATGACAAATCCCATGTGAGGCTAATGTCTGACTGAAATACTAAGGGACTAATAGGGTTTCCTTCCCCTGGTTTATAGTTTTAAAGCTTACAGTGGTTGTACTGGGTTTACAGCTCAGTCCCTGACAGATCTTCATAAACCGCCCTGTGGGGCCTGGGCAACAGTAAGAACTCAAACAGGCCTTTGATGATGCTGGCTGCAGAGTGGAAAAGCCACTGTGTGTGTGTTTGTGTGTGTGTGTGTGTGTGTGTGTGTGTGTGTGTGTGTGTGTGTGTGTGTGTGTGTGTGTGTGTGTGTGTGTGTGTGTGTGTGTGTGTGTGTGTGTGTGTGTGTGTGTGTGTGTGTGTGTGTGTGTGTGTGTGTGTGTGTGTGTGTGTGTGTGTGTGTGTGTGTGTGTGTGTGTGTGTGTGTGTGTGTGTGTGTGTGTGTGTGTGTGTGTGTGTGTGTGTGTGTGTGTGTGTGTGTGTGTGTGTGTGTGTGTGTGTGTGTGTGTGCATCCATATAAATACATCAGAAAGCATGGGAGATGGGCACAAAGGGCAAAGCTCTGCAACATGAATGTATACCAGCCGTCTTCAATTACACAGACACCCAGCTACAGTGACATAACAAAATATGAGATGACTGCCTGGGCTGCAAGGAGAGAGGGATGCAGAGAGGACATATGTTGAGTGGGTGGACTCGCAGGGAAGGTGGAGAAGGGGTGACAGGAAAAATCACACACTCATACAATCTGCAGCGTTCTACTGGTTGTCACATCCAAGTGAAAATCAAGACCCTTATTTCCCGTTTCTCATTTTGTAACTCTTTCTCGATCATCTCTCTCTCCTCACCTTCCCGTTAACTGCTTCCTTTCGTGTCATTTCAGGTTAAAATGAACTGAACTGCACTCGTGTGTGCCTGCTTGTGCTCGTACTGTACGTGTACACAGGACAGTCCTGCTGTGTGTTGTGTGTCTCCTCCTCCGTGCGCAGGGACGTCTCACGGCTACCACAACCTAATGAGCTCCATTTAAATCCAGCCCCTCTGATCCTTACTCTCGCCCAGTTTCTCTGCCCCTGGGGCCTTTCACTGGTCTGGCCTGAAAACTGCGCCACGGCAGCAGCCATTTTGGCTCATTAGGAACAAGCTGCTCGAACCAACACGCATGTCTCACCGAATCAGGATCAGACTAATGGATGACGGATGTGTGTGTTTTGCTTGTGTGCTCTGTACTTCTGTATATTAGTGTGTGGTGAATGAGTGTATGTTATATTTATTACTGTACAGGAAAAAGTAGTAAAAAGTATATTATATATATATATATAAATTATATATATATATATATATATATATATATATATATATATATATATATATATATATATATATATATATATATATATATATATATATATATATATATATATATATATATATATATATATATATATATATAAATTATATATATATATATATATATAATTTATGGCCAGTAGACCCCACTGTGAGTTGTAATTATGTATTTAATCATGTGGAAATGCCCTGATTGAAAAAGATCTGATTTTATGTGGTTTTATGTGTTCACAATGGCAGTAACACTCTTGGGGCCAGTGTGACCTTCTGTGTGTCTGTGAAAGCTTCTCTGTAAATTTTTTTTAGTTTAAGTGACTTTGGACTTTTTGTTTTATGTCTTAAGTTTCTTTCCCTTGTATTTTATTCAGCAAATTGGAGCTGTATTGCTCCTCTTAAAGTAAGAGATCAGATGATGAGCCTGCTGCTCTTTCATGGACACACTGCATTGTTCTAACGTAGTCCTGACTAAAGCACGTGCTAGTAGTTAAGAACACATTTTTGAAATTCAACAAAAAAGTTTGTTGGAGAAAAAAAGAGGAAAAAAGCTTAAGGGTCTTTGGCCACATTATTATCACATCTGTGTGATTTCTTAGTCACAGAAAATAAAACCTTTGTCATTTACTGTAAGAGTTGCTCAAGTAACTGCACAGGAACTGAAAGCATATGCACACAGAGGGCATGAGCTATTGCAAAAGAGGATCAGTGATGGTTTGACTTTTGACTTGGGGCTTTGTAGTTAGTTGCAAGTTACTGTATAATGCCTTATCCCGAGTTCTTCCACAGAAAAAACATTATCAAGTGTCATTATTAGTTGTGCTCACTGAACGTTTATGGTTGAGAGGTTAGTTGTTTAAACAAACAAATTACTTCTCATTTACTGTTAAAGGCTGATCTGTAAGACACACACGCATAGAGAACTATGAAAGCTCATGACTGCCAGTACGTCTGACTCATGACGCTTTCAGAGATCTGGCTAAAGACACACTCTCCTGCATTCCTGCGTTCATAACAAAAGGCTGTAACTGTAAACATTTAGACTAAGATGCCATCAGCTCATGCTTTGTGTCTGTTATTCTTTCTTCTGTGCTGCTGTATTCTTTTTGCCCTTTCACGTGTTGTGCTTTATCCTTTGAAAGTAATGAGAAAATGGATAAAACACACACAGTTGAAGCCTTTGCCAGAGGCATTCCTTGGATAAAGTGGTAACAGTATGAGCAAGAGGCACTTCAGCTGGAATTTCAACATTTCCAGGCAGAAAAGTCTGGAATACTTAGAGGCCATGTGGCATTTAAACCTGGATGTTTTCCCAGACTTGACTCCGGGAAGAGCTACAGTAAAAATATCATAAAAACCATTGACTACTGTGAATATCGTAGCAATGGTCAGGAGAGAGGAGATAAAATGCACTGAATAAAACAAAACCGAGGGAATTGATTCAAGAAAACACAAAAGCACATAAAAGACAAGCCTATAAAGTCTGCTGTATTTCCAGCAGCTAAGTCTGACTCACTGTATAAGTCTTTTTTACGGCATAATGGCCTTACTTTTTCTTCTCTTCAAGTCGTTTGACCCCTGACTGTCTTCAACAAGTCACTGTGTCTGTCTGCACTGAAGCTGTTTTAGTAGAAGCCCTAGTGTATAAGTAGTCTGCCAACTCTGATGGAAAACAATTAACAACACATTAATGGGCCTTGTTAGGGTGATCTAAAACCTTAAAAGTATTAGATTAAATAAGTTCAAGTACAGCATTACTTCAAAGCATTTGCATTTAAACTACAAGAATATCTATGAAAAACTTCATCCCTTTAGTTTGAGACATTAATTACACAGTGGCACTCAAATGCACAAAAAAACAAAAATACAAATGAACCTAATAGGTCATTTCTGAGCGAATGTATCTGTAAAGCGTGATTTCACACTTCTCGTTTGGGTAATGTTATTTGTTTTTAGGTCTTGTAAATAATTGTTCATTCGTTTTGCCTTTCACCATGCTTCACCACTGGGCTGTGACTGTGAAAAAAGCAGAGAAATGATAAAAGGACGGTAAAAGCAAACTTAAATTAGAAAGCGTGGCAGACTGTCGGAGGCTCAGACCAACAGATGAAGAGCAATGGAGAAACAAAAGACGGAAAAGACTAAGTTTAGCCACCCCCTCGGGACTTTCTTTCTCGTTCCTCTGGTCCTTTCATCGCACTCCCTTCCTTCCTCACCTCCTCCTTTTCTTCAATCCATCACAAAATAATTAACTTGCTATAAGTGAAATTAATTCCACTAATTGGTTTTAAAGGTATTTTTGGAGAAAGAGGAAGACAAGGGTGAGAAGAGAGAGGGAGAGAGGAGGAGTGCGTACTTCTGCATGTGACTCCATCAGTGTGAGAATACGGTACCTGCGCGCTCAATCACAGCAGGGAACATGTGACATGAGCAGTCAGGAAGTACACCCCCTGAACTCGCTGACAGAACGAGGAGCCAGGTGGAAGATGAAATATGTTGACAACAAATAAAATCTATTTCTTTATTTTTTTCCAGTCTCATTGTGCTGCAGCTAAATGCACATGTTTGAGCGTCTGAGGCCTGATGGCAACACAAAGTAGTGTGAGATGATCCTTGACTGAATGAGGAACACAGGATGACAAAGGGAGCTATTCAAGTGATTTCAAAGCTCAGGTGAAATGCAAACTGACGGAAATAGCATCTTAAGTCATGCAAGAAGATATTTTTATCGCTTTCTTTTCCCTCAGATTTGACATTTTATTGATGCATTAAAGACACAAAATGGGAGCACAGGTGCAGTAGATACTCATAAATAGCCTAGCGGACCAATCAAAAAGAAAGAAAGTTGTACTGCAAAAGTAAAAAGAAATGCATGAGACACATGAAATGGCTTTGTTGAGACTCAATAAAAGATGGCATTGCTTTTTAGCATCACAAAGCTACTGGTATTCAGCTTTAAAAGATTTATAATTCAGCTAATGCTCACATCTACAATGTCTTACAGTGAGTGAGCAGGAAGGCTGCCAGACTGCTGATACAGGCAGCTAATGCCAGACAGTGTATTTAGAAATCATATAACATCGAGGAATTAAATGGTGAATATGACAAATAAAGTTCTGTCATAACTGTCATGGCTGAAATAATGTTGTCTTACAGCTGTTTCATAATAACCTGCTGGGGCTTTAAAAAAAAACTAACCCTTCAAAATAATCATTATGGGACAAAGGAAGCTATAGTGGGCCCTATTTTAGGTTTAGGAGTTAAAAATAGTTTTTAATGAAAGCAGTTTTAGGACTTTATTATATGCAACATAAAAGCTACATTTTCATTATAGTGATACAGTTTCTTTATAGTTATAGACTGCATTAAATGTTGCACTCCAGATGTAAGATGGCTGTTATTTGTGTGTCATCTGCACCCTCACTAAATAAAAACATGAAAACAAGGCTTTCACAATTTACATATAGTGCACAGAAGTGATTTGTTTTTTTCTTACGAACCAAGCATCAGGCTTAAGGATTCACAAAGCATCCAGCTGCTCAGCTGCCCAGGTATGACTGAAAATGTGTTTCTTGACAACCATCCAAACAAAAGCCGCTGGCTCAGTGAACATTATTTTCAACTCACTCTCTCAATCTGCCTTGGCAGCGAACAAACTGAGAGGCTGCAGCATGTGTTTTAGTTGCTCCTGGTGACCAGCTTCTGCTGGCTGACTGATCCTTTTCAAGGATGCAAGAGGAGACAACCTTGCCCCAGTGCTTCTACCTGCTTTCAAACACATGATTTAATAAGGTCACTGTAGATTGATTTCAATGTTTTTGGACCACTGCATAATCGTTTAAGGTTGGGACTGGGATGATTAGTTCACCAGTGCCAAAGTGACATTGTGTACATCCAATCACAGGTGTTGTTCACGTATCTTTTTCAATTACGATGGAGGACTTGCCTGTACATTTTCTTTGTGTATTCTATTCTTTAAAGCTTTCTGATTCAGTGCAACATATGCTGTTGCAGTCTTCACATTCAATCTAATTACAGAAGGTTGAGGAGAAAGACATATGAAAGAGAGACACTCGAGGGAGAGTGCGAGGGACTGTGGGTGAGAAATAGGGCAGATAGAGACAGAGAGAAAGAGAGGGGTGAAGTGGCAAGCAGCCTTTAGGGTGAATTATTCATCTTACGCCATGACACCTGAGGGCAACCCACCTCTCTGTGAGTCACCAAGTTAAAGAGAGGCAGAGGGTAGACACTGAGTCAGAGGATATTAACACCTGTGAGTGTCTCTGTGTGTGTGTCCATGTCTAAGCTTGTGTGTCCGTCCTGCAGCGTATTGTCCCCTAAGCTGATCATGTGCTGCTTACAGAGACCATCCACATAGTAACCTGTGGCTGTCACTCACACACAAACACACACAGGCAGTAATAAGCTGGGTCAGCATGGCACACCAGTGTAAATCTTAATCACGCTGAGCCATTGCCATAATAAGCAGAGCTAGCATTAGCCAGCGGCTTACACATCCAGATTTTAATATCTTAGGAGATTCATTGATATAATGCATTACCTAACCTCTTTGGCAAACTGACCTTAAAGAGATTATTATACTTCATTTCAATTATCAACACGAGATGCCAATTGAGTTAGAAGTATTGCCAAAGTGTCAACACAGCAAGCTGGAGATTACAGGGTGGGTACATTTACTATTTTTCATTTTTTCACTTGTAACTTCAGGATTTATACCCAGTGGAGGGCTTTGTCTGCAACTACACTGCTGAAAACTCATAGAGGATTGACAGGTGTCATTATTAGGACCGTCATATCTCAAACATTTTGGAAAATAATCTAATTGAGTTTTTTTTTCAACCAATATTGAGATTATTTATGCAATAATTTCCTTTCTTGATATTTACATAACCAAAATCAATACATATGACCGACACTTAGCTCAACAAAATTATGTTTCTAGTTGGCTAGGTCTATTTGTTTAAGAAATTAGTTTATATGAATGGCATAGTTGTTATTTAACCATTTAAATCACAGGACTGGATTTGGTTCCTGGGCCTAGAAACTGAACTGTGTGGTTTCTGTTTCTGTATCTCAAGGCATGGCTACTTTATTTTTTCTTGACAGTTATTATCTTAGCAGATTAAACATTTTGGTGCACTGACGGTGTCTTACTTTTGCTCTGCTTTTGCACCAGTCATCGAGAGAAAGATGCATTTCCTTTTTAGTACAGAGAAAAAATTAAGGATAAGTATATGTAGCAGACATATTGAGTCTGAGAAAAAAATCATGTAATTGACCTCCCTAAATATGTCCCATGGGTTCTCACCTCCCTAGATCAAGCACTGCAGGATGCTAATGTTCTGGAAAAAAAACATCTTTCAAACAGAGCTGCTCAAGAGCATTGAGGCAAATATAGCTGGATTTCTGGCGACACATGTCACATGATGAATAATTGTGAATTTTAAAAAAGTGATTTAACTGCAAAAGTGAATAATTGTTCAGCCCTGCTCAATATGCATTTTATGATTATCAGATGTGTGCAGAGTTGTTTGTTTATAAAGATATGTGTTCTCTTCCACTCTCTTTTTTCATATCAGAAACCATCAAAAGCCACAAAGTTACTTTAACTAAAATCAAAATGCTAACTACAAAAACAAGCCCCCACCAGCAAAATGTAGGGATAAGGCAGGATCCGACTTTTCTAAATATGGCACACACATACTGCGCCCCAACAAGGCTGTGTGTTCTTATGATAAATGCACTCAAACTGTTCTCACACTCATGTCTGACGCACACTTATGCCATGTCTCCATTAGCTGTTATTAAATTAATAACTACCATCATCCCCTTTGGCTGTATTACAGGCTAATCTCCCATCTCTACTAAGGCTCTCAGAGCATTCAGTTGCCTGAATCACCAGCATTCATCAGCACCAAGCCTGCTGTCTGCATGTAACATCCCAAATTTGGGGGCTGAACAAAAAAAGGGAAAAAAAAAACTATTTAGTTCATTGGATGGGTTTAATTGACATTCCCTGTCCAGAGTAAATTACAGTGATTAAGCTGGGTGTCAGTGTCTTTCTCAAGGGCGCTTTAACGTGTCACACACTGGTCTGATGGACCCATTAGCTGATGCTGGCAATGAAGCTGTCAGGGTGTATAGGATCTCTAGACACAGTAGGCTACCTTGTCATCTGATTTACACAAGTCAGTCTGATTAACAACAAATAAGAAACCGTTCGGCATCTTTGCAGGGCCTAGTAAACGCTCTCTTGCAGATATTATATCTCAGCATCAGTTAAGAGCAGTATCTTGCTGCGATGCTCCAAAAAGATGAGAAGCTTTTTTGATGTCTCTGTTTTGTCTTTTGGCTTTTTTATATGCGTTCCACTTTCCCTGGCACAGAGCTTGACTTTCTTCTGAAATTAACCAGGCAGACCAAAAATAATCCATCACTAGAGAGAGTCAGGAGAGAGGACAGGAGGCAGAAAAAAGGGAATGGTGAAAAGGAGGATGAAGCAGTGGAGGGAGAATTGACAATAGTGAAGAAATGATGCAAAAAAGAAGCATATTAAAGAGACACTGTAATGAAATATATTATTATATTCCTATTTTCAGCTTTTTTCTGTCAGCATATGCTCACTATCAGTACCAAATACACCACAAGAAAACATGACAATTACCCTCTCCAAATGTTGTTTTCTGTTATTCAGAGATATTTTCAAATGTGACCCACTCCAGCAGCCGTGAAAAAAACAGGAAGAGTTTAGATACATGTGCCTTCCCAGCTTCCCTTTCATAGTATTCGGAGTGACTCTTTCTGGGGACAGAGTGAAGACAGATACTTGAGACCTACTGAATACCTCTGTGTGGAGATATTTTTGTCGAGTTCAGCAGGGAGGCGACCTGAGGCCAAAGGGGCACGCTTAAGGGGTTTTATGCTTTGTTTGGATTATAGCCACTATAAGACAATGCAAAAAGAGCTCAGGGGATATAAGCTATTTTTGAAGCAGTTTGGATAAAGGCTGCATGTTGTTGGAGCAAAACAACATCACTGTTTAGAGGACATTGGGGATTGGGCCTAATTTACTAAAGCTTGTGAACTAAAACATATAAGCGTGGATAGTGCGCGCAAAAGATGGAGCTAAGCTTTACAATACATAAACAACTTGTGGTTTGCGTCCCTGACAGATGCATAATGAACATACTGCTGAATTTGTTCTGTGATTATATTTTGCCTAAGGTGAGTTTATGATGCTCATTTTGCAAACTCTCACCTCTGACAAACACTAAACCCTTATTTAGATGTCACTGCCTGCCCCACTATTACATCTTTAAAATGGCTGCAAAGCATCATAAAGTATAAGACTATGTATTTTCTGGTCAGAAGTTACATAGTGTTTCTTTAAATGGAGGATATTGTAAACACAACAGAATGAAAATCAGCACAACTAATTGATATTTGATGCCTTCTCCGTTGCTCTGTGCAAATATTTTGGTCAGGTTAAACTGGAAGATGAGCTCAGGGCAAATTGGATGGGTCAAAAAGTCTTAGCCAAAGGTGCAGGAAGGACTTGAAGTTACATTTGTTGAAAAAGCCAGCCTCTGCGTTCATCCTCCATGCGGGACTATCGTCAACATCTCCTTGAAAATGTATGGACCTGCGAGTGAGCAAGCCCAACTGAATCAATAGTGGTTATTTGTTATTGTAGCATGACTCCAAATGAAAGCCCACCCCTCTCACGTCTCTCCAGGTGAAGTACTCAGAGCTGAATGTCACCTTGAAAGACGAGCGGCCCAGCTGTAGTGATTTGTAATGCACGGCTAGGTCTGCCTCCACCAACACGTTCTATTAGACCGCCACAAATTACATCCATACTTGCTTCATAATGTATTCAGCACCTGCACACACATACATCAGTGCCACTTGCAATTCCATAAACATAAAATAATCTTATACTTGTACTGAACACCCGTTCAAAGTCAGCATGTGCACACCGACACACATATTTGCACAGCGCATTTACCCACTCTTACAGATTTCTCTATGACAATTGAACAGAGGTTTTCTCCTAATTAATGGATTAATCGGGAGTAATGGATGTGGAGTGGCTCCGCATGGTCCTGATTAGCAAAGATGATAAAGGGGCATGGGGAAAATGGTGCATCTATCCAGCGTTAATTTTTCGATGGTTGTGGAGGGAGAAGCCTCCACGTTTGCTTCCTGAGGTGTGGAGCGTAGCTGAGCGGGTGACTGAGTGTGTGTGTGTGTGTGTGTGTGTGTGTGGAGAACAAGCGGTAACAATTCACAGTGAAAGTAACTTGCCTCATGGCTTCTGTTTCCCTTTTAATCAAGTGACAGTATGTGCTATTGTTCAATGCGTGCGTCAGCATGTGTGTAATCACAGTGACTCTCTCTTCCCAATTAGAGCTTTAATCCATCAGCTGGCTGTTGCTATGGCATTCTGCTCAACAACCAATGAAAAAGCCAAGTAAGTGGCGCTCAATCACGACAGAGAAAACAATTTCAACAATATACTTTGATCAAATTGATAAGCGCACAAGTGAGTGATGGTTTAAAAATATAGAAACTGATGACTAATTATTAGTGAGAAAGTGCATATTTAGACAAATCTTCCATATGTGGCTCCATGCAAATACAAAACAGATGGAGAAAACAATATGCATGCAAATAGGTATTATTGGCCACTTTACTAAATTAAAATACTATGCAAAATGTAAACGTGAAACACTGAGGGGAAATGTGTATATAACTAAGCTGCATTAGGTAGAAATGCTGTGTTTATTTGCCTTTATCAAATGTTTTTCCTTCTCTCAGGCTGTTTTTATTGTTACATGTATTTAAGCAGGCAGTTCAATTAGGAGGGAAGTTGGATTTAATACTGCAGTACAAGAACAGCTGCACTGATCCCAGGAGGGAGCACAGAGACTCGGAGATGTTTAGTGTATGTGTGTTACGCGTGTACTGGGTAGTCATTGGGGAGCATGGGACATACTGATAGTATGACTTGTGGAAAAATATTACGGTATATCAGTATCGCGGTATTGCAGATAGAACTTTAAATAGTTTTAATCTCCTGGTAAATTGATTATAGTCAAATATTTGGGTTGTTAGATGTTAAATAATGTAGTACAAGAGAATATTCATATACAATTCTTCCAAAAACAGGAACCTAATCCTTTTCTGGTCTTGTCTCTTCAGCTCATTTTACATAAATGCTCTTCCACAGTATTATCATGGCACTCTGAAAACATGGAATACCTTGAAAATGGTTATTGTCCCATGTCTAGTAGGGAGCAAAGTCAACATTTAAAAGAAAGACAAAAAAGAAAACAAGTTAAATATCTTAACATTCCCTAGTCCCTGTTTGAAAATTGTGTCATGGCTTCAACATGTACTGCACTCCAGGGAAGACCATACGCTCTGCTTCTGGCCAATCACAGTTTTACACAACAGTCACGTTTTGTTCTCTTCAGTAACTCCCATAATGAAATGCTATGGCCCAAGTACCAAGAGTGAACTCTCCAATGTACTTCAAGCTAAGTTTCAATTTGTCATTGTGAGCATTATCTGTTCCTGCCAGGATTTGAAAAATGCTTGATATGGACTTATCAATGAGCTCCTCATAAAAGGTCTCTGACAAAGTACTTTCACAGTAGTGGTGGAAGTGTGTCGCATCTGAAGCCTCCCACCAAACCACAGTACAAAAAAGGAAATGGGGAATATGACAAGGAGTGGGACGCAGCTTAAGATTGGAGATATGAAAGGAGGGCGCCATAAAGAGAGACAGACAGAATGAGGAAGTGGGACAGGCACAAACAGCGTGTACCTGCTGCCCTGACCTTGTCCGCTAGACAGTAAACAGTTTAGATGGACTACAGCTGTCTCCATTGTGCTAACACCTCCCTCACCGTTTAGAGCAGGATGGCATGGTCCGGCCTTGCTCGCAGCACAGATCATCACAGCTATGTTGATCAATAATGGAAAGTGCAAAAGGTAGACAAATAAATACATCATGGGACACAGGACACACAGGACAGGGTGATAACATAAATGCTCCTCCATTTTCTAAATAAAGAACAATCTTAAAAATAGTTGAGAAATGTTTTAAATAGCTCAATATTAAGACAAGCATCGTTATACATTCATTACAATTAATGTTCTAGTCAATCTGCATTGAAACAACATTTTAAATGGTATTATACAAGTAAGCTGTGTTTCACTTCATAACATAGTCAGTGACTGAACATACTCTTTCTACATGTTTACATGCTACGTCAATAATGAGGTCACTCGGCCTCAAAACTATAGAAGCCAGCGAACTGAAGGACCTCCTTCTCTTCTCACTCTCTTTCTCTCCCTCTGTCTTGCTTTCATAAGTGGATTTATCATTTCCAGGGCCCGACCTGTCCTTTCCGACAGGACGGCCATGCATTGACTCTGCCCTGCAAATTACTGCTAGCCCTGACCATGAAAAGTCTTTGTCCAAATCACAGAGCCTGTGATGGGAGCGTGGCTCTCAGGCAGCTAAACCTGACTTTCTGTGACCTCTGCTTGCACACACTTTTATTCAACCTGAATAGAGATACGTTTGGTCAGGCATGTGTAACAGAAGTTTGGATAAAGGTTTGACTGCTATGAAAGTGGGCTATTTATTGTTTTATTTGACTCTTTCATCTATCCTTCAGCATTATAAATGAGCAGTGCTTTTGCTGTCCAGGCGTTTTACACCTCATGTTCACATCTATTTAAGTGGTATTGTGTTGTCATTATCATGTCCTTCCGTGTGATTTGTCTGTTTCACACATCTGGCCACCTCTGTAGCATCCAATCTATCTTCACTCAACCTCAATTCACTTCTGTTATTCCTTTGGCATCCATTTCTCTCTACCTTTTAGCACTTTTGCCACCATTGCCCTGTGCACGTTCTTTTCTCGCCCTGTGAAGTGTGCTGTCAGGTTGTGTTCATGTGGGATTGTGTGTAACGGGCAGTTATAGGAAGCTTGGGTGATTAACTCTGATAGCCACCAGATGCCTGACTTAGAGGTTAGGACACAAACACACACGTATGCACATGATTTTAACAAAGCAAAGACGACAAAACAAAGACGTGAATGACAGTGACTGAGTTAAAGTGAAACAGACAAATAGGAAGTGACACATAAAAGAGACAGAGGACATTGTTGAAGCGGTCTGATATTTGTAGGCAGTATGGGTTTGGTATCTTACACACACAACTATGACTTTGTTGTGACTTCTAAAAGGATGTGGTGTTTTTTTCTCTAGAGCTTGCTTTTTGGAGAGCCAACAACCAATAAGTGAGGGCAGATGACACTGATGTTTCCCTAGAATGGCTTTGACGTGACCTCAGATCAAGATTAGAATGGCCTGAATGACACAGATATTGTTTCTTCTTTGGTATTTGAGTGTTTGTGTAAAATTGCTGTGTAAATTTACCTGCAAACATGCTGAAGATTGGACATATGCTATGACAGTACATATTTAGGCCTATGTGAATCACACAACCCTATATCACTAATTAAATGTACTTTGAATTTATTATAAATTTTAGGTAAATTCTAATCACTCTAAAAGGCTTTTATTTAATCATTCTTATGTTTGGCACAAATTATATCTGGTTAAGGTCAGAGAAAGACAGCTGGGCCTTATGTGATCTAAAAAAAATGTCCTCAAACTCCCATTGTTTGCAAACCAGGCTACTGTATTATATTGCCTAAACCAATATTATGTTTTTCTATGGCTTATCTAACAACAAATTCTAACTTGTTTGTCAACCACAAGCAAAGAAATTCAAAGTTATTATGTTTTACAAAACAATGTATGTATGTTAATTTTAGGTTAAAAACATTATTAACAACAAATTCTCAGAGTCCATGTCGGTTATGGTTGCTCTATCGGTCAGCTGAGCTCACTTCGGCCTTTCACTAGCAGCTGGCTCACACCGGAAGACTGGCTGGTTGGTGCTGCCAGACTGAACTGCCTCCTTCTCACAACAACTGCTGTTGAGTTATTTTCAGCACTGAACGCTTTAATTGACAGTTACAAAGCAACCTGGAAAATTTTGTCTAAATTTAGATGAACAAGAAGAGAAACAGCCTATAGTGGACTGTCATTTCATCACTGGGCGGATGCTGGAATGCACATCCATCAGTATTAGCTAATAATAGTCTGAAGCTATTTTAATCATTTTGGAGAGCAAGCGCTTGTTTCTCGCACATCCAATGTAATATCTAATTGTATAACTGTTCTGACCAACTCTGTTCAAGAGGATAACAGAAACATGTTCATGCCTGGTGATCCTTAAAACATATGTCTGTTAAATCTGCCGCCTCCTTCATATTTAGACATTGTCACTTTGAGGTCTCATGGGTGATTCTTATATGTAAGGGATTGACTGGGGTCTGTGGCCACCTTGGGGAAGAACTACTTCTACCAGGTTCCTCACATCTGGGCCACAGCACAGTCAGGCCTACTGTGCTGTGCCACCACTTCCTGAGTCATTAACACTCGGCAACCTGCTGTCGCGTCGAGCTGGTAGCACTGGCAGTAATTAGCATGAGTTAAATGTGGGAAGTATTGAATTCAGTGGTGGCTGATGGTGACGTTGGGTGGGCTAAAAATGCATACTGTTCACGCTAGTAATAACAATACAACTTTCATAAATACAACTTTATTGATATTGCAACTGTTTTTATCACAAAAACGTATGTTTTCAATTGAAGCTCTTGCCATCAACCTTTCTGATGCGTCATGCTAATGCTAAATGCAACAAGTAATGGTAACGTGAATTTAATTATCAGATAAGATCCTGCTTTTTTTTTTGTCACTTCTGCTAAAATAATTATTTGGTTCAGATCACAAACGAGACGACGGAGACCGTACATGGTAAATTTAGGAATGGAAGACCGGTTTAATTCTTGCAAGAATGAAACAAATCAGACAACATGCAACAATGGCTCTTGGTAAATTGCTTAACATGTTTACAACACATGAAGTTTTTATAGGTGTACATTATGCTCCAGGGTCGTGGATGGACGTGTATTGAGCTGACGTATCAGTCATAGATGTGAATACGTTTACGTGTATATGTTACTAAGTGTACAGGACAGAGTGTCCCTGAACAGTGATTAGCAGTAGTGCAAAGTGATATACAAGAGGGTGGGCCTTCATACCTGTCAATCACCAAATTAGGAGGGTTGGTGCTGACATACTGTGAAAAATAAGCCCCTTTTTCTGTTTTTATTTTTGTTATGTTTTCCAAGTTATAAAAATAAAATAAAAATGCCTTTTAACCATATGTTTAAACAAGCCTACCAGCCTAACAGCCTATTATAGCTAGCCTAGCTTAGCCCACCTACCCCTTTGATACCAGTGGGATTTAACTTTGCAACAGTGTAATAAAAACTCTGATTGCATTTATTACACTGTTGCAAAGTTGTAGTCTAACAGCGGGAGGTAATAAGGACAAAAGTCACTGGGGCCTAAGTGGCTTGTTGTAGCCTACACATAAACAAGATGCTAGTCTGGTAGGTCATCTCAGAAACAAATTTATTTTTACTGGGTTTGGGCTCAGTCACATACATAAGGGGCAATCAACATCACTACTAATTTTTCCTTATAGTCTATAGTCTTTTAGTCATGCTACAGGCTGATCTGGGCTATTATGGTAGACTGCAACATATGCTTTTCTACAACAAGCCGAGGAGCTGAATCAAAAGTACATACATTTTCCCGCCTAGAATTAGTTCCCAAATGAATCCCTAACCATCGACCAGTGAGGTTAGGGTGACTCCGCACTACATTTGTTTTCTTGTTGCAGATTTCCGTGTGATAACGATAACAAGAGGGCTGGGAAGTATGACACGGTTCCCTGTGTGTGCTAATAACGCAACCCTCGTAATTGGCATAGAATATTGATAGAGAGGAAAATGGCCCCTGAGCAGATTTCAGCTTCATTAGCCGAGACTAAGGGGACGGAAACAGGAGAGTGCGTGGCAGTCGGCGAGGGAGAGAGGACAGACAACAGAGGAACAAGAGACAAGAAAGGAAGGGAAAAAAGAGCCGATGAAGATCCCTGCTCAACAGAGATGAACTGACAGAAACGGGGAAGAAGTAAGAATCAAATGAGACGGGAATGAGAGAATAATATTAGGCCTTTCTTGGCTGTTTTAGAGGAAGATTGCCATTCATTCATTTTCTACCGCGTAGTCCTGTATGGTCACGGGTGACTGGAGCCTATCCCAGCAGCTTTGGGCCTGAGGCGAGGTACACCCTGGACAATGTGAGAATTAGCATTGGACACACATACTATAGGTCATTGGATTGCTGAAATGTTTTTCTGAATGCAGCGTAATCTTTATTAATGTGGTAAGTTGCTGCCTTCTGTTTCAAAATTGCTTGTAAAGTGACTATTATCCAAATAAAAACTGAAGCAGACCACTCCTTTACACTGTCACATGACTCTAGATATTTAAAATGGTCTTGAGTATGCAACGTAAGAGCTCACTGTGTGAATACACAACAAAAGATTTATTGAAAGATTAGAAATGTATATTAATGTACTGAGTAGCAAAGCCAAATTAACTTAAGTAGAACTAAATTAAAGAGTATGAGACATTAAATCACTTTGTACAAGAGTGGCCATGAAAGACTTCAGAAAGAAAAGTTATGTCATTTATTCCTGACATGTTAGCAATTTATTATATCTGACAGGAGTGACCCACTGTGGGTGTAAGCTGTATTCTGACCTCCACTGTTCTTCGAGAACAAGCTATCAGGACATCATAACAATCACAATGAATCATCCCGAGAAACCTCGCACTATCTTCGTGCTCTCCATGCCCCATCGTTTTCATCTTCTTTATCAGCATCCTGCATCCTCTCTCCTTCTCCACTTTTCTTTTCTGCCCATGTTGGAACAGAGTGTTTGTTTAATGTGATATCGCCATGGTTACCCGTCTGCCACGTTGAGGTAATGTCGTTAATCATCAACTTTATCACACTGCAACCCGCGGCTCAGGCAGGGCTCAGCACTCTATGACATTTTACACTAGACACTGCGCAAAACTGACTTAAATGGCAACATTAGAGTGACATAGTGTCTGTCGCATTCACTGCCCCTTGTTCTTCATCTTTTGTTACTTCTTTCTTTTTAACAAAATAGGTTGAATCTCATTTTGGTTGACATGACAACAGACAGGCAATGTCGCGCCTCCTGTTCTGGTGACATCACTGCAGGCGCCAAGCTAACCCCCATAATCTCTGGTTGCTCAGACATATTGATCTAGAATACAAATCACAGATGCAAGGCGGAGATGAGCGGTGGTAAAGCATGGAGAGAGGAGATTAAAAAAACACACACACAAGAAGGATACAGAAAGTACATGGAGGGAGAGATAAAGAGCAACAGTTACATTAGACTTTCACTGCCACCACGCCCACTTTCTCCTTTAGCCGGGCTAAAATGGAGTGTGTCTTCACTCTCATTTCCATACTGGGTGACTTTGGTATAAACCACAGAGACACACACACACAGACACACAAAGAGAGAGACATGCAGGACCAATATTTTGAATTGACTACACTTGACATAAAACATTTTTACATTCTATGTGCACGTGACTGAGAACAGCGTCCTTCAGCATATGGGACATGGAGCGCATGCAAGTATAACTTCTGAACATAAAAGGAGACAGCTCAAACAGGGAAGGTATACTAATAGAATAAGAATACTAAAGCTGCTCCAAATGGCAAAACAGAGTTATGTAGCCTACTGCCAGTAAAAATACAGTATTTCTCGCTTATCATACAAGATTGGTCATGGGTTTACAATTAGTCTGTGTTTAGTCCAAGTTTTCTTTTTTGTCTGCATTAGCTCTGGTTTTATCCAAGTTTAATCCTTGTTTATTCCTGGGTTTAATATTGTCCTGATTTGTTCTTAGTTTGGTTCTGATTCAGTCCTGCTTTAGCCCTGAGGCTGTGGTTTTGCTTTAGTGCTGGAATAAGAGCCTGGTCAGTCCTGCACTTTAAGTAAAATGGGACTTGGATCTCTTCCTGTCACAGCCATTTCCATTTTCACTCAGTAGAAATCCTGTGGGACCAGTTGTTAACTGTCAATCTAAAATGGGGCAAGCTGTATGTGATGCTTTTTTTCTCTGATTAGTCATTGAGCATATCTTTCTTCCTGAGGCAGTTTTTTCGGTGTATGTTGGTTCACAAAAACAAGACTAAAATGTTGTATAGAATAGACAAATAAATAGGATGGATGTAACTTGACTGGCCAGCATCCACAAAAAGCCTTTGCAAAGGGTCGTAACTGCCCCTATTGCCACATTATTGGTCTGAAACAGCAGTGGTTTGATGGGAATCACATTGCAAGCAAGGTAAGGATGCCTGGCCAGTCTTGCTAGGATAAGTCCTGTTATAAGGTAGTTGTGTGTTTGCTCACGGTTGATTCCTTGTTTAGACCTGCTGCTCTATTGGTGGGACATTTTAAACACACTATACTATACTATTCAATATTCAAATATTGGAGGCCTGTGTCCCCTCAAAGTAGGATTATGGATACGGCCTTGAAAGAAACTACTTCGTTCTGGAAACACATGCAAATTCAAACACATTCATACTGTAGAAGGAGTCCTGTAACAAGTCTGACTCCACTCACTAGAACCACATGCAATGACTGTGGTCTGTTGGGAAGTGGTCTGTGGAGCACACATATCAGGACTGGCCTAGATAGATGGGATAGCAGGGGACGAACATACACACACACACACACCTCTACTCAAGGACGCGCTCATGGCCTATATAGATGGGTCATTTCATACTTGAACACCTTCCTCTTGTCTTACTAAGAACAGAACCAGGAGGCAGAAAGGAGACTAAGTAAGAGAAGCACACAAAGTCAAATACAGCAATGAAAAAGCATGTCCAGATAAGCAAAATAAAGCGATGAAAGGGAGGTGTAATTAATTTGTTTTGAAGGCTCTCCTCCTAACCTTAGTTTCATACTCTTGGTCCGAGCCCTGGTCACTATGGCAACAATTGGTGAGCAGAAAAGAGTAGAACGGGCTGAGTGAACAGAACTGCACAAACAGGCTGATCGGACGTAGTTACAAATACAGCACATCTTAACCCACTGCTGGCGGGTCACATCACTGTGTTGAAAAAATAAACAGGCCTAAGGAAGAGACAGGACGGTTAAAGAAGGACAGCATTCATAATGGAACAAACGCCTGTGTAAAAATAGTGTTTTTAAATCTGGTGTGGCTGCATAATGTGAAAAGTAAAGTGCTTGGTACCCTGGGCTACACAACAGGCTTTTATTACCCATGATTCTTAGCTTGAATAAGTGATCTGACAGTTTTCTGCCCTGGCACTTGGAAACTATACACAACCAAAGGAAAGCACCCTGAAAATGCACATCGACAATCACCCAGGGGCAAGAAAACCCAGATGCACAAACACACAGAGAGTCAGCGCTCCATTCTTTAGTTTAATCTCTCTTGCCTGGGTGCTGTCACCCAGCGGGGAGACGCTCTGAGCAGCAGTGTATGTATGTGTGCGTACTGGCCTATGGCGACAGACCACCTTTTCTGTAGAGCAGCTATCCATCCGTGACAAGCCCACCAGAGGCTTGGCTAACAAGAGACTGATGAAAACTCATGACTGTACATCGTTTCATGTTTCAAACCGTATTTCCTGTGAGACCGAAGAGACACATAAAACAGATGCAAGGATCTGTAGGACACTTTAGCACAATTACAAGCAAGAAGGCATCTTAACTTTAGGGAAAGAAGGAAGAAAGCAGAACAGGCAAATACCAGTAGCCATAGAGACACTAAACTAATACATTATCAGTAGCTTTTAGGAAAAACGAGACTGCAATCAGAATCTTTAATTTTACAAATTTTTTCACACTCTGGTGCCACTGGGGCTAAAAATAAACCCACAGACTGTAAAACACTGTCACATTAATAAACCACAATCATTTATGCAGCTTCAATTAGAAAAAAAAAAATACAGGGGGAGACAGCATTCTGCTCTAATCTTCTCTTCTCAATTAGCTGCTCGACAGGTTAGAGCCAAGTTTAGTTTTTAGGACTCATTTCCTCTTAAAGAGACAGGTCACCGCTAAGGATAAAAACGTGTGTGCACTGAGACACTCTTCAGGAGAGCAGCACAGTATTAGAAACACACATTCACTGTTCGGTTTTGCAATAACAATATAATCTGAATAAAATAAAAATTATTAAGTACAGATCTATGCTTTAAAATGTAGTTTACTAAAAGGCAAAAGTACACACTATACTCTCCAGTGCTCCTGTGAAGAGCCTTGGGATGACTAACGTTCCCATACTGTTCCTTTGTTTGTCCTCTGACTTTCACCAAGTCTTCCCTTCATTCTTCCTCTTCACTGAAATTAGCTTTATGAAAAATACATGATGATGTGATAGTATGTTTCACTTCTGCCGGATCATGACTCTGCACCAGAACATAGCTCTATGGCCTGCACTGCTGCTGCCAACCGGCTGTATTCAAACAAGTGTGTATTTAAAGTGATTAGACAGTGGTTTGTCGTCATTCGCTCGCCGTTTCTCAGAGCTCAACCCCGAAAGCCTGAACACTCAGCTGGAACAAAGGTCAGTGTTGCTTTTATAGCTACACTGAGGCTAGGGCTTCCTGTCTGAGCTGGGAGTGCTCCTCTCCTCCGAGCTTGTCTACTCAAGTGTAACATCTTGAGGATCTGCACCGGGGAGGAGTCGACTTACTGTAGTATACTGTTACTGCTACTTTAATTGAGACTCAGCATATGCCATTTCCAAGCTGTAAAACACAGAGGCTTCACAGCTAATAGTGTGAAAAGGGAACACCTGATGAATGAATGACAGCTTTTTACACAACAACATGTGTAAAGCTTGTGGAGCGCCATCCTGACTAAAGTAAAGCACTGGCACAAAGCAGTGACCATTTTATAGGAATTTTAAAACTCATCCTGAATATGATGCACAGTATTCTCTTTGTTGCTGGTGTGAATAATATACACTCATGAAGTTTATATTCAGAGCTAACAATAGCCACTGTTGCATAACTAATGTGATAGTATTCAGAGAATACATTTTCTGTATAACAAACACACCAAAAACAAAGCATCACTGATGCATTGTTCCGTAAGCATTAATAAATTGTTTATTCTTATTTTGAAAACTCCAAACAGCAAAAATATTAAAAGCTGCAGCAGTTTTCTACATTTTAAGTACTAACTCCTTCTTGTCACAAGCTCTGCTCTTGTTTAAATGAAAACAAAAGTATTTAGGATTTTTTTTATTATATATATATATATATATATATATATATATATATATATATATATATATGATTGTCTATTTTAAGAACAAGGCTATGGCTACAGTAAGTAGAAACATGGCTTAAGAACAGAAACATACCGTACCCTCTTTGGGTTAAATATCTCCGGGACAAAACAGTGAACATGATCCTCTACGATAAATGTATAAACCTTCGCAGATGATGCTTCAGTTCCTTTGCTTTTACTGCATATAAAAAAGGCTAATCATTCTCGGAAATATAAAGTAATGGGTTTGTTGTTTTTGCATCCAGTGTTTACCACTGGTTCAATAAATGTTTTCAGGGTGTTTCTGTGGTTGGATCTGCGACAAAGTGCTTCAGTAATAGCATGAAGATGGCCATTAGTTCATTAGGAAATATACTTCCGCAGACTAGCTCAGTGGGTAGAGCGGTCGTCCTTCAACCGGAAGGTAGGCGGTTCGATTCCCGCTCTCCCCACAGTTCATACTGTCGTTGTGTCCTTGGGCAAGACACTTAACCCACCTTGCCTCCAGTGACTGTAACACTGGTAATTACATTAGAACAATGTAAGTCGCTTTGGATAAAAGTGTCAGCTAAATGAATAAATATAAATGTAAATGTAATAAAACTTTCGAAGAAAGTGTGCTAAAAGGCTAACAATGTAAAATATGGGAAGGAGGGGAGTGAAGAAAGAAAGAGAAAACACTATTATCTACAAGAAAGGACAGGTAGAGGCTGTTTGTAAAACAGAGGAGAAAACAGACAAGACAGAGCGAGGGGTGGAAATGCATGGCTGGGCATGAATAATATAGACTGCTTTCCTATCGCTCTTCATCCCTCAGCCTCTTCTGTGACTCGGGAAACACTAACACGCACAGAGATGCACAAAAACAATTGTTTAGCTGTTTGCACAGACATAGCACCATTATGTTAATGTATGACAGAAAGGAAAGGACATGTCCACAGACATGTGCAGAACATTAAAACCTTAAAGATTTAATAAAACTGTGCACAGAAGGTCTGGATGGAGGTATACATGTTGATTAAGTACATACTGACTGAGGCCCACTGGTCAACCGACAGGTCTTGCTCTCAGGGCACCTACTAAACCAAGAAAAGCAGCTAATTACATGGTTGAAGAAGCTTGTCATTAGCTTCAGAGGTAACACTCCAGGCAAAAAGATTATTTTATCTACATTGTTCAGTCACTAAATAAAATTAATATTGCGAAAGAGGACAGACACTCTACACCTATAGATTAGGTTGGAGAATTGATTTATTTTTTACATTGTTAAAGACAAAATAGATATTTATATTATATTCTTATGTCAAAATACACCACGCGCTTGTTTGTATAAATGTTAAAATTTTCATATTTAGAAATACAGAGGCCCTTGTTTTAATACATTGTTCTGTATTTTTAAAACAGAGTCCAGCAGTTACTTAAGGAAGACAGTTCAGATACTTGTGGAGTCCACTTTCATTTAATAATGGTGGGTAAATGACGCCTTGCCTACACTTGCTTGAGTTTTAATCCACAAAAATGGATAAATATGGTTAAGAAAATGCATAGCAGAGGATAGCACAAGATGCTACAGTTTCTCATCATTATTTCCATTGGTGGCTTTGGCTGATTGATAAAACAGATGTGTGTGAGCGAGGATCAAGAGTTGGGTCGGGCACATCAGTACATATTCAAAGCAAGGGGGAACTAGACACACACACAGATGGAGCCAGCCAGGCAGGCACAATGCATATGGGCAGGCGGCCAAAAGCCACTGCAAACTCTGTCTGTTCCACACACGGTAGTGCCGCTGTTGGCATATTGTCCCACCAGAAATGAAGACTGAGCCCTGCTCGTTCTAAGAGCAGAGGACAGCCTCTGGATAGATTTCCAATACACGAGCGAAGGCTTAAGCAAGACGAAGCCAGGGATAATCCTGCCTCCTTGTCCTCCTCCTCTTCTCCCTGTGTGCCTCTTTCTTTTCCCCGGCCTTCCCTTCATCTCTGACAATTACTCACATTCCTCTTTTTCCTTTGGCTAGATCCATTTGATGTACATTTAACCCTCCACCATGCAGCCTTAACACTGACAAACTTCTTTCCTATGTTGTATTTCCCCAAAACATTGGTATACTGCATCTTCAAACAAAAATAATAGGAAATAAATATTTAAATCAAATGTACTTTTTTATGCAAATCTAACCAACAGACAAAGTTCTAAATTAAAGGCCATCTAATCTCCTTGGCTTTACATCAAGAGATATCCAGGAGGAACAGTGCACCAGAGTAATTTCGGGGAAGTTAAAACTGAAACTCATTTTAATGTGTTTTATTAATTTAAAAATGTCTTGTTAAAAAGTGCCCTGAGGTTGCCTCGGGCTCACCTGGTAGACTGTGTACATCATAAAACAGAGCTACTGGGGTTTGATTCTCAAATATTTCAGAGAATGAAATTGGCCATATGAATCTTATTTTGTATTTTAAACATGCTTTGAATATTAGCAGCCTTTCCCATACACGACTCTCTTGTCCTCTGATGTCCTCCTCAATAACATTTTTGTTGTATACACTGATCTCACCAATAAACCTTAACTTTGTCTCTCATCTTGTTTTAAACTAACAGCAGCTGTTGTTGAGGCACATTGGTTTGTTGAAATCATGAAACTCTCTGAATCTCTGATGTAAAGATGTGATAAGCCTTTAAGCACTCATTACATTCTTCAAATGCACTACATTATGTCCATGTAGTCTCCATGGAGCCTGCATCCTAAAGCATAAATCCAAACCAAAATGTCTATCTTTATTCTCTAAAGATCACATGTATAATTTAGCTAACAGTGAAGGATCAGTAATGGGATTTCTTAAAACATCCACAAAAGGCCTTTGAGCGAGCATGAGAAGTGAAACAGGATTTACTCAACCCTCCCTTAACAACGAGTGAATTAACAGACATTAAACCTGAATTTCTCTGGTAGCTGCTCAGTCACTGACATCAGATACTTGTGTTGAAATGAATTTAAAAGAGAAAAATTCATAACCCGTTAAAACATACTATTTTACGCATGCACAGACCTTAACCTGACTCTTTGTCTCGACAGATACAATACAGAAGACTGAAAGGGTACCCCTGCTTGTATAGCTAGCTTGGGGTAGATATTGTTAGATCAGAATTGGGTCATTTTTGACTGCAATGCACTAACGAGATGGAGTCTGTGTTTCTAAATAGAACAAAAGTCACTATCAACTATCCCTTTAGAAACCCCATTAAAATACAGATATGGAGAATCAGCAGAATGGTAGACTGAAGTTTTTTGCTGAAACAAACATGATTAGTTTTACCTTAATTTGACAAGGGGGGAAATGGTAATTTACATTGTAATCATTTAAAGTAAAACCTTAACTCATAAATGTCTGATGACAGCATTCATTTACTTATTTTTACTGTGCCGTTTTTTCAACACAAGACAACTGCTCAATGTGAACACATTAGTGCAGCATGTCTTTCAGGTGACTCCAGTCGAATCAGTGAGCACATCAAATCAAGTCATTTGAGTGAGGTGATTTGGCAGGTGGCCAGTACCCCAGGGTAACAATCAGAATCCAATTAATATCCCTAACGGAGGTATCATGCCTCTGGCACAAGGCCCACAGGGAAAATGTACTTGCTGATTACACTGCTAAAACTGCTCATGTAATGACTGTCTGCCCGGTGTTGTTGTGTGCAAAACAGTTCTCACCCTATATCCAAAAGCATGACCACTACAAGTGCTCAAAAGCTCCAAATGTATGTGCTTTCAAGACACTGTACAGAGAACAATAAAAAACTATGCATAATTTGTTGGTTCTGTGAGAATGAGCATTACTGAAGACGCAGTCATATGTCAGCCGGCATCAAATGACAGAGCAGACTTTAATGATGAAATCTAAGTGATAATGGAGAGAAATCAAATATGAATGACAAAGTGGTTTTGGGCACACAGGAAACGTATCATGTAGCAATGTAACATAAAGCGTATTGTGTTTCTCAGTGTAAGCATAATGTTGTCCCTAAATAACTCAAGGAAATTGAGAGTTGAGCCCCAAAAAACTAAGGTTGTCAATATGGCTCTGGTGATGATATGAATTTAAAATATATAATTAATTGTCATTGTTGCCTTTTATGGTTACATTTTTTCCAGCGTGGGCGATGCTGTATGATTGGATGTGTAGTGTCAGAGATCCACAAAAAGGCAGATACATTAATACTGAGTTAAACAAACTGATGTCTCAGTCTCTGCCTGGGTGAGTTTTCAATAGCTGTCATGTAGCTGTCACTAGAGCAATAAAGAATGAACTGTCCGTGGTGCTGAAAACCACGCAGATTTTAGACTTGAGATAAATTCTTTATTGAAAATCCTTCCGCAGCTGGGCCTCGGCTGACATTATGACTGTAAAGCTGTCTTTACAAACTCTTGATTATGTTATTCTATTTAATCCA
Organism: Perccottus glenii; assembly: GCA_024416835.2. Classification (NCBI taxonomy): domain Eukaryota; kingdom Metazoa; phylum Chordata; class Actinopteri; order Gobiiformes; family Odontobutidae; genus Perccottus; species Perccottus glenii. The sequence continues at coordinate 22,023,032 of CM044547.2, read as the reverse complement.
TGAAGAGATGGATTTGGGTAAGATGCGTCACTTTATTCGGACTAGTTTCCCTTGAGGACTGTTTAAAACCCATAGGTAAGCTAAAAATCCTATGGGCTGATACTAAAATGACTTTATTTGTCAGTGGGATGGGGACGCACCGATCAATTTAAGAACAGCAATAAGTTTAGTGGCACTGGAATGTCTCTCATTCTAGCTTTTATGTTGTGCCATGAAAGGCAACATTTTCTGTCACAACTGAAGAGTTTTGGTCACACTAAAAGTGATTATGACATTCGTTATAGCTGTATACTTCTGACTGACTGCTTCCATTATTATGTGAACACACCTGTCCTCCTTGACAATGCTATTCTGTTAAAACTGTGACACACTGAGAGAAAGAAACACACAACCTATGATTACTTGGAACAAACTGTTAGACAAATGTGCCTCTCTGCGACACAGATGCACACGCACACACACATATTTAGACACACACCACCACCCCTCTCCCCATCCCCTGTTGCTATGGAACCTGTCGCCAAGGCAGAGAGGTATGTGGTAGTGATAGAAGTGGTGGACGGTGGCAACGGCACGATGATGATGATGATGATGATTATGACCGTTATGAAAATGATAAGACTCGTTAAACCCATAAGGCCTCGGTGAATTGCGAGGTCCGAGTTGAAAGAAGCGATTGCATTGCTGGCTTTTGCTCTCTGCAACGTGGGTGGAAGGAGCGACGCGTAATACTGCGCAATGCAAACAGACCCTTTCCTCACCATAAAACAGACCACAGCCCTGGACCGATACCGACTCGCTCTTTTAAATGTGCGGCAAATAAAACACCTAAAAGTGTCTATTTTAAACTTCTGTCGTGTCTTGTGCGAAACATCTTACAGTCCTCTGCTGCCGTCCCCAAAATAGCCGACCATCATCATCAGCCCAATTCTCAGCAGACAAATAAGTCCTGCAGGCCCTCCCACTGCCACCTGTCATCTCTTTGCGATTTATCTTTGAGAATCTTACAAAGAACCCCGAGGATATGATAACTTGGATTAAAACGTGACAAATTTAGTGGCTATTGATTGTAGGACCAGCGGGGATCAATAATGATTGAGGGCGTGTTTGTGGACGCGGCTTAATCTGCGCTCCTTAGCGACCAGCAGCCTGTGTGCTGTGTTTATGTATAAAAGACAAACACCTACTCGGGCCTATAGGCACTCGACTTTATTTTAAGTCTGGGGCGCGTTACTAAGGGGCAGACAAGCTCCTGATGTGGTCTTCAGAGAGAAATGTGAAATGTGTGATTGTTACACGCCCACAACAGCCTGTTGGCTAAATATGACGGCTGCCCACCCATTAAGCACATACAGCTCACACACAGCTCTGTCATGGACAGGCCTGTCAAAGCTACAAGTGTGGACTCAACCAAACAAGGAACGGGCCTCGATTCTACCCACAGCTCAGCTGGTGCTTGTGTTCAGTTGCTGGTCATACTGAGTGAAAGAGACTGAATAAGCAGCCAGTGCAGTGAGGCCAGTGGAGAAAGTGAAGGAAGGGAAACTGCATGTGTCCATCTGTTGAAAAGAAGAAGGCGCTAACACCCCTTTCCCTCTCAACTCCCCCCACCCACCTCCCCATTTCAAGATCACCATTCCTCTCTCACTCTCGTGCACACTTACAAGATGTTTTCCACTCAAGACACAAAATCACGCCGACGTACCTTGATGGTTCTCAAGGGTGTCCTCCGGGATGTACATGTTTTTGCTTTCATTTACCATAAATGTAGTCCGGCGTTATCCCTATAGGTGAATGTAAGACAGAGAGAGATAGAGGGGGAGGAAAACAGAGGGAAAAGCCCCCCAAAAATAAAGAAATTAAAAGGGGGAAGAATAAAGAACTGTCTGGCACGGACAGTTTTTGGTATTCCGTTGTTTTATTTGTGGGGAGGGTTTCTTCCGATGGAGTGAATATTACCTAATCCCCATGATGGAGGTGAAGGCAAGAAAAAAGAGGGAGCTTTTGGCGGAACCGGTTGGGAAAACGCACCGGTGCATCCCTCGGTACATCCGGGCCCTAGGCGAGAAACAAGAGACCAGCACCGCGTTCAAATTCAATTCACACCTGGCGTTCACCCCCTTCTCTCTTTCCTTGTTGTGTGTGTGTGTTTGTTTGGTAAAAATAATGCTTCAAAAAAATTAGAAAGCACGGGCGCTGTCAGTGGTGATCGCAATGGAAGTGCGCAAAATACGCATTCGTGCGCATCTTCTTCAGCAGCGTGTCAAAATATAAAAGGATGAAGAAAAGGTGGAGGTAGTGGAGGAGGAGGGAGAGGAGGAGGAGAGGAGAAATTTTGAAAAAGAGAAAAATAAATATTCCATGACGGTAAGCACAGGGTTAAATCTCCCGAAAGGTTGTCCGTTATTCCACGTATCTAAGTCGCCCCAAAAACAGAAGCGAGGCCGTCTTGTCTCATCCGGAGACTGGGTTCTCTGTCCTCATCCAGTCCATGGTCCGGTGGTCTGTTTGTCAGTCCAAAGCCCGTCTGTCTGTCTGCTCTGTCCGTGTCTCTCTGACTGCCTGCTGGTCGGTCTGTCTGCCTGTGTCTCACTGAACGAGAGTCGGAGCGCGCTCTTCTCTCTGCCTGTGCTGCCCCTGCAGCTCAGCTCTGCAGTGATACCGACAGAGTGGAGAGAGAGGTGGCCCCCTCCCCGCACATGTAGACGCTCTGAATGTTTCCAGATGTGTGTGTGTAAGTGTGTGTGTGCGCCAGAGAAGTCAAGGAAGGAGGGAGGCTGTGTAGAGGCACAAGCAGCGGCTGGCGTCCAGATGATGATGATGATGATGGCGATGAAGACCTTGGTGATGATGCTGATTAAACCGTGCGTCTAAGAAGAGGGGAGGGCTCACTTAAAGTAAGAAGTCTTTGAAACCTGTGCTCCTGTTTGTGTGAAGAAGGGAATGAACAGCAGAGTGCGTGTGACCATGCGCACGAGACTGAGATAAAGGGGCATAATGGTCCATAGCGGTCTGCCTGGACTCTGATTTCCCCGGTTGTAGGAGTAAACTGAGATAAAGATGTTATAGTCACATCTGATACAGTTCCCCAGTGCCATACATCTGGAGCGTTTTGGTCCCGTTTTTTTTTTTTTTTTGGCCAAGACTCTGTTTACACACACTGTAAAAAGCTGGGTTTTCAGCTCTTTTATGACTCAAGCTTTGATCTTTTCATGATTCTTTCAAACAGAGCAAAACCACAAGCAGGCAGATTTTCAGATCTTTGGATGCTGTGTAAATACAAACACAAGTATCTAAAGATTTGGGAAGGCCTGTGTTTTTATCTCGAGGACAAAAAAATATAATTAAAAATTAAGTATGTTTCAACATCATTCTTCCACAACCAGCAACAAATGTGTCCCAGCCCCTAAATCACACAAAGTAATTTTCTGGAGACATGGGGCTATTTCTCAGGTAGAAATGTCAAACAAAGTTAACAAGAGTAGCCCTCTGGTCCATAGTTTGATGATATTGAACAAGTTTGGCTCCATGTAGCACCTATTTTGGGATAAAGCAGCCAGCATTAACACATACTATACTCAGCCTGGTTCTTGTCTTTGAATACATTTAGCCCTCTTTTATGCTACTGACATTATAACAGAACTGTCCAATCTGCTGAAAAGGTATGTCAATAACTTCAGTGATAAATCGGGAAAAATCCCAGGCACTGAGCAGCATGTACAGATTCCAATTACAGTGTGGGCCATGCCATATGATTGCCTTTGACACTGAAGATGATATTCATAAGGCTTCATGTCAATCTCTCTGCAGGCTATAATCGGGAGGTGAATCTGGTGACTCAACCTAGACTGTATTCATTTGTTCAATGCCAATTTAACCACCCACCAGCCCGCAACAGAACAAAGCGTTTCTGTCACCATTTATCAGCACAAGGATAGTAAAATAGGGAGACTGCAGATAAATGATGTGATTGAAGACATCTGACAGTTAAATTGTTCTTATTTTGAACAAGTGTTTTGTGATGTGGCTGTTATATTTATATCTATGTATTTAGGCCTTGAATTGAATAGGGAAAAAAACTAAAGCACATAGAAAAGCAGAATATTTTCAGTAATTGTTTCCTAGAAGTTATATTGAGACAAATACAATGACAGTCTCAGTCTATCGACACAGTCCTGTCAAATTAAGCTCAGTCTAATTACACAAGCCCCCGAATGGACTAGGGGAAAAATGGGATGAAAAGGAGGAAGGGAGGATGGTGGGCAGGTCATGGGAAAAGACCTCGATGCCCAGGGGACATACATCCACAAACATGCGTATCCAACCTACACAGAGAACATCAGAACTATTTAAGTCTATGTGTGACCTCAAAACTCAGCTTGTCTCTGGGAATGTATTTACAGACAAACCTCTAACTTCTTACGTGGGAAACCAAAGATCTACGGGACAGTCAAAGGGGAATCCCCACATGACACAGGAAGCAACTGATTTAGCTCTTTCATGCAGATTTTTTAAAACAATAGAGCAAATATAGAAAGCAAGTACAGTTGTAATAGAATATGGAAAGCTCAACAAAATAATTATTTCCCTCATATAACACTTTAAAGATGACCACTTAAATAAAGTAAGTAAATAAAGTAGCAGTATTGTGGTTCATGCAAGTTAAATATTAGATTTAACAAAAACAAAATTTGTAGTCAGTGCGATAAAGCAGTGTGAAGTTTAATGCAGAATGTTAGGCACTTTTACCTTGCCATCAGAGGGCAAAAGTGTTACTCATCTCAGTGTGAGAGCTGCGACTGTTTGTCAAATGTCAATGATTACAGGTCAGTATTTCTTCAGTGAGCCAAGGCTACAAGATGGCACTTGGAGGAGGAAAAGTGAGGAGGCACCAAATGACTAATGTTGTGTCTGGGGCAAGGATACTAATTGACCACTCGCAAGGAGCCTTATATTACATTTACTGTGGCTTTATGACCTGAAGGACCTTGCATTAGTGGAGGAAAGGTGAAATTATTATTATTATTATTATTATTATATAAATTTTATATAACGCTTTTCCGGGGACGCAAAGACGCTTTACATATTATTTATTCATTCACTCACTCACTAACAGAGACGTGGCAGCCATTCCGCGCCTATGGACTCTCCGACCATCACCAAATACATTCATACACACAAACACTGCAGGCAAGGAGGGTTAAAACAGTATGAACTGTGGGGAGAACGGGAATTGAACTGCCTACCTTTCGGTTGAAGGACAACTGCTCTACCACTAAGCCACTGCCAAATGTCCTACAATGATGCATTGTCCATGACAGTGAGAATCCTACAGGGTTTATACCACTGGGCCTCCAGTATATGAACCAATCACTACAATCACTTGGCCTGTGTCTTCTAATCACAATTGTGTGCTTAATCTTCAATAAATGAATATTGACATTATTGATCTGTTGCTGGAGGATGCTGAGAATTTGTTATTGACATATCCTCAGCATCATACAAATGCACAGATACCACTTTGAGACTTTATATAGTATCATGAAAGGCATAGGCTATACTTTAATCCAGATCACTTGTCCTCATACAACCAAATAGACTCACAATGCATTAAAAAGGAGTTCTTTTTATGCAAATGGAGAAAGGTCAATATACTAAAGTTTGACCAGGTCATGCTTCATTCATCTTTATAAAGAGAAGCTGAAGACACCAGTAAAACTGTGTGCTACTGATGCTTTGAGTCAGTGAATAATTCATGTGAAAGTCTGACATAAATTAAATAACAATTTCCTCTTTATATACACTATAGATTGGTTTTAAAAAAGGCGAGGGGTCATTTAGTGTCAAGACTCACTGCCAGATGAGCAAAATAATATCAAGTGATGGCAAAGAAAGGTATAGATTTCAAGTCCTGAAAGCGCTAAAATTACTGTTCCTGTATCAGTTCCTTTCCTGTCCTTGGATATTAGTTTCTCAGGAAGGACAAGTCTTATTTCTGAAACCTACAGATCATAGCACAATGTGCTATTTTTTATAGGCCTTAACACAGTCAAGTTTTAAACAGCAGTAGACTACATTTATCATTTATATCCATTTAATAGTCTATGTAAAAAATCAAACAGAAGCTCACATTTTAGATCCCCCTTACTTTGAACTGCTTTTGTTTTTTATAACCCTTTTATGCCCCCTAGAGCCTTAGTCTTAAAATGCACCTAAGGAGACATGCATCTGTTTTGTCCTTGTTGCTGCCTCTGTCGAACCATTCTGAGTCACACATAAGCTTTTCTTTTAATGTATGAAATAAAATAAGTAGGCTGGGCTAATACTATCTCAAATTGACTTTATATGCCTTAAATCAGTGATCCAACACTAGATTGCATATGTGTAGAGCAGGTTATATGTAGTAGGTCTACTCTCTTTGATTGTCCTCTATAAGGGCACACATTGAACACATTTGTGATCATTAGCTGTTAGGCCTAGGATACTATATTCTGCCATGGACCAGCAGTGATTTATCAGATAGAACTACTTTTAATGTCACGCTATGTAACATTTAAATATTAGAGTCATTGAATCGTTCGTTGAAATGGTCACTATTGTTCAGCTTGACAGTATTGAGCAGACTGTCCTCTCACCTTTATGTAGGCTAAGGTAACCCTATGAACATAGAAACCTAACTCGACTCAATCAACAGGCAGTGCAACTTTTCACTTTTTAAAAAAGTGCTTTCGGTAGCGGTCAGACTTCTTTAGAGATAGTAAGCTCTTAAACCTTACGTTGTGATGTTTTAAATGCATAGGCTCAGCGGTACCACATGCAAGCTTTCTAGGAAAATGTACAATTGTCTAGCAAACATAGCTGCTTGTTATAAAAACTCCCTGTTTTAATATTTGACCCAAGAATATCTGAGGGTTAATAAAAGTGTTTCTCTACAAGTAAAGGAGAAGAAAAAGGTGCAGCCAATTCAGTGTCATAGGGCAATGTGTTGTGTTTTAGGACCTTAACTTTTTCATCGATGTTTCTGAGTTGATTGTTAAGCCTGTAGTTCTCACGGCTTCAACGCCTCTACTCTTGCCTAGTTGTTTACAATCTCTGACTAAACATGGCCGTTAGCCAGAGTATTTAGAGCTTGATCAGTTCCGTAGACATTCGTGGTTTTATTTTAAAAACATATTACTGTGTTACGCTGAATCGAATATTTTGTATTTAAATCTTGGGTGCGTTTTTCTTGTGTGTTTCTTTTTTTCTGTTAAGACTTAGCCGCTAAAGCTAATTACGTTTCCATTGGGAACAATGACAGCGACTTCTGCAGGCAGCAATAGCCCCCTTGTCGCTAAAGGACTGGACATAAGTTTGGCAGCTTTACAACGACAAGACCCGTACATTAATAACATTGTGGATGTGGCCAGCCAAGTCGCTCTGTATACATATAACAACAGAGTAAATGAGTGGGTAAGACTAAATTTAAGCTTATGTTGTCAAGTAAAGTGCTAACGTAGCTTAGCTTCATCGTTGTCGCTTTGAGGCGCGCTTAAGTTACCCCACTGCAGTTTAGTAAAGCGTTAGCATACATTGAGCTGTAAATTAAAAATTAAATATCTAAGCGTTTTAATTTTTTTAAGTACAACTAATAAGTGAAATGTCTTCTCTTAATCCGTTTTAAAATGTTTTCTAGGAAAAGACACAGGTGGAAGGTACCCTTTTTATTTACACAAGGTAAATATGATGTTATATAACAATAGTTGGCTATCTTGCATTTGTCACCCTAAGACAAGCCTTGTAACTATTTTTTAAGAAATACAGCAACATAAAATTTGGTGAATAATACACATTTTTTCCTTTACATCTCAAGGGACGTGTGACTAATGTCTTTAGCCAGATTTTTTATTTCTCTCTTGTATATTGTAGGTTGGCTTCTCCCAGACATGGTTTTACCATTATGAACAGACTCAGCATCGAGAACCTTACTGAGCCAATCACTAAAGACTTGGACTTCCAACTCCAGGACCCCTTCCTGCTTTATCGCAATGCACGATGTAAGGAAATGGCACACACAAATTTTATTAGTAAGGGCTACTATGGAAATATAGATGTAAAGTTAAAAATAATAATAATAATAATCAGAATAAAATTAATGGTTGATGAAAAAGTAACAGTATAATAAGTAACTTACTGAGAAAATAATTAATACCAGTATGATAATAGTTTAGTTTTTGTTTTTTTGACACATTAATAGAGGCTGCTGTTCTTTAGGGTAGGAACTGGTGCTGCCATATAAGGACCTGACATACACGTACACTCAAGCCTGTGGGTCAAGAGCCTAACAGCACTACAGACCCAGGCAGCAGAGATTAGATACACTGCAACAGTCAGTGATAATATAAACGCACATACCCACAGTCACTTAGGAACTGCTGACACACACACATACCTTACTTTCTCTCTCGCTTTGTGGTGGTCTCACTCTATCTGTCCACTCATTAAATGGTTGGTGGAATGCTTTGCCTAGAATCTAGAGTAGTACTCTATATTCTAGTATATTCCCAGGCCTGCACTTTACCTTTATTTTTTGCTATTCAATGTGTGTCATAAGCTATTAATTACACATTTTACACCTTACCACTTCATTACTTCACAGTAATTTAAACATTTAATAAACTGGCATCACAATTGCGAAAATGCAAGTTGACCGTTTTCTCACTTGGACACATGCTATTGCTTATCACCAAAGAGAAGTGAGGCACCTGTTACTGTAAAAGTTCACAAGAAAGTAGCCTTTTCTCTTGTTCCTTCGTCTGGAAACATCTTGTTTAAATTAGCAGTATAGGGAAGGACAAAACAGACGGTGCTTTGCCTTTGCTCTTGGATAGAAATGTTACACTGCCCAAATGATGGGATCATTTACAGAACACTTTATATCATTAATTCTTGTATTCTGAGTAATGTGTTTTTTTCAAATTTCTCATTACGGATGTGTAATGTTAGGCTGGCCGCTGCCAGTCTCTCTGTATTGTGACCTCTTTGTAGAAGGGTCGTGGAATCTAATCATTAAACAAACATGTCGCTCTCAGTGCTGCCATAACTTCTTGGAATGGCAGTTGGCACAAAGTGGCCACCAGTGATAAAAATAAACAAAATGAGGCTAGATTAATGAAGACATTTAACTCAAGCAAGTCATTATTCCTCTGAAAGCTGTCTCAGTATGGAAGAAAAGTTAAAATACTTTAACTATCAGTGTTTTAGGTGCCTTATATTTAACAGGAGTCAGTGCTTATACCCTGGGTAGATTTTATATTTTTCCAGTTTAAAAACATTTTAATGTGCTTTTTTTTAAAAAAAAACATTTAACACTGAAGTGTTGGTTTGATTATTGTGGACAGCCTTACCTCCAGGTCGAACCCATTTATATCCCAGGGCTTGCTCTGAAACCAGCAAGCCTTTGAATCTGACCTCTGGTTCCTCCTCCAATCTTTCATGTTTGGGTTTCCTCTGAAAAAGACGTCTCAGCATAGTCCTGGTCCTCTGTTACCTCTGGGCCAAATGAACTTGAGGATTTGTGGTTATGTTTTTGATTGTTCCGCTGATGATTCTTTATTTTATCCTTGTGATGTCTTAATTATAGTGATGTTGATGTACAGGTAAAGTCTTCTTTGTGAACTTTACAGCAAACACAATCCCGGCAGATTTCTTCTTGTACTAGCTGTGTCTCGCATAATAGATGCTGTAGAAATAGCAGTATTTACTTATTAGCCATTGGTACAAACAAAGAAAGTGAATTGTTCTTCTCAGACAGCTGTTATTCCAAGAATGAATAAGGGTCACATTCCTCTGACAATCAATCAGAAAAATATAAAAGAGAAAAAAAATTCAACTGTACCTGAAGAGAACTCTCTAGTCAAATAATCCAGTAGGGCACAGCTCATTTACACCAGACAAAAATGCTGCTTACCAAAAGGTGGTGTTATTCTGATGGCTCAGAAAGACCATGTGGCTTTAATAGTTATGATCTGGTCCAAATTTTAAGTGTTCCTTCTGTTGTCATCTGCCTCTTCTGCGGTCCCTGCTCCAGTTCCCTCTCATTCCGGCTGGTCGAACAACCTTGCCTCTTTAACCATATTGCTGGTTGTGGCCCTCCCACTCTCAGTCTTTATCTGTCTTACCCTATAAAGTTTTTTGTCTCAGCCTAAGAATATTGACAGGTCTGGACAACTGAAACATGCTCCTGGAGTTGTGCCTTACATCTACACAAAAAGAGCTTGGTTTGTGAACATTTCTTTGTAGTTAAGCATTTGTTTACTCACTGTTGTAGATGCAATTTGCAGACATTGGGAATTATATTTTCTGCAAATATAGTTGTTAATCATCTCTTGATTAATCTCTTAATTTCATCTAATCAATTTTTACTTTACTTTACTTTACTTTACTTTCCATCCGTCCCTCCCAGTGAACATAAGTGGCTTGCTCCACCAGACAGTTTCCCACTCTTGTTACTTATTTGGTACTGGGCTGAATTTCCCAGGCTCAAGTGAACCCAGAGCGTCTGCGTATGATTATGTTGTGTGTTATGTTATCAGTGTGTGTGTTCCTACGTGCATCCATATTGAGCTTAAATTTTTTGTGTGTGTGTTTATGTGTGTACATCTGTGTATGTGTTCAAACTGCCTTGGTTTTGTAACATTGCTCACAGTTTGCCTCTGCTTTCTCTCCACCTGACGTCTTATCCCTTATCTCTTTCCTTATTTGTATTTGTCTTATCTTGAGGTCAATTTTAGGAAGTGTTAAAGTGTAAGGTTAGGTTGGATTAGTTTGTATTTATCTTTCCCACTTATATTAATCTATAAACATTAGGTGAAAAGTTAAAACAAATGTAGTGTAGTAAAATATATATTAAAATTAATTACAAATTAAATACAATCTACTTACTTAGTTGGTTGAAGTTTGCAATTGCTTATATCTACGCTGCTGTGTAATCATGTGACAGATCAGGTCACATAGTGGTGTTGCCTTTTTGCCCTTATGCTGACTGTTTATGTTCAGGAGGCTCTTGGGGCCCATGTTTCACATTATAATAGCACTGCTGAGTTGTTTTCCCATGCCTGACTGGAAAACAACCCATTTTAGATGCTGGGTGTAGACCTGACAGGACTAATAATAAAACACTTACATGCAGCATTGCAACATGCACAAGCTTTTGGGAGCTCCAGTTATTTGATTGTAATACCAGGTCACTCAGCGCATTTTCTAATGTTTGCTGACCATAGAGTGTGGTGCATCCCAGAACAAGAGCTCTATATCAGAAATTGATCTTCTCTGTGTATTGTTTTATGAAACATATGTGAAAGTTCACTGATGTTTCCTTGTTCTTTCCTTCAGTGGTGATCCATGGTATTTGGTTCTATGATAAGGAAGACTGTCTACGCATTGCACAAAGAATGAAGTTGTAAGTATAGTAGTATGTAGTTGTCCGCTAGAAACACTTTACAGGAGTTTTAATTAGAATTCAACATGTGTATTTTATAGTTATTTAACATTAGTTTACCATACCAAATTTACTGCTTTAAAGCTGGCTGCACAAATATTTGGATTTTTAACAGTGTATATTGGTACTGGTGTTTCTTTGTATGTGCAGTCTGACCCACCAGGAGCAAGTTCAGGCTCAGTCTCAAGGTGGTTGGCTGTCACCAGGTGGAGGAGGAGGAACTGAAGGAAAACCTGTAGACATAATACAGATGTTAACTAAAGCACACACCCAGTATGACAAGGTAACATTGCATTTATTTAGATAATACCTTGGATGTCAAGAATGTAACTTCTGAAGACATACAAATCTATTCATCTTTTGTCAGGTGAAATCCTCATCAGAGCCAAAGGAGATTGGCGGCAGCAGTGTCCTATATGGAAACCCTAACCTGATTAAGCCAATTCCTGTTAAACCTAACACTCAGGTGAGACATTTATTTTGTTTAGGATACCTTTTTTTAATGGATGATTTCATTTGGAATCTGTATCTAGTTTGTTTCCCAATGTTTCATTTGTAATAAGTACCTACAATCTAAAAAGACGGTTAAATTGTATTTTGTACTATATTATCTTCTCAGGAAAATGAAGGCAGTCTCTCTCTGGCCACTCTGTTTGGGTCTCAACACAAACATATTTCATCCAAACCTGAACCTGTCTCTACTTCTTCCACGTTTGGCATGATTTCATCAACAGGAAAAATAACTCGACCCCCTGTTGCTCGCACACTCACCTACGATGACACACTGAGCTCCAGCCACTGTGAAAACCCAAAGGATGCAATCCCCTCTAGGGACATAGTTGGGGCTAGGGAAGATAGAGGAGGAGGTATGCAGCAGCAGAGCCAATCACAGCATTGCCCAGCTATCCAGAAGCTTATGCAGGGACAACGAGTGGTGCTCCAGACTGTCTCAGAGTCTCCTGAGAACAGGTTGTGTGATAATGGGGTACCACTAGAACAGCACAATCTTTACCATCAGCAACATCATTACCATCATCACCACCACCACCAGCTGCACCAACAGCCACAAATTCAATCTGACCCAATCAAGAGACTCTTTCAAAGCCAGCCTCCGGTCTCTATGGCTCCCCCTTGCTGTCCTGTTAATTTGCCTCTGGCACAGACCCAACCTCGCTCTGCTCAGTCTGTGGCAGGTTCACACCTACAACAGAACCAGCTGCTGATATTAAACAGGCCTCAAGCAGAAACCCAGCATAACTGTCAGTTAGCTTCAACTGGACAGGGAACAGGTTGGTCTTATTATATATATTTTATTGACTTACTAGCATGAGAAACTTGCATCTACCGCAAATCTAATCCAGCCTTGGTTTGAGTGCATTAAATAAAAGTAAACAATATCCTAAAATGCAATACTACACAGTATTATTGAATTAGTTAAGAGCCTGGTTTGCCGCTTTGAAAGGTGTTTCTAACTCAGGTCACCAGAAATAAATGTAACAGTCTATATGTAAATGAAGAGACTTCTATTAATTTATATCAGATAACTACAATTTTTGTCTGATCTTGTTATTATTTGATGTAATGTTTTCCACCAATGTTAACGGTCTTTATTTTTTATCTTTCAGCTCAGATGCCAGGAGTCGTGTCTCCTCATGAGCTCCTTCAAAAGCTCCATTTAATCCAACAGGAGCAAAGTCTGTCTTCTTGCAATCCGGCTCAACATGGTCCAGGGCTGGCTCCTAGATTCATGGGCCCTTCTCAAAGGGAAGTTTTAAACATCAGTTTAAACCAGAGTGCAGCAACTGTTGGGCAGACGGCTGCAATGCAGTTTCAAGTAAATGCTGTTTTGTTTTTATATTAACCAAGTGTTTACAATTTTGAACAATTAACAATTATCAAATTTAACTTCTTTCTGTTCAGGTCATCTCCCCGCAGCGAATTGCAGCCACTGTTGCTCCCGCCATGCTTCTTTCTCCCAGTGTGTTTACTCAAACTAAATCTAGTGGAGAGTTGTCATCGATTGCTAAAGGCACCAGGCCTGTCCCCTCAAATCCAGTCCCATTGAAGGATCAGGTCAGAATCCTGTCGAGGAGTCAGCTTCAGGCCACACTGTTGCATCTAATACAGGTAAACGCATACAATAGAATGGCTGCAGGAAATAAATGGAATATACTGTATGTAAGATATAACTGTATTTATGGTGTATGTCTATTTCAGAATGACGGCTCATTTCTGGACACCATTTATGAAGCCTACATTAGCAACTTTGCTAATGGCTCCAACTGCAAGTACTGATGAGTAGTCACACTCAGTCAACACATCTTTTTTGAAGAGTCTATGGTCTGGACTTACCCAGCACACCGTTTACGCAAACTGTCTGTCCATTATATTGCTGTACGTTGTTGTAGCTCAACTGCTCAATAGCCAGAACAATCTGAGTTAAGTGGACACCTATCACAATTTAAATATGGTTTTATTTTCATATCAGAATTTCAAAGATTTGTATCTCTATATTTAGAGTGGTCTTTTGTAAAAGCCCCCATTACGCAAATGCAAAACATTTTTAGAATTATTATCTTGCTTTTACCCTACCTTGCAGTGCACCATCTTTTACCGCCTAGTTTTACCAAGGTGCTATTTACTAGAAATTCTTTTTTTTTCCTCAGTATTTTTTAAAGTATAGGGCATTATTCTCCATCACCAACCAGCTTTGATTCTTCGCACAAATCCTCTTTGTCCAGGAACTAGTGTGAAGTGTGAAATTGTTGAATTTCCTTATTTGTTTTCTCAGTAAAGTAATAAATTGTATTTTATTAATGGCATATTTCTGTAATGGTTATTTTACCCATACATTATCATTTTGCTTTATTATAGACCTGCAACATAACCAGACAAAGTTTTGTTCATGTTTGTACAATAACAACATTTTTTTTTAGTGATGTAGATTTCAAAAGGACCTGTTATTTAACAGAAAGGAAAGTACAGGAAATTGTTAACCTGCACTACCTCAAAGAGTACTTGTTTATTGGCACTTATGTCCTTTATGTGTTTGGTTCACTATATATTGATATATACTGTTATGCTAACATACAGTGTCATAAACACAGGAAACAGTTCTGGGATAAAATGTTTTTTTCTTCAAATACAAATCTTGATTGAAATATATATTTTAGTGATTTGATTTATATTTGTCCATCTAACAGGAAAATACTGAGAAAAAAAGTTCATTTTGCACTAATGCGCAGATCTTTCAGGTTTCTAACCACCACTTTTGTCTGTAAAAAGTGTCATAAATAAGGTTTATAATTTTTTTTCAAGGGTAACTTTGAAGCAGAGGAAATATATTTCAGAAAAAGAAATAAAAATATTTTTGTTTACTATTTTTATATTCAAAAGTAAATTAGACAGCTCTAAATAACCAGCATGTAAAATAATACACTGTGTATATATAAATAAAAAGCAGTTCATAATTAAAGTCTAAATTATATTACAGTTTCATTTATTTTTTTAAATGTCATTGTTAATCTTTTGTAAACACTGTAAACAATTACAGACATTGCCTTGTTGCTGAACATTTTTTTCCAGACTGCCCTATTTGTCAGGAACACATTTGGAAACAATTTTGTTTTGAAATAAAATACTTGTCTCCGTCATTACATTTGTCTGCATGGCCTATTTATTTAAAGGTTATTGATTTATCACAATGCAGGCCTCCATTACTGCCATTTCTACTTTGGTTAGTCACAAAAATAACGTCAGTTTTTGTGAATACAATAATAGTAATCTGCTAGACTCACGGGGCTATGATTTTTAATTGGCAATGATCTAAAATGGCAGCAGTGGCGGTAACAGTTTGTAATTGCAATAATTTAATCTATCTGATCCGCAGCTTTGCGATGAAGCTGGTAAGTAGCTAAAATTTACATACATTTAATACATTTTACAGTATTGGTCAAAATAATAGCAGTACAATGTGACTAACCAGAATAATCCAGGTTTTTAGTATATTTTTTATTGCTACGTGGCAAACAAGTTACCAGTAGGTGCAGTAGATTCTCAGAAAACAAACAAGACCCAGCATTCATAATATGCACACTCTTAAGGCTGTGCAATTGGGAAAAAACAGGTGTGAATCAGATGGTCCCTATTTAAGGATGAAGCCAGCACTTGTTGAACATGTATTTGAAAGCCTGAGGAAAATGGGTTGTTTAAGACATTGTTCAGACGAACAGCGTACTTTGATTAAAAGGTTGATTGGAGTAGGGGAAAACCTATAAAAAGATGCAAAAATTTATAGGCTGTTCAGCTAAAATGATCTCCAATGCCTTAAAATGGAGAACAAAACCAGAGAGACGTCGAAGAAAACGGAAGACAACAATTAAAATGGATCGAGGAATAACCAGAATGGCAAAGGCTCAGCCAATCCAGGATGATCAAAGACAGTCTGGAGTTACCTGTAAGTACTGTGACAGTTAGAAGACGTCTGTGTGAAGCTAATCTATTTTCAAGAATCCCCCGCAAAGTCCCTCTGTTAAAAAAAAGAAAAGGCATGTGCAGAAGAGATTACAATTTGCCAGAACACATCAACTGGCCTAAAGAGAAATGGAGGAACATTTTGTGGACTGATGAGAGTAAAATTGCTCTTTTTGGGTCCAAGGGCCACTGACAGTTTGTGAGACGACCCCCAAACTCTGAATTCAAGCCACAGTACACAGTGAAGACAGTGAAGACATTGAAGATATGATATGGGCATGTTTCTCCTACTATGGTGTTGGGCCTATTTATCGCATACAGGGATCATGGATCAGTTTACATTTGTCAAAATACTTGAAGAGGTCATGTTGCCTTATGCTGAAGAGAACATGTCCTTGAAATGTTTGTTTCAACAAGACAATGACCCCAAACACACGAGTAAACAAGCAAAGTCTTGGTTCCAAACCAACAAAATTAATGTTATGGAGTGGCCAGCCCAATCCCCGGACCTTAATCCAATCGAGAAGCTGTTTCTGAAGCAAAACCAAGAAATGTAAATGATTTGTGGAATGTTATTAAAGGATCATGGAGTGGAATAACAGCTGAGAGATGCCACAAGTTTGTGCCACACAGATGTGAAGCAGTTTTTAAAAACTGTAGTCATACAACTAAATATTAGTTTAGTGATTCCCAGGATTGCTAAAAAACGTTTGTACAAAAATAGTTTTGAGTTTGTACAGTCAATGGCACCCCTTTCAAATAATTGCCCAAGTGCACAGCCTTAAGAGCGTGCATATCATGAATGCTGGGTCTTGTTTGTTTTCTGAGAATCTACTGCACCTACTGGTAACTTGTTTGCCATTTAGCAATAAAAAAATATACCAAAAACCTGGATTATTCTGGTTAGTCACATTGTACTGCTATTATTTTTGAACAATACTGTATTTATTATCTTCTACGTGGTCAAAAACAACAGTAGCTTTTCTGGGCTAGTGCACCAACTGAACTAGAGTTGGTTTATGTTACAAAAACTGACAACCTGTTGATTTACACATGAATATGAATACCAAACTATGTTTTTATTGGAAAAGTCAAACAGAAAAGAGGTATCTTTATACACGTAGGCCTACACACACATTTTTCTAAATAATTTAATTATTATCTTTCTAGTGCCTTTAAGGGAGATGCTAATAGATTTCTGTTAACAGCTGAGTTAAGTCATCAGGGTAATCTCTTTCTTTTCCATCTTTTGTTAATTGCACACAGGAAATTTGGTTGCCACTCCACTTCTTCCTTCCTGCTTCCTTTTTTACAAAAAACAATATAGTTAACAATGACAATACAGTACAAGTTAATTTTAGAGTATTATTGTATCGATGTCAGTCTCACACAGCAGTAGTCCACAAACTTAAATACAAGAATAGGCTAGTCATTACATTCAGCTTAAGTGATAGAATTTATATAAATAACTAGACCGTACATACTATTGTTATGAAAAGACCTCTGTTTGACAGACTCCCTCACATAAAGGCTACTAGAGACTGAGGTTGCAGACCACTGGTTTAGCTGATAGAGCTAAACGTAAAGGCTGACTGTTAGCTCCTGACTAAGGCTAATCAATGATCTCTGGTGTGTATGTGTGTCTGTTTCTGTCCACAGAGGCGGAGTCTTTTTTTTGGAATTGTTTTTTTTTTTTTTTGTATACTGTAACAGCCTCACATTTTTGCTTGTGGTTGTCTCAAAGGAAGGCTTTGAATTAATTGGTTATACTGACTGGAAGATTCAAGAACGTTCTATTTAAAACTTATTATTGTTCACAATAGCTTATTTAAGTTATGCTTATCAAATCTGTGATTGTCACTGGAGTTGCTCAGTTTTACAAGGAAACACGTGCTTGTGGAGCCTGATTTATATCTTAAATGGTGTAGGTGAGTGACTTTGAATATTAAGATGTTAAGAAAATGTTTTAATAATGATTTAAAGTAGTTAATCTTACTGTATCTCTTCCACTTTGTAACAATTCTACTGAATACCCCAGATTTTGTCATTGTTTCCATGTCATGTAGAATTTGAGCCGATTTTTGCAGCCAATCATGTTTCAAGAAATGTTATGTCATTGTTAGATTACTAGACTCAATTGTGGAAGAAAAGCAGAGTGTTGAGTGTGTTGTGCTTGAGTTCGCACTGTTCTCGGGAAGTATATCTTGTGGTGTGACAAAGGACAGTCCTATTTTACCCATCTGTTCTTAAGTGTGGGGAGCTGTGTGCCATTTCTTTTCTTTTATGATACAAGGGCCATCTGTTGCTCAAGAAATAAAGGTGTTGTGCCTTAGCAATGACAGCAGAAGTGTGTAAGTAAAAATATGAAGCCTTAGAAACCTCTCTCTACTGCCTCATTGTTAAACAGGTACAACTCTGTTCAGTTCTTTTCTTCTTAAAATCAATCACAGTCTTTGGTTTTCTAGACATTTAAGATGAGTTGATTGAATTGTTTCATTGTTGGTAAAATAATAAACACCATCTCTGCTCTGTAGTGTCATCTGAAGATAATGTTATGATAGTTAGTGTTCATTGCAAAGACAGTTTGACAGTCATTGGTAAAGTGCAGCAGTGTCCTAAAAGAGGCTTGTGTTCTGGTGGTGGTGGAGGTGTGTGTTTTTCAGCCTGAGTGAGAGTCCCGCTAGAGATTGGAAGGTTTAGGCCAAGGTTGTTGAGCTTGGACACCAGTGCTGTGTGGCTGACGGTGTTAAAAGCTGAACTGAATAAGCAGCATTCTGACAAAGGCATTGGTCTAGTGCAATGTGCAAGGCTACAATGAGACCGTCATTTAACTCTGTTACGACCCTGGCTCAAGGGGTCGGAACAAAGAGAGGACACGAGCAAACAACATTTTAAGGGAAAAATAATATCTTTATTGAAACCAAAATCAATATAACCAACAACAATTATAACATGGCATGAAATGTATGCGTCTGTATAATCAGTGGTGTAATGCTAGTGTTGAAGGTGAGTGAAACAAAGCAATGTGTGTGCTTGTGTGTGTGTATGGTGTGATCAGCACCCATAACGTAAACTTAACTAACCACAGAGGAAAGCTACGAACCAAACCAAACCAAAATCAACCTTCAAACTAAGTCAAAGCAAACAAACCAGGTGGCAGCCGGTCTCCGACCTGCAAGTAGGCAAACCACACCGGAAGCCAACCACACCAGGCCATAAATAGTCACCTGACCCAACAACCCAAGCCCCACAGGTGTACCCAGTCAGGAAATCACAGGGGCATCGCAAACTCTAATTATTTTGATCTATTCTCTAGCTTTGTTTATGAAAACACATTCTGTTCAGTCTCCTCTTTTCCAAATTGAACATCATAAAGAGTTTGCTTATGCCTGAAAGAGGGAGGGACTTCATCTTAGTTTATCCCCATTATTAGTGATCTGGGTCAGTGGGGGAGGGGGCTACCGACAGCTGTTACACACTGCTTGTGTACGTTAGAATATTATATGTACATTTGTACCTGTCATATTTTATATTTTAAGCATTTTTCAAAAAGCTGTTTTAATTACTAATACTAATCAATTAGTTATTGATATGATCAATTAAATTATTTTAGCACATTTTGACACATTTTTGCTGTCTGTGCACACGTACTATACTTTTTTCCCTCAAGAACATTAATATTTCATTGTTTCAGCATGAGTTACTAGGTGAGTCCTAGTCCTAGAATAAATTATTTGATTTATTTTATACATAGTGTGGTGAATATGGACCCATGTCCAAATATTGTTGCTGTATCTGTACAATGTGTACAGGTGTGTGTCCACTAGAGGTCTCAGTACGTTTACCTTGGTACCTGGGTTTATTATAAACATATGGTTACAGCCTATGTCTATTTTTGATTTTAATTGATTTCTTAGCTGCAAATTCTGCATAATATCTGTTTATTTGTTTGGGTTATTTATGGTGGATGTCACTGGTTGTTTTGAAAGGTGCTCAGATATAAGTAAAATGTACTGTATTACTATAAATCTCTTGATTTCAATGACAATGCTGGTTTCAAAAACTGTTTTAAAAGCAAATGAAACAAATGACAAGATTTTGTATGTCTAAGAGAGAGTGAGTGGGATGAGAAAGAGAGAAAAGAAGGGATGAAGGGAGGAGGGGTTTAATCCTGCCTGGATTATAGTATAAACTGGTCGAGGAGAGTAGGAAGAGATACGCTTGAGAGAGAAAGACCCACTATCTTTCCCTCCATCCATCTATCCATCACTTCATCCTTTTTATTCTCCATCCGCTTTGTATTCTTCTGTTTAAGGCATGATCTTGATTTGGATGCCTCTGGATGCAGCCCAGTACAAAGGATGATAGGAGTAAAAATGTTGCAGCTTTGGGAATATGTTTGTATGTCCTGAATGGGAAACATTTCTCTTCCTCATCAGAAGGACTGGACTTGTTTTATCCGAATTTTATCAGGAATTTCCCGGCCGGGGCAGACCTTGTTTTGGAAAACTTTCCTTTTGTCTTAGCATCCTGTAAGTGTGAAGGAGACATGAGTGCATAATGCTTGAAGTACTAACAGGATTAAGAGACTATGGCAAGATTTTGCCGTGACTCCTGTTGTGCAGAAGTGACCTTTGACACTTTTGTATTCTGCTGTAACAAGCTCAGCTGACATCAACTCCCCAGGCACAGCTATTTTTCACTTAAATTAAATCAAACGTCTGAATGAAAATGTCAATTGGATGGTTATAAGCCTGGCATGGCACAGAGCTATTTCTGTTTAAACTTTGGGAAAGACATTTATACCACAACCTACTTTTAAGTTGTCTTCTGTCATCCCAAAGAAGAAGCTAATTTATAATCTTTCATCTCACAGAAACCTTGAGCCTTAGTCTGCCAGACGTCTGGCTCGAAGCAACATTATCAGATGCCAACTTGGGTTTTAAATCCAAAACTCTTTTTAGGATTGCACTGTTTCTTTGTCACTGGATGCATAATCTGACTTCTCTGGATCCTTTTTTTTTTTTTTTAAGCCCTCAAATTCCAACAAAATCTGTCCACTTCACTACAGATCTTTTTATATTTTAAAATCTGTCTTTTACTGTATTTAAAAATTTTTGGACTGGACCTCTGTGCCTCTATAATTTTTTACCAGGCAGGTTTGTCCTTCTGAATGTCTTCTTACCTACAATAATTCTTCTTTAAAATACAAGATCAGATGTGGTACAGTTAAATGTGCTAAATATATATTTTGCCATTCATACAAGGTCTTTTATTTTTTGTTCAGTGCAGGAATTGTTGAATTAGTCACAATATGTTAATATTTGGATGGATGTTCTTCTTACATTTCCCACAGTTATGATATAAATGACAGTAAAGTATACAGTATGTTTTAATGTAAACTTTCACAGAATTTGAAGCAACTTGACTTGCAGTTTTCAGTGTGTGACATTGGAGCAATTAAAAATGTCACTTAACCTTCAGCACTTTTCCTACTCAGTATTTCCAATGTGACCTGAACACTTATAATCTCACTTTACCTGTCCTAATTTCATCCTTTTCTCTGGGAGCCAGCATGCCACAATTGCTGGACTGAGGCTGTACAGACAGAGCAGCTGCAGGGATGAACCGCTGGAGCAAGGAAAACACTGGGAATGCCAGTAAATCAGACAGAAGTGGGCCGCGCAGAGGCAGACTGATGATGCTGCTGTGGATTATCCTCTCCAGCTCCTATTGCCTCGTGGTTGAGAGTCAGATGACAATCTCACCAGAAATGTGAGTATCAAAGTTACCAGATATTTTGTGTCATGTCCAAAGTGACTGAAAATTTCATGACACTGAAGAGAACTGGCTTAAAAAAGATTCAGCAGGTTCTTATTTAAGACTATGTTTATAAAACCTCAGTGAACTCAAGCTGCAGATCACAATATGCAAATCTACTAAACATTAGATCAAGGTAACTTTTAAGTTGACAGTGGGTTTTAGCACTAGCGACTGCCACAAACACAAAAGGTTCTAATTAAGTTAATCACATAATGAATCATTTGTGTAGAAGTAGAATAGAATCAAATATTTTCTCACATTTATACTGGAGAATATAATTGAACAGATAATGCCCAAAGCTGCTGGGATAGGCTCCAGTCACCCGCGAACCCTAATGGGACTAAGCTGAAGAAAATGAATGAATGAAAAAGATAATTGGCCTTTAATAATAGGATGAAGCCGTAACAGCATAATAATCGTATAATTGTAATTTTCATTTACCTCCACATTGTTAGAGGACCATAAATGTGGAAGACAGGAATTTAAAGAATATCACGCATATTACAGATTCAATATATAAACGAGAAGTTAAGGAAATAGCTTGTATTTGGTCATCTACATCAAAGAGCATGTGTGCTGCTGACACAGAGTTAATCAGGCCAACACGGGTCACTAAACCCTAAGTGTTTCACAGTACTGAAGAAGATTTGGCTCTCAAAGTTACCCAAGGCACAATGATTTAGTTAGTTGTACAGAAACTGTTGTGAAAAGGACGGTCCTGTGTGCTGTGTCTTGTTAGGTCCAGTAGAGTACAAGGTGATAACTGAACAGTAGAAATATATGGGATGGATTTATAATATTTCTCCACAAAATATTTGCAACAGTTAACAAAAAACAATAAATAAAAAGTCAACAAATGAGTCTCCTGCTTGCTGCCTTGAGGTTTTATCAGGAAAGCCGTGACAACTGCACCTGCCAATAAGCAGTGAACTGGCTGTCTTCCCATAGGTTGAGCCATCTGTCACATCCTGTCCACTTGAACTTACTGTGGCTGCATTGACTCTGAGGATGTGTAGAATTACAGCATTTTATTAAGCACCAAATAACCCCATGACCTAACAGACAGACCGCTTTTACCGTCACCTTGGGTTTAATCTGTTAATCTGTTATTGCTGAATGCATGCTAACCTCTTACCATGATTAGATGCATAGTCACCTTCAAAACAGGTTGCAATATATGTATAATATAAGTAAAGTCTGTCCAAGTCTAATTTATCTGAACATAAAGGTGTCGCTAGCTTACTGTCAAGGTGCTTGTTTCTGTACACAGTTGAATATTTTGTACTGTATCAGAATAAATTTGTGTTTTGCAGTGCTCTAAATTACATTAATAATGGTTTCTTTCCACACAGTGTGCAGCAGTGGGCTGTGTCCTTTGGTAAACAAATAGCTGCCTTATCTGCCCGCTACTCAGGCGCTAAACTGCTACAGAAGGTAAGAATATGCTGTACATAAAATACAAATAAATCCACTTATCATATATGCCTTTGCACTAAGGCAGAGCACAAAGGTGAAGCCAAATATGTGAACTGTACTAAATGTGCTAACGTAATGGTCTACTGATTTCTACAACATCAGCCAATAAGGGTTACTCTCTGGGGCATACACTTGCTGTACAACATCTGCACATGGCCCAGAGACCAATCTGATGACACATTTACTTCCACAACCCATAAACAGACTTGTGTGAATTCAAAAATCCCACAAACGCTTTATTCGCACAAAATGCTTTATTCCTCTGCATTTACTAAAGCAGACTCTAATGTCATACCTCAGGGAATATTTTGCACACTTCTTTTTATATTTGTGTGAACGCTATGCAGGTGAATATGTCTGTTTCATAAATAGATTTTGCTTTCCTGCCCTGCATGGCACCCTGTGGGTTTCCTAGCAGGCCCATTGACCATCTGTTACACAAGCTCTGTTACTGAGTCTTATCCACCAAAATGACTGTTGCAATATCCATGTATACCTGTAATATTATACAAATTATTAGTCATATTTGAGTCATTTTTCATATTTTAGTCAGCAAAAACAGTTCTGCACCCTTGCTACACAGTAATAAAATATTATTATATCCATTATTGTTAAGAGAATCATATGGTACATATTAAAAACTAGGGCTTAAAGGATTGTGTTGGGCTGTTTTCTGAAACAGTTTTTAGAGCTGTATACCTTTTTTTGCAGCATTACTTCTTGTTGTCATATTAGGATTAGAGAGACAATAAAAGTGGAGAGTCCCTAGGTGCGGATGAAGCTAAGGCTTAACTCTAACTCCCATCCGTAATGTTTTTTTTTTCTTCACATTCACATAAAAAAAAAAAAAACATGATGCAAAACAACTCTTACCAAGCAAGCCATTGGTATAGTATCCATCAATCATACACAATACAAGGCAAACAAACATACATATGGTAAGCAATAACTTTACAAACCTTCCTGTGTTTCAAAGAAATACAAAGATATTGAGGGTGTTGTTGCTGAGAAATGGAGGAGATGCTTGGCAGGAAGATGAAATCTGTCAAGGTAATTATATTTTGTATAAAGCTCTCCCACCTCCCTTAAAACTGGGCTGTACCTATCCTGACATTTTATATCTTTATTTCCTCTGTTAAATGTTCGCACAGAGATTAGCAGAAGCTGCAGAAGATGCAGATTTGTACCATGAGTTCAATGAAACACTGGAGGTATGTGATGTGTGTTTCATTCTGATAATCCTATTTCGATCGTATGGAGAAAATCACAATCAGTAAAAATAAGTAAAATCAGTTAAATAAGTACTCGCTGTGTCTTCTCCCCCAATTAGTATACAATACAATTATACTTAATTAACTTTTTTATATGTATATTATTTGTTTTGCACAATATGCATGTTTTTATTTATTAATATTATTAAAAGTGCTGTATTTTATGGCCCCGCGACCCGGCCCTGGATAAGTGGTGGAAGATGGATGGATGGATGGATTTTTATGGTATGATATCTAATGACCCCAATGTCTCTGCATCCAGTTTGAATATTATAATTCAATGCTGATTAATAATGTGGACGAGGATGGGAATCCGTTGCCACTAGGAGGAGAATTCCCTTTGGAGGAAAATGAGCACTTCAGTAAACTGCGTGTGAACACACAACAAAGTAACATTCAAGTCCCTACAAATGTCTACAACAGAGGTACATGAACCTTACATTATTAAAATGAAATGATACACTATTTAGATATTATGCTTAACACATTATTTGTTCAGATTTTTATGATTACTGTCAATGAACCCTGTTCATTTCTCCTTTTGTAGATCCAGACATTGTGAATGGAGTCTATATGTCTGAGGCTCTTGATGATGTGTTTATTGATAACTTTCAGAAAGATCCAACACTCACTTGGCAATACTTTGGCAGCTCTACAGGCTTTTTTAGGCTGTATCCAGGTAACTCCTGATGCCTTACAAACGTTCACATCAACACACTGTTTCTATTGACTTTGCTTTTTATTTTTCCAGTGTTGGCACGCTGTTACAGCTACATCAACAGAACTGTATCTAAACATTTCGCTAAACAAGCTAAACGGTTTACTTGCACAGCAACTGACTACGCAGTAAATGATCAATTGTGATGAGACTTAGCAAGAATGTGTCACCTGAGGAGTTTCTTTTTTAGTGTGTGGTGAACTGAAAAACAGACGTAGTTAGCAGAAGATGTGATGTTTGTTTTCTACCTGCTCCATTACTTTTATATTCACATATTTTTTGGGCCGTTAGTTCAGCATTTGATGCATCTGTGCCTCTCGTTTTTGCAGGTATTCAGTGGATTCCTGATGAGAACGGTGTGGTCACATTTGACTGCAGAAACAGAAACTGGTTGGTCTTTTTATTTTGCACTTACTAGGTTCTGTTATGCTCTGCTTGGGCAAGAAAGATTATCAATGTCCCATAAAAAACATATAAAAACTTATTGCATCAGCTGCTGCACATTGCTGACCACCCACTGCTAATATGCATGCAGTATATTTGATTTAAATTAATCAAATAGAATGCTGTAAGAGGCCACCTGGCAGCTTCTTTTCTTTTGTTAATATTTACTATTAATCTTAAGATAAATATTCTGCTTTAATGTCAGACCTTGTATTGTTCCAAGGTCTGAAAGCCACTGAATAAAAAGAAGAGTACAGGGAGCATCTGAACTGCTGCCAGTCACAGCCGTTGAAAGGGAAATCTAATTTATGTTAATGAGCTTAGAAAATCATGGGAGAGAATTAAGGAGGTGAAAGGAAGACTGGTCGGAAGGTCTGGAACAAATAACAGGATCAGACTTGAACTTTTACCTCTGTCTGCTGCTTATATATCGTAGGACTAATTTATTCATTAGTCCATCTGTTTTATAAACCTCTTTGCATAATTTCAGGTATATCCAAGCAGCTACTTCTCCTAAAGATGTGGTGATAGTGGTGGATGTCAGTGGCAGCATGAAGGGGATAAGACTGACTATAGCTAAACACACCATTAACACCATTCTGGACACACTGGGGGAGAATGACTTTGTTAACATCATAGCTGTAAGTACAATGGACACAATACACATACATACAGTTGTGCTCATACATACACTGGCAGAATTTGTGATTTTTTTTGGGCCATCTTTTAGAATATGAATGATAACACAAAAACTTTTCTTTCACTCATAGTTAGTGGTTGGGTGAAGCCATTTATTGTCAAACAATTGTGTTTACTCTTTTTAAATCATAATGACAACAGAAACTACCCAAATATTGCCCTGATAACATGCACACAAGTTGACACAAACAGGTTTGAATGAATACTAAAGGTAACCATCCTCACCTGTGGTCTGTTTGTTTGTAATCAGTGTGTGTGTTTAAAAGGTCAATGAGTTTCTGGGCTCCTGGCAGAATCCAGATCCAAATCCTTGCATCTATTCTTCTGAGTCATGGGTAAAACAAAAGAATTGTCAAAGGATCTGTTAGGAAAAGGTAGCTGAACTGTATAAAAAACAGGAAAGGGATATAAAAAGATATCCAAGGTATTGAGAAGGCCATCAGCAGTGTTTAAGGTCAGGTAGACCAACAAAAATTTCAGCCACAACTGCCAGGAAAATTGTTCAGTATGCAAAGAAAACCCCACAAATAACTTCAGCTGAAATACAGGACTATTACAGGACAGGATACAGGAGAAAAAAGTAGTGTGGCTGTTTCTAGATGTACAATAAGAAAGGCAGTAAAAAAAATGGGCATTACTGTGCAAACAATACTCCAAACAGCACAGAGACAAGCCTCAAATTGTCTAGAACAAAGTCATTTGAAGTGATGAGACCAAAATTTAACTTTCTGGCCACAACTATAAACGATACATTTGGAGAGGAGTCAACAAGGCCTATGATGAAAGGTACACCATTCCTACTGTGAAACATGAAGGTGGATTGCTGATGTTTTGGGGATGTGTGAGCTACAAAGGCACAGGAAACTTTTTTGTTGGCAAGATGAATGCAACATTAGAAAATACTGGAGGAAAACTTGGGACGTACTTGGACGTTCCAACATGACAACAATCCAAAGCACAAGGCCAAGTCTCGATATCACTGAGCCATTCTGGGAGATCTCTAAGAACTGGGGTATGTAAACTTTTGATCAGGGTCATTTGGGTAGTTTCTGTTGTCATTATGATTTAAAAAGAGTAATAGTCCACATACTATGAGTGAAAAAAGTTTTTGTGTTATCATTCATATTCTCTGAAAATTGGCCAAAAATCACAAATTCTGCCAGGAAACTTATGAGCGCAACTATAAATAAGATTATCATAATCCACATTACATTTACATTTATTCATTTAGCAGACGCTTTTATCCAAAGCGACTTACATTACACTACATTACCAGTGTTACAGTCACTGGAGGCAATGTGGGTTAAGTGTCTTGCCCAAGGACACAACGACAGTATGAACTGTGGGGCGAGCGGGAATCGATCCTACTACCTTCCGGTTGAAGGACGGCCGCTCTACCCACTGAGCTACTGCCGCACATTAAATATTATTATATCCTGTCTAAGAGTGACCAAGAGACACCCTAACACAGAACTAAGACTAATAGCACAAGTCTTAATTAAGAGTAAAAAAACTTTTTGGCTGTGTGGCTCTACAACTATAAATCAGTGTTGCAAGCACAGTTTATCCTGGTATTACTGCGCGTGTAATCATACGCCTCCTGCAAATCCGCTGCCCTTAAGCTGTTTTTACACCGACCTTAAAGTTACA
The DNA here is from genome assembly GCA_024416835.2 of Perccottus glenii. NCBI lineage: Eukaryota > Metazoa > Chordata > Actinopteri > Gobiiformes > Odontobutidae > Perccottus > Perccottus glenii. Next base: position 21,994,999 of record CM044547.2, on the reverse strand, counting down.
CCCTCTTTTTTGGTGTGACCATGCAGTAAATCCAAATTTTTTTAATTTACATATCTTCACACAAATCCTTTAAAATCTTTTAGGAGATGAATGCATTGCGCATTTAAGACCACAACTCGTGCTTGTTTACGTTTAACCAAGATATTATTTACTTGATATAAAAACACTACAAGGTAATTATTATGTGTATATATTTTGTTTTTGCTTTGTGTTTTAGTACAGTGACTATGTCCGGTATGTAGAGCCTTGCTTCAAGGAAACATTGGTACAAGCTGATCTGGATAACAGAGAGGTACCACACATGCATATTCCCTCATACACAGACCACACACAAATGCAGAAATGCTCACACAGCTAATTAATTCACTTAACCTCTTGCACCCTGTTACTCATAAGCTGCTATTTTGATAATCCTCTAACAAAAAAGATTATCACAGTATCACATCACAGTTCAACATCTCTGTATGTTCATATTACCTTTAACCTTTCACTCTCACATTTTGTAAAATCCCAGCATTAAGGATGCAGATGTGTTTTTTGATTTAGTTTATATGTGTATACTTTTTCTTTAATTTATTTCATAATGCTCTGTATACAGATTCATACAATAAAATGTAAAATGGGCATCTAATGAAAGCCACAATAACACACTTTCATCATTTCTTTGCTCCTCAACCAATTTCTGTTCCTTTTCACAAATCAACACTGTGTGTGTTTGTGTTAGAAGTACTGTATGCCCTACTTTCACTCCTCTTCACATTATTACAGTTCAGGTGAGGTCACTGCCCACTGACAATTTTTAAGTGGATCACGTGATCTCAGCAAGATATTTGATTGGTCAAAAGCCTACAGAGGCAGATTTTAATAGACTGGGTTTACAGACATACTTACATGCTCCTATATTACAATCAGTGTTGGAAGTAACGGCGTTAGAGTATAACGCCGTTAATAACGGCGTTAATTTTTCAGTAACGGAGTAATCTAATTAATTACTTTTCCCATCGTTGTAACGGCGTTATCGTTACTGAGAATGTAAAGTGTCGCGTTACTACAATTTGGTTGAATAAAGTGCGAGGTGTCATGCTTTGGCTGCTGAGAGAGGGGGTACTACTTCTCGTTAATTGGAATTAAAGCCAGGAATGTTTCTGTAACATGCTATGTCCAGGAAAAAAGACTCTATCCACGTCTGCCTCAAGTAACTGAAATCTTCTGAAGCACCTCACATCAACACATGCTAACACGACACTTGTTGCTGCTGCTAACCCCAAATGAAGCTAGCGTGAGTTCCAGTGAAGGAGACAGAGCCACTGTTAAAACAAGCAACGCTCGATTTTATGTGTCAACAACAACCACTGGTTTAGTTGTTAAATGAGGAGTATTTTAGAATAGATTAATGTGTTATTCATTTTCTTTGAGAATGAACAACATGTTAATCTACAGAGAGAGTTGGATTGTGTTCTGTTTATTGTGCAATAATTTACAGGTACAGAGATTTGCACTACTTAATGGCTAGATCTTCCTTTGTTTCTTTTTACACAAGTTTACATTTGTGTGACTTAATTTTGCCATTGAATTTTATTTTCAATATTTATCTTTATATGTTTTTAATTTCTATTTATATCATATGGCAGACTGCAATCTATTGAGTTGAAATAAATACCAAATGTTCTAAAATACTATATATAGTGTTTTATTCTTCAATCAGTTAATATAAACATCTTTGATATTTAAGCTGTTATAGAACGTAATACCGTTATAGAACATAAAAATAACTTCAGTTACTTTGCTGAGTAACTGAGTTACTTTTACAATGTGGTAACTGAGTTATTAACTCAATTACTTTTTGGGAGAAGTAATTTAACTAATTACTTTTTTGAAGTAAGAAGACCAACACTGATTACAATACAGTTTCTTTAATTAAAGGGATACATAACTGTCCAAGTGGTTTTTAACCTTTGTATCTAATGCTCTAAAGTACATCTTTAAGTAATTTACTGCTGCAATTTAAAATAAGTTCACATCTTTTTGTGTTGTTGTCTGTTCATTGATTCATTATGTTCTCTTCAGCATTTCAAACTTTTGGTTGACAAGCTTCATGTCAAAGGCGAGGGAAAAGTTAAAAAAGCTATGAAGGAGTCTTTCAAAATTCTTAATGAGGTTTGTTCATCAACCTAAATGTCACAGCTATATATAGAAAATACATAAAGTTAATATCATATCATAATAGCAATGTTAAGGTTGTTGTTTATGTAGGCTGCAGCAACGGGCCAGGGAAGCTTGTGTAACCAGGCAATCATGCTGATAACGGATGGAGCCATGGAAGATTTTGAGGGCGTCTTTGAAGAGTTTAATTGGCCAGAACGACGGGTAAGCGAGTAACAGGTTTGGATTTGGCTTCAAAACATTACAATGTGGCTTTAGAGCTTTGATGATGTTATTCCAATAAGTTGACAATAGAACACGGCTGCTTATTAGCTAAAAAAATGTAATTATTACCTTTTTCTGTTTTTCCAGGTTCGAGTGTTCACTTATCTCATTGGACGAGAGATGACATTTGCTGAAAATGTTAAATGGATTGCCTGCAACAACAACGGTAAGTAATTTTATAAAATCACTTTCACTTGAAAATCACTTTCAACAAAGTGGTCCAAGCGGCAGTTGACAACATTTTCCTTAGGTAGAAATGATTTTGTACCAGTTGTAAATGTATGTATGTGTCTAAAATAAAGGAGGCAGCGAGTGGCAGTTTAATCTGATCCATGGAAATCCAACTCAAATCCACAGAGACCAGAGTAATTGTTTTTAGAACCAAACAAGAATAAGCCATAAGCCATTAGGGTTATCCTTATCAGTTTTAAAAATTGGTTAGATCTCTCTGTTTCAGGCCTCATGATTATTTGTCTGTGATTTCCCCGGTTAGTTTAGGTCTATAGATGGCCATGTATTATCAGATAACATTATATAATCACTATATTCTTAAGCCAAACTAAATACCTGATTTTCTAGATTTATATTATAATGTCAACAAACTCTCAACATGTCCCATCTGTGTTTTTATGAGTGCAACCAACAAATGTCTGTGCCTACTGTTATCATTTTCTCAACATCACTTGGCTACATTAGTTTAGTCTTTCTTACCTAACCTTTCATGGCTTATTGTCTCTGCATTTTTAATTTTGCTATTAACCTTAAACAAAGTTGTTTTTAAATTCATGTTGTTCTAGGTTATTACACGCATGTCTCCACTCTGGCTGATGTCCAGGAAAACGTCATGGAGTATCTCCATGTTCTCAGTCGGCCGATGGTCATCAACCACGATCATGACATCATCTGGACCGAAGCTTATATGGATAGTGTGGTCAGTACACATCCCTCTGCATTGGCCCACCAGCTAAACATGCATTATAGTTTTGTTTTAAAGACTAATAAATTAATAATTCAAAAGAGTCATAAAGTGTTATTTTTATATGTATAAGTAGTCTGTTATTTGTTTGTATAACACATTTTTGTAGGACATGTTCTCAAACGCCAAATTCCTTATGCATCTCTGCACAGAGCAGCAGTTGTCTAAAAGCAACATTTGAGCAGCAAAGCAATGATTTATAAACCACTAAGCAATGGTTCAGAAAAATCCTGCTTAGCCATTCGCTACTTTAGGTTTTTACACTGTTTGCATTTTTGCATCAATGTTAAGTCTTTTTGCATCTGTTTACTTCTACTTTTCAGTTTCCAAAAACTATGGAGGTAAAGAAAATTGTGACTATACAGTAGAAGTAGACACAGACAATAAAAGTAGAATAGGAAGATTAGAAAAGTGGTGTATATAGTATCCTTCAGTCTAAAAAGTTGAGCTGAATTTACAGTCTTCCATTAAACAAATAATAGTATAGTATAGTTTTTACTACCTGCTCAGTGTAGCTCGCATCTAGATCATATTAAATGGTTAAATAGGAAATCTAGTTACTACTGTTAAATCTGTAACTCAATTTATTTATATTTGTGTTAGCTGTTCAACACCCAGGCACAAAGCCTCCTCCTGATGACTTCTGTAGCCATGCCGGTGTTTAGCAAAAAGAAAGAGACTGTAAGTATTTATCATCACTAGGTTCATTTTAGATATACTATACTCTGTTTGTGATATTATTTAAATTGAACTCCCTTATATGAGAGTTTGAAGGCACAATTCTGATTCTGATTTGTGTTTCTTGAAGTTGTCTCATGGGATTCTGCTGGGAGTAGCAGGAACCGATGTGGCCCTCAGAGAACTCGTAAGATTAGCCTCAAGACACAAAGTAAACCATTTTTACACTTTATGTGAAGTCAAATACATTTTGATCATCATTCTACTATTGTATATGTATATGTCTGCATCTCTCATCCATCTTTGGGTTTTCAGCTTGGGGTCCATGGCTATGCATACATCATCACAAATAATGGCTACATTTTGTCTCACCCTGACCTTCGACCTTTGGTAAAGACCGCAAATGCACCTTTTGAGGGTCATAGTCCTGA